>CANTUZ010000005.1:58642888-59242888 GCA_947846985.1 Fratercula arctica
TTAAATGTTTGTCTAGCAAGCAGAGCAGCGTGTTTAGCTGCCTGGAGGAAAAGCAGGCTTGTGGGACTTGAGCTAAGCTCATTCATTTTCTGATCCCTGAGCTAATCTAACCGAAAATAATGAAAGACAAAATGAGAGCAATTCTGCAGTCGCTGCAACTCTGTCTCTAATTGGCAAAGTCCAGGCAAGAGGCCCTGGGTGTTAAAAGAAGCCCCTGAGAAAAAAAAATACATGGTTTCCTATGGAGGCCCGGGGGCAGCACCAAGGTCTGGAGGCAAAACCGATCCGTGGGGCAGGGAGCTGGGTTTCGGCTCCTCTGGGAAGGGGAGGCTTCATTCCCCGTATCCCTTCCTGAGGATACGGAGGGGCACAGCGGGCCGGGTGCGCCGCTTCCCTCCTGCCCCGAGGAGCTTTCTAGATGTTGTCTTTAACGAAGAGGCACCGCTAACGGGTTTGTGTTCCCAGCAGCGCTCTTCCGCGCCGCCTCTCCGCTGCCGTAGGGAGAGATGGGGAAATGGTGTGCCGCTGGCAAGCGCGGCAGCGCACTGAGAAGCCTCATTAGTATGTCGGGCAGGTTGGCTTTGGCGTTTAACTTGTCGTCTTCCTCCTCTTCCTCCCCCCTTTATCTCTGATATCCACCTGTTGCAAGTTTGATCAAAAAAAAAAAACCTGGGGTGATGAAGTACTCTGTGCCCGGTTGGTGGGGTCTCATCAGCAAATATTGAGTGTGGCTGGGGATTAATTAATAAGATCCCCCGGGTAGACTTGTTGGGCAGGAGAGGCCAGCCCCAGAAGAGAGCCTAGTGGCACGTTAAGGACACTTGTCAGTGTGTAGTAACCGACTGCACAAAAATAAACACGTTGCTAAATTGCTCATAAATCTTACCCCGACCGTGCGGTCTGTTGGGTTCCAGCTCAGGCCAAGTGTCGTCGGTTGAAGTGGGAAAAGGGCAGCGGGATGTTCGCTTCCCCTCGGGAACAGCCGATGGTTCTTGTTTGAGCCTTCCTGAAGGTGACTTTCCACCCAGAGGTGATGGCGTTCAAATCCCCTCTCCTCCTGGAGAGGGTTGCTTCGCACCAAAGTTGAGGAAGGCATCTCCAGCGTCTGACATAACGGGAAAGCTCTGGGATCTGTGGAAGAGGCTAAAGGAAGGATAAATGCAGCGACTGAAATCGCCTCCTGCTAATGCAGTGCCGGCAGTGTTTCAGCCGCTCGGTTAGGAGGAATGATTACAGAGATACTTGGTTCTGACCGAGCGGGATTTATCGGAGTCAGCCTGCTGCTGTCCGTCAGCCACAGAGAAAAATTGTGTTCTGTGCTGGGAGAGGAATTTGCAAAGCCCGGTACAAAATGAGTAATAAGGGTAAATCAATTGGAGATGCGCCGTGCTTATTCTGGGAATGGCAGAGCAAGCGGCGCAGCGGGTAGTTCAATTGGTAGCGTTAGATAAAATGCTACATTTCATATGGAGGCATTTACTGGTATCTCCTTTATTTTTAGAAGTACTCTTGGCTTTTGTAATCACGCTTCATTTTGGTGTCGCAACAGTATTACTGGGAAGAGAAATAGCAGTGCAGATGCCGGGTTTCTTCTCGAGCACTGTCCCCATGTTTCTCCAGGTCTCGGGGGTAATTAGTGCCAAAGACCGGCCCAATTTACTGCAGCCTGGTTGGGTTACTGGAGGGTGAGGCACCTGCACGCGGCGTTCCTCACCGCTGCTGCAGGGATATCGGGAGCCTCCTGTAATGTGCTTTTGAGCCGTTCCCTTTAGGGATGTGCCCCGCTTACCATGCGAGCCCCACTTTCTGCAGGGAAAGCTTGGATTCGCCCTTTTTCCCCAAGCCTCCCTCTTCACCTTCAGCACATCCTTTCTCCCCGTGGCTCCTCAGACAAGCCCAGAAGTGTTGGAGCCCTCGTACGGACGCATCGGGGCTGTGCAACCAGCAGGCGCTTGCGGGAACACGGGGAGCTTTCCCAAAGCAGGGCAACCTCTCCGAGCGATGTATTCTTCCCTGCCCAGGGCAGGGGGGTTGGAACTAGATGGTCTTTAAGGTCCCTTCCAACCCGAACCATTCTACGATTATAAGTACCTTTATATTGGGTTGGAAAAGCTGAGCCTTCCACTTTGCTTCTCTTTGAGCCACGGTCGGCCTGTGGGCTGGTGTCCTCTCCCACCGCCCCGTGGCTTCGGTCACCAGCGGTACAGAGAGGAGACTGAAATGGCACGGGGAAGATGCTCTTCCTTTTCCACACTTGTGGGAGATGGATTAAAATGATCGTTGCTTGCTGCTTTTTCTTTTTTTTCCCCCTCTAACAAAGAACTGTAATTAAACATCCCTTCCCTTAATGTCTTCTATGGTAATTTGAGACAACTTATTAAAGGCTCAATGGCTGCTGGTGCTGCACAGCACTGCCGCCTCCTGCCCGCCACCCCGAGCAAGGTCAGGGGTCTCCTGTGTGAGATGCTGCGCTAAGATACGGCGAGATGTGACTCTTGCTTTAATGACCTCCTCCTCAGGAGGAAGCTGGGATCTGTGAACCCCCAAAGGAGGCTTTTTTTTTTTTTTTTTTTCCCAAGAGATGTTCCCTGGAAAATAGGAATGAGAAGAATACCGTATGTTTCTGTGATTGCCTTTAAAGAGGACGGGTAAGCCGTTGAAAATATTACACGTGCCTTTGACAGTCCCTGCTTGGGCATGTTGATGTGATGGACCGAAAGAGAAGCAGCTTTGTTCAGCGAGACAGTGTTGCTCGGTAGGAAATTTCCTATATGAAAATCTCCCCAAGTAAGGGCAGCAGCGCAGAGATGAAGTGTCAACATGAAGCTTCAGCTGTGGAAAGGAAAATATATTGCAGCTCCGAGGAGAAAATGAAAAGAAATCCAGCATGCTTTAACATGCATACTTCGCTACGACTTCCACCACTCAGTCAGACTTCAAAAAAAAAAAAAAAAAAAAATTTCAGTCAATTAAAAATCAAACTGTCCCATGTGTATGAGTTCAAGTGACTGGGCTGGTTTGTTTTTTTTTTAATGTTTACTTCATGCACTTACACTAATTGAAACGCTAGTTGTATTGAATGAGTCTTTAAAAACGCCCTGGCCTCACTACATCCCAGCAAACGTCACGGGAAAAGGACATTTAATTATAGACTGCTTCAGGAAAAAAAAAAAATCAAGATTAAATTAATACTAATGTCTGTTTGAAAAATATAATAAATGTTAGACTAGGTGAGGAAGCATGAACAATAGTCTGCAGCTTTGCAGGATACTGCTTTTGCAAATTCATGGAAAATTAAAACCCATTAGCATCTCGAGTGCTTTGCAGAGGAGTTTGGAGCCGAAGTTGTAGCTATTCCCCTGGAATAGCTGGAAGGTCCCTGTGCTGTGAGCTCCGGCCGATGCCTGCCCGGCACTGGGTCACCTGGAGCTTCCTCCTGATGGAGACCCTGCTCGGGTAAAAGGTAGGTGGGCTGCCACGGCGTTGTCTTCTGTGGGGACGAGGGGGCTTGGTGGAGCTGCTGGAAAGGTGGGTGCTGGGCTGGGGGCCAGGGGCAGCACCAGCGGGGGACGCAGAGGGTCTTAAACCCCGGTGAGAGGTGAGGCTGGGGGTTACGCGTGGCTCTTAGCCGCCTGGGACACAAACGCGTTCCCTTTGCAAGCGCCGAAGCAATAAACCGTACTGAAACGGCCAAGCCAGAATGCCTGTCAGCCTGCCGATGAGTTTATACAGGAGCTGATACGTCACCAAAGTGGGAGGACTTTTACTGCCATTAGCAGATGTTGGTGGCTGCCACTCTAAAAATGATCTCGGCTGTAAATCAGCTTTTCTACCGCTGCAGGATTATTTTTTTCTTTCTCTAGTTTTCACGGCGCTCAGAACAGCATCAAATTCTTCTCCATCCCCCCCCTCCCTCCTCCATCCTCTCTTTGTGCCTCTGCCAAGGGCTAAAAATTCCCAGTTTCTGAAGGTGAATGTCAAGCTCACAGCAAACCCCGGAGGCTGCAGTGCTCTGGACACAGATGACCCGCCGGCGACCCAGAGGGGGCCACAGCTCCGGCAGCAACTGCTCGGCCCCTGGTGGGACCAGCCCGGTCCCCCTGGGTGGCTCAGTCACGGAGGTACAGCCGCAGCGTTGGGTGGAGATGTCCAGGTGTTGGTAACAGCTTCTTCACACAGGCAGTACGTGTGGTTGAGGCAAGGGGGGGGAATTGCCTGGCTGGGATAACAACTTGGATGCATTTTAGTGTAAGAGCTAAATTAAAAAATATTCCTGCCAGCTGAAGAAAGGCATCGCCTGCTTGTCTCTGGCTGCAAGCTCTTACTGTTCCCAAAACTGCTCTGGCTGGGTTGCTCTGAGACACTGCAGTTTATCCCCGCTGCCTTGGGAGGAGGCATAGCGCTGAAAAAGCAATTCCATGGGACTTGGTTGTGCTCGGCACTGGTCTCCTCGCTCTTGTGCCCCCCAGGTGTCCCTTAGCTGACATCCTCAGTCCCCTCCCTGGTGCAACGAGCCCAGCTGGCCTCGCTCTGCAGCTTGGAGAACCTGAGCTGCCATCTCCCCTTCTTCTGGATGAACCCGATGAAGGGCTTCCTGTTTCTCTTATAGGCCTGGCCCCCTCTAGTAATCCCTTAGGAGGCATGAGGAGGGGGGAATTGCCCCCCAGCACCCAGAATAACACCTCATTATACGTTAGTACCCTGGGCTGGGGCTGTAGGTATCACTTCCCATGAGGTAGATAAGCTGGAGATCTCAGACCAAGCCAAATCGCCTTGGGCTCAGAGGAGTTTCCTCACAATAATTTCCGCCCCCCCCCCCCCCCCGAAACACTTTAACTTGTAACGCTCAATTATGTTATCTGTTGTTTCCACAGTTGTTGTGCTATGACTGGCAGATAGACTTTTAGACAGGAGACCACATGGTTACTGGCTTGTAATCTTTAATAATGCTATTTTTGAATTCTAAGAACAATGATCCAAAATCAATATATATTTTCCCAGCATAAGCAGGCCTGTGCCAGCCTTGGCCTGTGAATCTGGCTTCCTTCAGTATGTTCAGAAACATTAGCTTAGGGTTGTTTTTTTATTCTGTCTCATTTTACTTTAGATATATCACTTTCTGCATTGCCTTCACCTGCTACTGGGGATTGGGCTTTTATTTTGGGCTTTTCCCCCTTCTTTAGTTCTGCTTCTCTCTATATTTTTTTTTTGCCCCTCTACAAGTTCTGGTCCTATGATACAAATTTTCATTCAGTAAGGTAAGAAGAATCTCACCCTGGTTTCAGATGATCATAGAATCATAGAATGTGTTGGGCTGGAAGGGATCTTTAAAGGTCATCTAGTCCAACCCCCCTGCAGTAAGCAGGGACATCTTCAACTAGGTCAGGTCTTTAACTCGATCAGATGATGGTGACCAACCAGCTCCTGTGTAGATACCTGAGTTGTAAAGCCTCTCTTTTTATCAGATGGAGAAAAATACCCACTTCTAGGATGTGATTTGTCTCCTCCTAAGCTAGATCCAAGCTACATCTAGCTGAGAGGAACTGCATCCCAGATGTGCCCGTTCTCCCCTAAGCCACGCGGGACCTCCGACAGGCAGTGCCAGCTGCAGGTTTCCATGCTGGACAACAACCTAAAAGCTGGGGGAGATGAATCCAAACGCTGAAGCTTAAAATATTCTCAGCCCTGAAACACAAACTCGTTACTTGAAACAAACTCTTCGATACTTTGTTTTCCTCTGACATCCAGCTTGCTTCTCTCTATGACAGAAATTATTTTCCTACTGTGACAGCCCAGTTCAGCAATGAGCATGATCGCATTTTTGTTTCAACCCTTTTATTGAAACTCTCTCTACCCGCTCACAGAAGTGTTCAATTTATAAGAGACCTTCATGCTCACGCTGATGTTTCGCTCGCTGGGTGCCTTGGCTTCTTGAGAAATCCCCATGAGCGGCTCCCCCCCCTCATCTTTGTACCGAGGCCACCTGCTCCCTGCAGGGATGGACCTTTGGGGTTTCTTTCAAGGTATGTTTCTGTGGGTCCTCACCGTGTTCTTGTAAAGGCAGGAGAGCTGCAGAAGCCCACGCGTACTTCCACACTGGATGGAAAACAGCAGGCTCTTTTCCAGTTTCGTGTCTCTGACAGCCTTTACAATCTACCCTTAAACTGGGAATTTCACTAGGCTGTGGGTTTGATGTAAATGTCCCATCTCAGACCTCAGAAGCTTCTGTCTTTACATGAAAGCAATATCCCTCCAGTTTGGTTTTTTTTTTAAGACTGCGGTGGTGTTCTACTTCTTTTCTAGTGTTTCCTAATAACCAGCTCTTCCCACTTAGCTGTAGAATACTGAGCAAGACTAATCTTTTTGACTGTGAAAAATTATATTTGTTTTAGAGCCATGCTTCACTTGTCTTCTTTTTGAGCATGTCTTCATAAAAATAAAATCTTGCATGAGCCTTATTTGATGGTATTTTTGGTGCTAGGCACCTTCCCGTCTCTTACCTTCCAAATTCTTGCAGGCAAGAGACAAGTGTTATAACCCATTATTTAATTTCATATCTCGTTTCTCCTTTACCCCTGTCAGTTTTATCCATTTGGCGCCCTGTCCTCTCAAAGCTCCGTGTGTCAGTGGGTAACTTTCCTGTGATAAAGGCAAGAGATGGCTGCTTTTTTTTTTTTTTTTTTTTTTGTTTTTGTTTTAGGGAAAAACAGTGATTTTAGTAAGTCCCATTGCCTTGGCCTTGCCTAGAGCATCGAGTTTTGCAGCTGTAATACATCAGTGATGCGACTCCTGCCTGAAAACCTAGTGTGGCTTTCCTGGGTCGGGTCCCAAACTGCAGCACGGGGCTAACTAAGGCAATGCTTCCTCATGGAAAGGAGATGAGCCTGTGGCATCCTGAGACTTTTAGGTGCTTGAAACGACCAGAAGAATGCTCTTGACTCAAGAACCTCAGACCTGATTCTGCGTTTCCAGAGCTATGGGCACACTGGCGTTTTGAAACACCCCCTTTTTGGCAAACCCATTCTTACCTGGCCCACTGAAAACAACATACCTTGCAATACCGGTCCACGGTTTACCTCCCAGATGATTTCTGTGAGTTGCTGTGATGGGAATACAATGATCCAAGCCCGCAGCTGGATCCTCTGGTGTACAAAATCCTGAAATGACAAATTAAGCTTTCAGAAACAGGCACGGTGTAATTCCAGAGCCGCTGCCGAGCATTTTGTGTACGTGCCGTTCCCCTGCCTCATCGCCCGTCGTGGGTTATGATGCTTTTTCTTCCCCTCCCCTGTTATGTGCAGTGAAAAAAAATTGATCATTCTGAGCATTTGAATGGACGGTTGCAGCCCTCCTAATCCATGGGAAAGGGCTGCTGTAATATTTATTAGTCTGTCAATAAGGATGCCTGGGGATGAAAAAAAGGAAGTCTGAAATACAAACATGGAAAACAAACAAACATATACATATATGATATATATTCCTCACAAACTAGCAAAGAGGAAGCAAACCGGCGTGTCCATGGTCTAGAAATGGGCTGCTACAGTGAAAGCCAGAGGAGCTTTATCACCTAAACCCTCACAAAAACTGCAAATCAACATTTTCCGAGCTGAGCTACTATAAAAGAGGCACCTCTGCATTCCATTTCTAAATTAATTTATATAAAAGCAAAAAAAAAAAAAAACACCCAACCAACCCCAGCCCACACATGCCAAAACCCTGACAAATATCCAGCCAGCTCCAGTCCGTGTTGCAGCGGAGGCTGTTGCTAATTTTTCTGTAGAGCGACTGGGTGCCAGACTGTTATCCCGACGCTTTTCACTTGGGCTGGAACTGTCCTGCAGCTCCTTTCTTCCCCTCTTTGGGAACGAGCAGGAGCACTTTCCCCCGCTTCCATGATTAATTGTTTCACATCCTGGAAAATGGAAGGGAAGGCGACAGGTAAGGGGAAAACAGTAATTCCTTGTGACGCCGGAGACAAGGTCATGGAGGCATCCGGCGGCCAAGCGTTTCCTCACGTCTGTTAGCAACAAATCTGAATTTGTTGGTGGCTGCGTGTTGGATTAATGACGAGTCTCGCGCTGCGTTAGCGGTGTGGACGACGTGAAGGGTTTCTGGTGAGGATTTAATGACAGAAATTCTTGCGATAAACTGAATCTGAAGAGTATCTGGTCACTGTTGTATGGTGAAACACTGGGAATGAAGGACATAGGCACCTCCCACTGAATCGCTGCAAGCACCCTCTGATTTTGAGCAGGAGCTGGAGGCAGCACGGTGACAACACGGTGGTGATAACACGGGTAGAGATGCCGGTTTGGGAGGGGAGAGCTGCAGGCTCAGACACAGCTGGAAGGAGGGACACACTGTGGCCACGTGCACCCACAGGTGACGTGGATTTGGTATCTAAGCTCAGGCTTCCACAGTGCTCTGCTCCAGGGGCCCAGCAAAAGGCTCTCCTCTGCCACCATGGGTGTCCGCTTGCAGTTTCCAAACCTCACCCAGTTAGTTTGTGCCCTCTGGGACTGGTGGGGAAAAAGCTGTGGAGGGAAATGGAGATTAGGGACCAATCTTGGTGGGGGAGTTGATGCTCCTTCCCTGAGAAAAAGCACAGCTTAGTTCAGTGCTGGGGGCTGCAAATGGCAGAGGCTGGACCCACCTGGCTTTGGTGGAACCAAGGAAGGTTCATGACTGAGGAGAGGGGAGGCAGAAAACAGCAGAAGAAGGTAAAGCAGGAATGAAAGTGGTGAAATGAGAAAAGACAGAACAGAGAGCAAAGCAGAAGGAAGATCCTCTCTCCTGCAGTCCCTCTGGTGCAGCTCTTCCCCCGGCTGGGTGGCCACACTCTCCATGTGGGCTTGTGCCACAGGTACCAGGGTGGATGTGGCTGCTGAGCTGCCTTCACTCGGTGGTGAGGGCTGAGCACAGTTGCCCGCTTGAGCAAACACGGCGTTTCAGAGTAAAAGAGAAAATGAGAACGTCGCATGGGATTTGGGGTTTTTTTTTTTTTGGAGTCAAGTTGCAGCCCCAACCTGGAGACCTTTGGGCTGGCAGGTGGCCAGCTCCTGGTGACACCGTGGTGCTCAAAAGAGCATCTCAGGCCCCGGCAAGCACAGAGCTCCGGGTCTAGCTCAGTAAATTGACCTATTATGTGGAATTTGAAGATCCCACGTTGAGATCCCCCAAGGCAGACAACCCTCCACTGCTATCTGGAACACTAGCCAGGAGCCAGCCAGCTGACCGGTGGCATTAGTCTCCACCCTGCCTGGTTGCCCTTTGCGAAGGGAGCCCACAGGGGACTGGATAAAACCAGCCCAGCCACGAGGCTTTCAGATGCGACTTGGGATGCAGCCAGATGCGTTGGTCGCTGTTGCCAACGAGAGTGACTTCGTGACCTGGATCGAGCGGTGCGTGCTTCGTGGGGGAGAGTGCTGCACAGTGGTCCACAGGTCCTGAGCACGTCGAGGGTAGCCGAAGGCAGCGAGGTCTCTTGCTACTAGCTCCTGGACAGCTTGGCAGCCTGCGGGTAAGCCTCCTGCCAAACGATGATTTACAGCTTATTGCAGTGCACGTGGTGCAGAGTGCTATTGGCCGGATCTGGCCTTCACAGGGAACGCAAATTGGGTACGTTAAAGCAATTTCTCCCCTCGTTCACCCAGCACATCCTTTGGGTGCAGAGAATGAGGCTACCCCTTCTACCTATAGAATAGGCAGAGTTCTGTTCTGCTGAAGGAGTGTGGGATGGGGTCTCCGGCTGGTTTTATAAGAGCACAGCATCAGTTTTGCACACTAAAGACAATTCTGTGCAAATAGCAAGTGCCACCGCTGTACCTGTAGTGGCACATCATCAGGTGCTCTTTGCTTACTTGGGTTCTCTAAATATTGCCTGCAGTGGAAGAGACGCAGATAGTAGGTAGGAAGGGAAAATCAGATTCTTATTATCTGTGAGGCTGAAATGCATAATAGGGGTGCTGGGTTTTCCCCAGCCTGTACCTAGACACAATTTTAGCAAACCCGCTGTTTATTTTTGGGCATTGGTAGAGTATCTCTACCTTCTGGAGTGCTCTTTCCCTCTGCATGTGTAACAGAAGTTTTAAGCGATTTTAAGTGAGGCGGTCAGTGAAGTGCTAAAGCAGTGCTCGCGCCGACTACGTTTCATTTGGGTGTCTTTCGCTTCTCAGTTCTGGACCAGCAGCCAACTGTGACTCGGGTCCCAGATAAGCAGCGAGAGACAACAGGCTATGGCAGGCAGCTTCCCCTGCCCTCACGCTGTGCCTCTCGGAGCAGACAGTCCCAACAAATGCATTTAATAACTTTACGCGTTAGGGTGCAGCGATCCAAGGCACTCGCTCTCCGGGCCGGGCGGGAATCCCTTGTCTGCTATTACTGTCTGAAACCCTGGGTGTGATTACGCTTGTTTTGAACCTGGACGGCTGTGCTGAGTGTGATGCCATATAACTCATAAGTAGGAATCGAGATGAGCAGCCTAATAGATAGGGTGAGGTCGCTGAAGTTTTTCTTGGCTTTGAAGCTTCTATGCTGTGAGCTTTTAGAGGGAAGTTTCAATTCTGCCCTATCTAACCAGGCAGTGCTCGGTTTTGTTCATCTTGAGGTTGGGGGATAATTTTGTTTTCTTTCGCTTAAGCTTTATCTCTTCAGTTTTAGAGATAGTAACTGAAAATAAAAAAATGAGCATAGCAAAAGGTGGCAGAACTGTTTTCCGCTGAGATTTGGGTAGTGCTGGGAATTGGTGAGGGACGGAGATGCCAAGAAAGGCAGGGGCAGAGGGCTCTTGCAACGGTGTGAGGTCAAAGAGGCCACAGAGTGGTGGGACAGAGCTGGGAAGTGGCCTGGGCAGGAGGAGATGGCAAAGGTGGGCTGTGACATTTCCTAGGGGTCTCCGTGTGGTATTTAGAAAGCGACAGATGTATTGAAGTGGCTCCCAGGCCAAAGAGGAGGCAGGTAAAGCTGCCTGAGGACAGAAAAACAGCCATTCTACTCCCCTGTTTTTGATGAAGGGGAACAATGCGGGTGACGAAGCCCTGCAGGCTGGAAGGCAGCATGTTATGGTTAAGACCAGAGGTAACTTCATTAGAGCTGTTATATTTAGCCCATCCTATAAAGACTCTTATTTCTATGGAATATTACATAGAAACTGTTACTATGTACAACACGGTAGAAAAATGTGGTTTCTGTCCCACCGAGCTCACAATCTGCCTCTGCAAATTAACTTTGCTGACAAAGGTTAAATGGCAAGAGGTAGAATATTTGAATCTGTGAATTATCAAACACACGGATGGTGAACTCGGAGGGGGGAGTAGGTCTAGCTGGGAGACTGAGTCTCCTGTGCTGATGTGATCGTGCTTCTGAGGCGGTGAAGGCTCCCAAGGAGCAGAGCTGGACCAGGGGCCCTGCAGAAGGTACCGGTTTTACACAGGAAAGGAGACCTGCTTCGATGACATTTTCAGATGTTGACTGAGATTAAATCCCAGCCTGCCTGCACGTTACCAGTGGTCAAACACAGGGACAGGGCACCCAGAGAGGACGTAGCATCTCCACCCATGGAGATAGGCAAAGACCCACCGAGCAGCCTGCTCTGGCTGACCTTGCCCTGGGCAGGGGGTGGGCAGATGATCTCCAGAGGGGTCCCTGCCACCTCGTCCATCCTGATACTGCAAATCTTCCAGTCCCATTTCTCCTCTTGCTCCCTCCTCCTACTTGGAGACACTGCTCGTAGTAACGCTGGAGGAGCATGCCCTGAGCCCCCGAAACGCCAAGGAGAGTGGCAAGAGGCTGGCCCGGGTAATGCTGGGAGGTCAGAGGGTTAATTGTGAGAAGCGTGTGCCTTTGAAACTGGCACTGAAACTCGTCTCTCAGCTCTCTGCTCCCCAGGGAAGGCATGCAGCTGCCGCTTCCCCTCACACCCCAGCCCTGCACCCTGGGGATGCCCCAGAGCCCCCTCCCACCCACCCGGCCTCCACCCAAACCTCAGGCCCTCTCTCCCCAAAGATGGTCCAAAAGCATTTGAGGGACCTGTGGGACGCGCCCCAGGCTTGGGCTGGGGCAGAGCTGGCCTTCAGTGACCTGCCCGTCAGGAGCTGTGCATCCTTGAGGAGGTGGAGGTACTGAAGCATCCATCCATCCATCCATCCATCCATCCATCCGAATGGGTGCAAAACCCATGCTCTGGGGCAGAGGGAAGAGCCTGGTGGAGGGAGCTGCCCTCTAGGCTCTCCCCACCCCAGGGAAAGGAGTTTGCTGGTAGAAACCACAAGCCCTTTGGAGGCTTCCTGCAGGGGCGGTGCTCTGGGAAGGGTCCATGTGCAGGGTTCAGGTAGCCCCTTTCTGCCCACCGGTGCTTTTGTACCATGAGGTGCCTCCAGCCTTTGTGCAGAAAGCAAGGGCCGGGGAAACCACCTTCGGCGGGGACTCGGCTGTGGGTGGCTTGCTTTTAAAAAGCAAGCAAGCGTCACCTGGAGAAGTGCCAGACAGCTGCGAGCTGAAGCAGCACCCTGGTCTGCTCACCGGAGGACGGCTGGGCGGGTTGGCAAGTCTTCCTCGTGTCCCGTGGGAGCTGTGCCATGGTCCCACCAGCCTCTGTGCAGGGGGTGTGTGCAGGATGCCCTGGTGTCTCTGAGGGTTTTTGGGAAGCCTTCAGCATTGATGGAGTCAGGGAGAGAGATGTACAACTCTGAGACTGATTTTTGGGAACAGGGAGCAATGTTTCTGCTAGGTAAGAGCTGCTCCCATCACTCGGCTGAGGCTGGAGCACGCTGAAGGAGGCATCATTGCTGTTTTGGCAGCATGTTGCTGCTCGGTCCAGGCCGTGGGTGGGGAGGAGCCACTCAAGGTGTCAAATGATAGCACGGAGCTAAGAAAAACTGCAGGGAAATTATTAACCTCGGCTATAAATACTCTGTTAAATTGCTGTAAACTGCATGCAGTCTTAGCTTAAGATGCTGCAAACAAATGGTCATTCATTCAACTACTGAGCAGGGCTCCTAAACCACAATTAACATAAAAATGCTCTACCTCCAGAAGCCAGAGTTGCATTCTATCGTTTTTCTACTTAGAGCAATATTACAACGCTGGAATGTGACTCGGCAGCTTTTTAGCCCTTGGTCATGATAAAGAGCAGACATTTTCAGGCTATATTAGAAAGAGCAGCTGCCTGGTTGTGTGTCCCCAGCAGAATCTGAATATCAGGGAGGAAGACTTCTCCGCTAGCAGCAGACCTATAAAGGAGGTGGTTTCAGATTTTACTTGCTGAAAGGAAGAGGTGTGGAGATATTGGTTACGTTTTGTGTTCCATCTGGGCCATCACGGTACTGTGACCCCTAACAAAAGGTGAGCCAGCGGAGGAAAGTCCAGTTAGGAGAGGCTCAGGGCTTTATTCCTGGTGGAAGTGGAGCCGCACACCCGTCAGCAGAGCAGCACGACATTAAGCTGTCACTGGTGATATGTGTATCCAGCAGCGGGAGATGCCAGGGATTTCTTAGCCGGTAAGCTCAAATCTGGATGACTGATTTTGTTACCCCTCTCAAAAAATCTGTTTTATTTCAAGTCCCCCCTAAAATCAATCAGGTTTTGGTCATTGGTACCTGGAACACGTTACAGACTGCTTGCTTTAGCTTAATACTTCCAGTTTTCTATTTCCCTGCTGTAGACTGTGGTCACCTACGTACTAATTAGAAGGTGGCTCTTGAAAGCATGGACATTAAATAGAAGCCCCCTCAGATTCAGTTTCCCACTGTGTATTTACCCAGTCTACAACTAGATTAGCACAATGAGTGGGACGCCCCCTTGGCATATTTTATACCAAGAAGCATCTTTTCTGAGAGGAACCTTCTTCAGTTGATTTCCAGCAAGTATCCGAATGCACCCAGATTTGAGGAGGCCTTGATTTATGTGTGCAGACACTGGGTTAGCTGGCGGCTCCGGGCTTTGCGTGGAGAAGCGCCTCATCCTGAAAATGATTGTTTTAATTTCATTCTCACGCTAAAGGTAGAGGATATTAGAAACCGAAGTCTTAATGGCTCACGATAAAATATGGAATAGCAACTACCCATTACATTTGTTATTGTCTCTTTCTTCTGTAAATCAATATAATTGAATTTCTCCTAACTTCTCCAGTATCGTATGCAGCCGTGTGCAATCACAGGGGACATTGCACAAAGATGAATAAGCACAACGCCGTTTTAAATGAGCAAAGCACCCAGTAGCCTCTCCACGAGACTTGTTTTGCAGCACGCTCACGTTCTTCTGAGCTGGCCTGGCTCTGTCCTAGGGGGAGGACTCCTCTCCCTGCAGCAGCCGGGACTTTTCTGCAATATTTAGAAGTAGCACGTGGACTTCTCACTGCCAGGATTGTCCCGGTCCCGGGAGCGGACAAGACCCTCTGCTGAAGATGCTTTTCAGTGTCAGTGAATTGATTCCCAACTGAAGCTTGTCTCTGCCTCAGTTTCCCCAGCTGTGTGACTTTGCCAGCTACCTGGCTTCTCACCTGGCTTTATTAACTTCTTTTCCTTTGCCCAGGATTCCTGCTTTTTAAACTGAGAAAAACTGGGTGCGAAGGCCCTTTCTGCTGTTCCTGCTACACAGCTGGCACATCTTCCTTCCCCCTGCCCCCATGGCAGCGACTGTGTGATAGCATTTGCAGCACTTCCCCTCCCTACCTGTCAGAGCTTACCAGAAGGGTGGCTGCTAGCCCACTTTACCGAGAGGGGAAACTGAGGCACAGAGCCAAGCATCTCATACAGGATGATGGGGAGGTAAAGGTGGTGCTGGAAGTGGAGACAGTGTTTCCTGAGCTATAGGTCTGTGCTCTCACCTCTGCTGCTTCTTGCTCGGGTACCCATGTCAGGGCTGGGCTGGAGGCAGGGCAGGTGCAGAGGCTCACGCTGAGCACGGCTCCTCCGGGCTGATGAAAACCCTTGGTGCAGGACCAGGCTGCCACGGGAGAAACCAGGTTTTGTGCTCCACCGCATGCGTTTGTAATTGCCCAAAAGGTCCTGAGGGACACCCAGGAGAAATCAAACAGCATCTTGAATGCTGGGAATTGCCCAAAGGGATCCAAAGCTACAAGCTAAAGCGCTGGTGTTTTGCTTTCCTCGCTGTCTCCACAGCAAGGCTGCTGGTCCTCGCCTGTCCCCGCTGCTCCTGCCCGCAAAGGCTGTCAGCAGCCAGCTCGGTTTTTCCTCTTGGGACCGCGCACATTTCCCTTAAACAACAGCAGTTAGAGACGGAACCAGCTTTCGATCCTGCGCTAGTCTTTACTGCGGTGCAGGGCAAATCCACTGGGATTTGGAGCGCCGGTCCGCTCTCGAGCGCTGTAAGCCGCTCAGACCAGCTCTGACGTGGAGCCTTCAGCTGAGCCTCATCTTTAGTCACAGCGGTGACAGAGATGGGACCTTTGCACTTTTCGAACGTGGCTGGGGACCAGAGGAACCTATCCTGGCTGCGGGGTCTGCCGTGCGGGGCAGCCAGGGATGCTGCACTGCAGCAGAGGCAGCTGGTCCAGCGGGAATGGGGCTGTTAAAGCTCAGCTTTGCAGAGCATCGATGGAGAATCCAGCCTTACATTTCCCTGGGCTGCAGTCACGCTAGCTTTTTGGGGGGTTAACCACGCTCCCGGGGGGTGCGCCTGAGTAAAACCTCCTGCATGCGTGACCGATGATGCCGTTGCCTCCAGATACTGCTGTATAAGGAGGCACATCCTCCGGCTGGAATGGGTTACAGCCAGTGCCTACGGAGAGGGCTTCCCGGGGACCCGATCCCCACCCGGTGCAGAAGGGCTTTACTGGCTCAGCCCGGGGCGAGGGCACGGATTCTTCTCCTGGCTGTCTGCGAAGCAGGCTAGTATGCTTATCAGTCGTTAACCTCCTCCCCCACCACGAAGAAACCCCCTAAAAATCCCAAACCACCATAAAAATGTGTTGCCAGAATAGGAGCGAGTCATGCAGTGATATTTGGAAAACACGAGATCTTATTTTCAAAATAGATTAATGATGGGTTTGGTGCCGGGGAGTCTGCCCTCCCCAGCTCCCCTCCCCCTTAGAAAAGCATTACAGCAGGTCTGCCGTCCAGCAGCACAACTTCCTAAAAAATAAATAAAAGACTAGCTAATAATAACAGTGCCACTACTATTGCTACTAATAGCGCGCTTCAGGCTGGCAGCGTCGGTGCTTTTACGAGCCTGCTCTGAACGAGAGGAGCCGGGGGGGAGCGGGGAGGTCAGAAGCGCAATTAACTGGGCTCCACCCTGGCAGGGGCAGCGGCGTTGCCTGATGGAAACTTAATGGTGAGGTTAAATGGCTGCCCCGCAGGATCCTAATGGAGTCCACCCCGCTCCAAGCGGCAGCTGATTTGACAAATCTGAGGTTTTCCCCTTGCATCTTGCAGGTGGACGGGCTCTGGTCTGGCCCGGCAGAGCCGTACCGGCTGGAGGTGTGATGAGATGCGTGGGGTGCTTGAGAGGATCATAGCGGGAAAAGCCCCTTGGATACACCCCCAGCAGCTTTTTTTAAATTATTATTATTTTTAATTTGGGGTAAGGGGAGCAGAGGAGAGGTTAGGGACATTTATCTGGCAGAAGTTCCATTTTGCGGATGACTGGCGCCTGCACCCCAGACCGCTTTGCCTGGGGACATCCCGCTCTAGTTATCCCAGTTAAAACCCCGCCAGCGCAGCTCCAGCCCCTACCCAAAACGCTGCCCCAGCAACGTTTTATTCTGCGGCGGAGTCTTGAACGGTCTGAGCACGAGCGCTGCTCGGGGAGGGATTGATGCCGTGTCTCTCCATGAAGGATTTGCGCGGCGGCTCCCGGGCAGAGCGTGGCTGTGGCCAGCCCGGGGGCCGGGGGTTTGCGGTCACATGCTGCGACTGCAGGGCTGGAGGAGAATGAGTAAAATCTGCTGCAGGATTCCCGCACCCTTGCAGCAGAGACTGGCACTGCATCCTGGGGGCCTCTGATTCAGCTCTTTCTCCCCTTGGTCTCGATTGCCAGCACTCCCGTTTTTATCAGATACTGTGGGCTATAAAGTGATTTTCCTAAAAGCCGCTATTCAGAGCAATTTCCCCCCCCCTCACCCAATGCTATTATTTAATGAAATCAATATACAGCGTTGTTACATGTTACGTTGTTTGTAAGCTATAAGCTTTCAAGCTAGGAATTGGATCAACGTTATTCAAAGCCTTTTCAATTTGCCGTGCCTGCCAACTTATATGTTGATTGTGGTATTTTGCCCAAATAGCATCAACTTGCTAAACTGTAGGAAGAAATTGAGGTACGTTAACAAGAAGGATTAGAGCCTGTCATCGGGATTTACCTGCACGTCGGCGGAGATGCGGCTGCATATACTTTGCTTTTCCTATCTGTTGCTCAGTTTGCTCGCGTGTGGATGCGTAGCTACGGCACAGCCTCCTTGCAGGCGCTGTCAGCCTGCACCGCGCGCTGTTTGCTAAAGGAAAGCCAAGGTGGGAGCCTGCAGAGGCTTTGGAAGTTGCATTCGGGCTGTGCCATGTCTCCCCGTGCTCTCTGCTGTGCCGAAGCATCCCGGGCGAAGCTGTAACGCTGTCAGCGGGCCCTCGCCCGGGGAAGCCCACCTGGGTCACTGCAGCGAGGCTGGACTACGGCTGCTGCTGAAACAGCCCCCCACCTTCCCCTTTTTCAGCTCTTTTTTAAAACTGTAATTTTGCAGTTGCCTTTAGCGCGGAGTTCGGCATTGAACTTCTCTCCATCTTTCACAGGCGGAGGGTGGGAGGGCAAACGAGCTTTGCTTAATAACGCTATTGATGAACCAGTCCCAACTCACCCATGAAGTTCACCGCTCATGAAAGCGAGTGGGGCCGCAGCTACGCTTTCGGCTCTTTGCTTCTTTCAGCAGTGCCCCGCAGACCAAACGGCAGCGCTGCAGCTCTCATCGCGACACACCGTATCTTTTTTTTTTTTTTTTTTTTTTTTTTTTTTGCACAAAGATCATTCAAAGCATTTTCCTTTGCAACAAAAGCTTTGTAGTTAGCGAGGAGATGCTGTTGGGTTAGCGGCTTAATGAGGTGAGGAGTGATTGAGGGAATGAATTGACTTGCAGCATACGGTCCGCATCTCCCACAGGTCCTTTGGACTTGTTTACACTAGACATTTTGGCTTTATCCGCATGAGGAGATAGCAGCACATCCCTTCCCTTCCCAGGCAGACCCGAATCTGTGTGTGTAAGTGGTGGTGGGAGAAAGTGGGGCTGGAGAAGGGGCACAGAGGAGAGAGATGCAATTAGAGATGCAATGGCCTGTGCTTCTATTTTGCCAGCTTTGTTATGTTGGTTGGAGCAGTGGCTTTTTACCCTTCTCTTGCCAAAAAAATAGCTGTGCTGGCAAATGTCCCAGTGCTGATGCAGTCGTATCACTTGAAAAGAACTTTACTGGCATTATTTGCTCTCTCTCAAGAGCCAGTCTGAGATATTCCAGCCGAAGGACGTTGCAATAAGCTGCATTTCTGTAAGGGTGTTTGCTGGGAGGTGGGACCTGTAGCTGGAGAAGGTGGGGATGCTCAGGAAGGAAAAGATACGCTTTTAAAAAAAAACATGAATCAACCAAATTTATATGCATTTCTGCTGCCAAAAAAAAAAAAAAAAAAAAGAAGAAATAAACTCCAGGTTTTTGGGGTGCTCCCCTGTATGCTTTTTGAACCTCTGCAGTTACTGAGAGAGCCAGACAAGCGCAAGCAGGAGAAAGGGTGTAGTTTTATCTTCACGGGAACAGCTAAGCCACAGAGACCAAGAGCTTTGTCAGAGGAGCTCCAGGAGGTCCCGTGGTGGCGGTTTGAAGCCCGATTGTTTCTATCTGACCGCGCCAGCCTTTGCTGGGTATTAGTGCTTGCGCAGCGGTCCCTATCTCAGTTGTGAACTGTCCCCCTGGCATTAGCGGGCCAGCGGCGAAAAAATAGTGGTGGTTATGTGCCCACATAGAGGTGTCCCATTTGGAGTGCGTGACACAACATGTTTTGCTGTGCTGTGCTGTGCTCTTGTTCTGCACTCAGGGAAAGTTCCCAGAGTAACGTGGTCCAGGTGGCACGTGTCCTTCTGCTGGTCCTGCCCTCTGTTCCCGCAGAGGGACGGGGAGCTGCAGGAAAGGGGGATGCGACTGGGGCTAAATGGTTCCTATGCAAGTGAGGTTATATGCTCATATTGTCACTCTGTCCTCCTCTGATTTTGAACTCATCTGACCAAATTACACAAAATTTCAGGGACCTCAGAAGCATCAAGCTCCTTCAATTCCATGAATACATAGACCTGTTACTGCTCCTAGGACAGGGAAGGGGGCAGCAGCTCATCTTTCCCTGGGTATCTGTGAAGAATCCAGCCTCACCTTTAAGATGTTGTTTGTAGAAAACAAAACTTTATTTACTTTGCTGTGCACAGTGTTACTTGTTTCTTTGATTGATTGCACTTGTCTGTTTTGCTGTGTTAAGATCCCAAGTAGGGATCCCAAGTAGCTCCGTGATGCTGAGCCTCAGGGTTTGTTTAAAGCCTGAGGGCAGGACAACCTCTCCGATGTCTGTGTTGGACCTCGTCATGGCATGGCACGTTGAGAGGTGAGGGCTGAACAGTGGAGCGGCTGCTCTTCAGATGTCCCTTATGGACAAGTCTTTCAAGATAGCCTCTGGCATAGCCTGAAGATGCTGACCAGCGCTGATGGCCTGCAGCATGAATGATCAGGTGATAAAGACAAAGATGTCCCTGGCACTAATCAGGGTTGTTTTGGCTGCCTAGGCCAAAACCCAGTGCAATGAGTTTCAGTGAGAACGCTGCCTGGACCTAGACCTGGGCCTGGGCCTGCCAGTTTGCTTGGTGGGTAAATCTGTTGAGCAGAAAGGTAATAACAACGTGGATATGCCTGGGGAAGGACCCTATCGAAGTCAAACTTCCACAGGTTGGTGGAAATGGGGGTGATGACAGACTATAAGTTCCTTCTTGCATTTCAGGAGGAGGGTGGGTGTGGGAGCTTGAGACATGGTTCATGCCGAGGTACCAAGATTCCTCGGGATTGTGCTCAAAGCCTGAGTTTATGTGCTGCTAGTGGAGACCAGTGCCGTCACTGACACAGTTTTGCTGGTGCTGATGGTGCTCAGCAGGTATTTGAGGACGGCAATACAGGAGTGAGGCAGGCAGCGTGGACCAAGCCTCACGCAGACACATGCGCTTCTGGCACCGAGTGGACGTGCCTCTGAGGCTCACAGGGCTGGCATGGGGATTGCAGGATCAGCTGATGACTGAATCATGGAGACAAGGGATGGAAAGGGATTTTTGAAATCCAACTGCCTGCCATCAGTAGTACCAACAGCACTATCGCTGGCAGCAGTAGCATAGGATGGATCCTTCACGGCCAGATGAGCACAGGATGTTCCAAGCCCCTCTGAAGATATAACTCATTTCTCTCCGTGCTTCAGGATACAGACAAAGGAGAGAGGATCCAGAGATGTCCTCTGGATCCTAGAGGAATTGCTTAGCAGACGAGCAATGGATGGAGCACCACCTCTGAGCTCCTGGCAATAGAGAAGTGAGAGAGAAGTGGGGAGCTCTTGCCCCATGGTGTCAGGGAACCAAAGGGAAGGGCTCACCCTGGGGACGCTGGTGTCACGTCCCACTCCCAGGGAAGAGGGGGGGTAAATGACTTCAGATTCGTAAATTCCCAACGGCGCAGACTAAGGTGAGAAAAATCTCAAGGTCCATATAGAAACATTTATTAGCTGCCCAAGATGATTAGTATAGGCCTTAACGAGTCCACAATAATTGGTTAGGTATATGACAAATTATGGCAAATGGTGAGGTATGCCTTGTGTTACTTAACAACAGGTTGATCACAACTTATAGCAAGTGGTACTTAAGGTTGTCACTTAACAACTCTAACTGTTATTTAACAGTTCTAAGAGAAAAGAGAAACTGGGGGATAGAGAAAGGAAAAGGCAGAGAAGAAGACAGCAAGAAAGAGATCACCGGTCCTGGTTCCAGCCTCTTTTTCAGGGAATCTTCCCAGGCATGAACATCTTCTTTCTTGGAAAAATCTTCCCAGGTAAGGTCTTCTTTTTTGGGAAGAATCTTCCCAGGCTCAATCTTCTTTTGTTTCTTCTTTGTTCTCCCTCCAGGGGCACTTATTTTCCCCTTTTGTTTGCTCAATTAGCATGGTCCGCCCCCCTTGCCAAGGACAGCCTCATCTCAGGTTTCTCCCTTCTCCCAGGTGATGTGTAGCATGATTTGGGTGGAGAGACGAGTGCCATAGTCATACATGTTTAGCATGATTTCTATAATCTTCATTAGCATATGCAGGGGTGTGCACTTTCATATGCATTTCGCGGATAATGAAGCAAAGGTCACTCATCGGACACAATGGCCTCCAGAACTGAGAACTAGCAAGCTCACCACACGAGTGGCAGAACTACCCTGTCTTCACAAGGCAGTTGTCCCACACTTTCAGGCGCCAGAAGTGTTGGCCTTATCAGCTCTTTGAAAGCCAGGCCTGCATTATTTATTTCCTTGCGAGTGTTTGAGGCATTCCATTGGAGGCTTGGAGGGCCTCCTGCCCCTCGTCAGGGAATGTGCAGTCCGTCTCTTACAGCTGGTAGGGGCAGGCACCGAGGTACGGGCTCTTACCCTGCCATGGGGCTTCACCCAGGCAAAAGGGATTCATTCCTTTTGAGGTGCTGAAATTAAGGGAAAAAAGCCCACCGAACCCAAAAGGTCTTTTTTACACAGGGACTTTAAAGTAAGAAAAAAAAAAATCGCCATTCGAAAACCAAATCCAGACGGAAGCCCCGAGGTGGGAGGTACAACAGAAACCTCTCCTTTAGTAACATTCATGGCAGAATTCACTTTACTGCAGTGTAATGTCACAGCACGCAGTATGTTGGCACAAATGACATATTTTAGACAGAAATAAAACTTGTAGTTTGAATGTCTTTTAAATTCATCCTGTGTTCTCGTGCCAGGGGTTTTCTAATTTTTTTTTTTATGTCATCTCCTGATGCCTTTAACAGAAGAAGAAAAAACCCAGCTCAATGGCAGAGGGAGGCGTATGTGCTTTCATTAAATGAGAAAACCCCATTACATAGAGATAAAGAACACTCTGCCCGCCCAGCACACACCGTCAGGCTTCGCTAACGCTGAAATGATGCTACCAGCTTCAGCATCGCGCTACTTTTACCCCAAATAATTAAAACATCTCTGTTTTTCTAGTGTGTTCCCTGGGATACTGAGGGGATACTTCCGTGGAAATTTGAGGATATGCTCTGTATACTCAGTTTTGCTGCTACTTTCATGTAAAATCAGCTATTTTGTTTCCCTTGTAGTCCTGGGTGTCTCTTGTCTAGAGTAAGAAGGAAGCTCTAAAGGGAACTGCAAATATATATCCAGAAAAGCATCCAATGGAGAGAAAAGGATCAGGTGTAGCATGTGAAATTGCCTGTATTTTCTACCACTTTCCCAACATCAGGCTGAAAATATCCGATGCAATTCACAAACTTCTTAAAATAAAAGGAAAAAACCCTCACAACGTGAAGATTTTCTTGCCTTTGTTCAGAATTCGGTCAGGTCAGAGAAATGCCTATTTGCAGTATTCATGCTAATTATTTTCCCTGGAACAAAACCCGCACAGAACAATGTTGGGATTCTTTATATTTTTTTTTTTTTTCTTCCTTTGGGCTGGCTTTTGTGGTGAGCATTGTGTTTGCCTGTACAGCACATTTTTCCATTTGTTTTAATGTACTTTCATAACTCCTACAAAAAAAAAAAAAAACCCAAACAAACACTTTTGAAGGATAACTTTGAACAAACCCCTACTTACTTTAACAGTATTTTTCACGGAACGAGTAATATGCACAGCTCATCCCCACTGATGCAGTCCTGTGGCTCGAAAGGTGTTTGTTGTATTATCTCACTTGGATAATTAGGTGTAGGCACTGGTGAACATCGCTTTGAAACAGTCAATACAGTAAGGCGAAAACCTGAATTATCTTTGTTTTCACACATTTTTGGAATGCTGATAGAAAACTCAAGTAGCAACGCCGAGAGAAATATTGTACGTGTGCGTTTAGCCCTAAAGAGTCATCTCAGTCCAGCTCCATGGAGCCCATAGAAGCGGTTATGAGACCAGGTGTTTTTCTCGTTCATTAAATGGCAGCGGCCGGCATAAGTTTCTGTGCAGGGAAACGTTGGGATTGATGTAGATACGAGACCGCTTTGTGATGTGAGCTCTGATCTGACCCCCGATGTGGCTGTGTGTGCCGCAGAGCAGACCCGCGGGCTGCCAGCGGTGAAGAAGCCACAAAGCCAAGAGGCAGGACTGCACATACCCATTAGCCACCAGGAGAAGGGGGTGAATTCCTGGTCCCGCTGAAGCCGGTGGGAGTTTTCTCATCAACTTCAGCGTGTTTTACTCTGGCTGTCTGGTCCTTTGGCTCCAAAACACACATTTTTATCTCTTGAGCAAAAAGCCAGTTCCTGCAGCTGTCGGTAGTAATAAGTCTCTTCAAGTCAGTCGCTGGGGAGCAACTTCACTCATTTGTACACACAAAGCCGGTGTAATGCAGGGATGTCAAAAAGCGACTGTGGCCGGCACCTGCAGACAGGCTGAAAAAGTCAATTCTCATTGACTTCAGAGCGGCAGTTCTGTATTGACTTCCAAAGAGTTTTCCCTGCATGAGAACGGTGGGGTTTAGCCTGGAAAACGCTAGAGCCAGCTAAAGGAAAGTGCAATTATAGCTGCTGATTATAGATGAGGAGTGTCTGTCGGGATCCCCCTTCCTTCCCTTTCCAGCCCAGAGGAGTTGCTTGGACTGGAAGGCGACCAGCACGGGGGAGTATAACATGGGCTTAAACTTCAAGTGTCTTTTAATGGTGGCCAGTTGTAACACTTCATAGAGGGATGCCACAAGATCTGGGGGTGTTTTGTTTTGTTTTGTTTTGTTTTGTTTTGTTTTGTTTTGTTTTAAAAAAGAGTGAACTTTATTTTTCTTGGAACAATTGAGTATGGTGGCTCTTTAAGGAAATTAAACCCCAGATTTTTTTTTTTTTTATGCATTTTTGAATGATAACTGAACTAATGTTGCTGGCAGTGAGAGGGCTGCTACTGAGTCGAAGGAAGGCAAAGGTTCCCGTGCTTGCCAGCAGAGCTCCCCTGGGCTGAGCCTGGCTTGGCAAAAAGAGTTCCATATGGTCCCAGATATCTATGTCTATGTGTGTGTGTATATATATTTTTTTTTCTTGTGTTTGTTTATATACCTGTATGTTGACAGGCGTTTTTAAAAACAGAAAACTAAACCCAAGGAAATAAACGACTTATCAGATCCCAAAGGGCTCCGCTCATTCTAAAATATTTTTATTTTGAAATATTTATGTTAGTTAAAAAAATACTTCGCATGAAGTCAAGATTCAGAAGTATAATCTCAACAGACTGTATTTTTTCGGGGTGTGGAGGGGATGGAGGGCGAGGTTAAGCTATCAGAAATATTGACGATAGGCTACACGAGCATCACGGCAAGTATCTGAAGAGCGGATCGAGTTTTGTGCTGGGTTCCTGATTTGGTGGAGGGTTGCACCAGTATATTTTCACTGGTGCTATGATGGAAATCTGTCCCTCTGCCCATATTTTGATTGTGGGACAGAAAAAGCTTTAATGGCACTTCCTGTCAATACGGATGAATTCTGGTCTGAGAGCAGGGATTTTTTCTAGCATATGATGTAGGAGGGAAGGGGAGATTAGTTTACTAGCTTTGTGCACTTTGGCCCTTTTACACAGACTAATTAAAGTGGTTTGATGGTAGTTTGAGGATAGTATTAGGATCATCTGTTAGTCAGACTTCAAGTTAATTAACCAGCCAACCTGCTCACACTGGAAGGGGCTCATGTATGATTATGAGTCACCCACTTGGGTAACTGATATTTGTTTATTTTTAGGCAGACCATGAGGCACTCAGACGCTACGGCAATGGGTTCCAGATCAGTACTTTAAATATATGAAATATACTGGTGATTTGGAGCTTGCAGATGAGAGGAGTATCTGCTTGCTCACAACCTCTCCCTTTGTAGATGATGAGGTCAGGCTCATCACATGAAGACAAATTCCTTATCCTAAGTATAGTTAAGGCACATTCCTGAAATATACAGAAAGCATTATTTTGGGATGGATCTGTATGTGCTCTTGCAGTCCTTAATTGGTCCTATATTCCTAAGTGAAAAAGTTGGTCTTATCCATGTAAGAGTATAAATATGTTCATTGCTACATTAACAGCTTCTAAATTTGTTCTGCGCGTTTGTCCTTTGCTCTTGCAGCGCGGTGCTGCTGGGTCCAGGAAAGCACAAGAGCTTGGCAAAAGCGAGGTGCAGAAAGCGCGGTGGGATTTGGGAACAGAGGTGGGGGTCTTTGGGACTGTTGAAACAAGTTATAGGATCATAGAATCTTCATGGTTGGAAAGGACCTTTGAGATCGAGTCCAACCATACACACACACAAAAAAACCCCTACAATCTCTGTCACTAGAGCATGCCCTGAAGTGCCAAATCTAGACGTTTCTTAAATACCTCTAGGGATGGTGACTCAACCACCTCCCTGGGCAGCTGTTCCAGTGCCTGACCACTCTTTCAGTAAAGTAATTCTTCCCAATATCTAATCTAAACCTCCCCTGCTGCAACTTCAGACCGTTTCCCTCTGATCCTGTCATTATTCACCTGGGAGAAGAGGCCAACACCCACCTCTCTATAACCTCCTTTCAGGTAGTTGTAGAGGGCAATGAGGTCTCCCCTCAGCCTCTTCTTCTCCAAACCAAACATGCCCAGTTCCCTCAGCCTCTCCTCATATGGCTTGGTCTCCAGGCCCCTCACCAGCTTGGTAGCTCTCCTCTGGACACGCTCCAGCACTTCAATGTCCCTCTTGTACAGAGGGGCCCAGAACTGAACACAGTACTCGAGGTGAGGCCTCTAGGCTGCCTGTCTCCGCAGGTCATCGCACTCTATAATCCCTTTAATGAATGCATCAAGCTCCGTTTCATACTGAATTAAGCTCCTGCCCTTTGTCGCCCCAGAGCCACGCTTCTCACTGCCACCTTGAACACACTCGTGGCCAGCTCAGACCCATTTGTTCTTGTGCCAGTGCTGACTTTGCCTCAGCAGCTTTTGTTACAGGGCACGTCCCAATTTGTTTCATCAGGAGCACGAGGAAAATTTTTCTTGTCCACATTTTGTATGGGGAATTTGGAAACAAAAGGAAGGCTTTGTCCAACTGGGAGTCTTCTAGGGGCCAGTGCCTCCTCCTCAAATGGAGTAAATACTTTCTTTCATTTCACCTTCCTTTCCTCAATTTTTGCCTCCTCCATCCTTTCCTCTTTCACGCATTTCTCCTATTGTCCTTCTGTTTTGTTTCCTTTGGCACCTGGTGCATGCATCTCCTGTCACTTTTGTCCCCATTTTGCTCCCTTTTCTCTCTGCCATGGCTTTGATGCCCAGGCCTCCTGGACACCAGCTCCTTCACCCACTGTGGTTCAGGTTCCCTTTCTGGCTTGGGTTGGGCTCCCTCGCCTCCTGGCCAGGCACTGCTCCGTCAAGGGCCAGGCACAGCTCTACAGTGGTGGCTGAGAACTTCTAGTGCTGGTAGGTCAGACCAGTGCTCAACCCTCAACAGTGGTGAGATATCACCCATCATGGATCTTTCAGTGAAACCATGGTGCTTGGGGTCCCTTGGCTCACCCCTTCTTACTTGTTTCTCTCTTCAGGGTCTCCCCTGGTGCTGTCATGGTGCATCTCCCATGGGCAGCCTCAAGCCTTGCAGGAGGACCAGTGTCCATGTGGTTTTCCAGCTCAGCTGTGAACACCTGCTGTGCGTGGGCAATGAGGAGCACCTGGGAGAGGGAGCTGAGAGACAAACCCTGCAGTAAGGCAACCTCCCGTCTTCTCCGTGTGGAGGGGCAACAGCGGAGAGAAAGGTGACACAATTTCTGTTGTTTGTCATTTGCTTTTTCTTGCAGGGAAATCATGGAGTATGGGGGACATAAATGGCACTGATTCCCCTGCAGAAGTGACTTTGGACCATGGAGGGTGATGGGAAGGGAGACAGCCATAGTGAAATGCAGTCCCAGTGGCTTGTTCCTACTGCTAGATGCCTGCAGTCCCACACGTTTATCTGTGAATGGGAGACATGGAGCATTATGTAAACTGTGTGAATAGTCATGTATTCATTCTTACTCTATGGCCTGGTACACAGAAAGAAAATATGCTGGGAATAGGGTATCTATCTTTCTGGAAAAGTGTCATTGTTATAAGAATTGCATTAAGCAAAGAGTTGACTTAATTTAGAATTCCCCTTTTGTGGATTTAAGCCTTAATATTGTAATTTTAACATTGTTTTTGTTTATTGTCTTTTGTGTAAGCAGCCACTTAATTCATAATGATTTTATTTCATTATTACAAAGCTGATGTCCTTATTTTCTGGTATTTGTTTTAGCATTGTAAGATTTCATCTTCCCTTCAGTTTCCAGATGGAAACCCCTGCATTTCATTTTCCTGAAATGGGATCTTTTAAGAGTTTTCCTTGAAAAAGTTTTGCTGTATACATGCCATGTTTGGGCAGTTCTGCAATGAAATTTAATGAGCTTTCATTATAATAGTTTCCAGTACAATAGTCCTGCAGCAAGAGTTCTGTGATTTTGGGAAATGTAGTGAGGAGAGAAAATTTTTACGTGGACTCTTCCTCTGTAGTGGTTACCACAGGATTCGGAAAACAATTTTTGGCAATTACGGTGAAATTAAAGAGGGATCCTTTGCGCATGATTTCAGGCTCTGAGACAACTTCTCACAGCAGTTTTATCCCACTTGGTGGTGGTGGGGGAATGACGTTAAGGAGGTTTAGTGATCGGAAAGGGATTTTCTGCAAGCCGTGGAGGCCTGGCAGCGGCAGCGCGATGGGGGAAGTTTCTCTGTGTGCCTTCTGGCTCTTGGCTCAAGCCGATGGCACAGATCTCGTGCTATTACAAACACTCAACTAAATCACCACCATATTTAATAAACAGTTTAAAAATATCAGATGTAGCAAAACAAACATGGAGATGACTGAACAAGTTTTGTTTTTAGAGGTGGCGGAGAACAGAACGTCCTTTTCTTGGAAACGCTGCGCGTCCAGGAGGAAAGCTGCTCCTTCGCAGCATCTCTCAGCGTCTTCAGACACTGCTCGCAAAGTCTCAGGCAACGCTGGCCCACGGAAACCCGTGTGCCAGTGTTTTTGGAGGAACCCCCTGCCCCAAGGATGTTTGTTCTGTCTAAATGAAAACAACTCATGCAATTCTTGCCTATGATGGCTAAAAAGATTTGGTAAGAACCTAGGAAATAAGTAATTTGGATAGAGAAGAAGACAAAAAAAAAAAAAAAGTGCTTTAAGTTACTTAGAAGCAGCTGTCCAATTTGAAAAGCGGGGGGCAAAAATAATGCCTGGGTTTTTCTTGAAATTTGTTATTTTAAACTGACCACCAAGAAGTAGGTAGCTGCCGTGCTTTCCACCTCAGCAATTGCAGCTAAGGGCTGGCTTGGGCTGGCTGGTGTGCGAGAAAGACAGACCAGCCTCCCACTTCAGGTCCCAGGTTGAATCGATGTTTGGGTAGTTTGAAAACCTGCTAATGACTTCTAATTTAGTAAGGGAATGGACTGAACCTCACTTCAACATCCTGACCATCCCGAACACAGCACAGTATTAAATCATTTCTCCAAAGTAACCTTCCAAAGTTAAGCTGCAGATGAGTCCTCCTTTGTGTTGGCATCCTAATACACCTGAAATTCTCAGAGAGTTGCCTGATTTTTGTTCTCTCTGGGCTGATAGATGCATTTCTGAGCAGGCTCGAGGGCTTTCCTGCGAGTTGCCCTATTGCCCACGTTTCACGCTCCTCTGCCAGGTGTTGAGGAGCCACCCTGCTGCTGCCTGTCCCCACTTGGTGTTGTGCTGGTAGAAATGCTGGTGCAAGGCGAGAAGCTTACAACGGAGATCCCGAGGGTTCATTTAGCATTGCAGCGTGGATGCAGCAACTCTGGAAAGCTGCCTTTAATTGCACAGGTGCTGTGTCCCCAGCGGGTGTTGCAACAGCAGAAAAATTACAGGATGCCTCACTAGATCTGGTTTTGCTCCTTATTCTTTCTAGTCTAGCTTGAGCAGCTCTCTTTGGGGTACTGATTTTCTCTGCTGGAGTCATCCTCCAGGAAAGCTTTACAGTCCTTTCACCTTGGTTTAGCAACTAAATGTCTTGCAGTCTGGGAGAGTCCTGAAGTTTTTACATCTGTAAAGTAGAGCTGATGCTCCTGAATGGACTAGATAACCAGATGGATTAGGTGACCTCTCAAGGTACCTTTGATCCCTTTCTTCTGTCATCACACGCCTCAAAGAGATCCTCCAAGTGCTGGGAATGGGACTAAGGGCTGCCTGAGGGGTCAGAAACACAGACCTAAAATGGGTATTTCCATGGAAGGGCAAGAAATGACCCTGAGGACTGAAATAGACTTGCAACCTTCTGTGAGTGCAGTTAAACTCCCAGTATCACATGTGTCATCTCTGGGGGCTTGGGGAGAATCTAGAGACACCAGTAGGCTTTAGCCTCTAGATAACACTCATGTAATTCTTGGGCTCTATACCTTCAGAAAATGTCATTAAAAAATCTATTAAGATTAGGTTCTATTTCAGTAACAACTAATTTTTCTCAAGGACTACTGGTTTCATGCTTGGGCTGGTGTGCTCTGGCTACCTGTCTTCCTCAGCTTTAACAGTCCTTCAACTCCCAACATTTTCCCTTGAAGCAACACCTGGGTTATTCAAAAAAGTGATGATTCCAAGGCAAAAGCAACGACCAGACCAACTTAGCTTATGAAAGTTTACAGGGAGTGGGGGCATTTATCTGTTTAGCTCCGCTTCAGTTTTATTGGCATAAAGTTAAGATTTATAAACGTCCTGGAGTTAAAGATGTCAGTCCTTCAGGTGACTTCACGCAGGTGGGTCACTGCGTGACATGGAAAGCCTGTCTGGCTTGCTTTGCTCCTGTCCCTTCTCCCCCACCAGACCCAGCAGCATCCTCAGTCGTCAGCTCCCTTGCCTGGACCCCAGGCTCAGGTCTGAACAGGACCCTCCTGCCAGCCTGGAGAGGTGTTTTTATCCTCCTTCCTTCACGGGGAAGTGAAGGGAGCACCGGCAAGAGAAGAACAAAAATCAAATCTCTTCACTGAGGCCTGGGCAAATAGTTGACTCTCCAGCATCTCTGAGTTATTTTTGTTTAATAAAATGCAGCAGAGGAGGCTTTCTCAGGAGACTCTCTTTACTCCACTCTTTGTACTTCAGGGTCAATATTTTAACAACTTATTTTTCCTCGCATTTGTACTTTCACAGTAAGTATTTCTGCTGGCGTGGCTGAGGCGGAACTAGCCCCATTAAAAAGCAGGGAGAGCGGAATGAACAGCTGGGACCCTCAGCCTGTCGTGCAACACAATTAACAAAACATATGCAGCAGGGACAGGTGGTGGGAGCCTTCGTGGGTGCTGCTGCACCCACTGTGCAGAGAGAGCACAGCGAGGGGCAGATCCGTACCCAGGTAAGTGGAAAAACCACAATCTCGAAAAACCCCTCCTTAGCTAAAACCTTACCAAAAGAAGCACTCTGGCTTTCAGAATGAAAATCTGGTGGATACCTAACGTTTGTGTGCATGCACGGAGGCGCTACAGCCCTAAAGCCAAAAGCGTGATGCTAAGACCTTGCCTATGCATCTCCCCATGGGGACAGCAGGTGACAGGCTCCAACCCACCTCCAACGTACCGGCAGCCATGCTCCCTTGCAAACCAAGGTGAGGGGACCTCCTCGCTCTGCAACGTCTCTCCCGTCCCCTCCTTGTGCTGGGCCAAGGCTCTGCTCTGGCACAGCCACAACAGCCTTGCGAGCAGTGCCATGGCTCAGACCCTCTCCCAGGGCTGGTTTCTCTCCTGGACCACCGTGCTGCGGGGCAGAGGGGAGCTGTGCTGCAGAGGGAAGGTCTGCCTGCCCGCTTTCTCTCCAAACTCCGCTGGCAATAGGAGCTTGCTTTCTTCCCTGGCACCCTGCAATCCCTTTCCCAGCATGTCTGGGGTAGATGTTTGCTCGTGCATGGAGCACAGCTCTCATCCCTCCACTTGTAGGGGAGAACAGTGGCTGGGGATGGCCATGGTGCCTGCCCGAGCCCCTGCGGAAGTGTGGAAGCAGGATACATGCAGTGCTTTCTCCCCTCCCAGCACTGGCAGCCTGGCCCGGCACAAGGAGAACTTGTCCTACAAGAGGTGACCACTCTCCGGGAGCTTGCACGCTGCAGCGGATTAGAGTGTGACGGCTGAATCAGCTTCCCAGCAGCACTGTGCCCACCCTCCCCGGCATCCCTACAGTGGGGACAGGAGCTGAGGATGTCCGGGAGCTCCCGAACTGCAGCAGTTGTGAAGGTCCACTACATTAAATTACAGCAGGACTAATTTTGGTGTAATAAAGCAGGGTGAAAATGTGGAAATCAACACCTTTAAGGTATCTGGGGTTACACAGGGTTGAACTCAGTCCCTCACATGAGGGGGTTTTTTTTAAAAACAGACGTAATGGAAGTATTCAAAATACATGGAATTAGTTGGAGCAAAAGGCCTATTGTCACAGGCTCAGGGTTCTGTTAAATTCATGCAGCAAACTAGAAGGTCATTAATAAAGGATAAAACGATGAGAGAATGGGGTTTCTTCCCATTTGGGATCTGCAGCGGGCACTAGGTGAGGAGGAGAGACCTCTGGGCAAACCGTTACCATCAGGGCTGCCCTGCTCAGGCTCTTCTCGAATCCCAGAAATCACTAAGTTACTAAGATGGGTGTATTCTACTTGATCTCGGAAAAATTACTTAGGGAAATTGAAGGAAAGGATGTGGCTGAAATCTTAATTTCCAACCACTTGGGCTTCTACTTCTTATTTTCTTTCTTCCCTCTCCCTGTTTCCTCTTCTCTCCTCTGTCCATTCGGGCCCCTGTTTCAAAGTCTGGATTAGGCAGGCAGGATTGCATTTTTGTTAGAGTGCTGGGAGGGTGCTCAGAAAGGCTGAGCAGTGCCCTGAACAGCTGAATGCTGGTACAAATCGTCTCAGAGGAAATGATAAGAGCGTGCGCTGTGCCCTTTCTTTCACAATGAGATGGAGAGGAAGAGTCAGCACCACAACAGCCGCTGTGTTTTCTGTCTCCGCAGCTTTTCCCTCTCGCTCTCCATTTGTGTGCTCTTGTCTTTTTTTTTTTCCTCTGGAGGAACAAAAGAAAACAACATCTGCTCCAGCCCATCTAAAATAACCTTTTCCCTTTTTGCCGAAATGGACAGTTGTTGTCACCTCCAGTACCTTACAAGAGCCAGCCAAAAGAGTGGCTTTCCCTGATAGCAGGTCGTTCTGTAAGCAGGAAAAATAATGAAGCCTGTTTCTCTGCAGATCTACGTTCCTATCACGTAAAGGGCAGTATTGACTTTTAAGTTAATTATACTCAAATCTGCTGTTATCTCTGCATAAAGCATAAGGGATATCGTGCTCTGCGACTTCCATGTTCTTCAGCCACTCTGCCTCCCCATGGCTGCTCCGCTGCCTTTAGCTGGCTGGCTTTCCTCCTCCTTCCCATCTTCCCTGCATGGTACGGCTTCCTTGTTTTTCTGCTGCTCCAGGTTTCTCTTGAGATCGACTTGTCATTTCCTCCTCCTGTTTAACCCATCCCTTCCCCTGCCGTGACCGTTCTCCTCTCTGCAGGGCCATGCGAGCTGCCGTGGTGACCATCAAAAACGGGAGGGCTGTGGTCAAGCAGCGACAGCTCCCAGTACACGAGGAGCACCAGGGGAAGCGGGGCGATACCTCACCTCACTCCCCCACTGCCGGTGATCTCTCAAGGTCTCTCACATCCCCACTAGCCACAACAGACCCACCAGAACCAGCCATGCTCCAGAGATGGCACCCACCAACGGTCCTCCTCAACACTGTTGATCTTTTATCCACTAGCCATAATCCAACTAGGGAATCTCTTTTCCCTGCTGGCTGCTGTTGCACTACAGGGACTACAGCTCTTTCATGCAGCTCTAGACAGCACAGGGCTGTTGTAACGCTGGTACCAGGGCCCGTGTGGCACAGCAGCTAAAGATGGAAGAACTGAGCTACAGCTACTCCTCCCTGGTACTCAGTCAGCCCTTTGCACTGTGCAGTGCACTTCCCCAGTGGCTGCTATCTCTTATTATACATTTTTAATTGATTAATTTTTCATCCTTATCCTAAGGTCGCGCGTTCGTGGCAGTCATTGTCAGCACCCCGTGTTCATTTCATGTACAGCTATATTTAGACATTTCCCGGATGACATATCCCTAATGTCCAATATCCTTTTACGGCTCATGTTAAGTCAGACTTCAGACCTATAGGCTAGGATTTGGTTAGTCCTTCTCTGGACCATAAGCCGTGCTGCTCAGAGGAAGCTTGTCGGTTGCACCGGCGTGACTGCAGTTAGACAGCTACAAGAGATTTCCTCATTTTTTTCAGGCTTTTTTGGCATTGCATTAGCCTGCCCTCTTCCCTTTACTCCCTGCCCTCGGCATGCTATCCGAGCGGGGCCAGGAGGGCTCCTGTGTTTGGCCTTTACCACGATGGCACCACAGTGGCTGCTGTGTATAGCGTGAGTTGAGGCACCACACGCGCTCCCCAAAGCACTACCCTTCCCCTTTCTTTTCCCTTACAACATTCCCCCTCCCCTCCCCCTGCAAGTATTTGAAAGCCAAGTGTTATTCTAGAAATTGGGCGACAGGAGAAAAATCATCTGAGGTCAACTTGGGAAGGTCCAAACCACGCTTCCTGGCCACAGTTTTTTCTAAATTCCACGAGAATTTAATTAACTCTGAAGAACTTTACTTTTTGTATTAAATTCTGTTGAGATTGGCTAATGGGGGAAAGAAGACGGGGGGAGGACGGGGGACAGAGGTGCATTGCCCAGCTGATCTCATAAGCCTTATTTCTATAGAAAATTGGGATAAAAGCTAATGGGAGAGGGAATAAGGAGTGTTAAAAATAACAGCCTTACTTGATCCTTTGCATACCCGATGCTTTTAATATTTTCTCTCTCGTTCAACACGTTAAGGAGGATTCGCAGGGCTGAGATGCTCTGTCTCAAGCCTCGGACTTCATTTACCAAGTTGAAGTTGAGTTAGCACCTCGGAGCCTCTGGGGCTGTGCCTTGCATCAGAAACAACACAGCTTGTTATCATCCCTGAACTCTGCTCCTATCAGTCGCTGTGCTAGGTGATGCTAGGTGACACGCGGCGGAAAACAGGATCTCTTCCAGAATATGTGAAAAGGTAGGTTTGACATAAGATTAAATCAATAAGAGGAAGACAGATGAGCATTCATTACCTGTATTTATCGAGGAGACTGTTTTAAGAGAAGGGAAAGTTTACCTTAGGACGTTTGCTCGCCTCCCTTTTGTTGTACAGCTGCTTGTCAGTCAGCTCTTTGGCTGCCACAGTTGGGAGCGTGTGCTTCAAGGTGAACTGTTGCTTATTTCAGTTTGCCTTAAAATGTTGCTTGGCAAACCGAGGTAGTTCAGGAGATGATTGATGAGCAATGAGACAAGCACGCAGCAGGGACAGGCCGGACAGCTGGGATGACTTCAGCCACAGTCCAGAGCTGATCCTATCATTTAAAGGGCAGGATTGGGTCGAAGGGAAAAGGGATGCTAAGGGAGAAAGGATGAATAAGGGAGAGAGAGAGACAGAGAGACAGTTTCAAGGGCTGGGAGACAGGCTGCGATACGGTAGTCACCATAGTGATGATGAGGGAGGGAGGCAGGAGACAGGGCAAAACCAAAATCAGTCAATAGTAAAAACATTCAAGGTTCAAAAGGCAGCCTGCTGGCTTTGCGCATCTCTGGGGATCCTGAAGACTGGGCAGGCACCAGCTGCCTTCTCCAGTGCCTTTCTGCAGCTATTGGTTTTATTTTGCTAAAGGTATATTTAACGTTATTATTTGGACCATCACATAACAGTGACAACCATGTTTTAGCTCAAGCATATTCTCTTTCGATACAAGTGACTCTTGGCTAAGCTTGACTAACTTTGTGGTAAGACTGATATGGGAAAAAAATCCTTGTGGCCTCCTTCCTGTCTTTTGCTACTGCCTTTGAATTGTTAGTGCATTTATTCCCTGTGAAGGGAGGATTGCCTTACGGATGGGGTAATCAGGACATGGCTACACAGCAGCCACAGCAGGATCTCCAGATCTGTGGTAGACCCCTTGGTTCCCCAGTGCATGGAGGTGGTAAGGTAACATCAGAAAGGGGCTCCACAAAAGCCACTATGCTGAAATGCCAGTTGCCAAAAATAGTCCAAAGGAAGCACTGAAAAGAGAAGACATCCTTGGATGTACACTGCCACTTTAGAAGAAGCAGCAGCAATTTACAACACGATCATCCTTTCAGATGTTTGAGTTCCTCAGGTCTCTGCCCGAGTTTACCATTGTCACAGCGGAACGTTCACCTGAGCGCTCCTCATCTGCCCCACTGCAACCTCAGACCAGGTGCTTTTTGCACTGAAGCAGATGAGTGATGTCACGAGCAACTCTGCCAGCCCTGCTGAGGGAAAGTAACAGTTTTCATCCAGTTTTCAGCCCAGGACTTGTAGCTGAAGGACAAGGATCTAATTCATTCCGCTGCCACCATTACATTTGCCAGAGGCCATCTGACCAAAGCTTTAAATCCACCCCTTCCCATGGCATAGACATCTTACTGCATGCCACCAGGCAGTGCCTTTCTCCTTTCAGAATTCAAGCTGGAGCTAGATGCCTGAAACTTTGCCTTATTGTGTTAGTCTGTCTGTTGTTGTTTTTGTTGTTTCTGTGTCAGCTGCTGGAGATGACACAAGAGGCAGGGGTTAGAGCACTTGACAAAGAGATCTATTCACCTCCTGTCTATCAGCAGAGCATCCAGGCATAGCTGGAACCGTGCTGGAAGAGAAGACCCTGCAGACCTTTTGAAGCTTTGCTCTGCTGCATGAAATAATTAGAGATTCTTGATGGAAGGGAAAGGGGAAGAATAACTCTGTTCCAGCTATTACAGCACCTATCTCCGAGTCTCAGCATCCCAGGCCATCCCTAGTAATTTAGCTCGTGATGCCTTGTCTTGTTCTGTCTTTGTACCCTCAAAACTTTATTCCAGATAGCAGTGTTTCTCTGAACTGTGGGAAGAGAGACATATAAGCTTAGAGACAAAAAATCAGTCTTATTCCAGTTACTACTGGAATACATCAAGGACATAAAATTTTGACACTGGTATATTAAGTGTGTTATTGCTATCACTTTAAAGGCTTCAGGATATGCAGTATTTACTCTGACCCTTTTACTTGCAAGTGTGTCTCTTCTTGATGCTTCATGGTCAAATCTTCTGTTGGTTTTGGTTTTTTTTCTTCTTTCTTCAGAAATTAGGCGAATTTTAGATTTCCAAACTTGCTTTCCTCGACCTTCTTCAATGAGGAAAGGCCTTTGACTATGCCGTGAGAAGCGTAGTGATTTTGTGATTGCCTAATTTTTTAAGGGTGTAGGATGGACTGAGTCTCTGGATTTACTTCACACTCAGTAAATATCCTCACCAGACTATTCCTCCCATTCGATTTGGATTGTAAAACCAGGCCTAGCCTTGCAGGAAAGAGGGTGTCAAGCCTAATTAGCCCCTTTCCTTTGACCTCTTAAGCAGACCAGAGCACATATTAAAGTTCTTGATTCTTGGACCCTGCAGTTCTGGATGGCTTTCGTGTTTCCCAGGCCCTCCTATAACTGTTTAAAAATGTGCACGTTCTGGGAAGTGTACTGCGCGATGGACTAATGAAATTGTGGACTTGAATTACAGACAAAGATACTGACCCTTGCTTCTGCACGTACTTTTATAGTACTTCAATACTTTGTGTTATTTGGCTCTTGCAGTGTTCAAACTCCAAGAAGAGCTTAGATTGCAGCATGGCAGTCTTCAATAACCTGCTTTTGGGGTGTTTTTTTTGGGCAAAGGTTTCATAATGGTACCCTGGTGTGGGGCACAGGCCTAGAAGTGAGAGGGAGAGAAAGGGAAATTGTATAAGCAATAGGGAGGAGAAACGGGAATTCACATGATTAAAAGGTGGCTGGTCCTTGGTATGAAGGCATTGACAATGTAGAAAGAGAACAGTACTTGGATGGAAAATCCAGAGATGGAGGTTATAGCGATGCCATCAGAGAGACTGGGATGAGGATGAGGCCCCTGAGAAATGGAGGGTGAACTTAAAACAGTGGGAGAAGTGATCAGCATGAGAGGAAGCAGGAATGTGGAAAAGACTGAGATGCAGAAAGGTCCATTTTAGGGGAATGCCCACCAAGATGTGCGATACACCCCGTCAGTGCGTGGAAAGGCATTCGGGCTGCTGAGCCTCCCTCTCTGCTGTCAATAGACAGCAGTGAAGCTGTGATGGCAGGAAAGGTGCTCGCAGTACGAGGCATTGTAGTACCATGAGCAGATACTCCATTGGGTCAAGCAGTGGAAGGCTGTGGAATGGATCTAAAAAGTCTCCTTTTTCTGAGCTTGAGGATATGAATGATTCCAGATGATACATTAAAAAAAAAAGTCTTCACTCTACTCCTCCTCCTCCCATACTAAAAATCTACAAGTGACAATGAGGTTAAAGTTCAGGTGATTCAGAAATTCAGATGACTCAGAAAAATGACAGAACAGAGACTGCGTTATGATGCAGTCCTCAGTGGGATACTATTCTTTCAAAGTACTTGAATTTCTTCGGTAGACAAGAAGGACAGAAGATGGTTAGTCGTTTTGTTTTATCTGCAGTATTTAATGTGTGGTCCCTTACATATTTTATTATGTATTATTCAGGCTTGTTTTAAAAGCCATCTGTTTCCTCCTAAGTAAGGATGCTGTATATTTGTTTTTGTCTGGTACATCCTTCTTTTCTGCCCTTTGAATCCCATCTGGATGATTCTTTTAGGCAGTAAACAGGATTTTAAAAGACAGTTTCAGGGATAGGTGCTCTTGGCTTTGGAGGATTTGAGAGAGATCGTGCAAGACCTCTACTCCTTTTACTTTTTGTCAGTGATATGGTAGCTCAAGTCCTAAAATTTTCTCTAGTGCTCATCACTGTTGTTCTTGAGGGCTTCACAAACACTCAATTCATCTTCATATCAGCCTGGTGAGGGTTTCATTTTACTCTGTTATTTTGGGGAAGAGTTAGGTGGGGTTTTAGAAATAAATTTCATTATTTGTCTTTCAACTTTGATTATAGGGTGCATCTGTCCAAGCAAAGACCTTGCCAACAGCATGCTAGTAGCACACAATGGATAACACCCTCTGATTATAGATCAGAAGACTGAAAGTATGACTCCTGGATCGTTTTTCTTTTGCAGGCCGCATGCTTTTTTCCCTTCTCATTTAAGGTGTTTGAAGAACAGATGGTAAACTCTCTTTGCAATCTGGGTTTCCTTACCAGCTGAGTGCGCAAATACCCCATTTTCACCTACTTTCTGTAGGACTCGCTTTGCGTAGCCCCAAGTACCTCTTTAAGGTTAAACTGAAATAGAAATCTGGAAGGCAGGAGTCTCTCTTGCTGCACACTTCACATTTAAACCCCAACAGTGATCCGTTACTCAGAGAGGTAGAGGATCCAGCGGAAAAATGCGATCGCATCATTAAAGGTTTCAGAATTCATATTCAGAAGCAGGGCAGAAGGGATTTCAGTCAAACTGAAGTTGTACACACAGGCTTAATTTTAGCACTTCCTCAATTCCCCTGTCACATTGTTCTTACTGGATCTTGATATAAACGCTGGGACTAGAAATGGAATGCCAAATACGCTTAGCAGAACTGAAATAAATTCACTGCAAAATATATTAGTTGTGACCAATAAAGTCAGATTATTTCACTGGACTTACTCTGGGCTTACCCTACTGTAACCCAGCACAGACCGTGGTCCAGTGGGTATGGGAAAAGTTACACTTTAAAGAAATAAATCTCACCTATTTCAAGTTTTATTAGCTTCTGTTTCTGTTGTGCCTTTCAATTTTTATATTTGTCATATACTGGGGCTTGGCTGGATGAAAGCTTTAGTTTTCATTGTGTTAGAGAGTTTTTGTAAAGAGTAGATGATGTTTTTAAAGAGCCAAGAGACAATACGTGTAATTGTTTATAGTGAACTTACTCTTGGCTCAATTTAGCCTTTAGTGTGATGAAGGATTTTATCCAAGCGCACAGTGAATCTATATGGTATTGCCAAACTGAATCGTTTAAAAGTCATGAGTCAGATCTTTAAAAAAAAATATTATGACATAGGCTTCTAATTATAATGTTTAGGAGCAAATTTATATTCAACTCATTTTGCTTTGCCTTCTGATTCCTGAGCCTTTGCAGTTTGCTCAGGTTATATTTTTAAGCTTTCTATCTACAACCATGAGAGCAAGAAAATTACTGCCTTTTTGTTTAAATGAAAGAAAAATGAGAGTTTTTCACATAATCACATCACTCCAAGAGCGGGTACTTTGAGGAAAAAGCCTCAAATACCACAAAACTCATGATAAAAATTGTGAGAATTGGCAATTTGTAGCTCCTCAAAGGTGTCCGAGTTTTAGATATGCCCTTCTTACAAATAAAGAACTTCCTGAAGTATATGAAAGATGCAAAGCTATACTTTAGCTGCAGTGCCATTAGAAATAACTTCTCCTTCTCCAGGGAAAGACGTAGATTGCCACCTTCTCTCCACAACCGCTGAAATGGGAGGCCCAGCTGCAGAAAAAAAGGTTCTGATCTCAGCTGAGTCGACAATCTGTTACCACAGTATGGATTGGGAATAACTCCAGGAAAGTTAGTGCAAATACCACAGCTTTCCACTTTGGATCTAAGATCAGAATGTTTCCTGATACCTCAGGGAAACTGGAGAAGGGAGGGATACTGGGTTTTGGTTTTATGACTGGGTATTATCTCGAACAGCCCAGGAGAGGTTTGGGGCCCCCTTCTGCTCTGGATTACGTTGGTTTAATTCTGCAGCAATTATGCAAAGACAAATTAGCATACCACAGATAAGATTGAGGTCAAAGGAGAATGCAGCTTTTTGCAACTTTTAGTTCAGTACAAAGATGATATTAGATTTTGGGCATTTTCACTCACATCCATCTGCAACAGGGGAGCATTAAATTGCTAAGCAGCAAACGGAAGTTACGCAGGTAATTCAGGACATGGAAGCATTTTTCTCAAGGGCTAGAGCAGACACTAGAGATTGACCTCAGGAAAGTTGTATGGGGTCAGACACAGGCTCTTATCTCTCTAGGATATAATCTAGGAGGAACGAAAAGACTGAAGAACCTGGGAACTGCTGTGGAGTGACCTAGTGAACGGTGAAATCCCATTGTTCCATCTCCCCAGGGATCCTGAGAATCCAGCTATTCCATTTGAGAATGGATGTGGTAGCCCCTTGTCCTCAACCCCAGTGATGACATTTGTCTACTATTATTAAAGTGAGAGGGTTGCACTCAGAATATTCTGGGGCTTCTTTGTCCACATTTGCTGAAATTACAAGAGTGCCTGGGCCCGCCTGCAGTTTGCCAACAGGTTCTGCTCTATTTTTGTCTGGTTTTATGAACTAACACCTGCTCATCTCCTTTTTGCTTTGCACGCTTTGTTTTCCATGCTGGCAGCAGATTACTAGGTGTGTCCTGGAAGCTGACCAGATGACTTCTCCATATGGCTTCTGCTACTCCAAGGGTCTTTACGGCGTTGCATTCTAAGCATCTCTCCTGAGTTTCAAAGGAGCCCTTTTTTTGTCATGAGGCAGCTACAAGCAAAGTGTTACCACCCTCTGTCCACTTTTCTGCAGGAGGATGCCTGTGACTGATATACCATCCCATTGCTACAGGAGATGACCACTGCTGACAGCAGTAGCTCACTCATTTTTTGAAGAAAGTCTTCAAGCTGGTTTTGTCAGACACACTCCTTTCCAATCTTCTGAAGGCTCCAAAGGATTTTTTCTAATACTTCTAGCTCAGGCCTTTGCAGGGTCTGAGCTAATGTTTCACCGCTTCCACAACAGGTCTTTCAGCATCTGGAAGAGCAGGAGGGGTTCCTTCTCTGGTGGACATGGCTCTTGGGCGGGCTGGTGCCGATGAACTCGTCTGTTATCCCCCCAGTATCAAAACAGCAGCCTCTACAGTGGAATAGTTGAAGACTATATCCAATAGTTGAAGACCCAATGTCCAACAGGCCTGTTTGGCTGCCTTTTGCTGCTTGGGCCTTGGTGTGCATCTGCACCAGAAGTCTGAATAGTCCCACATGATGAAGAAACTCAAGGCAGTTACTCTACGAGGGTAGCTCTCTTCCGAATGCCACGCATCAAAGATCCACAGCTCATTACAACTACTTGGCAGCTGACTGGCACTGGCCTTCCTCAGACCAGGAGGCCTCCTCTTCCTCATCCCTTCACAAGCAGCTCTGCCATCCTACGTGTCTCGGATTCAGTGGAAGCCTTATGCTGGGTAGCCACCTCGCCTTTTTCCTTCTCAGCTTTTCTCCCCAGTCTATGTGCTCTTGAGTCATTAGTCCTTTATGCTAATCATTGGAGCTGGGTTCTTTCTACCTATCTTTAATTACCGTCTAGCTTATATATAACCCCCTCATATTGTAATCATAGAGATAGTAAAGATTATGCAAATGCTGATTAGGGTGTAATGTGGCTTGCAGAGCATTCATCATAACTGGTGAGAGGGGAGAAGAAGGGAAGCTTGATTCTTATGGGCTAGGATGAAGCTGTCCTGAGAGCATTTAGATTTTACTTTTTTTTACTTGCAACTGAACATATTTGACACAGAGAATACTGAAGGCCAGCAAGGAAAATATTTGAATATAATCATGCTTCCCTGAAGATACATTTAAACTAGGTACCTGTTGCTGGGTCTCACCAATGCAGTACACGGGGGGAGATAAGACAGTCAGTTGTTTGCAACCCAAGACAGCCACTCTCAACCTGATACCACCTGGAGCACTTTTTGTCCCTTTCTTAATATGCACAGGGCAGAAACCTCCCCAAACCCTGGGATAAAAAATTACAGGCAAAAATGAAATTATCCTAAACAGCAGTCAGTGAATACGCTGATCTTCTTTCCTCTCCTAACTCTGAAGACTCAGGTGGATAAGCAGAATCCAGCTAGGAGATATCTTCAGACAAACAGCTGGGTAATTATTTTTTCTCTGGAGTTACCACATTTTATGCATATTATCATGAGGCAGAATGAATGGTACCTGGGAAACTGTAAATCTGAATTACCATTTACCGTACAAGGTGAGAACATTGCTAAGAATAGTGGAAAAAAATGTTGAGTTACAAGAGGCAGACCAACAAGGTACTACAAGCTTTATGGTAAAAGCCAGAGAGACAGAAGGACATTACACCATCATATAGGTGTGCATATGTCTTGGATCCAACACTTGTGGATCCAGTAGAGGGAAGGATATATGTAAGACAAAGGCTGGCAGAAAATTGTTAATGCCATGGAGGAAGTCCCAAAACTGCATCTGTAAGAACTAAATCTGGAACGGAACATCCTTCAGGAGCACAATAGTGTGTGTCATACATGTAGGGCAATATCCACGCGATTTAACAAAGGCATCCGGGGTTAGCTATACCAGCTATAGCTCCCAAGGGAACAGCGTTGACAAGAGAAGTGTTGTTTTCCTCTAGGCTTCTAGAACAACTGTTCTTTAGATGGTGATTGCTACTGACTGGATTCTCTCCAGGAATATGCTGGCGTTACTGTATAGCAAACATCGAGGTTCCGTCCCACAGTAGCCTCTTCGGTACTGAGGCCTGGTGGGTCTGCATGGGTCAGGCTGTGTGTAAGGTCAGGACAGAATATTTCAGGGTTTGGAAACGCATCTTTTGCAGACAGTTTACTTATAACAAAAGAACACCCAGAGGCTCAAACAATGTTCAAGGATACTCTGAAATCTTCCTTTAGAACTTGCTAGAGCACTGTCAATAAAAGGGAGGGGAAAAAAGCCTCTCATCCGGCACAACTGGAAAGAAATCTGTTATGATGTTCTTGATGGCACTGGAGGAAAGGCACACAGCTAAGCTGGAAGCCAGGAAAGTGATGAGACTCAATGACCACCTCCCAGTCACCTCAAATGCTCAAATTGTTCCTAAGCCTGATTCTCACAGGTTGGTTTGTGTTCCCATGACTACATGCAGAAAAGGTGAAAGTAAAAATAGTTACGTCACCCTGAAGGAACAGCTATTATTGATTACTGTGAACAGCCAATAACAATTTCTACAATAATGAACAATTCTCAGCATTGAAAGTATACTCATCTGGTCCTCCTGCCAATATGAGGTGAGGCTTTTTCCTCTTACATGATTAGATTCTGAGATTCTTGATGGAGAAAAGATCCTAAGGATATTTTCAGAGATAGATGTATCATCCAAAAAAAGAGGGCATCTGGATAAATCAATACAGCTGTTATATTCATGTCAGCCTTTTACTTTGCCAGGTATTCAACAGAATCCTTGCAGTTGTTAGTTACAAACTAGTATAATAACTGACGTTTTATGTCTGGGGAAAACTTTTGGACCAAATCTGTGCTCCTGATAAAGCTGCTTTGTGCTGCTCAAAAGGCACAAAGCAGCCTTTAAGATGCTTTTACCAGTTATATTCAGACTCAGCTGTCACAGGGAAATCTCCATATGGTGGAGAGTTGGTCTTGCTGAGTCTGCACTCTTCCCATCACAGCTCTGATTTTGGAGCCATACTGAGAGACAGAAGTAAAGCTGAAGCATCGCTGTGCTCTGGTAATTCCCTGCTGTGGAACTGTATCTTGTCTCTTTCTCCAGGTATAGCTTAGGATTCAGGTGAGCCACGTTACAGGCCTCTTTGGAAATCCACTGACATGCACTCAAAAATTTCATTTGACTCCAAAGACAATTTGGCACAGGCACAATGGCAGTCTTGATGGTAGGGGAGCCTGGGGACCTCAATATATTTTTAATAGTCTCAACAAGAGAGTAAGAAGGCACTAAGATTACTGAGACGCAGTTGTGACATGCCATACTAATATTTCTTGTCAATTGGGAAGCAGATCTATAAGCTGACTTGGGAATTACAATTAGCTTGAAAGAAAGGAAAAAATGTCACATAGCATATTCATAAAGGCATATATAACTAACTTCTGGAAGACTTGAGGAATGTTTCACTTCAAATGCTTGTCATTTAGAAAGCCGTCACTTTCTAAGAACTTCAAGTAGAAAATCACCACTCGGGCAGGGGAAATCCCTTTTTTTTCCTTAAGTAAGTGGGCTATCACATTAGACATTATGGCTTAGTAGCGGTTGAAATAAACCCCAGGGAATCTGTATCTCATGTACAGGAGGCAATAAATGAATGTGTATTCTCATGATACAAGTCTTCTTGGGTTGTGCTTCAGCAATAAAAAGGAATATAAATTCAATTAAATTATTATTCTGTTAATAAGCATCTTTGATCCAAAGCATAGGATGAGGTAGCTGCAAGTCGAGAAGCTGCCTCAGTGCCAGAAATGCAGAAGCTGGGTCCTCCTAAGTCTTGCTCGGATCCACAATAGGTATCGATTAGGAACAAAGCATAACCACCGTCTGCAGAAACTGTGGAGAGGGATGTACCACGAATCACAACACTTAGAGCTGGCATTATGTACAGAAGCAGTGCCAAACCGCACCTGAAACAGCAGGGCTAATAAGGATGTACTGTATCATTACCAATTACAATAGTTCAGCTGAATGACTGTTAATTGCAATATGCTAACGCACAGAAGAAACAATGGTTTGCTGCCCTCTCTCTCTCTCTTCCCTCCTCTCTCAGGTTTACTTCCAGCATTAAAAATAACCTGTTGATGCTGCTTTTGGGAAGACAGGGCTGGAAATGATCCCGCTCGACAACTACACGATGCCGTTGTGTTTAGGAGGTCTTACAGAACACCTTTCCACCAGCCCCTACTTAGTGAGGGTCACAAAGCACTTTTCAGTATCAGGTAATAAATTTAAGAGCTGCAGTAAAAGATCAAACCTCTCAAGCACAGTATCACAGAGGAAAATAACCAGTACCCCTGCAACAAGATATTTGCCAAATAGATCTCCCAGAAGATTCTGAGAAAAGCGGTGGGGGTAAAAAAGGCAAAACAGTCCTTTGCCAGGCTCACCTGAGGGAAAAGGTTTTGTTGTGACCCAAATCTGACAATCAATTCAGCTGTACGCCTGTGAGCAAGATGCACCACAAACCACCTGATGACTTAATGTCACCAGTGTCCTTTCTATATCCTGTTTCTGACTAATTTCCAGTGCCTCAGAGGCAGTTGAAAAAAACCTCACAAGCCAAATGCAGATGGGGTAGAGGACCAGAAGAAACCCTGAAGCTTGGGAATGGCTGAAGTACAATGTCAAAAGTTAGCAGCTCAGTCCCCTTTAAATCCCCCTTGGATACACCGAAGTATCATGCCCCGGTTTAAAATCATTTAGGTGCTTGTGCCTAGAGTACTACTTGTTTATCCTGGGATAGTGAGAAAGCTTTTCAGTCTAAGCATCCTCACAACCAATTTATAACTATACATCCTTGTGCCCGTATCATTGTTTAATTCAAATAGTTCTCCTTCCTGGATATTTACTGTTTCAATGTATTTACAGCGAATCATCACGCTGTTTTGGCTTCATTTGGCTAGTTAAGGAAGCCAAGCTTGCTTGCAGCTCCCGTTCAAGAATACAGATCCTCTGCTCCCCTACCGCCTCCATGTTTCTCTTCTGCACCTGTGGCGACCTGAGTCAATCTTTTCTGATTGTAAGTCACCAGAACTGGACATAATTTTCCAAACAAGGGTCCTTAGCTGTGCTGTGTAAAGCCATATTAATACTTCCCTCTCTCTACTAAAAATACCCTGCTTCGTGCATCATAGACTCACATAAGCCTTTTCCACAGCTATTCCCGCTGGCAGCTCACAGTCATTTTCTCGTGGAGGAATTCACCCACGTAGTAAGGTCAGACAAGTAGGCCCAAGGCTACCAGCATCACCACCTTTCTCCTTTCACTATACAGTGTTTTAGGCACAGGGTACTACTTCTAAACTTGCTTTGGCAATTGTTATTTCCTTTGCCAGCTTCCTTCAATATCTCCAAGTAAAAATCATCTTTGGGTTCCTCCGTCCTGCCAGCCTCAGGAATTTCCTCCATTTCTCAAAGTTTGCTGTTCTGTCATCCCAAGTCTTACACAAAGATCTGCACTTGTTCCTCTTGCGGTTTAACACGAGCTGGATTAGCCTGTGATCACTCAGTTCAAGATACTAATCTTCAGTACTTTAATACTACAGCCTTCTACAAGGTCCTTGCCCCTTATTAATACTAGGCCTAAAATAGCATCCTCTCTCATGGACTGTTTGCTTGAGAAATAGAGTTTCTATGACACTCGAGAACATTTAAGCCCTACCATTTCCCAGTGGCATCTTCCAGTCTGTGTCTAAGAAATTACAGTTTCCCATAATCACATGATGTTCGCTCTTCTATATCTTCCCCATCGTTTTTGAAGGTATCTATCCCTGTCCAAGTTTGTAACAAATTGCCACCCTTCTCTTGGTGGACTTCTTTTTTTTTTATTATTATTCTTTGCTCTCATGTAATTTTCCAGTGTAATGCCCTATTATTTTATTTCTTCAAACGATTTTACTAAAATATGGAGTGACTCCATGGTCTTTATCACTATTTCTGTTGTTCTAAGTAGATACCCCTCCAAAGACTGTATTCTAAACACTGCGGCTAAGCAGAGGTGTGCAGCCTGTTGCAGCAGCATTGAAACACAGCGTTTCAGGCCCCGGTGAAAACATTGCTTATAACAGGAAATTCCAAACCAGTTAAAGACAAAACGGTAATAATTGTATTAGAAATCTTTAAAATCTTGTAGTCATGTTACGGAAAAAGAAAAGAAAAACCACCAAAGCACTTGGAATGGTAGGTATTGCATTAGATCAATGCTTTATCCCTTCGGCTACAGAAAGGCTTCTGACATCTTTCAGATGGTATACGAATTTGTTGTCTCTTTTTGGGGAAGAATACATTAGTATAGCTGCTAGAGCTACAGGCATTGGAATCCTATTATGTTTTTTCCTTTTTTTTTTTTTTTTTTTAGGGCAAAACAAGAGGACACATACACAGCAGCAAGAAGAGTGGCAAAGAAGGAAATTGCAGGTTTGCCTGTGGCAGAAAGTTATTTGCAGCCCCGCCGCTGGAGAAATCCAGGCCGGGTGCAGAGCCCTATCAGCCGGTCCGGCACTAAGCGATCTCGAACAAGCGATGGGAACATTTAAGACATCAGTCTTAGATCGCCTTTCTGATCGCAGGTTCACGGCGTCATTTCAAAAGGTGCAGTTGTCTTGACAGCTCAGCCAGCCTCTTGCTGGGGACAGCAGCAAAAGGAGGGAGAGAGAGAGGAGGGGAGAGGGAGGAAAGAAAGCGGAGAAGTGGGATGAGGAAAAAACCCAGCACACAAGGAGGGAATTAGCAGTGCGAGCCAAGCTTCGCATTTTAGGGGCTGGTGAGGACACAGCCGGAGCTGGAGATGTTTGGTTTTGCAGGTTGGTTTGGACGTCACAGAGATCCGGGGGATGAGGACCGAAGAGGGTCAGGATGGATTTCGGGACGCGGGGAGATGCTGTAAGCGGCAACTATGACGCAAAGCTTGTCCGTTCAGGATCACGCATCCAACTGTTCCTCCCTAGTGATCCCTCGACAAACAACGTCCAAAAAGGATGGTGACCTCATCCCGCTGAAATTAGCCAAACACCACACATTTCTCCGCGTTCAGCTCCGCACATTCCTTACAGCTCCGGCTCTCTGGGGCTCCCTGACCCACCAGCCCCATGGCTGCACCCGGAGATCCGGAGCCCCCTGTGCGGCAATTCCTCCCACCGACCCCGGCTCCCGATGAGCCTCCCCCCCCTCACCCCGGCTCCGTCTCAGCCCCCTCCGGAGCTGGCTGAGCCCCCCCCCCCCCCCGCCCCCGGAGCTTCTGCGCCAGAGCCGCCTCTCCCCCCCCGCCCCCTCCCAGCAGCCCGGCGACACGACAAACCGCACAGCTCTGCCCCGCGTAAAAAGCGATGCCGCCGGTACCGGCCGGGCATCTGCCCCCATCGGGAGGACACACCGCGGTACAGCCGTTTATTTAACCCGGCCGCCCGGAGCGACAGGTTCTATCGGGTGTCAGCGTCGCCCCCCTTCCCGGTTCCCCTTCTTCCCCCGCCGCCGCAGGGGGACGGGTGCCTCCCGCACCCCCCGGACGCCGGGGAAGGGAACAGACCCCACGGTGACTCGGGGTTGCCACCTACGGTCGGCTGCTCGCCGCTCGTAGCCGGCCCGGGCGCGCCTGAGGCGATCGTCCCCTCCGGGGGGCGAAGGGCTCTGGCTCGCTGCTCTTCTCTGCTCTTTTCCAGACTCTTCTCCCCCTCCCTCCCCTTATTTCCCAGTGGCATTTTTTATTTTTATTTTTAAATAAAGGCTAGTCTGTCCGAGGCGACCCTTTCTGCCGGGTCGCTCGCACCTCCCCCGGGGCGCAGAGGGGAAGGCAGCGGCTCTCCGCCCTGCCGACCCCTCTCTCCCGCCGTCCCGACATCATCCCCCGAGCCCTTCCCCTCAGCGCTCCCGCCCTTCTCCCCGGTGCCCCAACGGCCGGGCCAGGCCGGGCCGGGCCGCCGCAGCAACGCCCGCCCTCACGCCGAGCCCCCGCCGCGCCTCGGCACGGCTCCCCCCCGGCCCCGAGCGGGACGCGCCGCCTCCTCGCAGCCCACCCCGCGCCCTCCTGCGCCGCTTGCAGGCGCCGGGCGGGACGGGCCCCCTCTGCCCTGGCCCCTTCTCCCGCGGAGCCGGAGCTGGGGGGAGCGTAACGGCGGCATCAGGTGCAGCCGGGGCAGGCGGGCAGGGCAGGCCCGGCCCCCGGTTGCCGCCTGCGCGCTGAGCGGCTTGGGCCAGACCCGCCCCTCGCTGTGTGTGAGGAGGAGCCGGGAGAGCAGCGGGCTTCGCCGGGGATTTCCAGCCTGAGCGGGCGGGAGAGGAAGTGCGGGGCGGGGGGGGGGGGGTGGGGGGGGGGAGACGGCGCAGAGCGGCAGGGACTTTCCGTTGGGCTGGCGGTCGCCTTCGCCGGGCTCCAGCTGCCGCCCGCCGCCCCGCTCCCTCTCACACGCTCGCAGGTAGGGCGGCCGCGGGGCTCGGCGCAGCGCGGCGGAGAAGGGGGAAGGCGGCGGGGCGGGGGGAAGGAGCCCTTCGCCGCCGTGGCGGCGGCTCCCGCTCAGGGCGCCGGCACCGGCCGGGCTCCGGAGGCAGGGGGACGGGGCTGGGCGGGCGGCGAGAGCCGGAGCGGGGGTGGGGGGGTGCTCGGGGTGCGCGGCGCTGATCCGAGGCATCTGCTAGCAGGCAGGGGCCGAGCCCGCTTCGCCCGCAGCCTGTTGCCGGGACCTTGGCGGCGGCTGGTGGCCGGGGATAGATCAGCCTCCGGTGGGGGCGGCGTGGACTCTGCCTGCCCGGACGCACTCGCACTCCAGGGCTCTGCAGGTGCCCCCTTTTCACTTACTTATTTCTGCCTCCCCGCTTCCCTTCCCTCCCCCCCCCCGCCTCCTTCCCGCTCCCCCACCCCTTCGCCCCGCGGTGTGTGTGTGCGGGGAGGGGAGGCGAGGGCCAGGCCGGAGCGGAGCCGTGCGGCGGCGCTTGCGGCGTTTTGATGTGTCGTTTGAATGCAGAAGCCTCGCTCCGCTCCTGGCTCCCTCCATATGCGGTGCTGGGGGGGGCGGGCCGACGGCCTTTAAAGGGGCACTGCCGGCAGCCGCCGCGCCTGGCTGCCCAGCGGCGGGGCCCCCCGCAACTTTCCGCCGCCCTCCGCGGTGGCGGTGCCTCTGCCCGGCCGCCCCCTTGCCACCCCCGCCATGGGGACTTCGGCCGAGGATCCTCTGCCGCCGGTACGGAGCTGGCCCTGATCGCTGTGGAAGGAGTTTTATATGTATAAATGTATATATATATATATATATTTAATTTTTTTTTTTTTTATAAAGTCTGTCTGCCTCCAACGGCCTCTGCGCTGCGAGCCCCGGCGTGAGCGGAAAGAAAAGTGTTTTTGTTTTCACGCCATTCATTTTTGTGCGCTGTTCTCGCCACGCCGCGGTTTAATACGTTAAATTAATTACCGCGTTGTAGGTTAGAAAAAAATAACGAGTGTTTAAAAGTTTATACTGAGTCATTCCTCTGCAGATGAACCTATGACTGACTCATAATCTGAGAACTGCAGTGGCTTGTAAAATAGGAAGGTAAGGCATTTATTTACCTCTTGATTTATTTGTATCTTCAAGTGTTTTAAGATCTGAATTATCTGCGGAAAAACAAGATAAATGGTATTAATGCTTAGAGGCGTAATCTCGTGTTCTGCCGATCTGAGCTTCTGTGTGACGTGAAAGACTGTATGTGCACCTCCGTGTGGATCTTTACAGTGCATCAGGACATTTTTCATCTTTTTCTGTTTCTGTAGTAGTAAAATGTGGGAAGTTCCAATGATACAATTTGAAATTTGCAGTCTCCTTGGGTCACTGACTTCTCTAGCTTGTTGAGATCTAACTGAGCCTGGTATATTGCAATTCATGCGTTTTTTATTTCTTCAGTAGAGCTGTGTATTTTTCCTTGCAGGTTTGTCCCGTAGAATGCACGTAGCATTATTGTGCTCTGATCTGAACTTGCATTCATAGACCAAAAAGGAGTTTAGTGTATGATGTGAAGGCGTGCTAGCAGTATTTAGCTTAGACAAATGAAATAGTATAATTTTAAATAGTTAGTAAAAATCTGTATTTAAAGTAGCTACTGGCTTGAATAGAAGCCTGGATTTAAAGGCTACAGTGATTGCTAGAGTTACAGCTAAAGAGATCATAACACATGCTGTACGCTGTCCTTTAAAATGAGCCATTTGGCGAAAAGTGTCTATAAATGGCAATCCATACACCGTGTATGGCTTAACATAGGTCTAAATGTTGTTTATTGTGATTAGGGAGAGGTTTGTTTTTTTTTTTTAAAATGAGAAATACTTGAACATTTGGACTGAATCAGAGTTTTTTATGGCTGGACCGGGAAACCCCTTGTCATAAAGCTTGATAACGGAAACAGTGATGTATCATGAGTTTGGGCATTGCAAGCAGACGGCACTATGAGGTTATAAAAGTTGCTTTGTTCCAACCTGAAAACGGTAGGTGTTTTACTGAAATACGACTTGATGAGAAGCTTCCAATAATAGCTGGCTCTACAGTACAGAAAGGTAAAGTGCAGTCAATAGCAAAGCAAATTAATTCTAATTGAAGGAGGGTGCTAATGACTCGGTCTTTAGGCTTTCGTGAAGTCCTTCTGCAGTTAAGTTTGATGATACCAGTTTTGATAAGGCATTCTTGTATGGATTCCGAAAATTTGATCATTGTGTAAGCTTATTTACTGTTGGTACCTTGGAAACTGTGTAAGATGGCAGTAGTTAGCATCGGTGACAAAAAATTCTTTATGAAGTCTTACCAGTCGGTACTAACACAGTTTGTCTTTTAATGATTCCGAGATCTTGTTGTATTTTAGATCTTTACGTTGTTCTTGTCCATAATGAAAAGTTGAAGCGAGGGAAGAGGAACATGTTTTTTCAATACCGAAGTCCAGCTGTTCTATTAGTAGATATGGCAATGCTAAAAATAAGAAAAGCCAGAAATCTTAATTTTTAACTTTTGTTGTTAAACCACTGGAACATTGATAAGTAGATGATCATAGTTCTTCTGCAGATGAAAAGGCAGTTTAAAAATAGGAATGACTTACATCTACTCCAGTATCCTAAACTGGATTTATATGAATAGATAGTGCAAGAATAACACGTTTTGATCTCTGATATCTTAGATGATGCAATAACTGGATTTCATTAGTTTTTTTTATTATAATAGTGTTTCTTAATTGAAGGTGCTGAATCTTATGATGTCTGAAGACTGCTCATTACACATTGGTTTCAGATGTCTGTGCTCTTGTGCACAGTTCCTTTAATGAATTGCCAAGGCTTAATTTTTTTTTTTTTTTTAATATGCCTGTGGGTGGGTACTTTCTGAATACGATGCTTGTATTTGAAACCTCCTGGCGTTTTTGGCGTATGGCTCAGGAACACCAAAAGTGGTGGGAGAGAGTGAAATTGAAGATTTGAAGATGTGGTATGGGGAAAAGAAGCCAAGGGAGGGAGAGTTGTGTATCTTTGTGTAACAAAATAAAGGTGTGATTGTCACGCAGGAGATAATGCTGTAGTCACGCCAAGTTTTATCGTATACTTTTTAACCTGTGGTGATGAAGTGATGACATAGAAACTACAGCAGTGAAGGGCTGGCAAAGAGAATATATCTGGTCTCCCAGCTCTGCCTGCTGGAAGCCCATACCCTCACAGATGGATGGATTAGAAGTTAGTATATGTTTGTTTTGACAAATTAGAAACACTTCTCTACACCTTTTTTTTTTTTTTTTTTTTTTTTTTTTAAGGTAGAAAGAAAAAGGACTGGAGAATTGGGAGGAAAGGGGGGCAACTTACAATGAAGGATCATTAGGTATCTGCAAAGTAGGAAGAGATGCTCTCTTCTGTGGTAATGGGAGAGATAAGAAGAGGAAATAAAGACAAAAAAATACCCCTAGAAAATCAGTGAGATCTTAGAACTTAGGGAGAAAATAAGGCAAAAGATTATTTGGTATTAGAAATTGTGATATGTACATATATATATTTATATAATCTTTGAGAGTGTTTTTCTTTTCTTCCTGGAGATCTTTTCTACTGGAGCACTGACAGCAAAATACGGTTGCCACTGTGACTTCAATTGCTACTGACTGTTGGCTTTGTAACTAGGTTAACAGGGCGAGTGTCTCTAAAATTATATACAACAACTGTAGGTCACTAATCCTATCCGCCCCCCCCAAAAATGTTAAGCCTTTGATTTCCATGCTGTTGTTCTTCCCTGCTGCGTTACTCTGCATGTATACAGTGTGATTTTAGCAGAATTCCAAGTTCTGCAGTTCATCTAGTCAAGGGCAGCATGGGAAGGGAAGTCTCAAGATGTTTGTGGGTGCACAAGTTCAGTATTGGACATGTGTGATGGCCTCTATCCCTGGCTCCCTCCTTGTACTGAAAATAGGGGTATTGTGTACTTTGCCATCAAGATTGAATTTTGTAAACTGCAGGCATTAGAACTGCAATGGGCTTAACAGGAATGCTTTAAGTTGGAACGTGTCATAGTTCCAGTACTATTTTATATAGTGTCATAGAGTCATTTAGATGTGGTGTTAGGGGATATGGTGTAGGGGAGAACTTTGTAGAGTGGGGTTGATGGTTGGATTCGATGATCCCAAGGGTCTTTTCCAACCTAAATGATTCTATGAAATAGATTTCTGTGATGTATAGAGGAAGTGTTCTGTAGCTTATTTACAATGCTAAAAACTACTAATAATTCTGTAACATAGCTTAAATGCTCTGAAGTGAATATATCCTTTCACATACAGTATGTGTAGCAAGTGCTTCAGTCAAAAATATTAGTGAAAGAAGTCATGAAACTTCTGTTTTACATGCTTTAATGATGACTGTATGGAAACTCATAAGTAGAAAAGTTAACATTTGGAGTAATACTGAACTTTTGTCTGACTGTGGTTTCTGCATTAATAAGAAAAACATCTTTTTGTAAATAAAGTAAGATATGTCTACTCAAGACAAGCTCAAAATGCTATGAGTCTTTACAGCTTTCTTGGGCGTCTAGCAAAAAGAGTTATTTTGATTTGGTCTGTCTTGAAAAGCATGTTGCAGATGCTACTGGAAGATAACAACTGCCTTCCTGGCTGCCACTTCGTTCCCGCAAGACTTGACATCTATCAAGAAAGAGAAAGATGGTCCATTGAAGATACCAGTGTAAAATTTAGGAGACCTGTGGGCTGATTTTTTTCATTCCTGTAGATAATATGTACTGTAAGTCATTCAGGACCAGACCAACAAAGGGCTTAGATGTTGCAGTGCTGAGTGATGTGACATCATGCTTGAGTCCCAGGGGCAGAAGGGGGATTCCAGTCCAAGTTTCCTACTTCCCTGGGGAGTATTCTCATCATCAAGCCACAGGCCAGTTAACAGTAGTGTCACTTCCTCCTCTTAAAACTCTTCTGCTATATCAGGAATAATCAAAACTCAGTGTGCCTGAGAAACAGAACAAGAGGAAGCATGATGTCTCAGTCAAGTGGTTAGGACAATTCCCAGGATGAGGAAAGACACAGAGTCTGCTGATGCTTCTTCCACTGCTGTTTTGTTCGGTTTTCTGGTGCGTTTCAACTTGGATGTTGAGATGCTTGCTCAGATGATCAACCTTGTCAAGACACATGTTTCCTTAGGCATAGAAGGAAGGGGAAGAAAAGAGTACTGATATTGGATGCTGCTAGGGTTAGGTGGTAGTAGACTGGGAGTTCTGAGAATAGCTTTGATGCAGCTAGCAGCTTGCGTGTCTGGCTTCTGGCTCCATATACAGACCATTTTCTTGGTCTGTAAAATGGGAATCATGGCGCTTTCCTACAATCTGAGGACCTCAGAAAGGATGAGGTGCTGAGACACAGTACAGGCGTCATCTGTCGATAAATGAAATGAATTGCAAGTGCTGTGTGGAGGCATCCTGTTCGGTCTCCTCTGTGGTGCTGTGCCATTCTGCACCGTCAGCATTGTGGGACAGGAAACAGTATTTGCTTCATGCTCTGCCATTGTTGCATACAGCAAACGTGCGGTGCCATAGGAAGCTGAGTTGTACATGACAGAATTTGTCAGTGGTAGCTTTTCTGGTGCTTGTAGTTGTTCCCACTTTCTGCTTTGGATGTTCTGGAAAAGTAACAATTTTTTCTTGTTCTATGGAACCAGCTTACACGATAAATGTGCCTAAAATAACTTCATAACAGCAAAGCCCAGCTCATAAACCAAATTTTGGCAATGTGAATGGATTTCATTTTGTAAGCTCATCCATATACTTGAGAGAGGGAGATAATTAGAACAATTATTAGAGGTTTTTATAATGGAGATCTTGTGTTACTGTACCAGTTTGACTGTGCCCTCTCTCTGTCTTTCTGCAGAGAGGAACCTTCTGAGAGTAGGTTTCCTTGAGTATGGTGGCTTCTAACTTAATGACTCGCAGACGTAAGTCTTGATTTTGCATAGGAAGTATACAAATACAGCCTTACAATTTTCATTCAACTTGTTCTTGTTTTAATCTCCTTTAGACCATCCCAAGTGACTCTTCTTTCTGCACTTTATGCTTTTCAGCTACTAATGGAATGCTCTTGTCCATGCTGTGCTTCTCTTCCATCTTAAGTTGTTTGGCTGAACAGTATAAATGCTCTTAATTTCTCAAGCTGGTTCCTCTGATTCTTAGAAGTGGCTTATTTTGAACTGCTTTCAGTCAGATCTGTTGTAATTTGAGAGTTGTTAAGGGATGACTTTTATTCCACGGTGGTTTCATCCTTGCACTTGAGCAAAGTGACTGCATTTTCCCCTTTACTTTACTTCCATTTACATCGCTTTTCTCTTGAAATACTTGTTTTCAGACTTGTACTTACTTTCACACTTCTGGCTAATAATTTTTATCTGCAAATCCACTTTTTTTTGACCTCTCTTTGACTTCTCTTCCAGGTCACTAAAAATGGTCTACAGTGTACCCTACTATTATCTGAAGTAGATGTCTTTAAATCTACTCTTGCTCTCTCATTCCGTCCTTTTCACCGTCCTCTTTGCTGTTCAGCACAGCATCCTTGAGGGAGGAGCATTGTGCTTTTGCCTGGGAATGTTTTTTATTGTTATGACTGTTGTGGTTGAACCTGATTAGGATACCAGTTCTACATTCAATAGGTACCAAAGGTAAAGTGCCTGCGGTTGTAAAATGACATGTTCTCAAAATGCTACCATTTGGCTGACAGTTTGAGTAGGTGGAAGTTGGATACCTAAATAAATGAAGACATATTTGCCTCAATTTGCATATGCACATCCCTAGCAGTTTTGGAACCCTTTGATGCAGTAGTATTTTAATTGCCTTCTAAAACTCAGTGTTTGGGGGGGGGCGGGGGGGGAAGACAGGATTTGGGCTAACTTAATTTGAAGTTAATAATATGTAGTATCGCTTGAAGTCAGCAGTATCTTCTCTCTCTGTTTTCTGTTAGGAGTTGAATCATATTTCTATCTACAGAACCTGAGCGTGCTATATTTTGGATTAGCAAATATGTTTTACTACTTGTCCGTGGTGTCAATATATAATGGAAATACCAATGGATCCTGTGTTGTAATTCAGCTAGTAGATATTGCTGTTGTGTCACTCATGTGGTTTGGCGGGTTTTTTTTTTTTTTATCTGTGTTCTAGCAAGGTATTTTGACAGTTTTTTGGAGCATGTACAGAAGAATGCTCTTGGCAATCCCTAGGAAGATAAAACAAGTTTATTGTTATTTGTGTGTTATACTTCATCAGCTATTTTTCAGTACCTGGAACCATAAATTTCCCTTATTCCTCTTTCCTTCTTATAAATTCCTGAAAACTTCACTTTCATTTTGAAAAGGATTATGTAGACATGCAACTTTCAGCATTTGGCTAGTAGATTTTTGAGGGAGTTTTGGGGGATTTACTAGGTTGGTTGTATGGGGGTTTTTGTTGTTTTTTTTTTTTGTTTGTTTGCTTTGGTTTTTTTGTTTTTTTAAGAAAGATTTATGACAAGCAAATAAGTATCCACCCACTGCATTCTGTATATTTTTTGCTGAGGACATTCTCTCAAAATAAATGAAGAAGAAGCCTGGAATCGTCCTGTTTGAGTAAATAAAGCTGTTAGTACATATAGCTAAAGTACGATGCTGTAATTTTGCCAAATTATTTACTAAGACTTTTGGTGGTTTGGTTTTTTTAAAATATGAACTCTCAATTTATTAGTTGACTATTCTGAGATGAGATAGGGCAGACAGACTTTGAAAGTCCTTTGGGCTGTACGTAAAAAGTCATTTATTCCAGAACAAGAGTGTCCATATACTGAGTTAATTGGAAAAGTTCAAAGTAGTTGAACCCTTGCTTGCAATGTTGTGATTTACTTAAAAAGCAAGGAGGACAGAATGCAGTGAAGAAAAAATACCTACTACTTGTAGATCCATTTTGTACCTAACTTCTGGCATGTTTGTTTGCATGAGAAAATGTTAATGAGATAAAACAGTGGAAGTTGCCAAAAGTCATCATGCTACAGGCTTTATTGATGCATACGATAATTTGCTACCCATCTCCCATAGTATGTTTTGTAGCAGAAGTGCAACCTGAAGATGTCTTGGAATGCTTAACTTTATCTTAGGCAGGTGTAGATAGTGACTTCTATTGCTGTGCACTGGCTGGATGGGCGGTCCCAAAGAGTGGTGGTCAATGGAGTTAAATCCAGCTGGCGGCCGGTCACAAGTGGTGTCCGTCAGGGCTCAGTGTTGGGACCATTTCTGTTTAACATCTTTATTGATGACCTTGATAAGGACAGAGAGTGTATCATCAGCAAGTTTGCAGATGACACGAAGCTAAGCAGGAGTGTTCATCTACATGAGGATAGGGAGGTTCTACAGAGAGACTTGGATAGATTGGACCAATGGGCCAACGCTAATGGAATGAGCTTCAACAAGGCCAACTGCCGGGTCCTGCACTTGGGCCACAACAACCCTATGCATCACTACAGGCTTGGGGAAGTGTGGCTGGAGAGCTGCCTGGCAGAAAAGGACCTGGGGGTTCTAATTGACAAGCGGCTGAACATGAGCCAGCAGTGTGCCCAGGTGGCCGAGAAAGCCAATGGCATCCTGGCTGGTATTAGAAATAGTGTGACCCGCAGAAGCAGGGAGGTGATTGTCCCCCTGTACTCAGCACTGGTGAGGCCACACCTTGAGTATTGTGTCCAGTTCTGGGCACCTCAATATGAGAGAGATATCGAGGCGCTGGAGTGAGTGCAGAGGAGGGCAACGAAGCTGGTGAAGGGCCTGGAGAATAAATCTTCTGAGGAGCGATTGAAGGAGCTGGGACTGTTTAGTTTGAGGAAGAGGAGGCTGAGGGGAGACCTCATCACTCTCTACAACTACTTGAAAGGACATTGTAGAGAGGTTGGTGCTGGTCTCTTCTCACAGGTAATTAGCGATAGAACAAGAGGGAATGGCTTCAAGCTGCAGCAGGGTAGGTTTAGGCTGGACATTAGGAAAAAATTCTTCCCAGAAAGAGTGGTCAGACACTGGAATAGGCTGCCCAGGGAGGTGGTGGAGTCACCATCCCTGAATGTGTTTGACTCGTTTAGATGTGGTGTTAGGGGATATGGTGTAAGGGAGAACTTTGTAGAGTGGGATTGATGGTTGGACTCGATGATCCCAAGGGTCTTTTCCAACCTAAATGATTCTATGATTCTGTGGTTAAGGTCCCAGTTTGTCAATATTCCTTACACTTTAGAGGTACTTCTGTTTTGCTTTCAGAGGGAAAGTTTGAACATGCTCAAGGTGGCTGTATTTTTAAGCTGGCATTGCTGCTTCACAGTTACTGCTGTTTTGTTTGTTTTTTTAAAAAAAGTATTTCTAACTAAAATCTTATCTCGTGGTTATACAAACGTCCTGTTGTACTTAATAAATTTGTATGTGAATGTAATGTTGGGGGGCGGGAGGGTGGGAAGGACTGTCTGATTGTTGCCTATGGAGAAATGATTTGGCTTCTCTTGTAGCTAATCAATTTTTGTAGAGTATTAAATAGGCCATGTGTTAAAGTATCAGTTGTGAACACCTCCAAAATAAAATGTTTGTCATGTTAAAGAAGAGGAAAAATTAGTGAGCTCTCCATTAGATGGTGCTGCTGGGACTGAAATAGGTGTATACCTAATGGAAGCAGGCTTCTACCTAGAACTGTTTTCATGGCTGTATTATTTTTTGTTTTTAAAGGGCTTATCTTTATTAAAATACTTTCTGAAGGCAGGGATACTTGCTAAGATGTTGGATTTATGTTTTTTTTTTCCAATTTGAAATGAATAGCTAAGATACTAAAAAGACAGGCTGTCTCCATGGGAAGGAGGTATGGAAGAAATAAATCATGCTTTTTGTATGGATGATTTAGATTTTAACAGCTGCCTCTGTTGTGGCTCTCATCTGTCTAAGTGTTGGCTCTGTGTTACATTCATGCCCTGCCATCACGTAGATGGGGATACTGCAGTATTAAAGAAATGCAGTGTGAAGAAAGACTTGATTTAAAAATCTAGAAATTAATTAGCCTGACCATTACAGCAATAACACCCTCATGAATCTAATATTTGAGTTCCTGTCATCATGTTGACCCCTGTCCACTAGCATTTCTTTTTAAAGAACAAGTGTTTTAACTTAAACACATAATGATAGTATTCCTTTGCCTCAGCCCTGACTGTCTAGTGATTTTTTTTAGAAAAACTCAAGGGAGCAAAGATGGTGCCTACACACAGGGGCACTGAGTACCATCTTAAATGCCGTAGGTGATACCAGATGGTCTCAAGTTGACGCTCCAAAAGTGTGCAGTCTTCCAAACGGCCAAACTCTTATTGGCCAGTCCTGCACACGTCTTGGATATTTTAGGGCATCTAAAATATTACTAAACACCCATGACTGGACATCTGACTCACTCTGCAAAAGTTGGAGTTGATATACCTATTAAATTAAAAAATATGCATTAGCAAGTGTATTTGTTAAATGCTTCTTGCTGCTAGGACTCCTCCAAAGATAGCAAGACAAGGTTGCTGAGGCCTTGGAATTCTTCCACACCACAGGGCTGTAAATAGAAAAAAAACCTCTCATTTTTATAAGTGGCGTTGGTCAGGAGAGATGGAAGTAGTGAGGTTGGGTTCATGAAGCCCTCTTCTCATTAGAAGTATGAGAAGTAGAAATATTTTTAGTGTGATTTAAAGAATCACGGTAATTGTGACCAGCTAGCAAAAAAGTTTAGTAGCATTAAATAGTACTGAGCAAGAAAAGTAAGACACAATCTTTCTTAAGAAATTGAGATTATTACTATTTTTTTTTAAGAAGTAACTTAGCGAAAATCTTGGTATTGGAAAGTTTGAATAATTTTGGATCCAGCAGTGGGAAGCCTAGCTTAACGGACTTGGCCTGAGTTTAACAGCTGTTAAAGTGGTGTGCAGCAGCCAGTGAACTTCACGTGTAATTTTCTGTTTTCAAAAAAAGAAATTGAGAAATTGGCAAAAATCTTTGTTGACTTTCTAACCTTGGCCAGGGTTAAAATGTGTGGTTGTCAGGTGCTGTTAATTCCCAAAAATCTATCAGGTTGAAGCAATAGGCAGAGGTATGATTCTCTTTGGTCTTAATCATCCATTTTGGAATAACTCAAATAGGAAAAGTTATCAGTTATGTGATAACTGGAGAAATGGACAAGCTGTTGTGTGAGAGAACTTGGCCATTAGTGTTTTATCAGTTCGCTAATAATAACTTAAAGCTTGCTAATAATAACCCTTGAAGGGGCAATTAAAAGATAGCAGTTATGATGTCATCCAGCCATACGACTTCACATCAAATACGAACTTGCTATTCCTCAGTTACGTGATTGGCTTGCTAAGTCAGGCCAAAGCCAAAGGTGGAAATGAATCGGGTAGAAAGAACGTTGTGCTTGGTCACCTTGAATAGAAAGCCTTGATTCTAACATCGCCATAGGAGAGTGTATAGACAGAAGGGTGGTAGAAATCTGGGCTCTATTAATAGATACTTAAATATTAGCAAAACCTAGCCTTGCTTCTTCCTTCCTACCTTGACTTTCAACTGGTTAGGAGACTACCTTTGTGTTTACAGGCTAAGAGTTGGTAATTAACAGGATTTGTCTTTGTATTTCATTGTGCTTAGATTCCAGATCAAGGAATAGCTATTGTTCCTATGGCCAAAATGACATCAACAGCATATCCCACAGGAATGTTGACCAGAGAGGGTATAGTAAGGGCAGTGACGGAAGAAGTGACAATGTATTGTAGTGTGTTAAGGATGTGTGTGTTTATTTTTAAGTGAAGAAGGTAACAGGGGAAGGTCTAGGGAGTGATAGAAACAGTATTGTGATAGACCCACCAAAAATGGGTGGTGAAACTTATTTCTGTTTTAAAAAAAAAACAATAAACAAATGAAAAAACAATCAAACATGAGATTTGGTGTAAATGAAGGATTTTATTTGCATGGGTATCTTTTGATAAAGGAGTATGGGACATGCACTCCTATGTAAGAATTGATTGATGTGCGGGAAAGCTCTTTATAATAAATGTGGATGCTTGTCTTGATTTCATATTCACCAAGAGAGGAATGAGCTGGTTAAGAAGATGGAAGAAGGCAGCTTGTGAAAGATTAACTTGGACTGATAAAATTCAGTATTTCTAGGAAGAACATTAAAATAGCAGCAAAATAAAGACAATTATGAGAATTCAGAAAAATTGTAGGTAAGATGCCATAGGAAGCATGTTAGAGACTAGGACCAATTCAATAAAGTTATCTGCTTTTTAGGGAACAAGCATGAATTATTAATTTTTACTTTTATTAATTTTTTTCTTTCTTTTGCACTGACACAAAGCAACGCACCACTTTTGACTAAATCAGTACATTGCTAATGATTTGAAATTTGAGAAGAAATTGTATGAAATTAGGTGACAGTGTTAAAGATGAGTAAGAAAGAATGGCTTAAGTGTGTAGGGATAAGATTGGAGTGTTTGAGCCATAAAACAATATCAAACTAACAAGGGAGCTAAAAGGAAAATGAGAAGATGTTTTTCATATGGTCTTGAGCAGTAAAAGGGTATTGTTCCAGTAGCCAATATGGAGGGAAGAGTGACAAAAGTTGATGCCAAGAAAAGTGAAGTAATTAATTCTTTCTTCTGTCATCTTTAGAAGAACCAACTGATTTAATGCATAACCCAATCAGCTGTTAACTCTTTTGCATCTGTTTGGGATAATTGATAGAGGTTAAACACAATTAAAAAAAGAGTTTTTGTATTTGATCTTGTGATTTGTTTTCTGTGATACGAGTGATGTGAAACTGAGTAATGAAACTTATTTTCCAGAAAAATTAGAATAAATGTTTTGTTTATAAGTATCTGCAAGATATTTATGCAGAATGATGGTAACGGCCATTAGAAATTTCTCCATAGTGTGATGCAGCCAACTGTATCCTGGGCTGTGTCAAAAGGAGTGTGGTCAGCAGATCGAGGGAGATGATTCTGCCCCTCTACTCTGCTCTCTTGAGACCCGCCTGGAGTACTGTGTCCAGCTCTGGAGCCCCCAACATAAGAAGTACATGGACCTGTTGGAGTGGGTCCAGAGGAGGGCCACGAAGATGATGAGAGGGCTGGAGCACCTCTCCTATGAAGACAGGCTGAGAGAGATGGGGTTGTTCAGCCTGGAGAAGAGAAGGCTCCAGGGAGACCTTGTAGCAGCTTTCCAGTATCTGAAGGGGGCCTACAAGAAAGCTGGAGAGGGACTTCTTACAAAGGCGTGTAATGATAGGATGAGGGGTAATGGCTTCAAGCTGGAAGAGGGTGGTTTTATATTAGATATTAGGAAGAAATTTTTCCCTCTGAGTGTGGTAAGGCACTGGAACAGGTTGCCCAGGGAAGTTGTGGATGCCCCATCCCTGGAGGTGTTCAAGGCCAGGCTGGATGGGGCTTTGAGCAGCCTGGTCTGGTGGGAGGTGTCCCTGCCCATGGCAGGGAGTTGGAACTAGATGATCTTTAAGGTCCCTTCCAACCCGAACCATTCTATGATTTTATCATAGTTATTTCTATGTCCTAATTAAGGCTCCAGGGGACTGAGGAGAAACAGTCTTGTTTAGAGGACATGACTGCAAGGGTAGCATGCAATGGATCGGAAAAGTGAGCAGGAAGAAGCAGGTAACTGTCATCGTGTTGGGTAATATTGCCTAGGCATCTGTTTTGGCTTTGTTAAACTTTGTTAAAAGTTTCCAACAGTGACTTCAAGGACTGAATAATAGAGAACAAATCTGTTTTGCAAACAGATACCAAACTGGGACCCCCTGTAAGTATTCTGGAGAACAGAATTCCAGTTCAAAATGAACAGGCCTTGATGGGGTCGGTGGCATCAGGTAGCACGTGGCTTGTAAGTTTTCATATGGCCTACCTTTTTCTTGCAACCAAGGATGCAGCTTAAATTTCTCTTGTTCTCCTGATTTCAAATACTGAATCCAATTCAAGATGTCATTGAGCTTCAAAGTACTTGGTGTACAGCCTCCCATGTTATCTTAAATGAAATGCCTGAATCGGATGTTAAGACTAAATGCGATGTGTCAGTCTTGATGATGTTGCCAACACTGAAATAAAATTGTGTATTTCCCCCACTCTTAGAGTGGACCCAGAGCTGCAGTGTCCTGGAACTCACTTTGTACCTTGGGAGGTGTTTAATCCACGACTGAATATGAGTTTTATGTTGTATGACGTTGTGAAGTGAACTGTAAAAACTAAAGAGCCACGGTTTCGGCTTTCTTTTTTTTCCTCTTTACTACCACAAGCATAGTAAATTCAAGGAAGAGGTGGGAAGGCTAAATAAATACGTACCAATATCTTAATGGCTGTAGTTAGTCACCAGGGCTTAGGCATCAGAGCCTATTGCCAAGTATTCTATACAATAAGTAAAATAAGAACAAGGGCTTTTAGGGAGTGTTCTAATAATACACATTTCTATATAGCCTTATTCCCTGTTAGAGCTCCCTGAGCCTGCATGATCGTGGAATCATAGAATCGTTTAGGTTGGAAAAGGCCTTCAGAATCATTGATTCCAACCGTAAACCTGACACTGACAAGTCCACTACTAAGCCACGTCCTTAAGTGCGACATCTACACGTCTTCTAAATACCTCCAGGGATGGTGACTCAACCACTTCCCTGGGCAGCCTGTTCCGTTGCTTGATAACTCTTCTGGTGAAGAAATTTTTCCAAATATCCAGTCTAAACCTCCCCTGGCACAACTCGAGGCTGTTTCCTCTTGTGCTATCGCCTGTTACTTGGGAGACGAGACTGACCCCCACCTGGCTACAGCCTCCTTTCAGGCAGTTGTAGAGAGCGACGAGGTCTCCCCTCAGCCTCCTTTTCTCCAGGCTGAACAACCCCAGCTCCCTCAGCCGCTCCTCATAAGATTTGCTCTCTAGAGCCTTCACCACCTTCATTGCCCTTCTCTGGACACACTCCAGCACCTCAATGTCTTTCTTGTTGTGAAGGGCCCAAAACTGAACACAATATTTGAGGTGGGGCCTCACCAGTGCTGAGTACAGGGGGATGATCACTTCCCTAGTCCTGCTGGCCACACTATTCCTGATGCGGGCCAGGATCCTGTTAGCCTTTTTGGCCACCTGGGCACACTGCTGGCTCATATTCAGCCGGCCGTTGACCAGCACCCCCAGGTCCTTTTCTGCCAGGCAGCTCTCCAGCCACTCTTCCCCAGGCTTGTATCGCTGCATGGGGTTGTTGTGACTCAAGTGCAGGACCCGGCACTTGGCCTTGTTGAACCTCGTACCATTGGCCTCGACCCATCGGTCCAGCCTGTCCATGTCGTTCTGTAGAGCCGTCCTACCCTCAAGCAGATCAACACTCCAGTCCAGCTTGGTGTCACCTGCAACCTTACTGAGGTTGCGCTCAATCCCCTCATCCAGATCATTGGTTAAAGATATTAAACACAACCAGCCACAATACTGAGCCCTGGGGATCACCACTTGTGACCGGCTGTCAACTGGATTTAACTCCATTCACCAGAACTCTTTGGGCCCAACCCTCCAGCCAGTTTTTTACCCAGCTAAGAGTATGCCCATCCAAGCCGTGAGCAGCCAGTTTCCCCCGGAGAATACTGTGGGAAACAGTGTGAAAGGCTTTACTAAAGTCTACGTAGACAGCATCCACAGCCTTCCCCTCATGATTCTCTCCGTAAACTGCTGTTGTCTCTTTGTTCTTTTAGTCTCTACTCATTTTCCTGTAAATAGAAATGTTTTTAAGAAACCTTTAATGTTTGCATGTGAGTGACTTCTGAGATGCTGTTTCCGTACAGTCTCTGATGAAACCACCCTATGTATCCAGATGTTCACTGCAAGAATAAAGATGCCAGCATATAATGGCTGTAAATTAGTTTAGCTTCCATTGTTCTAAGCTAATGTAGGTTATTAATCTGTTCTCAGTAACTAGGATGAGACTAAGTGGTGACCGGGTCATTCTTTCTGCAGATACTCAAAGTGGTCAGTCGTCTTTGTGGCAGTACCTCAGCTTTGCCAGAACTAGTGGCAGAACTAGTTAGTCCAAATTAACTAACTTTGGAAAAGCAGGCAGAATGAGAATTGATACCACCAGGCTGATGACTTTTCAGGATTATGTTAACTGATAAGACTGACCTACTACCAATACTGGATGAGGCAAAAATGCATTGAGGAAATAGATCTGGGAATGTTACACATTTTAAATGAGTAATACTGTTGCCTGCAGTTTGCCCAAATGTAATTGTTTCTGGTAGTTGTCCAAACACAGACAGCTTCAGAGTTGTCTTCAGTCCATACTCAAACTAGATCAGGGGCTGGACTATAGGCTAGAACACAGCTGTTTGTGTTCTTTTTTTAATCCATCCTTTGCCTCTGGTCTATGTGTTTGTTTGTTTGCTTGGTTTTGTTTTGTTTTGTTTTGTTTTTTTAAATTCGCATTGTGCATTTTGTGTTTTGGATTACTGTACTGAGGTCCTTCCCGGAACCGCATGGAGATACGTTGTTAGACAAGAACAACTGAAACCTCTATAGCATTACATTCCTATTGTAATTGAGGAAATTGTTTTCATGGTGTGACCCTAACTTACAACAGTAGCTCCAAGGGTTCAGATCTCCGTAGGGCCATCTTGCAAAACAGCAGATCAAGCTTGCTCCAGTGCGGTTTCCAGATTCCTAACGCTGTAGGAAGCGCTGTGCTTACCCTTGTGATCCGAACGGCAGCAACTGCCTTAGGTGGAAAACCTAAGGCAGACCACAAAACCAATATTGTTCTGGCTGTGGTTTTTTGATAAGGCATACAGGGAACTCAGCCTGCCAGTACATGGAGGGTGAGGACTGGTCTTTGGTATGTGGATAAAGATGATGAGGTCCATGTAAGTACAGCGCTGTCGAGACTGACAAGAAAAGCCTAGCTGCAGGTCAGAAGGAGTGTTTAGCTGTCCTGGGGAACTTGAAAAGCTGTGCTACTGTCTGCTTTCTGTGTGAACTGGTGGACACCCTTGGGTCCTCAGGATGGTTCCCAGAGATTGTTGTGGTCATTACAACATGGAAATGTTGCTTTTTACTTGGGCAATGCAGCTGTATCACTGGTCTTGGTCTGTATGCTCCAGGGATAGAATTTTGGCCTTCAAATGAATGAACGCATCACCAGGTAACAGAAAGAAGCATGCTTCTTGTTTTCTGTTTTGCATGTTTTTTTTTTTTTTCTTCTTTCTCCATAATTACAAGTTGATTCTGTCATGCAGTAGAAACAGCCCGCTTAATTAGGTTTCAGTATAAAAAGGAGCATGTAGCTATTGGAGTCAGAGGGCCTTTTTCATCCATTCTTCTGTCGTCATCAACTAAGATAAAACTTGCATAATCAGAAATGTGGGTTTCGCTGGCAAATACACAGGTAGCGAGAAGAAAGATGAGATGCGATGTCTTAATGTACAGCAGTGTGGAAAGAACGTTTTGGTAGGACAGAAACCTTTATAAAGGATTTGCATTGCCACAAGTAAAATAAAAAAGATAAGGACCACAGAAACAGTTGTTCATGTATTGCATTATGGAGCCCTATCACCAGGAGTTGTCCAAAGATGATGAATTTAACTCTGAATTTGGGCTTCTAAACATTTTTCTTTTTTTTTCTTTTTTTTTTTTTTTCCTTCTTTTCCTTTTCCCTGAATGCTTTGTGGCCTGTTAGGAAAGTTGTATTACATTGTCATGGTAACAGAGTTGTGTTTTTTCAGTACTAAAACGGTTTTGAGACTTTACATAGTAGGATTTAGTTTATGATCACTTTTGTAGCTTGAAGTCTGTTTTAGAGCTTGAATATGTTTGCACTTATGATCCACAACATTAATTCAAAATATTTATTTGATTTCCAGCTTTCAAATTTGAACTTACTCTTAAGTATCATTAAAAATATTTGAAAATCAGCAACTAAAATATAAGTTGTAATTGAACATAGTTTTAGCAGGATAAGGGGAATAATATTTGAGCTGTGAAATGTTTTGAATTTACTCTTGACTTTATTTTTGAGCTGCCTGATTGTAAATATAACCTTAAGCTGTTATCGCCCTCTGACAACTGAGGGAAGGTTTTTTCATTCAAGCTACTTTACTTTTGAGTAAACTGGATTTTATACTACAGTTGCGTTGCAGCGTATTTTCATTGATGGAAGAGGGAAAGAACACCTTTCAGTTTGTTACTGACTCTCTGTAGGGAGTCTTGGCTTTCTTGTTAGCTTTTATTTCACAGTAAAGCGAAAATGGAAGAACTAAGATGGTGTCATGCCTTCTTGTAAATCCATTCCAACTGTTTCACTAGGACCAATTTTTTTTTTTACAAGAATAAAACCGGTAGCTTAAACTACTTCGGTTCTCAGTATCACAGTTCAGAAATGGCGGCAGTGTGCTAGCCAGTAGGTTTTAATGCCATTTGGTGGTAGTATTAAAATTACCTGTGTTTTCAGCGTTCGTGTTTCCTTCCTTTTATTTCGGGAGTGTCAATCTTTCCCATGCTGAAGAGGTTGAAGTACGGTAGCCAGTAAAATTAGATGTGTGTTGTGAAATGGAGCGTGCATCTCGGATAGTTTCTTTTCTTGGTTTTGGTTTAGGTTAACAGAAGTATCTTTACATCTGCAGTTTCTGGAAATTTAAGAACACTGTGAACCCCTGGCCGATAAAAATTTTCCCATTATGTAAAACATTCTTGCAGATTAGCTTGACTCACTAAGTGGTGGCAATGGTGACTTCCTCCATGAAGTAAACAGACTTTTGCAATGAATTTTCAAGTGAACTAGTAAATCTCAGTGCAGCTTTGTGATTTGCTATAGTTTGGTATATGGTTTCGTGCAACCTTAACCTACTATTTCTCTTCACTGCCTTGGGGCTTGTGAGAATTGTTTCTGTGTATTAATAGGAGATACTTGAAACCGACTTGACTTGTTTGTTTCCCAGCAGGAAAGCCTGAGTGCTTAGGCTTTAACTGAATCAAGACCAGCTCTCAGCAGTGGGAGACAATATATTAATCCATTGGAAGCACAGACTGCAGTCTTGTGTATCACTGTGGTTTGTGTTGTGAATTTTTTTCATGTGAAGAGGTAGGTAGCAACAATTCTTCTGCTATATGTATTTTTTAGAAACCTCATGACAGTCGTGTGAGTTGGGGTTTTTTGTTGGGGGGTTTTGATTTTTGTAGAAGTAGCATTTGTATCATTGCATGAAACTGTGAAATACCTTGTTCTCCTTTGTGTTTTCACATCTTTAAGTTGATGGTATTAATTTTACAAATCGTCTTCAGTGATTGCACTTGCTTTAGTAATGAATGAGGGCGATACCTCAAAAGTCAAACAAGTTTCATTCTTATTTCTGTAAGTAGATCCTCTTATGGCCTTGATCTTTCTTGTTCTGTTTCTTCCACACAATCAGAATGGACTATTTAACAAGTTGGAATGGACTGTTTAGCCTAATGGAATTCAGTTGCCTGATAGTATATGGAGGCTTGTTTATTTATAAATTTTTGGTTTGTTTTATCAGTTCTGTTGTATTTGTAAGGAAGGTAAGCAAATTATTATCTCTGTTTCATTAAACATCTGAGGGAAAGATTTTTTTAATTTTCTATTTCAAATAGCTTAAAAATACGTTTAGAACTCACAGGTGGTCGCCAGCTTCCTCAGTCAGCCACAGCCTAATTTGGGAAATGACATTATGCCTTAGTTGCAAGAGGAGAAAACATTCTGAATCTTTTAGAACAGTACATTAAATGTGTTTGAGGTTGTGCTTTCCTTCCTAGTTCCACTCTACATTTTCTGGCGTTTGAAAAGAATGATGCTTCTACAAAAAAAGTTAGTAGTTTTGTTTGCCTCCTGTTTAAGCTGTAAATTAGGAATGGATCAAAACAGTGGAACGTGCCCCTCAGCTTTTTGACACGAACATAGGAAATTCCTCAGTCCTTCAGGTGGGCAATAAGGGTTATGTCATTGGAGAGCAGCAGTAGGTGATGCTCTGGGACTACTCTGTGGCTTGTTCCTCAGAGCAGGGGCAGCTTTATAAAGCTGGAAGGTAGATAGACTCTTTCAAAATTTTGTGTGGAAAGGCAGTAGAAATAAGCTTTTTGCTACAATACACTAGACAATACGTTAGGCGCTATGACTAAGAACTTCTTACAAGTAATAAATTATGTCAATTAATGATGCTGTTTATACACAGAAGTTCATGTTCTTGTTACAAAAAGTTCTTTTTGTAGGTTCATGTGGCAGTATAACAAGTCATTTCTAGGTTGTGATCTAGACACGTAGCACCTGAAGGGTGCCGGAGGAGGAAGCAGTTTGCTGGAATGATTGCATGCTATCTTGGCCTTCTCTCTTTCTGTCTTACCCTCCCACCAGGAATACATGGGACCTTGAACAATTTATGAAGCAGAATCGCTATCTTTCTGTAAGATTTTGTTCTGATTTAGTCCTAGGTAGTTTTTTTTCCCTAAGAAATGCTGTGTGCATCCTTGATAGTGTGTGAATCCCAGCCAGAAAGCAGCTAGGCTGCATGTAGCCGTCTTCAAGTCATTCTCGGTGTCCTGAAGCCAAACAGATTGAAAAATGTCCTTAAGGTGCTAGTTTTAGACTGACTGCGGAAACTGAAAAATATTTAGAGATTCTGTTCTGTTTTTAGGGGAAAGGGATATTTTTGGTCCTCCTTTTCCCTCAACTTTACCAAGATATAATTATGTTTTTGTGTTCCTCATTTCTAGTTATTTTTTCACGTTTGGCAGTTCCCAGCTTAAGACTGAAGTCCTATTATACAAGGTAATATGTATACAAGTATGTGAAGAGATGGGAACTTGGTAGGTGTCAGGTAAGATCAGAGAAAGGAGGCATTATATCTGTTCCTCAACAAAGAAGAATAGAAATGTACAGAAGTGCTCTGAGACATGCTGAAACTCTCTGATGGCTCTTCCGATTTTTTTCTCTTTTAAAGCCAACAGGCCTTTCCCCTTTTCAAATCCATTATCATATTTTTTAAATGTAATATGTGATGTTTGGTCTACAAAGCAGGGAAAAAAATTGAAACTGAAGATGATCTTTAGTGTTAAATAAATCATTTTTAGTAGAGGAAAGCTTAAAATAAAACTAACTAAAACTTTGGGAGCCTAAACTGAGTATATTGTGTCCACTTCAGGAATTTCAATTTTAACTAAGCCATGTTAGAAAAGAAATAAATTGTAATACTGCCGTTTTAGCGCATGGAAACTCAGGAGCCCCTGTGAAGAGTAAGCAAAGGGCTTGTGCACAGCTGTGAGAAATTAATCTTTCTCCCATCTGTGGGTGGTGGGGTGGGTAGTAGAGATGTTCATTACATCCGTGAGTCTGTACCTATGTTGCCCGTTACCTTTTCTTTAAAAGGCCAACGTAAACCTTGTTGAGGTACGCCACTAAAAAGGACCAACCTTTTCACTGCTGGGAGCCAAAACCCAAAAGGATGCATCCACCTCCAAACTCTCCCATTTCCTTTCTGCTTATCCCCATATAACGTCGGCTCCTGCCCCGTCTCCTGGGGGGCTGCGGGCAGAAGGTAGGGACGTGGTGAGGAGCTGCTGGAGGTCTCTGAGCTATCCCTGTCACTGTCAGCGTGTGTTCAGCCCTGCGTGGTGCTCCAGCGAGGTCCAACCAGAGAAGGCTGGGCAGGATCCTCCCCCAAGGAGAACATGGATCTCAAGGAATAATAGCTTGCTGATGGTAGGCAGCTGGGCTGCTATGGGCTAAAAGAGCTGGCCTTGAGCCTTGCTCTGCAGGATGCAGAGGGAAGGAGGGGTGGGAAGCAGTGATGAGCCTATTGTTGCAAATGAGCCAACAACTGGCTGATTGACACCGAGAGCCCATCGTTCCTCCCTTTGCTCTTAAATGCAGCTGTGGAGAATGAAGAAGTGAGGGTGGGGAGGGAGAAAAAAACCCAACCTATAAATCAGATTTCTAGTATCTAAAAAGGCAATGGGCATAAGTTAAAAACCCATAAAATTCCATCCGAACGCAAGAATTTTTATTTTTTTTTCTCTGTAAGGGTGCTCAAACACTTGCAATGGGTTGCCCAGGGTGGCTGTAGAGTTGCTCTCTGTGGGGCTACTCGGAAGGTGATGGGACAGCATTCTGGGCAGCCGGCTCTAGCTGACCCTGCTTGAGCCGGGGGGGTTGGACTAGATAATCTCCACATGTCCCTTCCGACCTCAGCTATTCTGTGAAAGCTTCGTTGATGATTGGATGTATTCTTTAGCTGCTGTTGTGAAACAGTCGGGAAATAATTACAAATGCCCCTGCTGGGCATTTGTTTCACAGATGCTGCTGCTGTGTAATCATGGCAGTTTTAATTGTATAGAGAAAGCGTCCCAAGTGTTAAAATAGTTTATTGACTAAACTCCCTGATTTAACCAGCAAAAGCAAAAAAACCCCCCAGCACCATCCACCCAAAACTCCCCAAAAAACCCCAAACCACCCCAAACCTTTAAAGATTTTCTTTTTTGCTTTAGTTTTTTTAACCCTTTCAAGTATTAGTGACTATGAAAGTAAAAAGTAGCTTGAATCTAATTTATAAACAGTGAAGTCACTAAATATAAGAAACAACTTAAAAATGTAAAAAATAATTGTTCCCCCCCATAATTTCCTCTAGTTTTGCCACAAAGTAAAATCCAAAAATTATCCTATGAAAAGTGAGGGAAAAGAAATGCAGGAACGTGAGGAGAGGAACAGCAGAGAGAATCCTAGAGATCCCAACGAACTGTAGTTTATTCCTTCAAGCCCACGTCTGATAAGACATGAAGATTTGAACAAACTTTACTGCAATTGTGTTTCGTTCCTGGGCTCTTTCAGTCCTCCCGTGTCTGCGTTTTGCGTAGCCCTCGGAAAGACTGCAGTGCAGTCATTGGCAAGGAGGGAATTGCCAGGAGGGAAAAATCAAGCTTTGGTGGCCCCTCTTGCAGTGCTGTGCTGCCGAGATCTGCCGTTGGGAGCAGGAGGTCACGAACGGCTGCCTCCCGGTTCTGAACTGGGAGATCTGAGTGCCTGCACAAAAAAGGCTGTGGATAAGTTTTCCTTAAGTGCGTGGCACGCCAGCCAGCCATTCAGTTTATTGATGCAGTGGTGTGTCTTGTCTTTGACGTGAAACGCTTGCTGTTTCTGCCTAATACTTTGTTTTTAATCCTCTGTGCTCAGACAGTGGAGAATAAGGTAAGGTACTTTTTGTTGCCTGACATATAAAGGATAATAGAAGTAATTTCTGCATGTTGTAGCATGCGATAATAACTGCATTCTGTTGGAAAGTAAAAGTTTTGATTACTTTTTTTTATTGCTTGTGACTCGTTGAAATTCATTGTAATAAATTCCCTGAATTATCAAGTGTATTAAAGTTAACAAACAGTTATTTGTACTTTATATGTATTAAAATATTTTTTGGAGTCAGTTTTCACTTTGGTTATCCAACACAATAAGGAATTGTTTTCAAGAATAGTGTCCTGGGAATGTTCCTTTTTTTATGTTAATCTTAAGAGCTAAAAACCCAGTCCTTTTTTCTATGTCTCATCCATGTCTTTGGATGTTGGTTTTTTTTTTTTTTAATGCCAGAATCTTAAGGGTACAGCACTGTCACAACGCTGCTGTTTAGCTGTGAAGTGCACGTCTTCAGTAAGAAGGAAACCTTGGAGGTGCCTTGAATTTTCTGTGAATCAGAGGGGGTTGGTTGGTGTGTCAGGAGGGAAAGGAGAGGCACAAAATTCCCTGCACTACATTCAGCTTTATAGCTAAGAATATGAATGGACAGTGACCAGGGCGATTGCAATCGGTGTCTAAACTCAGGATGGGAGCTTAAAAGAGCTTTAGAACTTAAATTTCTTGCTCAATTACTATTTAAATGTTCAGTACAGAAATTCATACTTCATTCATGACATCTGCAAGAATTATGGGCTGATTTGCAATTTATAGGCTATTTTGATGGGGAAAGTTGCAGACCTCCTTTTCATATGAGTAAGAGTTTATTCCTGTAGTTTCCTATAAATCTCACTGCTGGGCTATTTTGCCAGCTACTGTGTTTCTAGAATGAGCCAGATTGGGTTTTCTTTGGCCAGTGTGTTTCTTTTGCCCCAGTCTGAAACCACTCCTTACCCTCTAAATTAATATGATTGTGGTCCAGACTAGTGTGGCTGCTACTTTGTCAGTTGCAGTAGCCTTTCCTTTCCCGTGAGGGCCAAAGGGGAACTGTAGCACGGACAAAGATCAAAAAATCAGAAAGCCACCAAAAAATTGTATTTATAGCTCTGGAAGTTTGTGGCATTTCTCCTGAGCAGATAAATGTTCTGTTGGTCTCATGTTACGAAGTCACTGACTTTAGACACGATAATGGGAATGAGAGCCCAGGGCGTTTAGCGGCAGGTATGCAGTTCTGTGATTGTTTGAACTTCCCTAACTCTGTGTAACTGCTGAGGCTGATCCATCTCCGCAGCGTTCTGTGCAGGATGACAGCAGGGAACGCGCTGCCGAGGTGGGCCCTTGGTGCCGCTCTGCTTAGTGTCATCTGGGAACGTCGCTGCTCTGGCACCACGGAATAGCTGCTCAGATCGGTCAGAGTTTACTGGCACTGTTGGACTCTGTGGTAGGTGGATGCAAACTTCATTGACAGGAGTTGAGAAACTAAAAATTCGTGCAAAAGTGTGGTTTGACTGTATGCGTTGTAAGTGGTCAGGTGAGGTTACTGCAACGTGGTCGCAAAATGTTGTCGTTGAAGTCCTTGCTGTCCATGAGAGAGACTGTGAGGACTTCAGATTTAGTGTACTGGTGGCCTGAGCATTGCCGTAGCATTTGTTGCACCTGAACTTTAGTGCCAACGTTTAGGAATGCATGTAGATGGAGAATGATGGAGATTTGTATTAATTATGCTTTCAGACTCTTTCCTTCTTTTTCTTTGTGCCTGTAAAAATTCCAGGATCAAAAAAGCTTCCCCAAACCAGATTGCTTTCTTCTAATGATCTGTTTGAATATTGTCATAGGGGGTGTGATGTGGGGTTTTTTTGGGTTTGGTTTTTTTTTTTTTTTTTTAAGAAACACTCGGCAGAACAATTAGTTACTTTCCCAGAATTGAGCTGATGTTTCCAAATGGAATTTAACAGACTGTTACCAAGAAAGTGGCACTGCTCTGAAGATTTTGTACAGTCTGTAATGACACGTAATGTATCTGGTGGAAAAGTTTGTATGCGTGTGAAAGCGGGATAAAGTACCTGTGATTTTTACTTTGTGCATGTCCTTCGGCAGTGGTTTGTTGAGAGTCCTTTGTGGACAATAGTGGGGGAGAAGAAAACAATGGTTTAAAAATCATACGTTGGTATGTTACCTATAATGTTCTTTATGTTATTTCTAAAATTCATCATTAAAAACTAGTTTGATACTTCCTCAGTTTCATTAGACCATCTTTACAGATGCTGAGAAGCCTGTTACAGGTTTTTTGAATGAAGGTAACATAACTTAAACTTTTCTTTCTTTAGGGCAAAGAAAGAAACCGGGCAGACTATAGCAAAGCTCCCCTTACTGGCAAGAGTAAAGAGAACCCCAGCAGAGCATTGAGAAAGCCTATTCTCCTTTCTTCTCAAGCTGCCGATCAAATGAGATTCAGATAAAACAAAGGAAATGTAAGCAATCTAAGAGCCTTCCAAATCTGGGGGAAGGGAGGGATGTTAGTGTGTAACAAGAAGACAAGCGTACAGATTTAATCAAGAAAACTGTTGCATGAACTTTGGAAACGAAGAACGTTTTTAAACTAACGATTCCCCTTTTAATATTGTGGTCTCTCCAGTTATCTGTCAAGGAGAACTGTTATCTGAGAAAGGAGTACATAATTTCCAGGCTGATACAGAGTGTCCCTGGTAGCAGATAGCTAATGGAGAGGTTAGAAGAGGCAGGGAGTAAGAACAAAGGTTGGTCTGGGAAGAAGACAAGAACTACCAAGGATTTCAACTGTTAGGCCGTTCTGACAGCAGCTGTGATACTCGTGAGGTATTTAAATGGAAAAGGGTCTTGTAACCTGTTCTTCAGGTGAACGTGTTCTAAAGAGTAGGTTCTAAGAAATTACATATAATTTATGGAGTCGTGTTACTGCTGGTTTGGAGACTCACCTTTAACCTTCTAATGCTTGTGACTTACCTCGTGGGTTGCTTGAAACTGTATTCACGTCTGTGTCAAATTCTTTAGGGGCACTGCCACTGCTTTATGTGGCTGTGGTATGGTAAGATTCTCGATGCTTTTGTTTTGAATATAACTTTTTTTTGGCTGCTGGGAAAAATCTCACATTTGACGAGCATGAAAATTCTGACAGCGTTGGATAAACTTTGAAGGAGAAAGGTTTGTTTGGAATTACAGATTGATGTACTTTCTCTCGTAGGTTTCTTTGGCCTTTTGTTTGAGTGCTTGGCTGAACTGGGCTGTACTCAATCCAAACTTCATGAGCTTGCTAGTAATGGTTAGGAGACAAATTGCTACTACATTTATTAAGGAGTTTGTGATTATTTTTTTTTCTACTAAAGCATGAGTAATTGTAGAGAGGGGAACATTTTACCTGAGCAGTCTTTTACTGTGTTGGAGTACGTGGTTAGGACTCCTGTGGAATATTTTTCTTCTTACCTGCCATCTCGAACTTTACTGGAAATCTCCTTTTTGCTTTGTTTTTGATTCAGCACCTAGTCATACACATAATATTTTGTCCTTACATTGAAAATGTATTACACATTTTTATGAGGATGAGCATTTATTTTGATGACTTTGGTGTGAATCTCCATGTGCAATGCTTGGTTTCCATTGCGCTGCTGCTATGATGAAAGGTAGACTGCAGGAATATATATTGCAAAAATCTGCAGTGTTGATTTCTATGTTGTGCTTCAAGGCAAAACTTCAATGTGGTAGTGAGGGGCTTGATTTAAACTACTGGTCAAAACTCAGCAAATGAGAGGACAAAAGGATAGTATGTGAGTCCAAAAGTTCTTATTAATAGAAGCTCTAGCATATTTTATTCAGCTTATACTACTTTAAAAAAATTATCTGGAGGTGATTTTAAAAAAACTGGGTGATGACATATCATTAAAGATTTAAAATTTTCATGTGGGAAGAGAGAGAAAATTGGGTTTGTCCTCATTCAGCTGAACTTAAGATACTGTGGATTTGCCTTAATTATAGCTGTTGTTGTCCCTAAGCGTGCTAATGAAATCCCGTACTTCAGTGAGACACAGAAGCTGTTTGGAATGATAAGGAAATGTATCCTTGTTTCAAAATGGGATAACCTTCACTTATGCTTACTTGCTGACAGCTATGCTGGTGATAGCTGTGATTAGTAAAACTCTGGTGCAGTCAATGCCCAGGAGAATAAATTACTAAAACTTCATAAAGAAAAAAATACAGTGTGAGTTTACACACACCTAATTTAATAATTGGGGTTTTTCCCTGAATAACTGTCTTGAAAATTGGAAGATTAAAAAAAAAAAAAAGGGAAAAAAACAACTTTTGACACTGTATGATTAACCTACAGAACTCACCGATCTGAGATAACAGTAGGAATTTTCCGCTCTTGGCCTCAAAATAATTGCTTGTAGGTTTAGCAGAGGTATAGAGGAAACAGGAGTCATGCTTAACAGATGCTTTGGAGCTACCTTTTTTCTTTTTTTTTTTTTTTTTCTTTCTTTTTCCTCCAACAGTTGTATGTTTCTTGTTTCTAGAAAACTTTTCAACTATGTCTACTAAAAGCAAATACTCCTAGGCTTGAATGAAAGTATGACAGGATGCCTGTCTGTGCTGTTGGCTATGAGCCCATTGCTACTGTGTTCTACAGGCTGTTTAATGATGGACAAGAATCCCAGGGACTGGATTGTGCCTGACTTCACGGACGTTGGTGAGGGGTCTGGAGAATAAGTCTTATGAAGAGCGGCTGAGGGAGCCTGGGTTGTTCAGCTTGGAGAAGAGGAGGCTGAGGGGAGACCTCATCGCTCTCTACAACTGCCTGAAAGGAGGCTGTAGCGAGTTGGGGGTCAGTCTCATCTCCCAAGTAACAGGCGATAGCACAAGAGGAAACAGCCTCAAGTTGTGCCAGGGGAGGTTTAGACTGGATGTTAGCAAAAATTTTTACACGGAAGGGGTTATTCAGCATTGGAACAGGCTGCCCAGGGAAGTGGTTGAGTCACCGTCCCTGGAGGTATTTAAAAGACAGGTAGACGTAGAGCTTAGAGATGCGGTCGAGTGATGGTTTTTGTCAGAGTTAGGTTGATGGTTGGACTAGGTGATCTGAAAGGTCCCTTACAACCTAGGTGATTCTATGATTCTGTGATTCTCTGTATATTACTGCTTTTTGGAAGTATTTTGGGACCTATGCTATATTGTAGGAAGTGCATTTATATATATTCTTAATTGGATTCAGTTTGACACTTTTTGGGGATCTTCTAAAGGCGGCACTACAAGAGTTTCCAGAACAATGTGAAGCAGTTAGAAGAGATTCTTCACACAGCATTTATGTTGTTGAGGTGGTAGTTCTTCTTATATATAGAGTGTACCTTAACTTCTCTAGCTGTTTGCCTATAATATTATACCTAGTGTTTTCAGATCCCGAAATGGCCTTGTGTAGATCATAAAGCATTGGGCTGCAGTTTAGTTGGAAAGTATTACGAAATGAAAAATCTCTTATGAAACTGAGATGGATGGGCAGGCGATTTCTTCTTATCCAGACTTCTAGGAGGATTTAGACTGGTGACAAATCTCACTAGAAGAAGAGTCTAAAAATAATACTTCCTACTGATGTAAAACACTTCAGGCCAGGGGTGCTATAAAAGGTAAGCAACATTATGCTTATTTTAGGATTCAGGGGGAAACAAAGTGGTAAAGTCTTACAATCGTGTAGCCGTTCAGTACAGTTGGTCAAAAAAAAAAATCCAAACCACTACTGTAATATTGGAAGCTTCATTGCCTAACGAGTTATTTGCAAAAAGTGGGGAATCAGCATTGTCCTCTGAATAGTCATTAGTGGTGCAACATCCTTTCAACTCTAATCTTAGGACATAAGCCCCTTGCTCTAACAGTGAGTGTCCTCTGCATACTTTTAAATCTGGCATTTGCTCGGATTGGAAGTTACTCTCTGCATTCTGCATAACTAGACTGTGCCTCCATGGATCTTTAATGCAAGCAGATAGTCTTTATCAGCATAAATTCGCCAAGGAATCTCCGAGTATTCTCATTTAGTTTTTTAGTGCAACACCTGGAAGCTTTCAGGTTTGAATTTTCAAAAACAAAAATGCACGTTTAAATGTTAAATTGCCATTAATACATTAAACAAAATTGCTCTACTCAGTATTTATTTGGTAGAGGTGAACATGATTTCATTAATAATAACTAGAGGATCCCTCTGGCTTTAAGCACGCAAAAAGAATTTTCAACTAAAACCGGCAACTTCCTATTGCAAATCTGAAAACAGAAATCTTTCTAAGGCCTTGCGGATGGTGTGGAAAGCATCAGTTTTTAACGCGTCTCTTCAGCAGCAGTACTGTACAATTCTACCAGAAGTTTCTTTGAAAGGCTGCTGTCTCTTGTGTTAAACTTCTTTTGGCTCTATAACAGTGATAAGCAATTGCTTTTGGGTAGTAATGTGAAATTTAGTCAGAAAAATTTGTGAAGTAGTCTTACAGTCTTCATATTAAGTATATTGTAGAAGGACAGCGTCCTCATTGACTTTTGTTAATTCTCAAAATCCACTGCAAGAGAGAAGCGTTCAAAGGGAACTGGTTTGTTTTTTTTTTTTCTTTTTTTTTGTCCTTAGAAGTATCCTGTCTGAACTGGTGCTGTAGAGATGGCTTGTTCTTAAGATGTCAACAATATCTATTGTTTTGAAACCTCCAGAATCACAGTTGAAATAAACCTGCAGGCAGCAAATACAAGACTTAAGGTTGTCAAGGCAAAATAATATAGTTTGATATATGGGAAAGTCATCACAATCTGAGAGAGAAACTAGGAACTTGCATGCAGGTTCCTGGTAAAAGAATATTTTAATGAAACTTTGCAGCTGGAAGAATGAATGCTGTCATAGATCAGAAGGAATTTGTGTCTTATATAGACTTGGTGTTCAATAGCATATTCCCAAAGCCTACTTTTACTACAAGAGGAAGCAACACGTTCTTTCCTTTCCCAAATTGCTGGGAAGCACGTTTTGTGAACCTAAATCTTGAGCTACAAAAAACCCAGCTTCTTCCATGAACACCCTGATAAAGGTAAAAAATGCTTTAGATAGCAGTGAATACGAAGTTCTGATTCTGAATATTTTGACAAGTCTGAATTAAGGGTCTATGACCTATGACTATTTCTAAACCTTGTTTTTTCCTCCTGTAAACTCAACTTCAGTAATACATTTTTACTAGAGATGTAGAAAGTGTAATGCACTTTAGTATGACTAGAAATACTTGTTTTCTGTTGTGTGCTTTTATTTTTTCCCAGATTCCATTTACAAATGTGCCTCAATTTTTTTTTTTCCTCTAACAGAAAAATCTCAACAACTTCAAGATGTTGGTCATAGAAAATACAATATAAACAGTGAAGTATACAGTATGAACGCTGAAATCACTGAAGTTAAACCGCTTATCACCGCATTAAACAAGCGGACAGTGTTTTTGTCTTCCTTCACATTCTGATAAATAATAAAATACAGGCAAATGATGGGAGTGTTGCCCTTATGCCCTTTTTTCCTTTTTCTTCCTGAAAAAGAAGCAGTGATTTTAGACAAAGCTGAAGACGTTGTCTAGAATGGTGGAAAAATCCACTTAAGATCAGTGAGAGGTTGAGGTCTGGGCATGAATGCATGTCTTCCAGGCAGTTTAATGTTAAATAAAATATTCTGATAATGTTGTTTGCTGCTGTTAGTTCCTAGAATTTGATTAGTATTTAGGGCAGTGTGAAAAAGTAATCCTTTCTTACCTGTGTTTATAACATGCTGCAGTCAACTGGATGAAATGGAAGAGCAGGCGATGTTTTATATGGGTGAGATAGTTTCCATAAGAGACAGGATAGATTTTTTTTATTTTTTTTTTTGAGCTTTGGATGTAGGCTTAGAAAACTTAATTTGGTTAGAGTGGAAAGAATTTTCTTGTGGATGTGAGATACTGCGATCTCAAGTTTTCTGGGATGGCCATTTCTAGTTCCACAGTACTTCATTTCAACACGGAATTCAAAAAATGCAGAGCCATACTTGAAGTTGCATTCTGTTCCGTTTACCAGCTTCCTCTGCACTCTGCTGTGTCCAGAATTTCCAGGGAGGATTATTTTTTTAAAGGTGAGCTGCATTTTAAAATTAGATTAACTAATATTTTTGGGATTCTTGGGACGGCAGTTTTCCTGTAATTATTTGTAATAAGCCTCTTGGAGTGCTTTGGGTTTTTTTTTTTATTTACTGGTCTCTGACACCTTTGCCTTCAGATACTTTCTTCTAATAATTGCAGAAGATGAGGTAAAGAATTTTAAAGCAGGTAGGACCTCTGCTTAGGGTTGAAGGCTGCATTCATTAAGAGTCAGCACAGATGCGCTCTGCCAGAAATTGGCAACGCAGAAAGTATTCTTCATGCACTTGCCAGGCAGCAGAGTAGGTGGATAGACTGTGATTTGAAGAATACCTGTTGCTATTCTGCCAGACTTCTGAAATTTCATTACATTTGAAACTGGGGATCTCTTTGATTAAGAGAGTGGAAAAGAATAAAAGAATAGCATCCATCGATAGGTCTTGGTTTAAAAAAAAAAAAAAAAAAAGGAAAAGAAAAAAAAGACTGACGGTAACTTTAAAGGACAGCAAGATTTCTTGATTCCTACTTGGTGATTTCAGAGATGAAGAGACTTAGGTGTCTTAAGTTGATGTAATTTAAAAGCAAGTTGTTTCTGATAGATCATGCAGCAGGGTTTTCTTGAAGGCACGCCTTGGGGGGGAAAAGGGGGCTTTTTTTAGGTCACTAGGGGGGAATGAGACATCTTTTTCAAGGACTGAATGCTTTGGCCAAAATGATCTGGACATGCCATCTGCCTTAACCCTTGTTAGGATTTGTCATGGGTAGTTCAAATTTACTGTCTTCCCATCATAACAGGCATAAGTCGGAAACATAGTGAACGACTTCTCTTTTGGGTGTATGTGATTTGGCATTTACCACTTGTAACATGTGAACCAATGACTTCTGTGGGCAACAAAAGTAAAGGAAGCGTTAAGCTCACTGTAAAATGAGAAGTGGAGGAAATCTGGACTGATGGAAATAGCTTTCTGTAAAAATAGAGTATTCAGAATGCAAATCTAAACTGGTTTTGCTAGTTCTTTCTTCAAAGCATAAATAAAGCAATTTTGTAAAGGAAACTACCTTTAACTTGAAATATTCTGATTCTTATGGCATTTCCCAGAATATTTGATCTGAATGTTTTCCTTCTGTGGTAGAATTTTTCCTTTGTAAACAGAGACAGAAATGACAAAAAAAATACAGTGTTGATCCCCTTCCTCCACATGGGACAGGCATATGTATCTCAATCATGGACCTCCCCTGAACAGCAGAGGAAGAGATTAAAGTGCTCTTTGTCCTGTGATCATCTGATCATCTTTTGATCTTTCCTGTTCTTCAAATGCTTCTACTAAAAACCTTGCATAGAAATATGGACCTCAAGTGGGGGTTAATTTCATAGGTGAAGTGCAATAACCTTGTATATTTTGTCTTTTCTCTCCTGCGCCCCTAGACAAGAACCCAAATTGGGGTTCAAAATGCAGAAGAAAGTACAGAGGGCGAGCTTGGACAGGATGGCTCTATCTGTTGTCTTCTGACCCAGGCTTTCAAAGCTGAAGAGGTCTTTTGATTTCTAAAAGAGGCTTTTGATTTCTTGCACTTCAAATGGCTTTATACTGCGTTTTGGTAGCCCACTGAGATTATGAAGTAATCATTGAGAGCTGTAGATAGCAAACGTAAGTCAAAATACAAACACTTTGTTTTTACTACTGCCTCAGGCTGAATCTTAAAGCCGCTTTGCCAGCACATATGTCGTGATTCAAAAGAATGCTGTTAACTTTGAAAAAAGTAATAGATGAACACAGTGTCACGTAAAAAACAGCTTTCCTAAATGGCACTGAATTACTTTTCTGTGGTCTTTTTTTTAATAGTTACAGTTGAATCCTTTTAAAGTTTTTCTTCTTATCAGTGTGGTATGTGTTAGACTGAAAGTTAATTCGATTCAACATATTAATGGTTAGTTATTAAAAGTGTCAGTCCCTGGGCTTTTGGATACTCCAAAATAAATTAGTACTACATTATTATTTAGATCCCATCCTCATCTCATAATACTGATGTGATTACTTTGCACATCTATCCAATGCTTTCTTTTCTGTTTAGATTCCAGAAATTTGTTACACAGAGGAGGGAGTATATATTAGAAGTGTTTTCATGAAAGCATGGGCTGTCAGGTTTGCTGAATTGGGTTCCCTGTGCTGGGATGCTGGTTTGCTTAATCCTGTAAGACACTTCACATGAATGTGTAGACTCATCGAAAGAAATAGAGCCAAGGAAAGTGATAAAAGGCTAAAGAATAAAACAATGTAAAACTTAGCATACCATTAATTTTCTGCTATTCAGTCATCTTGCAGACTAGAACATGAGAAGTACACAATGTTTCAGGTGACACGCATGGTTGTTCTTTTGCAAAATATCAAGATACCATTTTTGGTTATACTTCTGATTTTCTAGTTCAGATAGGAAAAGAAGGAATAGCCTGTACCATCCAAACCAAAAATAGTTTCGCTATTTGTTTAACAGTTTTTACAGAATAGACACCTTAAAGATTATGGTCAAATCAGGTTTGCTTGAGAACGTTGGAACAGGCCCTTTTTTCTCCATAAGAATATCACACCATAATTTCTATAATAAAACTTTTCCCAGAGGAGTGGAACACGTTGTCCGGGGTGGCTGCAGTATCTTCATCCTTGCACTTTGTGAAAACTCAGCCTTGGGCAACTTGATCTACCTTTGAAGTTGTCCTTGCTCTGAACAGGAGGTTGGGCTAGATAACCTCCAGAGGTCCCATCCAACCTCGGTGTCTCTGGGATACTTCACTAACAAGTGACTGTGAAGAGCTTGCAAATGACAGAAGCTTCTTGTGCAGAGAATACTCAGTGTCTTCTGTGTGTTTTCAAATGCTTCCGTTCCGCTTGCTTATATCCAAGTAGTGATATTTCCTGTTGATCTTCATCTTTTCTATTATGTGTATCTCGAGGTCTTCTTCACAGTTGGTTTCCGTTAGTTTATGCAAGGGAGGTGGATGCTTATAGAAATACAGGGCAAAGTTTAAAGTAGTTAAATTACCCAATTTATTTTAACACAAGGAAAAATAAGTTTTAAATATCAATGCTGCTTTTATTTTCGTACAAGAATTAGACTTAGTATTTGGATGCTTTACATAAAAGAAAATAAGGAATGGGCTCATCTCTTTCACAGTGTAAAGTTATATTTAGCGTTGGTGACCAGCAACCGTTCCCCGTCCTCCCCTCAGAAATCCCCTCAGAATTTTCTCTTAAAGCATGTGCTGGAAATACCTCAGTGCTGGTTGGTTGATCCTATATATGCTATATAGAAACAGTAAATAGTGCTTCAAGCATGACAAGTGCATGGGGCGGGGGGGGGAATAAATCAGTAATTCCCCTGTACAAACAAGAGGAGTGCAGGTGCCAAGACTTCTGACCTCATACACGGCAAAGGTGATGGATGGTCCTCTGCTTTCAAACCTGCCGCTCCAGTGCTGCTTCAGCCACCGCCTGGGTGTTTTTGTGGTGTGATTCAAGCTGTTTGCATTTTATTGATCAGCTGTTCTTCTGTGCCCCTCTCTGCACTCAACGGTGGGTCTTTTACCAGGATGGCAGGCTGAGGGGTGGCTGGGTGTTGTGAGGGTGTTGTGTTGTGAGGGCTGGGTGTTGTGAGGGTGTTGTGTTGTGAGGGCTGGGTGTTGTGAGGCCGGGACTCTGCAGTAAGGCACCTTCATGCTTAAGAGCTCTAAAGTGGAGATTCCCACGGCAGCCTCCCGGCTCAGCTTTCATTTTTTTTGACATGTGTGCACTGAGTAAATCGGTAATATGTTGTCACGAATATACTGCTTTCAGCTTGCATTATTGTTTTAACCAGTCATCAAGGTATGGCAGTATATATTGCGTGTTATAACCGCACTCAGAAGTAGAAGCAGAACCGAGTCAGCAGACTTGTCTAAAAGATGGTGAAAGAAAGATGTACATTCTTTTCAGTAAGTATGTGCCAGGAATTTATTAGAAGCTATAAAATGCTGAAATATAAGGCAAAGGAAAAGTTCAGATTGTTTTAATAATTTAATTTTAAGATAAAGATTTCTGTGTGATAACTTGAAGCAATAATTCTTGGTGATAGAAAGCACATGGGCTGGGAAGACTGAAGAGCTGGAAATACCACACTGATTATCTGTCTCTCTGAGGGTATCCTTTAAAGAACGGAAGAAAATTCTGTGAAGAGTGAAACTGTCCTACTAATCTGTGTTCTACATCCCTTTTTTACCCCTACTCCCCCTTCTTCAATTTAAAAAAAAAAAAAAAAGACCTCCAGCCCACCCTCTGCCATTGTAATATTGGAGGAGATGAAGACCTTGAAGTTTGCCCGGACAAGAGGGAGCAGGTGGTCTTGGCTGGCTTGTGTGTAATTGTGTACTGACTGGCCAACTGATAGACCACACAGAGGTGGTGATGACTGAGGTTGCTCTATTATAGCCTCTTGCTCACTGGGACACTGCGTTAAGTTTCTCTTTCTGTTCCCCACATAGCTGCTCGTTTTCATGAAACCTGTCTGTCCAGTTGGTTCCCAAGTGTTTTTGAGAGAGTAGGAGGAGAGACAGGACCATCACAAGCCCCATCTCATTAAAAGCTAGACTGAAATAAGGTACCCCAGACCACCAAAGAAATGACCTAGTTAGGATTAGACACTGAAGTTTGTGTGGTTTTACGCTTTTTAGATAAAAATATGTAAGATGTTTTTTGAAGAGGAAAGGTCGCATCATCTCACTGGTCACTTTTCTGCTGTGGTCTTTAGCTCCCTGTGTAACTTCAGGTTTCTTTTTTCAAAGCTTAATTTAGATATTGTGCATGCAGTGCTGCTCTGTTTGAGTAACTTCTCTTCTCAGTGCAAATTGTAATTTGGTTGAAAAGCTTTTCTGTCCTAATAACCAAATTAGATTGTGTCTTCTGTTATCCTCTTCTCTGATAGTGTAACAAAAACATCTGTATCAAATAACTTCTTGACGTTTTTAAATTTTAAAACTTTGGCAAGAGCTTATTTGCTTTGTATTGTCAACACGTTGAAACGTCTTCATGCAGAGCATGCTAGGTGCCAAATCCTGTGGTCCCTTTTGCAATCAATTTTTGGGGGTGTTTTAGATTGCAGAAGAGTTGCTGTGCTTTTTTTTTCCTCCCTTTTTTTAATGCAAATTTATTTTGAGGTTTTAAAGATGCATTATTATATTTCTATGTTGCAACTTGGTTTTATTCCCAAAGAGCAAATAAAAAAACATATGTGATATAATACAGAACACCAACGCCGTTTTCTAGGACGTTTGCCCTCTCTGCGGTGAGAACAGTATCCCTGCTTAAACAAGGAAAGAACAAAATGCTTTTTGTTTGCGAACTCACATGCTTTCTAATTCTTGGAACATCTTTGCCGGTAAATGCACTTTTACTTCCAGTTTCTAACCCTCTGCACTGATGTTAGTATGAGTTAAATAACAACAAAGAGGTCTAACCTTTATTACTGTTTATACAGCCTGAAATATTAACTGAGGTCCAGCCTCAGGTCCTTGAGTACCGCTCGTGCTGAACAAGAGTAGTGACAAAAATGGAGCTCAGTGAGATGTCACACACTGGAGCGAGCAGTGTCACCCGTCCGATGACCGGATGGGTCTCTGCTTCTGTTGCTCTGCAGAAGCGTGAATGTAGGCACATGCTGCCTGCAGGAGAGGTGGCTGAAAGAATGTAATCAACAGCGGACAGAACCGACCTTGGTGACTGTGCCTCTTTTTATGTGCTTATCTGAAAGGTGATTGTCCAAGATTTGACAGTTTTAAAAGGCATCAAAAAGTCATATTCTTACATTGTGATGATTTTTCCCAGGGATAAGAAACTGGAGCTTAAGAAATAGCTAGTGGTGAATTAGGAGTTAAGACTTAGCTTGCTGAACGAGAACCAGAGTCTTGGTTGCCACCAGTTGACTTGGTGGCAGCTTGCCATGCCTTTAGGAGTTGGAGGCCCCCACCAGAACTGGCCTATCTTGAATGTTCTAGCCAGGCTCCTCTGCCCGCTTTCTGGAAGTGTGTTATCTTCACTGCTGTAAGTGCATAGTGTCTTACTGAGGTGTGACTGGAAAATTGCTTCTTGTTGACAGTTTGAAACGTTATTACGGGGGTATAATCTAAGTCCTGCTGTTAAAGATTCCTGAAAAGGAAAAAAAGACATTGCAGATGACGCCCTGTAGTGGTATGTGAACCATAAGAGAAAGCTGTTTGCAAAAGGGTGGCAGTTGAAATGTTTGTATTATCTGCATTTGTGTTCACCACTGATCCCATATACAGGTGTACAAGCATTAACTCATGTGCCTGAGAGTATCGTTCTGTGCATACAGGAGTTTGATTTGCGTGCGCAGTTTGATAGACATCACGTCTCCCCATCCCCTTGTTAAATGCAGCTCTTTCCTTACAAGAAAAGAGGGTTTGGTGTTCTTTTAAGCTCAGTTCTGTGTCATGTTTTATTGCAGTACTTCATGAATGGCTTCTTGGTTTTGCTGCATAAGAAAATCCTTGCTGTTCAGAGTATTGTGGAAGAGAATTACTTGCCAAGCTGGCTATTCTGGTGCTGGGCTTGTTTAGCTTTTCTGGTATAATATCCTCGTTCATAAAACAGAAACACAAAAGCTGAGGCACACAGATCTGGCTGTTAGGCATATTGCATAGTAAATTTTATTTACCAGTGTGCTTTCTGGTTGTTTTCTGTGACAAGATATCCGTCAATTCCCAGAGTGGAGTCCTGTGGAGCCCTGTGCAGTTTATTTTGGTATGAAGCCTCTCTTGCCAGCTGACAGTCCAGCCCCTGAGTGGTTTCATATCTCTGTGAAACTCTCACCTGCTGCTCACTTGGTATTCACTACTCTTTCTCAGTTAAATCTTGAATATTCTCCTTCTCACCCTTCCTGTCTCCTCTTGCCTGCCTCCTTGTGACTAATTATTCAGTTTCCATGAAGAAATTGTGGTATTGGAAGACCTCACACCACTAATCATCTTTAGCTTCTTTTTGTTTGGAAGAAACAGAATAAGGAAACAGACGTTCAGTGGTTGTGTTGTATGACTTAGAAGTTCAGGAATTTTGTGCGTTCTCGACTTGCCAGTTCTATCAGCATCTCTTTTAATGCCCCTTTTTCTGAATTTCTTCTGTGGGTCAGAATCAGGCCATGCCTTGTTTTGTTGTGGTGTTTTAAGGAAAATCACATTCCCTTTGTTGTTCTTACCAGTCAACATGCTTGAAGTTGGCCTTTTACTTCCAAAAGTTGACAGAGTGGTAGAGGTCTTGAATACGATAAAAAAATATGCAGTTGCAGAGGGAAAGAGGTGTTGATATCTGTCTATAAATTACAAATCGGAGAACTGAAAACCTTTACAGATTCCTAAATTACAAGCTCTTAAGTGAAGCTTTCCCCACAGTCACGCACAAGAAGCAAATCCGTAGATAGCTAAGTTTCACCACTTTGGATGCTTATGGAGTTGCACTTCTTTTCCTCTCTTGCTAACCTACTTTTCTGTCACAACTGCAGCAAAGTGCCAAGTCCTAAGCTCATGACTGGGTTCCTCTCTGTCCAGGCACAGACGTTCAGCAATGGCAGTCGTGTCTTGGGCAATCGCTAACGCTAGGCTGCTTTCGTCAACTGCTTTCCTTTCTCACTCGTGGAACTTCTCTTTAACCTCCTTGTCTCTCAGGCTCTTGTTCTCAGCATCACGTCTCAGTTCTTGTGTGTTGGTTACAGTCTCTTGACTTGCCTCTTCAGTGTCATCATTATCTGTTTTGGGTTTGTTTGGGTTTTTTGTTTTGTTTGGTTTTGTTTTTTCTTCTATTATGCTTGCTGCTGAAACTCTAGTTCAGGCTTTGCTTACTTCCCCGGTCTGAAATAATCTGAATTTCCTCATTAATGAGAACTGCAAGTTACTTTCAGTTCAGCACTGATTTTTCTGTTTTTTCAGATATTGTTCTGCCAAGGCATTAGACTCTGCAGTCTTTGAAGAATAGACAAGGAACAGGCAGATGTTAATTCAGATTGTGGACCAGACTTTATATTTCCCTTTCAGTTACTGTAGAAACTGGTTTGTTTGGGTTTTTTTGTTTTGGGGTTTTTTTTGGTGGTTTTGAATAAGACCCAATCATTGTATCTCTGTACTGAGTTATGAGGATGGTTTCCTTGGGCTCTCCCTGTGTTTGATGAAGATACAGAGAGTCTTTCCCCTGGGGAAAGGGGGCAATGAAGTGTGGATTCGTCATTCAACAGCTCTTGCTCAGCTGATGTAAAGACATGAAATGGTAGCAGCAATGAGTTGCAATAATTTTTGTCTTTTGTTTCTAGAACTAACAGTTGGCATCAGAAATGAGAGAAATTTCCTTGTCTGTTTAGTCTCTATGGAGAGTTCTATACCAAAAGTATAGATGAAGAAATGAGCTACAAGAAAGTGTGTTGAATTGCACATACCTGTTGTGGGCTTAACGAAGGAAGATAAGAGATCACAAAAACTGTGTACGAGAAGGTGTGTGTATTTGGGATGTGAAGCATTTGATACCCTTTGTGGTATTGATGGACATACTTCTAAAACTGAGAAATAAACTGGGCCTCATTTCTTCATTCTGCTTCTTAAAGTTGAATTATAACTGTAGGGATTGAGGCGACTGTAGAGCAGCAGAATAGGTTTATATTTCAAGTGTCAGTTAATATGGAGGGAGAATTGAAGTATGCCTTTCTCTTCTAAATATGTAAATAGGTGTTTTGTCTTCCAACTGTGCTTTCTCCTTCGTGCGCGGAGGTTTTTTAAGACCACTTACACTTGTTTGGCTACGAGATAAGCAAGGGAATTATTGAAAACAGGTTTAACCCGGGGTGTTCTTCCTCTGTTGCTCTGCTAATGCTTTGCACACTGACCTAGAAGAATCAAAGTCCAAGATAATAAGTACTATAATTCAGTCTTCAACTGCATTAATTATTTTCTCAGCTGCCTGTCAGTTGTGCTTAGTCCTGGTGAACTAATCAAGTGGCCATGTTATGTAGGCCTTTCTCCTCTGTCAGTTAGGCTTGTATCACTGTTCTCTTCATGTGGGGATGTACGATGAAAAGGTTGGAAAGTGTTTAATAAGTAAAAACCTGTTGTTTTGTTCTAAAAGAAACTTAAAGCAGCATGTCTTATGCCGGATAGACAGGAGAAGTTGGTAGTGGAGCTGCGTAGATTGCAGATACCCGGATTAGGACACTGATGGTTGTGTGCTTTTTATAATAGCATGTGAGTAGTGTTGCGTGTAGTACCATTCCAGTGCACCTTCTCCACCACACCCCTCGCTGCTTCCTCGAATGGTAAAACTTCAATATTAAGAACATTTTTCAGAGAGAGAGAGAGAGAGAGATGGAAGAATATAAACTCTGTTCTTATTGTTCCTAGAGCGATGCTCATAACGCAATAACACTTTGGTTTCAGGAACAGGTTTTGATTCTTGACCTTCTAGAGCCTTTGAAAAATGCGGACTATTTTACAGATTTGCTATACTTAATGTACTTGGGCAGTTATGTATGATGCTCACATGATGTGTGGACATGCATCTGCTCTTAGCGCTTTCTGATTTTATGTAGTCTCTCAGAGATGCTGTGTTGTTTCATTTAAATGGAAGAAGAGATCTTCATTTCTCAGAAGTTTTCTCATTTTTGCTTCACAGAAACTATCTTAGAGCATGGACAGCAGTAAGAAGACAGAACCCCCTTTGTCTGTAGAAATGGTACAACAAAGAGCCAATCCTGATCGCAGTCCTTCAGCATCGATTTATGTTCCAGAGCAAGGTGGCTACAAAGAGAAATTTGTAAATGCCGTGGAAGATAAGTATAAATGTGAAAAATGTCACCTCATCTTATGCAATCCTAAACAGACTGAATGTGGACACAGATTCTGTGAGACCTGCATGAATGCCTTGCTAAGGTACGGTTTTTATTGTGATAGAACATGTTGATACCTTTAAGTCTCGTGAACTGCTGAAAATAGCGTGGACATCATTGTAGTTTTAGGATTGCATGCAGCTAATGCCCTGGCTCAAAGCAGCCTTCTGCTTGTTGCTTGCTTGATTATTTGTTATCCATATGCTGGTGCAAACATTTGTGTTCTACTCTGGGTCAGGGTGAGACGACTAAGCTTTCCATCAGTATTGTTGAAACGGTTGTTGAAGTGGTTTAATCCCGTGTAGTGATGTGTTAGGTAAGAATTTCACTGCCTGTGGAGCCTAGACTGAGTAGCTATTTCATGTGACTGCTAACGTGGCTATTTTGGTGTAAAATACACTCAGTAAATTATGGCTGTGTGACGAAGTGAGCCTGCAGAGTCTCCTTAGAGTGATAGTACCTAACCTAGCTGTGGACCCAGCCTTACAGTTGAGTGGTGGGACCCTTGGGATAAATGTAATTGCTTGTGGCGCTTCCTTTGCCTGTAACCCTTCTGGCTGCATGTCCTGTGGCTTTATGTTTTGTGGATTCCAGTAGGGTCAGGAAGGCTGGCTTCTCTGTTACTGAGACGTTTGGGCCAGAGCGCGCAGTGTGTGAGGGAAAGCTACAGACATAAAATGAACGCTGAGAGATGCGGTCTTTCCCAGTCTAAGTAAGGATAAAGGTACAATCATTCAAGGAGTATCTAGCTTTTAAGAAGTATCTGTGCATCAGTAGAAGTATATTTTTTTGCCTCTCAATTTTGATGCGTTGCTGCTGATTGTATTCAGCAGCGTGATTTTAAAACTTGGTCTAATGTTTGGAGACCATTCTGCAAGCTTTAATCTCCTGCAGTAAATGAGTAGTCAATGCTTCCATTTACTACTGGGAAAGCAGAGGTACAGAAGAGATTGAGCTCACTGGATATCGCGCTCTGGACTGCTAAAACAGAGAGGATTTGCCTTTGGAAGGTCTTGTTGATCTCCTGTTTACTTTTTGTTACCACCCTGACTCTAGGTATTAGTTTATATTTCACTTGGAAGTAGTGTGATCTCAGGTAGATATAAATCAAGACTATGTGCAGCATGGCAAAACAGATTGGAGGATATTACATTACTCTGTCTCATGATAAAGAGTAACCTCTGCACTGGGCAAAAACAAGGGTCCATAGCTCACTAATCCACTCCTGTAGGTTTTGTGCTACAGCATGTTAAATTTAAAACAACAACAAAAAAAACCCCACCAACTTTTCTTTCAATACGCGTTTTCAGGTGAGGTATAGTTCGTATTTAAGAAATGCAGTTATTTCTTCCTGAATATATGGTTTTTTGGAAGACTCTTACATGGTTAATAACGGTGACTGCAGAAAACCAGACATCTGCCATGCTTGGATGTGTGCAGGTGGACAGAGCAGATCCTTAACAATCTTAAACAGTAACAATTCTGGCATTGCTGGAATCTGGGCAATTTTCCTTCCCTGCTGTGAGACATGCACATGTGCTTATTATGGTGCAGCTAGAATATGTGTAATTTTACCTTTCTGACTTTCCACCCAGTCTGTTATTGAAAAGGACACATGGCTAAGACCATCTACTGCACTGCTCTTTCATTCCGGTTATTTCACTATATTTAAATGCTTGTTGCAAACAAAGCCTTTATTAAAATTAAATTTACAGCTCCTTTTTTGAGAAATAAAAAGTGTGCCGTAAAATCGGAAGCAAAATAAGTTTACAGTGTCTCTGGATTTGGCACAAAAATTTTTCATTCAGTGTTGATGTGCTGCTGCGCGCACACACTGATGACATGCTAGCGGGTTCTGTTCCAGGGTTGTTTGAGGACAAGGAATTGGGAGTCAGTGTGGGTAGCGCAGTAAAGCTGTCTGCTCAGTATGCAGTAGGAGTTTAAAAGAGCAATTGGGATGCTTGAGTGAATTCAGTAAAAGCGAGGAAAGCATGACATTGTATTAAACACTATATGCCCTCAAGTAGATTAGTTCCCCCCCCCCCCCCCTTTTTTTTTACTTAAGAAAAATATTACAGATATTGAAGCTGCAAGATAGTTAAGATGCTCAGAAATGAGAGACGCAGCATGGTCAGTTCAAGGAGCAGAAGCCAGTGAGATGATTTGAAATAACCATACTGATAATATAACATAATCAAACTTATTCAGCCTTTCACATTGCTTTGCACTGCTGCTAGCAACTGCAACTCACATAGCCTGTCCATGAGTTGCTTTACAAAAGAATTTACCTAGCTTTTAGCATAGATCTTGGTGCTTTACAAGGGACATCATTATGACTATCCCCATTTTACATAGCGGGAAAAGGAGCTAACAAGGAACGAAGGGATTTGCACTATGACACCTAGCAGGTCAGAGTCAGAAACAGTTGTAGGAACACAGATTTTCTTACACTCCAGTTCAGCTTCTACCCACAAACTGCTCTGCTCCTCAACCTACCTGTTGTCTAAGAGGTCACAAGTTTGGTAATTAGATTACCGAAACAGCTACAGGGCCAGTTCAGCTAAAGGAGGGAGCAAGGATCTGTAACAGTTGCTAAAACCAGAACAGACTTAAAGGCGATGGACATAAATACTTTTTTTTTACCCTAAAAGGATATATAATTGACTGTCGGAGAAAGTAAAGTTTAATAAGGTGTTGTTTGAAAAAGGACTGGGTAATTGAAGAGACAGTATTTTGCCTGTTTGCACAGATAGATTGAGAAGTGACAAAAATTGTGGATCAAGTGCAGACTGTAAGATAGTGAATGAATTTTGCTGCACAGTTGGCTGGAGGCACTGTGGTCGTCTTATTTCCTTGGAAATGTCAGATACTGTCCACAGAAAACTCAAGTGTTCCAGTTTTTTGAAATAACGTCATATTATCTCATTATAATGAACTGTATCCGCTTTTAATGGTTTTAAAATATATTGAATAATTATAACTAAGTGCCTCATAAACGGAAATTTTTGTAATACAAGAATTCAGATGAGTTAAAATAGTTTTTCTGTTTTCTTTTCTCTCCAGTTCTTCTAGTCCAAAATGTACAGCGTGTCAAGAAAGCATAGTAAAAGATAAGGTATTGTTAAAATTGTTTCTTATTCAAGAGTATTGAATTGTGTGGCATACGTAAGATGTGTTATTGCTTTGTGGTAATTATTTCATAAGCCTAATAAGCTACCTGAGGAAGATAGTTTTGTTATAAAACCTAAACCATGCATTTCATAGAGGAAGACAGCTCATTTGTACTGTTAACCACATGGTAGAAAACAACATCAGCCTTATCCCTAATGGTCCAGCCAGGTGTCACAGCTTGTTTCCATAGCTGGGAGCTGCAGCAACACCTTGCAGTTGTCCTCCCATCAACTTGGGAGGATGATAAGAAATATTACATCTCCTGTAGGTGCGGAGATGTCACCGCTGTAGGCAAACCTTACTCCTGATTTGGCTCCGGACCAGCGTCTACCGTTTCACTAATGCATTTTTACAGTGTGCTGTTCTGTCAACCACACTGGAACCAGAACAGTGTGGAGTTACAGTAACTGTAATAGAGTCTTTTTATATGGATAAGTTATTTCACTGATACCCTCCTTAGCGTTTTTTCACAGTAAAACTTTGTGTTGCCTTTGGAAGGCTGAGGGTAGAGAAAGTTCTTCTTGATTTAGTACATGGTTTATGCAGGTTTTATGTTAGGTGTTTTTTGTTTAATAAATTTTTTGTATTAGTAGTCTTTATAATAATATAATATAGAATAATATAGTAGTATAATATAACAATAATATAATAATGCCTAAATAAATAGTTACCATTTTCAAGAAAAGGTTAGTGGGTACATTCATTTCTCCTTGTCTTAACACAAAATAGTTCTCTGAACAGTGCTCAGCGTAATTCAGTTTTGACATGGATGGGTTCTCCAAGAGCTCAGATCAATAATTAATGACGCCTGCGTTATTTTTTGTTTTAACTCTGACTTTCTGGCTGCGAATATATGTAAACATGTACATTTGTTATGAAATTTCAAATATCTCTAAAACAGGAGGAGGACATGAAGAGCAGTGTGTATTAAATACATGTTAGACTAACTGTGCAGGTTGGTGATTTTCATGAAACTGGAAGCCTCTCTCTTCCCATAGAATGCTGATGTTCAAAATACTGAAGAGCTTTTAGACAGCCTTGGCCAAGCTGCTTAAAAATTATCTTCTTATGTTTAGCGGGCAAAACTGCACCTAGTAACAACGTTAATTACTTTGGAAAAAATACTACGGTGCTGGAAATGGATTATTCAGATGAGATTTGTTGATTGATTAAAACTTCACATATGCATGTGAAAAGTAAACAGAAATCAGTGACCTGTGTCAGATGAGATTGGATGAGAATGACTGCAGCGTTTCCTTCTTCGCTGATACTGGGGATAGATTCATAGTCACTGTGGACGGATCTGATTGTAATTCTTTGTTGTTGTTGTTAAATGCAGAACCGTTCTGTAATTACAGTAACCCTGCAGTATACGCAGTATCACAGAACTCCGTTTGTCAGAGAAGTAGTCATAGGTTGGGCTTGCTTCTTTAGTGTTTCTTAATGGTTGTGAAAGCAATTGCAAAATAACGGGAAGTTTTTATCCCTTGGTTTTGGACTTCAAAATAGTAGTAATGGTCTTCAATCCTTATCTCCAGTTCCTGCCCTTAGCAATGGGGCTTCTTGAGAGTGCAGTTGTGCGTGTCTCTATCTTTTATGGGATATCACCCGTAAAAGGTGAAAAATCCAAACCCCGAGCTCTCTATTTCTAACTTCTTGCAGTTCTGTTATAGACAAAAAATGCTGGAAAGGCTTATAAATATTAAAATGGAGAGACAATTAAAGCCTGCTTATCTGTGTAAACTTCCTCCAGTCTGAGAGCTTGGAAAATGTCTTTAATTATGTGTCACCACCGAAGTGCAAGTAGGTGTTCCAGCTAACCAGTCTAGTCATTGTGGGACTGCCTTCCATGAAATCCTTCCTCTCTGACCCACTGGGCTTTGGCCCTTTTTTGCCGTGTGGTATTGTGCCTAATACACCAGCTTCCCAAACAATGTCGAGAGCTCTAGCTTATGCAGGCCTATTATTGGCAAGCAAATAGCAAAAAATTTAATACCTTTCCCTTTATTGTATTTATAGTAAAAGGGAAACAGTAGTAGAGCATCTGTCCAAATATTCTCTTTCACTGGGCTGCTTCACAGTGGAGGAATCTCAGTGATGTGCACATTCAAGACAAATTGAATGGTAGGATTTTATTTCTGGCACGTAAAGGTAGAATTAAATGACACTGCCATAGCCAAACTGCATGGCTTCTACTTTATTTGAACTTGCATATTCCTGAGTGGTTTTAAATTTCTAAAATGAAGTGATTTTTTTAATTTTTCAGGTATTTAAAGATAATTGTTGCAGGAGAGAACTACTTGCCCTTCAAATATACTGCAGAAATGAAAACAAGGGCTGTAAAGAACAACTATCTTTGGGTCAATTACTGGTAAGTAATCTAACATAGTCATAAGCTTCCTTTTGAGTTGAAGAGTGAATAGAAATCTTGCAAATTAAAACCCCAGTCCATTTCTTGACTTGCTCACACTAGTGGTTAATCTGATTTATAAATTTATAGATTCAGCTTTTAGATGAGCTATAAGGAACTGCAGTCAAAAATCATGTTGACTGTGTGACGCTAAAGCTCAGAAATGTAAATGCATGAAACAAATGAAAACTGGAGTGAAAACTAAAATAGGGAAAAATCTTAGTGTGTACTTCACAAATGTGAGAAATTTGAATTGCTTTTTGGTGTGTTTTTATTTTTATTTACCAGTCTTAATCCTCTCATGTAAGTGGTGGTTTATGTGTGGAATTAAATCTTTGGCTTCTCCAGACTTGTACGAAATAACTTGTAGCTTTGTTTCATGAAGGCATAATTTAACAGTAATCCAGTAATTTTAACAGTCGGAAGGGATGGCTACACAGCAGCCTGCAGTGAGATGTGTAGGTACTTAAACTTGCTTTGAATGAGCAAGCTCAGGTACTTAAACAAGTTAAGGGCAGCATCTATGTTTATGTGGAATAATATGCCCTGAGAAAGAATCCTTACCTTTTGTTTAAATAGCCTGTGTGGAATTTTAGTATAAAAGTACCTCGTAGACATCTATAATACAGTGAAATTTGCTGTCTGGGTAAATGGGCTGTAAAGTCAGAGATGTATTCCTGAGTAGATTTGCTAGTGTTTGCTCTTGCACAATATAGTGCACAAAATAACTTTGCTTACTTTGGTTCTGAAGTTATTTCATGTGGGATATCTCAAAGGATGGAAGACCTGCACAAAACTTAGTTGGCTTGGCTATTTTTTTATATCCTTCAGATGCATTTGAAAACTGATTGTCAGTTTGAAGAACTCTCGTGTCCTCGTGCTGATTGCAAAGAGAAAATACTGAGAAAAGATTTGCCAGACCATGTAGAGAAGACCTGTAAATACCGGGAGACAACCTGTAAATATTGCAAAAGCCAAGTCCCAATGATTATGTTGCAGGTGCAGTATTTTCTTGTGTATATAAACGAGATTCATACATTAATGTGAAATAATAACTCTTCTTGTGCTTCTTTGTAGCTGCCAGTAGAGCCTTGGCCAGAATTAGTAAGTCAAAAAAGAAAATAGGCTGACTTTCAAAACGCCTTTTTTTTTTTTTTGCTGCAAAAACACCAGCTACTGCACTGACTGGGAAACTTTTTTTTCTTTTTTCTGATGTTCGGATACTGCATTTAAAAGAAATTCAGACCCACTGCATAATATTGATACTAAAGCAATTTTTGCTCTGCATCTTTATGTTGCTTAAATTGATCTAATAAATGCAACTACCATGATAACAATTCAATGTTGGGCAGGAAAAGCCTAAGCATAGCAATTGACTGGAGAAATAGCATCTTTCCGTATAATCCTTCTTGGGTGCTGTGTGATCTGTTACGAGAGGAAAGGAGGAAACAATGCAAAACCAAATTGTGTCTTGGCATAACCAGCAATGGTACATGACAGGCCTAGGCGCCAAGTTACTGCTGTTCTTGGTATATAAGTAGGTTGTCTGAGAAGCAGCATGTTGTGGGTTTGACGTGTAGAGTGGAGGTTGAGAAAGTCTTACATTACACGTGGAACTGTAACTTGTCTGTGTTTGTATTGTTTTGCATTTAACTGGATTATGCTGAATCTCTCTTGCTGTAATTTAAACATTTTTTTTAAAATTCTGTTTACATAGTTTGACAGTCTCGGGTTTCAGACCTTTTTTAGTATAGTAAGAGTGATGAGAATTTAATTTTCGTTTGTGTTTTTGTGTATTGTTTGTTAGGTGAAGTGTCACAATGATAAGAAACATTATTTGCACAGAGATGCCATTACAAAAAAGCATAGGTAGAATCTCACCAAGTTCTCATTTAGATCTGGCTTTCAATTATTTGAGTGTATACCTGCAAGGGCTGGTACTTCAATAATTGTGCATTACCTAGTATAAAGTGGCTCAGATGTGAAAATACACAGAGAAAATAGTTTACACTGTTTATTCTTGCACATTCTGATACAGAGGTGAAACTGTATTTAGTTAGATTATGGATGCTGTTCTCACAGAATTTTCTTTAAGCTGGGAACTGATGTCAGGCAAAGAGTGACGTTAAAAAATGCATAGTGTCTTAACAGACAAAATCAGGGAATACTAAATATGTCTCATTGTACAAGCTGGATTTCCACATCCAAGTAACATTCTCACAGGTTCCTTGTAGGCAGGTTTTTTTTATAGGGGCAATATAGTTAAATTTTTGAGTCTGAAATCATCCTTACGTCTTGAAGAATATAGCACTTTGTTTTAGTTTAAGAGCTCTCTCTTTTGTCAGATGTTGATGGATTTGACATTTATGAAATCTTTGAACTAGCGGTAGCTTTCAAGATATTCAGAAGCTGAGACAAGTTTTAGTCTATCAGATTTTTAATTCACAGCGAAACCTATTTTAGGCATACGCTGGGAACAAGAATGGCATATTACTCTGAAGAACAGAAAAGAGTGTTTTAAATGAAGTAATTGTTCTCCAAAATCTTAAGTGGTGGAATTCTGAGTTGTTTTAGGAGGTAATGGAATTGCCTTATCCAGACAGCCAGAGAGGTTAAAATATAGCTTTATGTTGAGGTGTCGCTATTTTTATTGTATTAAAGTTGGTACTGCAGTTCGCCTGGCCTTAGAAGTTCTAAATAAATCCGCATTTGCAAATCAGAACACTTCCAAGGAGTGTTACATATTCTCATGTTATCATTGGCTTATATGTTTCAGTACATAGAAAAAAAGGACAGTTTTACTTCCATGCTGCTTTAAGGGTGCAGAAAGCTCCGCAGTTGGCTGCTATTTTTCAATTTTTTTCCTAGATTTTTTAAAAGTTCAGTGGTTATAGAAATGCAGATGGTTTTATTTGTCGTTGCCTGATAAAATGTACCTCATTTTACTTTGGTAATGAGAATCAGAAGCTTAATGAGACTGTACGTTTGAATGAAAGGCTCCTTTTGACTTCTCATTTGAGTTTTGTCACCCAGAGCTTGAGTTCATCTCTAGCTTCTGTAGCCTAAAAGTTTTGCTAATGTAATAATGACTGAAGCAGGCCTCGGTGACTTGAACTGAAAATGGAGATAGAGGGAGCGTACCGAGAAAAAAGGTATGCAAATGGAATCAAAAATAATTTTACCGGAGTATGTATGGTTCATGTCTTCATAGAATCCCATGACCCGTGGGGTAGGAAATCCCCGTTGTTGGAGGCAGACTCTTTAGTTAATGATGTCAGTACACATTTCTTTAGACTGTATTTGTCTTGCCTGCACTGTCTCTAGGCAAGTTAACTTTTTAATTTATTTTCTTTTGCTTAAACCATCTAAAAAGTTTGGGTTTTTTTGTGACAAAGATACCTTTTCCATCCTGCAGCTCCTGGCAGACAAAGATGGTGCATTGTTAAAACAGAAATTAGTAGCCTGAAATGCTTCTGAATTATTATATTTTTCTGTGAATAATCCACAAAACTACTTGGAAGTGCTTCTCCTATAAAACTGATGCTTGGGCAGTAGTGGTATGATACAGATGTGGAAGGATAGCGTTACTCAGTGCCTAGGCTCTTGGCTGCCACCCTGGCCACAAAAAGGCTGTCCTGGGCAGGCCCTGCCAAGGCAATCTGGACTCTACTCAGGCCGAAATACCACTGGGCTGACCGGGATGGCCACTGAGGAAGGCACGAGACACTGTCACCTTGCTCCCTTGTCACTGCTCTGCAACCTGAGCTGTTCCAAGTGCGGCACTGGCTTCTCTGGGCAGCCATATTAATATCCTGCCTGGCCCTCATCTGTGCCAGGTGCCCTGCACGTGGTGTTACCCGTGTTATGTGCTGCATTTGGCTCTTAGTTTTGTGTGCTCGACTGTGTGAATTTAACCGGAAGAGGATTCTGCCACTGGAATGGGATATCCTGAAGTGATTGGAAAGGCTCCCCTTGGTTCCAGCGGGTGGGCCCTGGGCTGCGGAGTGAAGAGGACTGGAGAGAGGGCTGAGAAGAAGTTGCGTGTTGCCTTTTTATCATGGGCCGAGAGTCAATGTCATAGCCTTTCCCAGACAGTTTGGGCAGGTTAGAGACGAGAGTGAGTTAAAATTAGGGAATGAATGTTAGAAGGGAGCATTATTTTTCTAACTTTGTAGTTGATAAACCATTAAAGATGTTTGTACGGCAGTAGGCTCCCAGAGCTGCACAGCAGCATGTGGTGTCTCTCTTCAACCCAATGACAGACATGTTCAGAATGAGGGAACCCAGGTCCAACCCTTGAGTCTGAGCAGAAATGGTCCTGTGGGCTTATCAGAAGAGTCCTGCAGTCGCCCCTACAGAGGTTACGCTGGGGAGAGGTGTTATCGGTCTGTTAGCATTGCTCCTGGCTGGGTATCCAAGTCCTGCTGAGGAGGGACTGAGCCTGGCTCCTCACCCCCACATTCTGGGAGGCTATCCCAGCTCTGTGGCTAAGGAGCAACCTAGACTTAATTCCTTCTGTTGCTATGACTGCTTACATGTACTATACCAAGTGAACTAGTATGAATAAGAATCATAGAATCATAGAATTGTCTAGGCTGGAAGGGACTTTCAAGATCATCGAGTCCAACCACCAGCCTAACGCTGCCAAAACCATCATTAAAACATGTCCCTAAACACCACGTCTATCTGTCTTTTAAATACCTCCAGGGATGGTGATTCCACCACTTCCCTGGGCAGCCTCTTCCAGTGTTTGATAACCCTTTCAGTGTAGAAATTTTTCCTAATATCCATCCTAAACTTCCCCTGGCGCAACTTGAGGCCATTTCCTCTTGTCCTATCACCTGTTACTTGGGAGAAGAGACCTACCCCCAACTCTCTACAACCTCCCATCAGAAGGATGACAGGATAGACTGCTTCAGAACAGCATACCTGATGATCTGTTTTTAGAAGTGAGGAGGTATACGTTTTCAAGTATTTGCAGATTTATGGCAGAGTTCTAAACTAAGGTCTTTCATGTCTGAGAGCTCGGGTCTCCTTTATGTCTTGGTTTTATTTCCGAAGACTAGACATCATTACTGGGCAAAAAGGGCATGCTATTTCTTCTTCCTTTTCTAACCGGCTTATAAATCTAGACCTTTGTTTCATTTGCTTTTCTTAAGTACCAGAAATTAAAGAGTTTGTTTCAAGTTGAATGGGACATGTCACTCGACATGATATTAATTTCTTTTTTTTCCAGATATTTCATTTTGGTGAGGAAAACTGAGAATCACTGTCAATTTAATTAGGTTGGGCCTGATTTTCTTCCCTCCCTATGGTAATATGGCTTGACATCTCTACTGAAGTGTCTGTCATCATCTAGGTTCAGATCAAAATGCCTGCCCAGCATCATGACAAAATTGCAACATCTCTTTGAACTTTGGGTGTGTAACAGTGAGACCAGGAATCAGATGTTTGGGAATCAGAATTACAAAAGAATTGGAAGGGGACTATCTGTACTTAGGAAAGAGAGATTCTCGGAGAGGGGGCAGTGTACATTTCTCAAGAGGTTTTTTGTGCACTGTATGCCCTTACTAAAAAGGACATCGGCAGTGGTTCTGCTCGCTCTTAAAGATGCCCATTTTTGTGAGTTATTTTTAGGGAAGAAGACTTGACTTTTATTATTGTTTCATTGCTGTAAGTAAAAACAATAAAATGGGAAGCAAATAGATTTATTCTGTGTGGGAGAACATGAGAAGCCCCTTATTTTTGCTTCAGAATATCAACACATCTATCAAAAGCATAAACTGATGTTTGAGCAATTGGGAGTTCTGTAACTCTGCACAATTGGGATAAGCATTGAAAAAAATGTTGTGTGTTTTCTTTTTTTTTTTTTTTTAAATTATTGTAGGATGCTTTTCTTTGCAGGTAAGTTCTCTTCTTAATTTCAGAGTAAGAGTTGATTTGTGGTTTGTTTGCTTTTTCCTCTGTAGAAACATGAAGATACAGACTGCCCGTGTGTCATGGTTTCATGTCCTCATAAATGTAGTGTTAAAACACTCATGAGGAGCGAGGTAAGAAGTCATGCCCAGTGTTGTCCTGAAAAATTAAATAATTTTTTTAGTAAGATCTCGCAAGAATTTTGCCAGAAGCCGTTTCCTTATTAAAGTGTGAGATCTAAAGAAAAGCTTTTTCTACCACACAGTTAAGTGTGATAAAACTGAAATATTTTTAATGATTCCTTGAAAAACTATTGAAAAAGAAATAATTTCTTAGGTTTGTGTCATTATTACACTTGGCTTGGCCAAGATTAACGCATGTCTTTCCTGCTTTCGTTTTTACTAGCTCTCCCCCTGCCCTTCCCCAATTTGAAGCATTTGTTGAGGACAATAGAGCAGCATCTTGGGGTAGTTAGCTTACATTAAAATAAAAAGAGATAATTAAAATTTAGTGCACATTGACAAGAGTTAGTAAAGACTATTAAAATCATATAAATATGCAGTAATTTCAATGGAAAAACTTCAATTATGATTAAATCTGTTAAATTTGGGAAAAAATAACTGACGCTTCAAGAATTAGTGTAAGATACAGGGTAATATGAGTCCAACAGCCAGATGCAGCAATGCATAAAAATTTCTCTTAATGTAGAGAAGCTTCCAGTAATATACAGACCAGATATAAAAAAATAAATTAAAACCTGTCTTGTTTGAACAGATCCACATTCTTGTACATTAAAAGATGTAAGTAGCATCTGTCAAAGTTGATGTGCGTTATTTTTTTCCTAAAAATAAAACTTACCAGGGATGGGAAGAGCTTATTTAAGTCTTCCGCACTCTGTAAGCCTCACTTAAGGAAAGTTAAGTTTCTGATCTGAGGATAAGCTTTTCTCTTTTCACTGATACTTACTTCCTGAGTTGGATTCATACTATTTTTCAGTTACACTTGTAAATTGTAATGTCGTGTCATAGTTGCACAAGGCACATAAGGCAGCTGCCAAACACAGGGGCAGTCTTTCTCCCCAGGATAATGAAATATAAAACGTATGATAGCTATTCTACCTATTAAGAGAAACTGCGCTGCTAAGAAAAGAGAAAATATGTACACTGAGCCAATTCTGTGAGTGCTTACTTCTGAGTTTAGATCCCGGTTCTGGAGCACTTGGGCACATTCTTAAATCTTGACTTCAGCAGTTACTTTGAGAAGAGGTATATCTGAGTGCTATTAAGATTTGACCCATTAAAGCCTGGGTTGTTACACATATAGTCAGAATTGGGTTCTGAAACCATTGGTAGGAAAAAGAACTTTAAACAGTCATCTTGCCCTGCATCATCTGTTGCTGTATGTTGCTTAATTTTTTTCTGATACTGTGAAAATGTATATATTACTTAGCTGCATGGTTAGGGACAACGACTCTAATGCAGAAAATGGGAAAATGCCTGCCTAACAGTTTGAGAAAATTCTGTAGCGTACAACAAGTGAATATTCTATTGCAGAATAAAAGGCAATTTTTCATGTTTAATTCATAACTCTTTGGCAGACTTGTAGTTTTGAGAAGTTGAAAATGTGGCGTTCTTGTAAAGCCTGTTATACCACGTGTTTCTCTCTTATTTGGTCTTATTTTTTTTTCTGAACCACGTGTCTTTTGAAACGATACTGTGATTTTCTATGGATAGCGTTTAGAACATAATGGGTGTCTATCAGAGATGAGTGACAGCTTGCATCTCAGTATCAGATTTTTAAAGACTGTCCTGTCTGTTCCAGAGCGACACATTCAAAGGAGAATTGGTTCCCCACTTCTTTCTATGGAGGTGGATGAGCTGAGTCATGTGGGGCTTATGGTGTGGGAATTTCAAATGTGATTTTTGAAACCCAAAAGAGTGTTGCCAGCTGAGGAGCTAGACTCTAGCTCCTTTCTGCTTTGTGGGAAATACAAGGAGAGTGTTTGTTGCACCATCCTTTCCAAAAATGGCTCTTTGCTCCAACTTTTAGGCAGTTTGCATCCAGCTGCTGCCCTCTGTGCTGCAATGGCTGCTGTCTGTATATATGTATACGCTTCTGTGAATTGGTTTATTTTTAAATGAAAAGTGGTCTGTGCTAATAATAATCCAAGATATTGGAATAAATCTCAATCTGTGAAAAATGCAGGCATTTTACTAATCAGTTTTAGTCCTGTGTACTGCATTTTTTAAAGTTACTTAACTGTACCTATTCTAAAACTCTGTCTGTTTCATGCAGTACTTGTTTAGTCTTTTTTGTGTAATTTAACCGTTAAATTTAGGCACAGAGAATTGCATGTTATGTTTTGAAAAATTGGTTCTTCATGAAATTAGGATTAGAAAAAATGTACTTTACTACAGTGAAACTGATCTTAAGACTTGCTCAGAACACCAGTAAAAGAAATTACTTGTTGAGAAAAGATTAGTCATTTACTAAAGTCAAATGAAATCATATAAATAATTGTAGAGTGTGTTCTTTTTGTTTGCCTTTTTTTTTTTTTTTTTTTAATTGGGTTGCCTATTGAAATAGTCTTTAGTAGAAGTTTCACTGTATATTAAATGTATCACACTGTATACTGTATCAGCATGTGCGTGTGGTTTACATATGTGTATATATAGTATTTGCACTTTAGGTCAGACTGGAGAAAATATACACACGTGTATTGTATGTTCTGCAAACGGCACACCATACAAATCTGATAACCTGTGCCCTTTATGTTTTGAGCATTATCATGCAAACGTCTTTTGCCAAAACTCACATTTTTTTCCTATTGCAGTTGAATGCACATTTGTCAGAATGTATTAATGCCCCAAGTACCTGTAGTTTTAAGCGTTATGGCTGCACTTTTCAGGTCAGTATATAACAATTATACTTCCCAATTGATGAAAGTCTGCAAATCGAACCTAACTCTTTGACGTGAAAAGTTCTGGACTTCTCTAGTCTTGGTTAAGAAAAACTCATCAAGTTGCACCAAGTGATTATGCAGCAGATGTTTGGTTTTGCATTTTAAAAATAAACAATGTAAAAAGCCCACACATTCCTGCAATGGTTTGGGAATTCAGTTACGGGGTACATCTTGTTGAAGTAGGAAGATGATACATTTGAAGAACTTTTTAACTTAGAAAAAAAGGAAAGTTATTTTTGTTCTTCAGAAAATAGTAACTTCAGTTGTTTCTATGAAAGTATTTATTTCCTTGAGCTAAATATGTTTATATTTTCTCTCATTTGTGTGTCTTAATATTTTGATTAAGGTTAAATATAGGTTAGAGCACTTAAAACATATATTTTTATGTGCATTCATATGTCTGTGTGCACATAGGTGTATGATCAAAGCATAGCATGAGATTTATTTAAAAAAAAAAAAAGCTTTAGATTTTAATCCTGGCAATCCCTGCAATATTTTAAAAAATAAAAAAAGGCCGAACCTCAGAGTTTATTACTCCAGTCTCTTCCGATATTCTGCTATCCTTACCATATATCTTGAGGAGTCTGGGTGCTTATATAATGACAAGATTAGTCAGGAAATTTCAGAAGCCGCTGACAGGAAAAAAAGGGGTTTATCAGATAGTGTGATTCATTTGTTAGTCCATGATGACTTAAAGAGACAAGAACTATAAGCAGCAACACTTCTCAATAAACTGCTTCCTGCAGGTATTTCCAGGTTCTTAAATAATGAGCATTCATCACTGTTAAGTGTTAACAGTAATGCTCTTAGTGGTAGAACTGATCAATGCTGTAACCCTGCCCACTGTTATGTCGTATGTATTGCCATTCATTTTATGTATATGTATGTATATGTGTGCATATATGTACATATATCCACATATATATTTTTAGTATTTTATATAGAGTACATACCTTGAGGATCATTGAAACCCTTTCAGCTGCTTTGCAGCGTAACTGCCATCAAAGCTAATACACTCTGCATTGCACAACACTTACTGAGGTAGGTGTAATGCAACACAATACAAATAAAGTCGGTCATATGGTCTGCATCTTATGTACTCTGTATATGATCTATGTGTGTTCTGTAAACTTTTTATATAGTGGTTATTTGTAGCAGCATTTATAGGTTGTGCAGAGGCAGCATATCTGAATATCATAGAGCAATCACGGTAACATTTTAGGATGACGAACTAGGCATTGTGATATCTCTCAAAGTAGTTTACAAAGCTGGCAGTTTCCAGTGATGAAAAATTTATCTTAAATATTTGTCTTTAATACTCAACTGAGGGAAAATTTAGTGCTTATGAAGCTGTTCGTGAAATACAACAGAAGTTTTAAATTACGGTTTGGGGAATTGGACGTTTTAGGTTTTGTATGACTCAAGAGTTTTATTGTGCTTTATTTAGTGTAAAGCTACACAGAAGACTCTAAAATACAGTTCATTTTGTAAATCTTGTTCATCTTTATTGTCTCACACTTTATTGTCAAACACACTGGATGGAGATATATGGCAGTTGTATAAAACACTTGCTATATTAAATGTATTCCTGACTTTTGTAAATTCCCAAGTAGATTTCCCTTCTCTCCACAGTTCTGCAACATGCATCCGTGAACCAAAATATGTAGTGTTGGTTCGATGTCTTGATATACTCTTTCTTTGTAGGTTTAAAAGAAGTGGAATTGGCTAAAATGTATAAATTCTTTGTTGTCACAGGGAACAAACCAACAAATTAAAGCACATGAAGCCAGCTCAGCAGTGCAGCATGTTAACTTATTGAAAGAGTGGAGCAATGCTCTAGAAAATAAGGTATATCTTCTACTCACTTCTAATTTTCATTGATTTCTTTAAATCATATAAAAGTACTGGAAGAAGCGCTTTTTTTCTGTTTAATAGCTGTTCAACAGTACAGCTAAAGCACTAATAGGCTCCAAAAGCAATCAAGCTATTTAGCATATCTGGTACCTTTGTTATAATAAAATGCTGTGAGAAACTTGGCTTCGCAACCCCATATGCAATTTTCCTCATTGGTAACTTAATTAAAACACTTTCTTCACATAGATAAAAAGTCCAGTATTAAATTTCCTCTCTGAGCTGCCTTCTTACAAAAGGGAGGGTTCAGAAGGCTATGGCAGCGCTATGAGCTGTATTTTTGCTACCTCAGTATTTTTCCAGAGATAACATGTTATTAGAAAGACCATGTAATAAACTGGTTTTTTAATTTATTTATTTTTGTTCTTGCTTTCCAAACTTAATGACCTGCAAAGGTTAATTAAACATACTGTAAGTTATGGGCATGATGATTTCTGCTTTAGTGCTAGAGCAGAATGAAGTTCATGTTGCAGTGCTTCCTTGGGACTCCTGGTTTTAGGACGTTTGGGATTTGGGAGATGCTGGAAATCATATCAGTGTCAGCTACAATCTTGTGAATCATTTGAATGACTTAACCATCTGTTCTGCAGATAAAATTTAAGGCTTTGCTTAAAAAAATACAAAACTTCAGAACAAACCACCCTTTTCTTAAATCTTTTTGAAAAAGTTTTACATAGCCATTAAAATAATGCTTCTGCTTTTTTGGGGGTGGGGAGAAATCCTAGAATTACTAAGCTATTCTACAAATGCAGGCAGAAGAGTCAGGAGCCCATTCAGATTTTTCTAGAATGAGTTAAATAAAATGACAGTGTAAACTCGATGGCAGTTACGGTATGTGTGGCTTGTGACTTCTGTCATCTCACAGCATCTCTCTAGCTCAAGTTCAGCAAACTCTGTCTAGAAAGCGTGTCCCCTTCTTGGCCTCCAGTGATCTCTCAAGCTTGGGTTTCCAGCAAGGTCCTGCAGCTGCAGGGAGCGTAGCTTTAAAGCAGAAGTTAACAGGAACAGCAAAATATGATTTTTGTCCGAAGCACGTTTGTCCCTGGACTTGAAGCCCCGTAAGGAAACCGTTGAACCTAGTGAAGGTCTAGTGTAGTTTTTTAGACAGAATTTTTACTACATGTGTAAGTCTGAGTTTGATGATCAAAACCAATACTTAAGTTTGCTTTTGCACTCGAATCTCTTTGTTAATGTAGGAACTGTACATTTTTTTGGTTTTAACAGATACAAATTCATATCCTTAGTTCTTTTTTCATTAGTCTGATTAAAACTATATAATTTATTTTACATCATAGGAAAAAACCATGTTCCTTGTGACTTCCAGAATAGACCATGTTCTGCCTTTTGTCAGTGTCCTGAGAGGTGCTTTGTCATTTAAAAAATGCCCAGCAGTTCTGTGTTTGTCTCTTACAGAGCTAAGAGAATATTCACTTTGCTACTCTTTTATGTTAATTTTTTTTTTAACTTTCATTTAGGACATAACTGCTTATCATTGTTTGTCCATTTTATTTTTTTCTTTTCTTTTCACTTCCTGCTTTGTAGACTTCTTCCTATTCATAATAAAGAGTTGAATCACTGGAAATCCCAAGACCATGCCAAGTTACCAGAATAGTTAACCACATATCATATGTCAGTGACTTTATTCTAGAGGAGGGTAACAAAATGATTTGTAACTTCATTGATGTTCTCTTCTTTGAGAAAAAATTAATTGATGCACTGAAGAACAATGTCACAAAGTTGACTTAGCTGATGAATATCACAGAAATCTTGGCCCTTCTGAAACCGGTGGAAGTCTTGTTGGTTTCTGTAGGGTCAAGATTTCTTTTGGGGTACTTGCTGTGATATGTATGGAGGGGAAAGAAGAAGTCGCCTTCTCCCAGTCACGATGTTCTTTAACAGCGCTTGAAGAGTACGCAAACTGAAAGTCTTCAGAGCTGCGAAGCTTGTGCTAAGCGATGAGCTTGGTATTTGAAGGGGGCTGTTGGCAAAGAGTAGTAAGAGAAGGTCAGATGTAAAATCTTGAATCAAAACTTTGTGGGGTGAATTAAAATCCGGTGTTTTGTTCACTCTGTGATGGGACAGACTTGCAGACTGAACTCCCACAGGTTTTGTGATGTTGGAAATAACGACATGAATGTAGTTTTGTGGCTTCGTCACATTCTTAAAGAAATCTGGTATAAACTAATTTTTCTTTTTTAATATGCGACTTAAATCTGGGACCTGTCTGTTTTAATGCAGCTCTTTGTGGCGTTAAGAGGGTTTCTTCCATTCTTTTTTAGTAATCAATAATAAGCAATAGCTGAATTTGAAAGACTGATGAATAAGAGCATGCTTTATTCTAGCAATATTTCAAATATGACAAGGAAATAAAGGAAGCTGATGGATGCAGTTTGTAAATGGATGCCGTGTTTCCTTTACCCCGTTTTTTTAACTCAAGTTCCAAAGACTTATGCCAAATGCAATTAGGAAACTATATTCAGTGTTAAAGATTTCTTATTCACAAATTACCACCAAACTACAATTACTGACTTAGCAATGACAGTTCTGTATGATTAAGGGCTGCAGGACATAATTCTATTTTTCTTCTGTTCTGTAGAACTGCGTGGAAAATCTCAGTACAAGACAAGCCCACGTTTTATAACTTGTACGAAAATGGAAATGTAATGTTAGTGACACAGAGTGTAACTGCTGTATGATTGGGAGGCCTGAGGAGGAAACAATGAGAAAAGGGGAATGTAAAGATCACAATTAACTAAAGAACTCTGATTCATTAAGGAAAAGGAGTATGCAAAACCCTCAAGTGGCTACCCAGCAGGTCTGAAGTATGTAGGAGGCAGGGGCACTAGTTTAAATTTAAACTTGTTCTTGAAAATTTTCCCTAGTTCCTAGGCACGCGTTCCTTCAGCCTCGAGATTGTTTCTCTCTCTGCACTGGCAAAATTAGCTTTGTCTCATTTCTGTTGAGCCTCTTCTGCCAGTTTTTCCATATATAAAATGCGGAACTAATGTATGTGTGTATATGCACACACGCTATGCTGTATCGAAAAGTAGATACGCACGTATATTGTGGTATCTCTATATTTTTGGGCCCTTGTCTGATGAACCTGCCTTGCGCGGACTTTGGCAGTCCTTTGTCTGGTTTAGGCTGGTATAGAGATGGAAATTATTTACCTTTTTAAACTGGCTGGCTTCTTCAGGCTAGTGATTCGACTATGTCTGATGAGAGGGCAGTTAGGGTGGTGGAATTCTACAGTGGTACCCACATCGCAGGTAAAAGTGGCTTAACCTCATACTAGCCCACCTCATCTGTATTGGGGGTGGGGGTGTAGATTTCTTGGGGGAACATGAAGCATCCAAGTAATTGGTCTTAATGTGGAACGTTTATCAAGATTTCCCTGGGTCAGAAATGGTGCTGCCTGTTATCCATGTAACGATCTATCTGTGGAACTAGTCAGGGCATGTCCAAATGTCGTTTTGTGTCAAGTGTTTGTTTTCTATGTTTTTGCCACTGAATAATCTTGCCTGGGAAAAAATGAGATGATTTTTTTTTTTTTTTAATTAAAAAAAAAAAAAGCAACCCACCACCACAAAGTAACCCCCTCTGCCCCAAACCACATTAATGAGCAGAGCACAAAATAGTGTGACAGAGAATATTTACCATATTACTTTCATCCCCAAGGAGATTAAATATATGATATTCTTTTAACAAGGCTCGTGTTTTAAAATCAGAATGAGTCACTAATGAATGAATTCATAAAATGTCAATACAGAGAGAGAATATAATCTGCAGCCTGTAGTTCTTTAATCTTTTCTACAAGTAGGCACCATTGGATTTTCCTTCAAATGCATGGATCCCTTCTGTATTCACTCATTTCAGGAGTTTTCATCACCATCACATTCTGTGAAACCAAGCCAATCCTGTACAGATGATGTTTTTCCTTAAATTTGCTATAGATCAGGATAGATTGGAGTAGGTGGGGAAGATGAACGTTTCCCTTTCCCAACTAGATGTTTTTTCTGGTATCCCTTCTGTGCAGGGCTCGAGTTCTTCCACTGGTCTAGAGCTAAATAGGTTGTTTCTTCCAAACTCCAAGCAACTCCCAAGTCAGTTAGTGGAAACCAGGAAACCAAGCCATTAAATAAATGGAATAAAGAAAAGATTATGCTTAGACAGAAGGTTTTTTGCTCTTTGTGTATCCCATCTGCACTTTCGTTAGCCAAAGTTGTACCGACACCGTGCTGTGGAAGTGCAAAAGTAGCAATCGGAAGGTTGGGGTTTATTTATTTATTTGCCAGACATGGAGAGAGATTTTACTAGGATCTCATCCCTTTCATGTGTGTAAGATAGTTTAAAACTAACAAAGTTATAGGTATTTTCTTAATAAACTTTGGCAGGAGTAATTGTAGAATTTTTTCCAGGTGGCCTTGCTCCAGAATGAAAGTTTGGAAAAGAACAAGAGTATACAAACTTTACATAATCAGATTTGTAGCTTTGAAATAGAAATTGAAAGACAGAAGGAAATGCTGCGGAATAATGAATCTAAAATACTTCATTTACAGGTAAGAAATTTAGAATCTCCCCATTAAAGCAGAAATGGTAGTAGCTTCTGTTCTGTGCCTTTACAGTTGTGAAGTGAGGTGTAATTACAAAGGGGGGGAGAGAGTTTATTATAAGCCTATTCTGATTTTTTATTTTTTTATTTTTTTTAATTCTTCTGGTCAGTAGATGGTTTGTTGGAGTAAGGTGCTTCACCAAAACACTGCAGTTGCCTAGCCTATGTTAAAACAAACCCCCTGTTTAAAAAGAGAAAAGACTGAAAACAGAATTACAAATCTTATCTGAAGAATAATCATAACTATTTTTTCTTCTCTGTGAAAAACAACTGCTTGAGGAACTACTGTCAAACTGGAGGACAAGATTAGCACCTTAAAACTGTCATGTATAATGTATATTTCTTTTCTACTTGCTGGTATTTTAAAAAATATCAATCATGAGTGAGATCAGTCTGGTATGGAATTAATCCAAACATAGTACAATGCATTTAAATACACTTCTTAAAAATCCACATTTCTGTTGTCCTCCTCCTGAGGAAAATGTATCTAATTATTGCTTTGCCAGTAGGTCTGAGTCTCTTACCCTGTGGTGTGAATCACCTGGCCACAGGCCAGCGTCCAACCGAAAATCCTCTGGGTGCACTAGCGTGGTGCTGAGCCCAAGCTGGAATTTTCTGCTTTGCATTCAGAGCTGACGTGGAATGTGGATGCTGCGAATTTGTGTTAGCTTGCGTGATACTAACAGCAATTAGGGAAACCTCAGGAGATATTTAGCAAACTATTCTGAAGGTATCGTTTACACATTATTTTAGTATGTCTTGCTGCTAGAATATCAGATACCTGCTTTAGCATCCAGCGTGAAGGAATATAAATGAAACTATCTTTTTGACTTACTATTCACGTCACATATTGAACTGCAAATGTTGCTACCCAAGAAAGAGCTAAATATCCAAACTAGAGTATGGATAAAATTCAGAGGGTAGCACATTCAAGAACTCAGAGCCTTGAGTCCCTCAATGTTGGTTGTATAAGGGAACCTTTAAGTTTGGCAACAGCAACACTTCTCATAGCACTTATTTCTTTCCATGTTCTGCCCATGTAGTAACCAGTTTAGCCTGCCTTAGTCATTGTTATTTGGGCTGATGATAGTCTGGGATCTGGCTGCATGCTTACAATATTGCATTCTGACACTGGGAAGCTAATCCTTGTATGTATTGATATTGCTGATTGCATCTACCAGGAGGTAAGTTAATTTGTACGCCTGGGGTTTTTACACGTGCTGTCTCAATAACCAGCGATGAGAAGGGAAATGGAAAAAAACGTAGAGCGGAGTTTTTCATGATGGTCTAGATGACAAGTTGCAGTATCTTTGATTTCCTCAAGCTGTAAGTGTTAGCAAAATCAATTTTCAAATGGTTTATGTTTAGAAAAAAACAAGTCACAAAACAACATGGTTGGCAGACGGCAACAGGTGGCTTTTTGGTGATAATAAGTACTGGAGAGGGTGTGTTTTGCTCTTCTTTTTTTACCCTTTTTTTTTTCTTTTTTCTTTTTTTCCCCGTTCTCCTCATTACTTCTTGCCAGCTATTTTAGTTTAGTTATTTTAAGCCAAACCATGTTTTACAGCTAGCTCAACCTGATTTCCTTCCATTTACTGAAGCTTCCTGGTTCAGCCAGGTTGTTAAGGGCATCCTGGAAACACACCTCAATTTGGTTTTCCCCAGACAATATGGTTAGGCTCCTTCTGTTGCTACGAGGAGTTGAAGGAATTAGTTACCTGCTGTGAGCCATTCTTTTTCTGGGTTGCATTGAGCAGCCATGGCGATACAAGAGCCACAGGTACTGCCAGTGTAGAACTAGCCAATTCAGGTCTGGCCAAGCGTAATTTACTTAGTGCCCCAAGTTCTATACGTGCTAGTAATTTCTAGTACAGTTTCGGTATTAGTTGCCTTCTTTGGCTTGGGAACAGCTGTTTCACTGAGCACAACTGGCATCGTCTGCACCGCCAGGCGTTTAACACAACTCGTGTAAATGCATCAAACGTGTCTGGGCACTGGCAGGAACCTCAGCCTTGAGATGTTTTGAGACTAATTTTCTGTATACTGGTCTCTAGGGGAAGTGTTTTTACCGTGAGAGTATGTGATACTTCTTTGACTGCTGTCTTGTGGAAAGGAACTTTTCACATCCAGTGTCTCTGACGAGTATATGGAAGCATGTTAGTAACCCAAGTCTTAAGCTGAGTGTGGACATGAGGTACTTAAAGAAAATGTGACCTTATGAATATAAAATGATTTGATTGGTAATACATTCCTTCAAGGGAGGAGGATGTATGATTCGTGTTCCCAGCCAAGTAGTACTTTTGGTTCCTTTTCTAGTATGTTCTTTAGCTTTTCAGTTTTGCTCTATCAGAGGTCCATTAGGAGCACCTGAAAGAGAACTGTGAATATAACTTTCTTCAGTTCCTCGTGACGTTTTCTAAATTCTTTCAGCAATAATAGTGCTAAAATTCTGGAAATTGTTTATTAGAAATGCCAAACCGAGATGAAAATCAACATCAGGAAGAGCCCTCAATGATTTGCCAGGCATATAACTCTGGATTAATGATCTGGAGAGGTCAGTTGGTGGAATAAAAAGTGCATGCAGAAAATTGGTATGTACTTGAAAATTTATGAGTACAGTGTGAGACATCTGTGTGCTTTCTGATGGAATAATTAGAGACAGTGAAATTCTCCAGTGCTGTATTAAATTCAGATTTAGTACATCAGTATCTCCCAGCAGAGGGGAAGGTTGACTCCCTGTAGGATAAAAAGATAGAGATCCCAATGCTTTTAAAAAACAGAATACAAGTCTATTTCTCATTATTCTGTATCTCTTGAATTCTCATGAAGTGGTACAGGAGATAAAAGACTACACGATTGCTAAAAACCAGAACTGATTGTGCGCCTACAAAGGTAGGATGTTGCACACAGGGTGATGGAGAGAAGTTGGTCCCTAGTGACAACTTTTATTAAACTTCTCCCAAAACAGGAATAACTTAAAATTCTTCTGCATCTTTACCACTTTCCCAATTCACTTAAAAATGTATTTATTCATTTTGTTTGACAGTGTGTAAGTGCCAAGAGGTCCCCATTGGAAATCAGAGCATCTCTCTGTGAGGCACTGTACAAACCCATGACCGTGTTACTGTTCTTACCTTGGAGAGTTCGTGTTCTGTGGGAGCCGAGGAAAAAGATCAGACTCGGGCACACCTTGAGTTTACTTTTTCACGTTAGCTGTGAATTAACGGCCAGATCTTGTGGCTCTGCTCTTAAAACATTCATTCAGGCCATTCCATGGTGTGTTTCCTTTTTGTATGTATAGTGAACAGCCCTTCCCTAATTTATTTTCCGATTATCATCAGTTCCAGTGAGAGGATGTGATTGTGTTGGTAGCTGATGATTACTGCGTCCAGGCAAGTTGCTTCATCTAGTTAATGGAACGAAGCCCCTGCATTTATGATTCAGTACACAGCTTTCCTTCACAAAGTCGTAATTTTGCAAGTGAGATATATACGCTTGTTTTAAAACTCCGACATAGAAATAAATAGTTAATCTTGAAATATGTTAGGTTACTCAGTGGTTTTGAGAAACAACATAAAACACTCCTAGAACATGATTTTGCTAGCTGACTTATCAAATTGACAGCCTTCAATTAATCATTACAATCTTTCAGTATAACTGAAACCGCATGATTAAAAGCAAATGCCTAAAAGGGGAAATGAAGGTTGCATGAGGCAGAAGGGTTTTCCCCATCAGTGGGGAACATTGAATCCACATGGCTAACCAGAAGGCAAACGCAAAATAACTTTATTTTCTTGTTTTGTACTCAACTGCGACTTTTTTTTAAGAAGTGAAAAATTATTTTTAAACCTGTTGGCACTATATGATTATAAAGTTAGGTCTGGAATTTAACTGTAGGTGGTAGCAAAAGTAGTTTCTTGTCTCAAAAATTTGTGTTATCGTTTGAACTTCACAACTGGTTATGAGGTTCTGGCTAAAATTCCTGCTAGTCCAAATTAGCTGTGATAACGTACAGTGCTATGTATTTCTTGCACCAGATTTGAGGTAGACTGGGAAATACGTTCTCCTTTATATTTGTAATATACTGAGGTGCTTGCAATGTCCCGCTTTTGGAGAATACCAGCCGCCTTATGTATTTTTTTTCTTGAGTATTATATTTCATGCCTTTCTAAAATCAGCTGGGTTTTTTTTTCTGTGTTTTCTTAAAAAGACTCAGCCAGCAAGCACCTTCAGGAGGGTTATTCAGTTTAGGAAGTAAGGGTGGGAATTTTAAAAGTGCTTATGGGGTTAGAAGTGGTAGTTTTGCTTACGCTCTTGAGGACTTCTGCTATGGTTATGGGCACATAATAACTTAGGCTTTCATAACTGATTTATGTGAGCTTGGAGCTTGCTAATGCCGCTGTATCTGCACACATACGTACTCCTGCTCCGTGTGTGCAAGACTACTGATGTTTTTCTGGAGGGGTAAGTTATTTTGCTATGACTCAATGATAAATGCATGCACGTGAGCAGCCACTTGATTCACATCATGGTAAGTTGTTCTTGTGCCCATACTTTGTTGCTTAAGCACTCTGACACGAAACCCAACAAATATCAGCCTATAATATCAATACAGAGACATCCAGATGGTTGTTCTTGCATTGAAAGGGGTTTTTTTTAAAAATTTAGACAAGAGCACACTAACAATTCCTTTTTTTATTCTTTTGATAAAAATAATTGTGTTGATAATTCTGATAGTGCTCTAACATTAGTACCTACGCAGCGCTAAAGATTTTTTGCGTTCTGTAAATACTTGGGCTATTCCTCTAAATTTTCAAGGTTTGTGTTATTAAAATATTTGATATAAGTGAAACTTGTTTATATTGGAAATGCATCTTACTATCAATATATAATCCGTGTTTAACTTGCATAAAGTAATGTCGTTTTGTTATTTTAACTCGTAACTTATTGTTCTATAAAGCGAGTGATAGACAGTCAAGCGGAGAAACTGAAAGAACTGGACAAAGAAATCCGTCCCTTCCGACAGAACTGGGAGGAGGCTGACAGCATGAAGAGCAGCGTAGAATCCCTCCAGAACAGAGTGACTGAGCTGGAAAGTGTTGATAAAACTGCAGGGCAAGGAGCTCGAAATACAAGTAAGTGTAAGCACAATGGAATGAAGTACTCGGCGGCGCTGTCAAGAGAAAAATTACGTCCTTTGAATGGCACTCCCATTGTGATTTTCATGTGGAAGCCTCAGTAATGCTGATTCTTCTGATTTTTCAATAGGAAACTGCGTAATCTCTTTGTTGGTGTGGCATTGCTTCCACACTGTTTCTTAGGCTTGATTCTTGTCTTTTATTTTGTTCCCTTGATCCATGTACTGATTACAATGTTAGGTCTTTATAAATAGTTTCTCAACTGATCTTTGACAGCTAATTGCTTTCAGCAGCTTCTTTAAATACAGTCTCGGTATATTGACAAGTTTCCTTTTATTACTCTTCTCCCCCCATGAATGGATTAACAGTATGTTTATCCCCTTAAACCATGTGTCCTGATACCTGTTACAGAGGTATATTTGATCCAAAGAAAACTGTGAGATCTGCTTGAGAATAAGGTTATTGTTGTGCTTGCTGAATAAAGTGAAAACTGGAGTTTAGCAAGGTAGTGTAGATGGTATCTAAGTGTTTATGTGATTGGACAAAGAACTTAAGGTTTAAATAGATCTGTATAAAACAAACCTGCCCTACAAATTCATCCACTTCTCAGTATTGTACGTTGGCCAATTTTGCCAGCGTGCAAAGACAAAGAGTAATGTTTCCATGTGAGGGAAAGGGGATGTTAAAAACAGCCCTCCCTCCAAACTACAGAAGTGACCATATAATGCAGAGCTAAGCTTAAATTTTCTGTTCTTTTATGATGAACAGCACTACACTTCTGAGACAAGTAGTGTCTGAGAAGAGTATTTTGAGCGATCAGCGGTGCTTCTGAATTTCAGAGGGAAATTCAGGGTAGGGTGTGTGACCACTTCCAAGATTTTCACTGCTAATAGTAATCTACAGGTAATGCTACCAAGCCTCCTCCCAAAAAATGGAAGCCTCTGTAGTTACATTGCTTAGTGACCAGACAAAATTTATGTTAGAGGATTTGAATATTTGACTTTTACTGCCTGTGTGATTAACACCTGTGTTTGTAAAAATCCCGGTTAACCTAGATACTAGCTGGCAAACTGTTGTCTGTGGAAATTGCTTCATCGGTGACCGAATGCGCTTTCGTTCTTGGGGAGGAAGATGTTTTCATATACAATAGCAGCATTGGCAATTGATTTTTACGGTGTTTAGAAAAACACACTTTTCTCACCCTCGTCCTTTCCGTTTTCTAACAGGCCTGCTAGAGACACAGCTGAGCAGACATGATCAGATGCTGAGTGTTCATGATATTCGGCTGGCTGACATGGACCTCCGATTCCAAGTTTTAGAAACTGCCAGTTACAACGGAGTATTAATTTGGAAAATTCGAGATTATAAACGTCGGAAGCAAGAGGCAGTCATGGGGAAGACTCTGTCCTTGTACAGCCAGCCCTTTTATACTGGATACTTTGGCTACAAGATGTGTGCCAGAGTTTACCTCAACGGAGATGGCATGGGAAAGGGGACGCACTTGTCGCTGTTTTTTGTCATAATGCGTGGAGAATACGATGCGTTGCTTCCTTGGCCGTTTAAACAGAAAGTGACTCTCATGCTAATGGATCAGGGACCGTCTCGACGCCACTTAGGAGATGCTTTCAAGCCAGATCCAAACAGCAGCAGTTTCAAGAAGCCAACTGGAGAAATGAACATTGCATCTGGCTGCCCAGTCTTTGTGGCTCAAACTGTTCTAGAGAATGGAACGTATATTAAAGATGATACTATTTTTATTAAAGTCATAGTGGATACATCGGATCTACCAGACCCCTGACATACAATGGGGGAGGCGGATTAAACAGAAGACAACTCCGTTTGGGGGTTTTATATCAGTTTGTCTTCAGTCAGAGGTCCTAAAGCTCACAGAACCACCTTGTGGAACAGACGGAAGAGTTTGAAGGCATAACTGCATAGGGTCCAATTGCGAAAGTAGCAACACATTAAGAAATCATACCATGGTATATTTTTTAATAGAACTAGCAACACTTAAGCTCTGAAGAATCACTTATCCCTCATGAGGATAATGATTATGGTCAGAGAGGATTTTTTTTTTTTTAACTTATTAATGATCTAGTCAATTGGAGGTGAAAAGACATATACAGTATGTGCTGAATAAATTACTGACTTTTATTTCTTTAAGCTAGAATACGAAAACAAAAAAAAAACCTTCACACGTGGGTTAGCTGGAAATTGTCAGCATGTTAAAAGAAGAAATGATGAAGTAATGTTGCAATTATGATATTATTTGAAAAACTGAGGTGCAATCTTGTCTGAAATATAGTATATTGTCTTTTTAAGGCCTCATCTGGTCTCTGTTTTAATAATTACTTTGTCAGAAGATCTTGGAAAAGCATCCATGTCTTCTCAAAAGTATCTGAATCAAAACCATATTTTTATTTAAAGTTCTATTGTTACAGAAAACATTTTATTTTAAAACTGTTGATAGACTGATATTTCTTGGAAGAAAAATAGAAGATATCAAACACTGGTTATCACTTGTGATAGGAAAAAAAACTATTCAATTCTGTTATTTCTCTTTAGAAATGTAAACCTACAATATATGTCGTAGTTAATGACACTATTTCAAAATTAAGGAAAAATCACTCATGGATGCTGTGCATCATTATCAGATTTATAATTGTTTTCACCCTAAAATAGGGCATTTGTTGAACTTTGGAGTTCTAAACGGAATCCTGTACATTTTTTAAAGTTCTGCCCCATGCTTTCCAATCAAGCTATATATGTTGCACATTATGCTGTCAGCAGTATATAGTATTTTCAGTATTGGGGAGGAGGATTAGTGCTGAAAAAAGCCTGTATGTTTGTTCTGTACTAGCAGCCATTGCTTCTTAAGGACAAATCAGCAATGTCTTAATACAGTGATGGTGGCTTGCATGCATACATGTGCCTTAGATGTGCTGTGCTGCTTACAAACCATAGCTTTTTATTCAGATTAATTCTGATATCTGAAATGGTAGTTTAATTGGACTTCAGGCATAATGTTTAGCCTTGTCTTCAGAGCCCTTAGGTACCTTGCCATGTACAAAATAGAAGCCAAAGCCCATTTCTTTGGCTTCCGGAGCTTCTATGACTTGGCCATGGTGGGATCCATCTTATTCAGGTGCCAAAACGTTATGCTCAGTGCTCCTATGGAGCTTGGACTAGACAGTCTCCATGGCCACTGTGAAGGCAGGCGACATTTTTCCTCTGATGCCTGTGGTTGTAAGGTGGCATCACTTGAAACGGACCCATCTGAGAATTCTGTGGGGCTGTGAATGTAGACGCTCATGACAGCTTTTCATAGCAGACAAGCATCCTAATGGGGAATGCACGGGCTTCTTTCTTACAACAGCCTGAACTGTAGTGGAAAGCGTTTGCTAGCCCTGAAACATGCTGATTGCAACCTGCTGTGTTCATCTGCTTCTGTTTAATAGCCTGTGACAAGCAAGTCTAGAGGCGCAGCCTGACTGTGGTGCTCTTTAAAATCCAAGAACCGCTTAAGCAGAGCAGACTTGCACCACTGTGTTTTTAGCCTTCGTGGGCTTGAAAGAAAACCTCGCGTCTCAGCCCTTTACGTCAGGTTGTGTCGGTTTTCTGCTTTTTGAGGCATAGTCACAATTTTCATCTAAGGTGCAGTTGAATTCATGCCTTTGTATTTCAGCTTGTCTTTTGCCGTTGTCTTTTTTGGCTGTGCCTTCACACACAGTGCCTGCAAGAAGTATTTATGGATACACAATGCATGCTAAGTGGTCTTCATGGGTTTTCCAGGCACCTGCTAGAATACTGCCTGCTGCTGACCGTCGCAACCGTCGGCAGCAACTTGTCTTCCTTTTCTTGCCTTCCATTGTCCAGGTACTGTACTCCCTCTATGGTACATCGCTGTCAACAGGTGCAAGCTCAAATATGGAGGCATGTGCTGGCTTTTAATTTCTAGCACGGAAGGAGGACGTTCTGCACAAGAGATAAATATCTATAGATATACCTGCATCTATATCTCTAGATATAATTACATGGCACTTGCAGTTTTATGCAGGCTGCGTAAGCAAACCCATCACTTACGCTTTAGGGCGAAGGTTCACTCAACTTGTGTCATTTTAATAATTGTGAATGTAGGCAGCTGAGCTTTTGTGTTTGTGCATCACAGAATTTTACTGAAAACAGGATTCCCAAGTGGAAATGTCCAAAGGACTCTCCTCCCATTGCTAATGCATGTCTTGTGAACTTAAATGAAACCGTTTGGCCATCTCAAAACAGTTTATATCCTGTTTCGATCTGGGACTTGGAGGAGATTTCTAGTATAAGCAGGGCCCAGCATATTCTGCAGATTTGTGACTACAGTTTCCAGCTCCTGTGACAGAATTGCGTTTCTAAATCCAGGCTCTTTAAAAGAGGAGGAAAAAAGAGTTTCCAGCCTTTGTGATTGAAAGAGGACTTTGAAACACGCGAAAAGTGTAAACTAATAGGGGAGTCTTCCTGAGTCTGCACGCAGCCTAAACTAGTAGCTTTAAGAGATCTGAATATCTCCTCTTAGCGGGATATTGACTCAGAAACTTCATAGAGAAGTTTAAATACGAACACTGCTAACTATATTAATGCCGATCACTGTAGCAGAAACATCAATCACTGTTGTATTTCACAGATCTCTATGCTGCTTTCCACATCTCCCAAGTGCCAAAAGCACCAGCTGCCAGAATCTTCAGCTTCACTTGGGCAGCTTTTATAATGCAGTAATGTGCTATCGATATAAAAATATTTTTGCATATATGCTTTTTATCACAGTTAATAAAATGGAGGCCTACTGCACTTATTTTTTAAAACTACATGAAGCTGCCAGAGAATTTCCAGTTTGCCAACCCTGCGTACTGTGAAATCCAGGATCTTGCTACACAAACGTAGACACCGCCTGCTGTGGAATACCTGAAGCCTTGACTGTAACACCCCTCTCTCCGCAGAACTCGCAGGCCATCTCTGTAGAGTTCTTACTGTGTACATAGAAATCGGTTTCCTCTGCTTTCCAGCAAGGAGTATGTAGCATTTTGTGAAAACAAGGCCACTGTATATTCTCTAAATTGAAAGGAAAAGATACCTGGTGCTTTACTCAACACTTTAAATTAATTAACTTTTTCTCTCATTGTTGAAATGCCCTTTATCCTTTTTTCTGTATGTTCCTGACCCAGATATCCGAAGTTTTCTAGGGATTGTCTGTTTAAAATTATTTATGGGGCAACAGTCTGCCCCCACGTATACTCTTGAATCCCAGCTAACTCCTGTGGTGTGCCGTTATTGCAAGGGGGTCCCAGAGTATTGGCATTACTTTGAACAGAGTTTTTTCAATGGAACCTTTTTTCCCTCTGCTTAGTAATTCTTAGCAGGGCACAAGTGAAGTCTCTTGCTGGTATTCTTTCTTAACAGTGATGCTCCAAGTTACGTACATGCCTCTTCCACTTCCAGCTTTCTCTAGGGAGATTCCAGTGTGTGACTGTCTGGATGTTGCCCTTTTTGTATGCTCTTTCAGCACAGGGTGAGTGCATCTGTTACCTAGAAAGTCTTGAATTCTAAACAGGATGAAACTTATTTGGGTGTTTAAAGACCAGCCTGCGATTATGATGCACGACCATATCTGCATTACTTCTCTGATCTAATTAAAAGGGGTCTTGTTTCAGTTACTGTCTACATGGTACACCTTCAACTGCTGACTTATAATATGCAATGTTTGATTTCAGCCTTGTACTGTAAATGTTGTTCTTCACAAAGAGAATGTGCAATAGGAAAAGGGGATGATGGGTGGCATAATTTTGATGGGGGAAAAAAAATAACGTCGTGGGTAACATGCTAGCTTTCTTATAAATATGAAATGTGGTTTATTTCCTTTTCCCGTGGGTTTTCCTACTTGGAAAAGGAAAGTTGAAGATACGTGCCTGTTTCTGTGCCTGGTGAATTTCTCAAATGCAAAGATAATAGAGATTTGTCTTAGTTGTAATTTAAGCGTCGAACCCATGAATGTTAGGTTGTGATTGTATCGCTCGTGTTCCTCGGCTTGCCACGATTGTGGCCGGTTGAGATGTGACTTTAAAAGCTGCCACCTATTTGTATCTGTATTCCATCGTGTGGGATAGGCATTTCACCAACAATGCAGGGTTTCTGTTGTTCTGTTTCGTTTTTAAAACACTGGTGCTGTGTGGTCCAAGGCAGAGAAGTGTGTAGGGAGTGACAAGGAAAGTTGCCTGCACCGCAGAAGGGTGAAAAATGCGACTGCAGTATTGATGCCTTGAGATGATTTAACTATGCAAATATACAAATAGGTGAGGGGGAAAAATTCTTGGGTTGCGTACCTAATCTCTGTGTTTTTGCTCTGTGAATTACTCGTACGTGTGTAGGTACATACATATACACACAGACATGCATGCACATATATATGCAAAGTCTTTTCTTTACGTAGAAGTGATGAAACAAAACCCTTTCCTCCAAATTATACTTGACCAAGTGGTGCAAATATAACTTGCTGCTGCTAAGGGAGGATCTTGGCTAAGGGCAAACTTTGGATTCACATCTTCCAGGTTTGAAGACCTGTATATAGCAAACAGTTTGTTTAGCCTTTCTGAAGACCTTGGAATGTCATCTAGGACACGTGTCCTTCCTCATACTCCGCTAATTTGGAGATTGCTGTATTTTAAACAAATATAATGATGGGCAACTTGTTCATTGCAAATTCTTTCCTTTAGTTTGGGAATGAAATATAATAAAAAGCAGATGGACCTCTTCCTGGAATTCCTATCCTGTTCAGTCAATACCTCTGTATTCTGGTTGACCTAGAAATTGTAGCTACTGCAATAAAAACGATCAGTTCTGGAATTCAGTCTGTCCGAGAGTAGTCTTTAGCGCTATATACAGCATAGTAAGCACTTTGCATCCGCAAACATGTTCTTCTTATCGCAAGTGCTGTTTGTCTTTTCTGGAAAAAGGAAAGCGACTGGATGAAGCGACTTGCCCAGAGTCACAAAAGGAATCTCCTGGAGCCGAGACGGAATGAGAGGTTCCAGTTCCCTAGTGTTACCTTCAGATCACTAGGTTTTACTCTTTTTAATACATGTGTCATTTTAAAGGAACTGAAAAACAAGTTGACATACCTTGAAGACCCACATCAGGACAGTAAGGGCTAGAATTAAACATAGAAGCTGTCGTGATTTGGGGTTGTACGTGTCTGGTGGCCCAGGTGTTGCTCACTCCTTGGCGGTGCTTTGCAGGCCCTGCAGAGTGGAAGGCCAGCCCAGTGTGTCCCTGTGAATATTAGCAACGAATGTGCGTCCTGCTCTATTTGTTCAGAATCCCCCAACAAATTCAGTCTCGTTTGATGCTCCTCTTACCTGGGGAGGGAGCATACCGTTTTCAAGTAAAGTGGATTAATCTTTGTTCTACCAGCCTGTAGCGTGACTGACCGTTTCTTTCTTGTGGGGCTTTCTCCCCTTTTCGTTAAACCAAAATATAGAGGGCTTAATTGTTCTTTTCTGCCTCTTAATCCAGGCCTTTGCTGAGAAGCACCAGATAGGAAGGTTGTGGAAAACTTTGGAATGCTGATTCAGGGACATCCTTTTAAGATTTAGAAGAGTAGAGATATACAACACATAAGGGATCTGACTATTCCTATTTCTCTTCTAATTTATGGTCAAGACTGCAGCTTCTGTCTTCCATTTCATGATCTTAGTGTAGATACTAGGCTGTGTTTGTTTAGGTTTTTTCCCTCCAAGTTAGGATTAGTTCCTTAGGGTTCAAATAAGTTCTAAATTTCACAGAGGAGCACCTTGAACCAAAACCCTGGATCCAAACATCCCAGACTTGATGTGGAATTCAAATCTGGATCCCAACTCTGTGGCTTACTAACCTACCCATTCAGGGAAGGGTTTGTTGTCTCCGTGGTGTTTGTGTTTTTGGTCCTTTGGAACTAAGCTTTTAATTTGGTTGCCAGTTCTGCAAGGACTTTTTAACTTCTTAGCAATGCCGGTGTTCACACGCTCCATTGCTGGCAGTGCGATGCGTCGTGATAAAATTTGACTCTGTCTAAGGGTTACTGAGATAAACCAGCATTATCATTCGTAAGGGTCATTTTCTTGCGTAGTGTTCTGAGCTTTGGATTTGAATAGAGCTCACATCTGAAAGGACACATCTTCCAACTATGACCTGCGTCACTGGCAGAGAGTTGTATAATCTGTACTTGTGGAATGGGAAGGTACAAGCTTCCATCGTTGCTGATGCATCATGTGATCCACCTGTTTTGTTTTTCTTATAGTTGTTGTTTGGTTTATATATTTTTTTCAGTTTTATAGAAAAAAAAAAAAACAAAAGGGGAAGTTCAGGATTTTTTCTACAAGGTATAAAACTCCAATGATTTAGTGGTGACTAGAGAGCTGTGAAAAATACCCCATTAGGAGACAATGGGCTGAACGTAGGTCCATTTCTCTTAGACAAGTAGGATAACCTTTAAGACGCATGGAACAACATAATAATCGGGAAAACTAAAGATGACATTTGTTTCCAAGAAATTCTGTAAGAAATATCTATGGAAAAGACATCAGTGATCGAGAATAATGTACAAATTAATGTGTTTGAAACTTGTGTATCCATTTCTTTAATCTCATACTCTTCAGTGAACGGTACACTTGTGTTCAGTTTTATGATCAAAAACAAAGACCAAAGAAGGCCAACCTCATTTGATTGTGTATATTCTGCCTGTCTTAATTATCAATAGCTGTAAGGATACAGTGCAAGTGATCTGGTAACCAGTGGTTCTCGTCCTTTTCTTTTAGGGGGAAAAACAACTTTAAAATGTATAATTTATTGCTCAGCAATAACCATGTTGTTAAAATAATAATAATAATAATAAAAAAAAGGAATTAGCAACATGTCTTAATTTCCCAATAGCATTATTATATGTTGTATTTCAGTTTATTGTATATTGTGTTTTTGTATTTATTTGTGTTTGGAGGTCTTGCTATGTCTTTTTGTGTTTAAATGCTAATAAACAAGGACAGTGTGTAAGAGTGTAGAATGCCAAACTCTGAAATGCTAAACTGTGTTATTAAAGGAAAAATAAATCTAAGTAGGAAATCATATTTTTTAAAAAAACCTGGTGTGTTGAATTTGAGTGACTGCTGCTGACTTGCAAATGGCCAAGGTGCATCCTTTCTCCTCTCTCAACCCACCGGAGGATGTTGGCTGTTCAGTTTCGGTGCTTTACGCTTATGCACCTAATAGATCTTTATTGTGGCATTTCCCTTCCTTTTCACAGGAAACTTGCCATAACTTTGTTATCAGAGGCCTATTTTCCATGCGATAATTCTGCTAGAATAAACTAGGTGATGGTGTTCATCCTAACATCAAAAGTCCTCATGCCCAAGGAGGTGTGGGACAGGAGAGGCAGAGTGCGGCTTGAATGTCTGAAAATGTAGATTTATTTTTGTTCTTCGCCAGTGTCATTAGTGACTCAACTCGACTCAGAGCTGCATTTAAGGGGTGTGTGTGAAATCACGGAACACCGTGCAGTCGGTAAAAGCACCGCGCTGTTTTGAAATGAGTGAAATATTATTATTTCCACCACGTTTCAGATTCAGCCTAGTGATGAAAACCCTGATCCCCGGTGGTGAAGCACGTCACTTCTGCCGAGCTGATCTGTCTGTCCTTCCGTTTCTTCTTCCCTCCCACCTCTTTCTTACTGAAATTCCCATTTCCCCTCTTTCACGTCGCTGCGGGGGTAATACCAGGTTTAGCAATGTGGGAATGTCCTGCCTGTGCTCAGAGGCAAGACTGTGGTGTCTCAGCAAAAGCCACCAACCGTGCTGCCGGCACCCAGAGGTGAGTAGGACCCGGACAGCCGATAGTGGCGTTTGCAGCAGCTGGTCTAGAAGTGCTGGGTGGCTGAGTGCCTTTGCTTGATAAAATGGGGACACCAGAGGAAAAGCAAATGCAGGAAGGTGGGCACAGTGACGGGTGGCTAAGAAATGCTGTCCTCGCCGCGCACAGGACGTGAGGTGAGTGTTCCTTCTGCTGCTGAGAGCAGTCACTGGTTAAGTGACCCGGGATGCTCTGGCATCCCCTGCCGTGCTCATCCCTCTTTCCACTCATGCTCCCACGGCTGGCACTCGAGGCTGTGCTGCCTAAAGCTCCTCACATCTCACTGTGGAGTGTGAAAAGATGGGGAACTTCCCTTGGGTTCTTAACAAAGCGGGTTACCTTCAACCAGAGCTTTTGCTATCCCTGGAGCCCCCCCCCCCCAAAAATTTTTTTGCTTGGTACTGCTCAGGCTGTGGCACGTGTCATTACAGTGCGGCAGTATAGGTGGAGAAGAAACAAATTGGTTTAAATGTGAAGGCAAACACCGATTCTTTCCTCACCTCCCTGCTCCCCTCCCACAAGCAACGCATCGTAATTGAAATGATACATGATGCCGTTCCGGCAAGAACGAGTCTTTATAAAAGGTTTCTTCTTCACGACAGGTCACAGAAGGCAGCTGGCAGCTTTGTAGCGTGTGTTCCCCCAGCAGGCGATACGTTACTTAGGGTGATGGGAGCAGAGTGCCAGCTCTGGGAGAGCAGGGTGAAGAGCTCTCCTGGTCTACAGAGGGTGCTGTGCAGACACATACGTCACCCGAGCCCCGGCCTGCTGCTGGCGCCATCTCTTGCAAGAATTGCAGGGGCATTTTTTAATCTAGTTTTCTAGGATTTCAAGCCTTGGGTTTGCTTGCTGTCTGGTAAGGAGAAACATTTCAATAATAATCAATAATAATAATAATTAAGAAGGACACGGACCTGTTGAGCGGGTCCAGAGGAAGGCCACGAAGATGATCAGAGGGCTGGAGCACCTCTCCTATGAAAACGGACTGAGAGAGTTGGGGTTGTTCAGCCTGGAGAAGAGAAGGCTCCAGGGAGATCTTACAGCAGCCTTCCAGTACCTGAAGGGGGCCTACAGGAAGGATGGGGAGGGACTCTTTATCAGGGAGTGGAGCGACAGGAGTGAGGGGTAACAGTTTTAAACTGAAGGAAGGGAGATTTAGATTAGATATCAGGAAAAAATTTTTCACTCTGAGGGTGGTGAGGCACTGGAACAGGTTGCCCAAAGAAATTGTAGATGCCCCATCCCTGGAAGTGTTCAGGGCCAGGGTTGGACGGGGCTTCGGACAACCTGATATAGTGGGAGATGTCCCTGCCCATGGCAGGGGCTTGGAACTGGACGATCTTTAAGGCCCCTTCCAACCCAAACCATTCTATGATTCTGTGATTTTCAAAACCTCTACTTTCTTGGTCCTGCAGATGGACCTGTCTACTGCTCTCCAGGATAGCCTGCTTCGGTGTGAGGAAGTCCTGGAATTGTTTGAGGAAGGGGGAAATATCCAGTGGTCAAAACAAGTAGCGAAAGACGTGATTTCCCCCATCCTTCCTCAAAGCTGGTTTTCCATGAGTCAGTTGCGGTTCCTTCCTGCATGCCTGGGTTGAGCCCTGGAGGCTGTCACCATTGAGTAACGCTTCTGACTTATCCTTGTCTTTTGGCCAAAAGAGGTGATAACCCCAGTGTCTTCCCCTCCCTCCCTCAGCAAATGTGTCACCTGGGGAGGGTGATCCCACCCAGCTCTTTGCTCCTTCAGGGTAACCTCTGGTAGTGGTGAATGTTGGACCTTGATGCACGCTCTCATGTGTCCTGTAGGCTCCCAAGAAGGGGGAATGGTCCAAACTGGGAGATGAATTCCCACTGTCTGAACTGACAAACACAGAAGAAACCCTGGAGCCTGACTTCCATCCCATGGGCTGCAAATTAGGCTAAGCGGTGTTTGTCACAGCTCAGGGCACTGGTTGCAGCAGGTGGAAATGTGTGTTTTGACAGCATCGTTGTGCTAATTAGAGGCAGGAGTTGTTTGCGGACATTGCTATGGACACTCCATGGCTGCTTTGTGCCAACACAGAAGCTCCTGCAGAGGAGATTATTTGGATCAACCCTGGCTGGTAAAAATGGCATCTGTCTCGGCATACCCTGTGCCACCTGCCAGCAGGAACGCAGACGAGGCGTGAGCCTGTCCCCAGCCATTGTCCCTTTAGCAGAGGTCCTGGGGGTAGATGGTGGAGGCCGGTAAGTGGGTCTCAGTCCTCTGAGGATTAAAAGAAATCTCACCCAAGTGCAGAGGCTGGAAGCAGGGGGCTGGTTAAAGTGTCCAGCAAGGTGTGGGCTCAGGACATGAGAAACGTGCCTGGTTGCTCAGCTCCCCACATCCATGCAGCTGTAGCTCTGTAGCCCTTGTTCTCCTGCTTCACACCAGGAGATAAGAAGCGAGTGGGAACCTGGCTTCTAGATAGCTCTGACGTCGAATATGGATCCCCTCCACTGACTTCTCCTGCCTTGCTTCTCCTAGGGAAGGGTGACTGTGTGGCTGCTGGAGGCCTGTAAGCACCAGGCGAGTTCCTCCTCCTGAACTGGTGCAGAGTCCCCAGGAGGGTTTGTCTCCGTGGGTTGAATGAATATTCAACTTTTGCTCACCACCATCCGTGACATGGCGCCGTGCCCCTCCCGGGTGGGCACACAGCTCCTCTGCCAGTGAGGGCTGGTCCTGGCAATACAGATTGTGCTGCTGCACCTGAGACTTTAACATTTTCTTAAATAAAAGGAAATTCCGCGTGGGGATCTTACTCTGTTCCCTCTGATCCCTGCTGGGGGCTGCCCAGCTTTGAGGGCAGGTGCGAGGTACAACAGCTGGAGGGGTTGTCGCCAGGCAGGGCGCTTCTCCCTAGTTATTTAGCATTATCTTTGTGTCCAAACCTTAAGCAGTGATGCACTGTGCTGAGGAAAGAGGCAAATGATGTGTGCCTGGGTACAGCCCGGCCTGGCAGCGTGTCCCGGGAGCAGCCTTGTACACCCCCGGGGTGCGAGGAGGCAGCTGCTTTGGGCAGGCCTCTGCCCTCTCCCCTCTCTCTGCGGCCACGGGGCCTCATACAGTTACCACAGAATAATTTTTCCATGTGCTGAATGACTTTCTGGGGACGGTGCTGTTGCGGCTTGGCTGTTCGGAGGGCTGCAGGGAGCATGTGCGTGCTGGGGGCCATCGCTCACGTCAGGGACTGGTGCTCACAACCACGGAAGCTTTGTGCCCAACACGGGCTCCCTTTCCAGCCCCAAAGTGCTGTGTCTGAGGGCTCTCACTGAGAAGCCCCTTGTGTTGCAGGCTACGGCTGTTTTAAGCGGTGGGAAGAGCTGAGGATGTCAAGCCTCTGCTGTGTGCTGGTTTTCCCCTCTGCGTTGGGGATGTGCTCGTCCTCCCCAGGGGCATCGCAGGCAGCCGTCGCCGGGGGAGCAGGCTGGGGAGCAGCAGGGTGGGCTGGCGGCAAGGAGTAAAACGTGCTGATCTCCCCATTAGGGCAGACACTTTTCATTGCTGGGGACTGATTTCTGCTTCCTTTCATCTTTCTTTCTCTCCCGGTAACCGCCTGATCCAAATCTTGCTCCTGAGGCTGCGGCTGCCTGGCGCCGGGGTGCAGCAGCGTCTTGGGGCAATAGCAGCATCAAAAGCTGGATGAGAGAGGAGCATGCTCCGGCCTTGGGGAAAGACCTGGAGCAAGGGTCGCGTTCTTCTGTCCCCCTGCTCCCAGCAGTAACGCACCACTGAGTGGCTGTCCCCCGTAACACAGGTCTTGCTGGGGTGTCTGTACTTGTCCTACCGTAACGCTAGGGTGGGGGGAGTGGGGACTGTCCCTCCATGGCCAGAATTTCACAGGCCCTTTGATGAAGGCGGGATAGATTGGGTATTTCAGACCTCTGCCTGCTTGTCAGATGAATCCTGGCTCGCTTAAAATCAGACAAGTATCAGCTTCGATGGGACAAGAGCAGCTGAAACAAGCAGCACCCAAAAGCTGCAGGACACAAAAAGTAAAAATAAAGGTGTAAGGCACCCCTGAAATGCGGTTTCAGAGGCCGCGGCATCTCTCACTGTGAGCCGTTTCTCCCCTCCTGCCTGCCCCGGCTGTGCTGGGGATGCTGAGGCTGCGGACAAGCACGCATCCTGCCCGCTGTGCGCTGCTGTCCTTTCTCCAAGCTGTTATTGCTGAGTATCTGTGATTTACACTTTTTTCCTCCCCCCCCCTCTATTAAAATACAAGACATCTCGCTGCAGCCAGCATTCACCCCGAGAGTCCCCCGGGAGAGATTTGTGAGCGGTAATGAGAGTGCGGGAGCCTTTCACCTCGAGGACGTCTCTCGGCATCCAGGTCCCTGCGTGAAAAGTGCTGACTGCGTTTTGGCTGATGCCCAGGCTGAGAGCTGCTGCTCAGGAGATTTTTCTCTTGGCAGTTCGTGGGCCGCGCTCGTGACACCGGTGGGGACAGAGCTCCAGGTAGGGGCACCTCCATCTTCCTTCACAGGGCATGGTGCATCGCCCAGGGCTGTGCCAGGGCAACCTGGGGGCAGGACCCCCCCACTGGTCTTCTCACTCCTGCACTTGCAGCAGAGGTGGGAAATGGCACCCACCATGGTTAAGGTTTTGGGAGACCGGAGAGAAGATTTCCAAAGAGTGATGGGTCCCTGGTCCCCACTCCCCCCTCCTTGGTTTGCCTGGCTGGAAGCTGGGAAGTGGTGGGAGCATGAAGGGTGAGATGGGGATGGCCTGTTCCTCCTCCTGGGCTCCTAAACCCTCGTTGGTGTCAGGTCAGAGCTTCGTGTGGTTTGTGACCCCCTCCACTGATGTCCCTTCCAAGCACTTCTCCAGCCTCCCCCTGGGCTCCTGTAAACCCCTGCATTCACGAATCTGCCCTCACCCTGCTTATACCAGCATCAGCCAAAGGGTCCCTGCCAGAGGGGTGTTGAGCCCTCCAGCTCTCCCCGTGGTGTGGACCTCTGTCACCGTCCCCACGCTGTCCTCTTCCCAGGCTGTCCTTGCTGTCCTTGTAAAGACATGGGCCTGGACCTGCCCACAGCATCGCTCCGTGCTGGAGCAGAGGTCGGGGATGGTGGAGTCCTTCCTCCTCCTCCTGCAGCCCTGTGCGTGGGTGCAACCGCCAGCTCCCCTCTTCAACGCCCGGCAGCCTCCACAAAAGCAGCGTGGGGCTGCGCCGGCGCTGCCGCGGCGTGCACTGGGTAATGAGCAAATCAGCTGGTGGCCAAAGTACAATTACAAGTCATCGCTGGGAGCTGCTCTTTTCCAAGTGAGCTAATTGAAAATACGTTGAGACCATTATTAGTAATTACAAGGTAGCCGGCGTTCTGCAGGGGAGAGCGGCGCGGGACGTGCATGTGGTGCGTTTGTGCTCGCCACCCTTTAGTGGGACCCACATGGGTGCAGGGGACACGGATGGTGGGGTCTTGGGGGCTGGGCTTGGCTGGGGGGACCCCCCCATCTCACCTCCCCTCCTCCTTCCCCAGCAGCTTTCCCAGGCTCCCCATGGATGCCGAGGAAGTGGGGAGCTTGGGAAAGGAGCTGAAAGCAAAGCGGCTTCTGGGACTGAGACAGGCTGTGGTTCGTGCTGGGGGAATCCTGCCTCCTGTCCTGGTTTACTCCCTTCTCCTTACAGCCTCCTCCGGGCTGAGCCCATCACGTGCCCCTGAGGAGGGTCCAAGGTCCGGCCGGGCAGGGGCTGTGGAGGCGAGGGCTGGCAACCTACTGCAAAATGAAGGGCCTGTTCCTCCTCGGTGTCCTGCAGCTCCTCGGTGAGTATGCCCAGGGCCCGGCCGCCATGACGAGCAGGGGTGACCGCTGGATGACTTCCCCATTTCGGGTGCACTTCTTGGCAATCCTCCTCTATTCAGAGCAGAGCTGCAGGTTCGGTCACTTCAGGTGCATCCGTAATGTAAATGGGAAAAGGCGTTTCCAACCGGACAGAGAGAAGGCAGGGCAATGAGGCTGGGATTAGCGTATCCTGCCTGCTGCATCTCTGCAGCTCGGGTTTTCCTGCTCTGACTTGAAGCCAGCAGCTCTGCACTGCAGGACACGCGCTGTTGAATATGTATGTTGCTTTGATGTTCAAGGACTGCGCTTCCCTGGAGACCAGGCTGATTAAACAGCGTGCTGATATTTCCAGGGCTGCGGAAGGTGCAGGAATGCATCAGCGCGGCTGCATGGGGGAAAAGGCTTTGCAACAGACGCGTAACCTCCCCTGCCCCAGACCCCCCGGCTAGGGGAGATGCCCCTGGTGCTGCCGCCGCCGGGTGGGCACGTAGAGCCATCTCTGCGGTGTGGGGCGGCACGAGCCCCTGTGACACAACACCGTGCAGCTGCGGGAACATGAGGCTGTGGGTGCGATGGGGCCGGCCGAGCCTTTCTGCTGGAGCCTTCATCTCCCTGTTCCCTGGCGTCCCAGGATGGGAGGGATGAAAGTCGACCGCCACAGGGACAGAACAACTGGCAATTACCATCTGGGGGATTTTTCCTTTCTTAAACTATTTTCAACTCCAAACCAGCAAGGTGTTTGTGCCCACAGCACTGAAAGCATCTGCCTGGGTCTGGTTCTTGTTGCTGGTATGATCTTTTCCCCCCTCAGTGGGTTTTAAAGTGGATACGGGGTGGGGGGGGGGATGTTTGCTCTATCTAAGGACCCCTTCAGGCAGCTGAAAGCCATGTCTGCAGCCTGGCGTGGGCTTGAGGAGCCCCTCTGCTCCTCACACCTGGGCTCCAGCCCCTATTCCTACATTAGGACTTTCATTACGGTTAAAAATACATCTTCTCCTCTTTGCCTGGACATGGCTATGATCTCAAATGGTCTCAGCACAGCCCCTGGCAGAGTCAGACAGTGCAAATTACACTTTGAGGTGATCGCTATGTGCTGATAAAGACTCTGCAGAGCCTACAGAGCATAACCTGCCACATCCCTCCCCGTCATTCGGACTAGTAGGGCCCGGGCTTTCTGCAGTGCACCTCTCTCCATCAGCGGAGTCATTCAGACCCTGCTCCCTTCCCAGGCCGGGGGGTCCCCGCAGCCTCTCCTGCCCCCTCTCTACCCACCCTCCAGCACCCACGTCCCACTCCACTGCCTGGTCCCCTCCACCACTGGCTTCCTACAAGTTTTGTAGTTTTGTGGGTTTTTCCCCTAAAGAAAAGATGATTCATATTAAAAGCAAAGGGTTTTTTTTTCCCTTTTTCTTCTTTCTGTCTCATAACTCACTTGCCCAAAGCCATTTAATTCAGGCTGCTGGAGATTCATCTTCAGCTGGATGTCCATCTCCCAGCCAAGCCTGGGCAGTGTCAGGCTGGGGGGCACATGGCTCTGCTGTGCTCGTGCAAACAGAGCGGGTCAGAGTGAAAACCCACCTCTGCCGTGGCCCGTCCCTGTCCAGTGGGCTCATCGCTGCAGGACCGCTGCTGTCCTGGCGAGCCCCATGGGGAAGACATCTACCCATCCTGATGGTGCCTCAGGCTGTAGGACACTGCTGAATCCCCCCGCTCCAGCCCCAAACACATGAAACCAGACCATATTTTAGGCTACACATCCCATAGCAAATGCCCTTTGTCTTTTTGCCCTGCCCTCATAGTCCTGCTGGCTCTGTGTGCCTGCTCCCCTACCTACTGGAACCACCAAGGTTGAGGGGGTCTCTGCACGTTTAATAGTCTGAGTGGCAACAAAACCCACTGCAATGATTGCTTAGATACCAGGTGTTATGTTATTCTTGCCCATTGCCTGCAGGACTTTCCTGCCTTCTCTCTGCTTGCCAAGTATTTGTCCCTTACTCCTCTTCGTACCTGGGTGGGTAAAAGCCATCACCCAGCCAAAAAAATCCCCTGTGCAGAGGAGGGCTGTGACTGCTCAACGGGGAACACACAGGGCTGCTTTTAGGTGGAACAGTCCCCAGATCTGGCCTGAAAATGCCAACCCATCCCATAGCATATCCTGGAGAGAGCTCCTGACACCTCCCGCGAACTGTGTTACACCGGTTTCCCTGCTCCTCCCAGCTGCTGCCACCGCCGTGTACAAGCAGTGGATCCCCAACACCAATTTTGAAACCGCCTCCAACTGGGATGAAGGCAGAGTCCCCTGTGCCAGTGACGTGGTTCATTTTGAGAAGAACAAGGTATCGAACGTTTTATTTTTATTTTTTATTATTTTATTTGTATTTTATTTCTTTTATTTTTATTTTATTTTATGTTTTATTTTTATTTTATTTTTTTGCACAATGCCATCGGGCATCGGAAAAGCCCATTACCTGCCAGGGGAAAGCGTGTTTTTATTTTTGCTTTTCTTACAGGTTGTCTCAGTCTTCGTCAGGTCTCCCCACGCGCTGACAGACATGGTAAGGCAGTGTGCGGTGGCGCCGGCACGGAGGGCAGGGCTGGTGCCAGGTGGCACATCCCCGTGTCCCCCTCTCTGGGGACTTTGACATTTTGCTCTGTGGTCCGGCCAGACCGAGGATGCCTCAGCTGGGGCAGGGGACGAGAGTCACTGTAGTCCGGGTCAAAAATCCCATTTCTGGGATTTTTTTTTTTTTCATTAGGGGAGGTGGGCGACAGCACTCCAAAACCCACTTTCATTTGGAAGAAATGAATTTTTCCTCTCCAAATGAAGGATAAAGCCCCCTCCACGGGGGGAGACCCTGGCAGTAGTTTGCTGAGGAGCACCAGTCCATGGCATTGCCGATGTGGAGCAGGCACTAGCCCCGGGCAGAGGCTAAGTGAAGCTGACATCAAAATATCTTGAAAGGAAAACAAACTGTTTGGGGAAGTCCCAAAACGTTGCTCGAGAAATTTTCTTTCAAGTACCGTTGGGTTTTATATTTTTCTGCGGCGGCATTATTAGCCTGGCTGCGACAGCATGGTCACGACACCCTACCGAAAACACGTGTATTGGGGTGAGATAAGGTGTCTCACCTCAGAGGGGTTTCTGAGCAACTTGGTGTCCCCCCAGAAGAGGACCCCTGCCCGGAGCAGGCTGATGGGCAGCCATGGAAGTGCAGGGTCTTGATCCCCATGGCTTGGAGGGTCAAATTTAACATGAAGAAATTAAAAGGAAAAGCAAACCTGCTGCCCCAACACACCCGCATGGGACAGGTCACCGTCGAGCCCTGTTCCAGCGCTGGGATGGCACGGAACAGGTGGGATCCCATTTGCAAAACCTCTGCCCCTGGACAGGATGAGCTTGTGACTATGTTTTCTCTCTTGGTTTTAGGGCAGCTTTGCTCTTTTATCGACCATTAGATCCAAGCAAGGCCTTGAAATTTATGTGGTGTAATTTGTTCAGGATGTCTATGCCACTAATAGTTTTGATGCTTTAATAACACCATGTGCCACATTTAATACCTCTACAAATATTTGGAGGAGTTACTTTATTTATATGGCATTTTAAATATGAAATTTGGAAGGAAAGAATGTACTGGGGAAAGGCGTACAAATATAATGTAATAAATGATGTGGAATTTACCCAGAGAAGAAAAGAGCAAAATATCACTCCAATAGGTTTTATTTTACTTACAGATGAATGTATAATATTTCTAAAGTACTTTCATCAGAGGCCTGTGAAGTGCATAATTGCAAAGCAGCGTTATTCATTATGTTATTCATTACGGCGTGAGCCTTTCAGGACTCAAGAGCGGAGCTGCGCAGCCCTGCGGCTGGCCGAGGGAGAGGGAGGTGCAACACAACCTTTGCACGACTAATGGCATCTGTGGCCGCGCTGCCGTGCCGACCGTCCGTCGTGGACGTTTCCCATCACGGCTGAGCACCGTCACAGTGCCAGAGTGGCCCCCGACTCATCCCAATCGAGGGATGCGGTGGTCCTTGTGGGAGCCCCCGGGGACCCTCTGCTGCCCCGGGGTTTCTCTAGGATCCCGCTGCTGGTAAGCGGCTGCGCAGGCTCCAGGGTTACAATGAATACTATAGTCCCACCGCTGTGCAGGAGGAGAGGAGGGCTGGGGGAGCCCATGAGGGAATAAATCCTGGCTGTGAGAGCATGGCTCCATTCCCCTCCAGCCAGGAGCTCGCCCCACAGCTTCACCAAGTTGCACCTCCTGTGAGCAACCAAGCTCATCCCCAGCTATAACCCAAACAACAGCTCACGCCTTCCTTCCGAGCATCACCGCCCCAACGGTTTGCAATGAACCATCCCAGCAAGTTTCCTAGCGTGGTGGTTAATATTTCTTTTTAATTTCGGCTCAGCCACCTCCCTCCCTCCCTCCCTCCCGTGCGCTGCCCTGCTCTGTTGTCACCAGGTGATGAGGGGACTGCCAAGATTAGGGAGGAAAAAAGAATGAAACCCAGCACCTGAGCCACTCTGCCACTTGTGGGGATGGTGTGAAATTTGGCAGCCGGGTGGTTAGAAAATGAATTGGTCGTGAGGTTTTTTGCAGCGAGGCTGGGCTGCACCTGTTCGGCTGCCGGCCGTGTCGCGCCGAAGCATTAATCACTTAAATCAGCAGGAATACATTAAGCTTGAGAGTCGCCATGGAGATGTGATACAGCCTTTGGCCAAAAAAAAAAAAAAGGAGAGTGTTGCTTGCTATAGTAGCGCAGGAGGAAATTCGTGGCCGGGGAAGGGGCTGGACTCTCATTGACTTTCATGAGGATGGTGTCCGCCATGACAGGTGCAGGGGGGATGCTCGGTGCCGGTGCCCCACCGACGGAGGGGCAGCATGAGACCTCCCATCCTGACACTCCAATTGAGTGGAGCAAGATCTGGTGCTGCACTCCCTGGGTGCCAGGGGGTCCTCACATGCCACCAACAGCCCCCTGCAGACATTTATATTAAAGGAAACACTTCTGTCTGGTGAGCCCTCCAGATCCCCTCCCGTCCATCCCATGCAGGTACCAGCTGAGGGCTGGGAGCTGCTTTCTCGGGAGGTGGCATGCAGCCCACCTCCCTGCTCAGAGAAAACCCATTTACCATTTTAAATGGAAAGAGGGGACATTTAGATTAGATATTAGACAGCAATTCTTTACTGTGAGTTTGGTGAGACACTGGCCCAGGTTGCCCAGAGAAGTTGTGGATGCCCCATCCCTGGAGGTGTTCAAGGCCAGGCTGGATGGGGCTTTGAGCAGCCTGGTCTAGTGGGAGGTGTCCCTGCCCATGGCAGGGGGGTTGGAACTAGATGATCTTAAATGTTCCTTCCAACCTGAACCATTGTATGATTCTATGATTTATCACCCAGCTCAGACATTATTTGGTCTGAAGTTTCGAGTGGGTCCCTAATTCAGTCACACACTAAATCCAAATCCAGCTTAAGCGTAAGTGACTTTGAAGCACAACCGTTGTGATTAGGTTGGATTTTCTACGGTATTTAGCTGCCTAAAGATACAGATCAGTATTTAGCTGACTTTCAGAGGCGCCTGGGGGTAAATCTACAAAAAAGATGGAGGTGCTCAGGGTGGCAGCACCTGACACGGGTGCTCCAGGGCAAGGCAGGCTTTGGCTTTGCTTGTCACCCTGCTGGGGGAGGAGGGTTCCTCTGAGGGATTTGGACCCCCTGGCCATGGCTGCATTTCCAAAGGGAGCCAGGCCAGGGCACAGCCATGGCTGTGAGCCCGGCGTTTGCCCCAGTAGCACCAGCCCTGGCATGGTTTGTGCCTGAGCCAGCCAGTATCGCAGCGCGGGCCAGGGATGGATGATGCCACTTGCTATTTTTGGGGTAGCGGGAGTCAGGTTTAGCCACGCGGGCAGAGCAGCCTCACCCAACCCCCGTGGTGCCCGGGTCAGGGCACTGGCCGGGGTTATTTGTCAGAGTCAGCATCACCTTTCCAGCTCTGCCCCATCACTGAGCCCTGCCGCAGTGGTGGCAGCTGCCTGCACCTCCTCCCTGCCTGCGCCTCCTCCCTGCCTGCCCAGTGAGGGGCCACAAAGGCTGGGTGAGGGTCGGGAGCATGCGGGGCAGGAGGGTCTAACCAGGGACGTCTCGACAAGGCTTATATTTTTAGCTGCCTAATTGCGAGAGCAGAATGTACTCGGCTTTGCTGCAGGATGCTCCCGCTCGGTTCCTGGCAGAGATTGATCTCGAAATGCCAATTGCTCTCCAGGGGCGCTGGCTCTAATGAATTGCCACGGTTTGCGCTCGTCCCAGGCACCGGCGCTCCCTCCCCCCCGCTTCCCAAGCAGCAGGGTAACGAGACACCCAGAAAAGGGATTATTTTGCCTTCTCCTGAGATGAAGGTAAAAAAAAATTTCACAGGAGTGCGTGTGTGCGTGCGTGTGTGCCAGCACATCATTACAAGCACGAATCCTGCAGGCTTTTCTCCGGCAGCATTCCTGCTGATGGTTTGCCCTAGGAAAGGAGTGCGGTAAAGCAGCCTTTTACAGTTGCCGCCCCGAGTTTATTTGCTCCTTGCAGGCCAATTTCCAGCAGGAGGAGTTATTAAAGCTTGTGATGAGCAGAGCATCTTGCCGGCTTCCCGGACTGGAGTGGATGCTGGGGCAGATCTGGCCACTCTGTGCACTGGCTGCCGGGGATGGGTCCCCTTTCCACACCTCGAGTCACTTTCCAGCTCTCTCCGACCTTGTCTGCAGAGGCAAGTTCAGGAAATGAACTGAACTAACCTGAAATAGATTGGGCAAATGGCTTTAAGCCTCTGTGTGCCTTCTGTATCCACAACTCAAGTGTCTTGGGCTGATTTACTTTAATGCTCTCCCTAAGGGGCTCCTGACATCCCCTTGTCCCCCACTGAGACACCCAATTTCTGCACCCTGCTGAGACACATTTGGCTCTGCATCTGGAGGTGTGTGCTGGGGGGGGGGGGGCGCCGTCAAATTAATGGGCTTTTTGGGCCCATTGCTTTTTTTAATCCCCTGCACCAGCCTGCCTGAGCACAGGTTTCATGGGGGGTAAAAATGCATTTCTTGCTTGTTTTCCTTGGGATGCTAAAGTCCCGCTCCTGACAGGCAGCGTGTGCCTGGGCAGGGAGCTCTTTGGGCAGCAAGGTCCGAGTCCAGCAGCAGGTCGCCCTCCTCGGCTCACCCAGAGCTTTTGGGGTGGCCACAAGTCCTCCTGCCTCACCGGCTCCTCTTATGGTTGGTCTGGAACAGCTGATGTGGAATCAGGGGCTATGGCGGGGGCAGGTCGGATCCGGCGGTGGGCTGGGATGTGGGGTGATGTGTGCGGCTGGGGGGAAGGACACCAGCCCAAGGATGCAGGTGGGAGCTTCACCCAGGCAGGAAAGAGAGAGAATGAACCCCTGCTAACTAACCCAAGAAAGCCTGCGGCGAGTGATCCCCTGGCAATGCTCCAGAGCTGCCAAAGGGATTCAACTGTGGATGAATCTGGCCCCGTGCCTTTCTGGGGCCTCCAGCCAGCAGCTGGATCCCACCCAAGCACCTGCACACCCGGCTGTGCTCAGACCCCCGCCCAGGCCCAATGGGAATTGGGAAAACCCCCACTATTCCCACCTGTGGGCAGCAATGGGCTGCCCTGCCTGCTGCCTGCCTGCTGCCATCTGCGGGCTGCCACTGCCCCAGTGCAGCAGAACTGGGAGAGGTGACAACAGAAATCCTTGAGCATTAGGGTCTGTTGTGGGTTACGACACACGTCCTCCCCATGGCCGACAGATAACCCCCTCGCATCCCACCCCAGTGATGTGTTTCGATGGGGTGCCAGCAGGTCCAGCCCAGGAGCTGCCCCCTAGCTGGGTGACGAGCGAGGGGATGTACCCAAAAGCCACGTACAGCCCCAATGGCTACCGAGCTGCTCGCTGGTGCACCCATGGGTGCAGTGCTGCCGAGCCCTGTGTGCCCAGGCAGTCTCGGCATTGTGCAACGGGGATGATGGCACTGTCTCACCCAAGCAAGGCATTCAAATATGTTGATGCTGCCAATTAAAAGAAGGCTGGGGGAAGAGCCAGCTGCAATGACAAGCATTGCTCACCCGGGTTCAAAGCAGAAATGCTGCATTTTTTCCTGCGCTGGTGACGGTGACAGGCCAGTCACACTGCTGCTGTCAGTCGTCTCATGAATCGAGCAGAGCCGGGATGCGCCAGAGGCCAATTCAAAGCCACCCACTTCAAAAACCACCTCTCAGGCCTTCGCTATTTTTTGCTTTTGCATTTCAGAGGTTAGTTTCATTTTCACTTATGCATTGGGACAGCAGGATTTCTTCTCAGTGGTGCAATGCTGGGGTTGCAAACGTGGTGACTGTGGGTCGAGAGCCACATGGGGTCTTTTCTCTTTTTCTTTTTGCTGACTTTGATGAGAAAAATGATGACTCTCAGATATTACACTTGATAACGATGACCAAAGAGATCAGTCATTTACCAGTATCAGGGACGGGAAATGACTAATGGGACTCTAAGCTTGCTTTATTAATGGCCCTGGAGTACAGGTTGGCAGAAGCAAGGGAAAGCAGATGAAACTGCCAGCTTTTTGGCTCTGGTCCTTTGGTACATGTCATTGCTCAGTTCAAAATGTACTTGGAAAATGGCCGAACCTATATGCAATTTCTGTGCTAAACTCCCAAATGCAGAATGCCAGTGTCCAACAGGAGCGTCCACTTGTCCTCTGCAGTGAGCTGAGATGCTTAACTTATGTTAGGAAAAAAGAAAGGGCGAATTATTTGCAAACTAAGATCCACTGGATGACAGAGCCACTTCTGAAATGCTGCCCAGTGGCATATATCTCGTGGCGAGCTGGTGGTGGATGGGCAACACGACCGCCTCGGTGGGCAAGGAGCTGTAGCTGCAGGGGCCAGCCTAAGAAATTCCTGCTCTGAAGCAGAAGTGCAGGACTATTCTTGCACTTCATGTTTGTGGAGATGAGGTGCCTCCATCCCCCAGCTCGCATTGCATTGTGTTGCATTTTAATTCCAGGGCTGGTACTAACAGTGTTTGGGCAGTCCCGGAGGGTGAAGGAGTCAGCAGCTGGGACAGCGCATGTCCTGTGGGACTCTCATTTCCCTGCCACACTCACACTCACATGGACAGCTTCCTCTAGGCATGGGAAGTCCAGCCAGCCTGGGGTTTCGGCCTCGGTGGTGGAGGGGGATCTCCAGTGCTAGCTGGAGAAGCTGAGTCTTCTCCAGAGAGCCCAGAGGGCAGTATCTCCTGAGCCCTGCAGGCATGGGGCAGGTTTAGCATGAGGTGTTTTCTTCCTCCTCTTCCCGTGGGCAGGATTGGTGCCCTGCACTGCGGACCCTGCATCTGCTCCACACCCCATCCAGACCCCACTCACCTTGGGCATCCCCAGGCACAGGAGGACGCGACCTCGGTTGGTCATTGAACCAACATTTGTGAATCTCTGTGTGCACACATGTGTGTAGCTCTAACTGAGCAAGCCCACCTCATCCCCACTCTCCCCACACTGAACTCAGCGTGTCCACCAAATGGCTAACTCCCTGGACAGGAAAGCTCATTGTGTCCTGCATGGCCACCGCAGGTTGTTTGGGAAGCTGCAACCCACAGCCCTAGTCCAAGTGTTTGGTAACTACAGGGAAAAGAGCTGTCAGGCAGGCAGGGATTAGCGGCAGGGACTTCCCAACCCAGTGGTCTTGATCCAGCCACAACACTCACAAATGCCAACTTCTGCGCCCTGGGAAAGCAAGCAGAGGCCAGCCAGTCATGGCCCTGCTGTGTCACCTGTCACCAGCAGCTGCTGTCTGAGTTTTCTTCCTCCACCCAAAGACCCCTGCAGCTATCAGCCAGAGTGCCCACAGGGGACTGCTGTGAAGAGCTGGTACCCTGCGTTAGTGAAACCATCCACTGCATCACATTCAAAACTCCACCACTCTGAGCAGCTCAGCTGGACCCCAGCAACCAGCTCTCCCTGCCATCCTCCCTGCTTGCCCCCATCATAGAATCACAGAATGGTTTGGGTTGGAAGAGACCTTAAAGATCATCTAGTTCCAACCCCCTGCCCTGGGCAGGGACACCTCCCACCAGACCAGGCTGCTCAAAGCCCCATCCAGCCTGGCCTTGAACACTTCCAGGGATGGAGCATCCACAACTTCCCTGGGCAACCTGTTCCAGTGCCTCACCACCCTCACAGTAAAGAATTTCTTCCTAATACCCAATCTAAATTTACCCTCTTTCAGTTTAAAACCGTTACCCCTTGTCCTGTCGGTCCACTCTCTGCTAAAGAGTCCCTCCCCATCTTTCCTGTAGGTCCCCTTTAGGTACTGGAAGGCTGCTGTAAGGTCTCCCTGGAGCCTTGTCTTCTCCAGGCTGAACAATCATGCACAGCTGCAGGGCGGCAACCTGCAAACTGGGCAAGAGACAACGGTGAGGGGCTTCACCCTGAAATGGCCCAGCAGGTTTGGGGGAAGGGACTTGGTCTGCAGTGCTGCTGGTACCTGCCCTGGGTATAGGCATTAGCTGACTGCTCCAAAGTGTCCCACCACACATTCCTGTGTGGGCTCACAGGAAAGTAAGCCAGGGCACTTCTGAAGTGAAGCACCTTGTGAAAGATGCTGGTAGCACAGATCTTGCCCAGCTCAAAGCAGGCCAAGTCCTGAGCCTCAAAACGTCAGTAAACACAGCTTTTATATCTGCAGCTAAAGGGCACATATTGCCATTCATATCCTGGCAGACCTTTCAGCCTCTTTCAGTGCTTCCATATTGGAAAAACTGGCTTTACTCAAGAGTAATAGAAATTCAGAGAACACGATGGTGCAGTTTCCAGTTAGGCATGACACCGGCAACGGTCTCATGGAGCAGTATCCATATGCAAAAGCCTCTTCCTGGCCATTGGGGCAGACATTGCCCAGACCTCAGCTATTCACCTCATCATCCCCTTCTCTCCAGCCCAATGTACGACATTGCTGGGTCTGAAGTAGATGGTGCACCAAAGGGTTCTTCTCGGTGGTAGCCACCCTCTGCTCTCCACCCTGGCTTCTCACAGTTCCTGAACCAAAAGGGGGCCATAAGCTATGGTCTTCAAAGCACCTCCCCACCAAGGCACTAAACTTCTAAACAGCTGCCTACAGCTTGGGGGTGAGGAGCTTTTTGCCGTGTCCAGCCCCCCTGCAAGGTGGTCCCTGTGTGGGACAGAGCATCCTCAGGCAAGGCTGCCCCAAGGACAGAGAGCTATTGCAGCCACCCGCAGCAGTCATTCATAAGTCTTGCTTTCTCTAACCTACATACATATTTAAAGACCAATTAAGTACATGAAACCTTAAAGTCCCACCTAACGTGCTTCTGCCTGAGCTGAGGACCCAGTGCATTGGCATAACGCAGTCCTGGAGGGCTTCCAACTGCTGTCTGGGGAGTGATGCTAAAACCCTGGATAGACTGAGTTAAAGGAGAAGGCAGCCTTGAACATCACTCCTTGACATGTGAAAATATTGGGAGAAAACCTGATTGTCTCGTTGGTAGTTTCTAAATGGAAAATAAAATGGGCTGGGCTGAATAACCCATGTGCTGTGAACGAGTTGCTTGACTTAGTCATTTGCCAAGGCCTGTCCCAGAGTCGGCAGTGCTGGCTGGTAACCCAGGTAGCCACAGCTCCCTGCCAGAAGTGCCCCTGTGGCAGAGCTGCGCCTGTTGAGACTTGTCCTCATGCCCCAGAGCAGAAGCCTGGCCACAGTGAAGCCAAGCAAGCATGGTGACCCCGACTACCTGCCAGTGATGTCCTACCTAGTGGGTACAAGAAGGTCTAGCTATGGCAAGCTGCACCAACCGCTGCTGTGTGCTTTCCTTAGCTCACACTGAGCACAGCTCCACTCTCTGACACCTCCCCAAGCATTGCGTGGGCTCCTGAGTTACTTTTTGCGGGGCAAGCTCAGCCCCTGGAGGTGGGAACCCATTAAGCAAGGCGACGTCTGGGCACTTGCAGAGTAAGGTTGGGTTTTTCAAGGCATACCAATGTATAAAGCCACTCCTGAGCTGCTGGGAGTGGGTGTGCAAGAGGAGGAAAGAGCTGTCGAAAGAGTTTATTTTGCTTTTCCCTTGTTCGTGCTTCCCTGAAAGCTTCATGCGTTTCTGTGTTACTGGAAGATAATGTCAAACTGCCTCTCCCCATTGCAGCGTTCCCGTCTGTAAAAACGGGAGCTGATACTTTCCCATTAACACGGGGCACGGTGAGGGTAACTCCTAATGACTGTAAAGTGCCTCGGAGACAGCGAGTGTAATAGGCAGCCTAATAATTAGCACTGTTATTTGATTACAAGCCTGGGTGGCTGGCAGCGGGACTGCACAGTAATACTCTGAATCCCTTCGTCTAGTACCTGCCCCTGAATGGAGAATTCGTGCTGGCGTCTGGCGCAGGATTTGCAGCTTTTGATGGCAGCTGGGATCCAGGCTGTGACTCAGGTATTTTATGCCCAGCCCAGTCACCCATCAGCCCCTGACTAATCATGCAAATTCAGCCCCAACGCTTCTACAAAGGTCTTTGCTGTCCCACCTCAGAGCAAAGTGAATCACTCCTCTTTTAATACCTGCCTTTTCTTTGATGACCTCCCTCACATCAGATCTTTTCTTCCTGCTAGATCACCTGTCTTCTAAAATAGTAATTACAGCAGGGAAGCCTTTGAAGTTGTGGCAGAGAGGCAAATATTGTTTGTATTTTACCCTGCCTATTAAGCATGTAGCCACATCAAAGCCCTCATTTTCTTTGCCATGGTATTTCTAAAGAAAACTGGTTAGGAATTACATGCTGGTGAGCTGAACCGCAGCCATCGTGGCGAGCTGGCCTTTGGCCCAATGCACACAGGCATTTCGGCACAAGAGCATCCTTCCCCCCCCCTTGTAGCCTCCAGCCCAGGTTTGCCATGACTGAGGTGGGTTTATTTCATCGGTGCCTGCAAGCCTGAAAGCTGTTTGCTAGGGAGATGTATTTTGGGGTATTTTACGAGCTACTTAACGCTTTCAGTGGCAAGTAACTTTTTAGTTGGGCTGCAGGAAAGGAAGAGTCCAAGCGGAGTGTGTGTGCCTGTACTCTGACTGGCAAAAAAAAGAGAAAGAAGAGAGAAAAAGTCCAAGCAGGTCTGCCTGGAGGAGGGGCTGCAGCATCAGGCTGTCCAGAGCCACTCCGAAATCCCTCATCCCTATCATTTTCCCTCATCCCTACCATTTTTCCTCACTGGGGCTGTTTGCCCCCCATCAGGGATGCTCCGGCAGCTGCCTCCACCTTGCATTGGGCTTTTCCTTCTGACCATGTGCTGCTCCCCTAAAATCAACAGAAGTTTCTGGGGCAGCTTTCACAAATGGATTTTTTTGAAGCATGATTTTAAAATGAATGCAAATAATTCAGTCAATAAACGCCCGTTTGACAGATGAACCGGTAAAGGTTCAGCTGTTGGGGAAGGGTGAGAAGGAAGCAGGGCATCACTGTGTGATGATACTAACTGTGACCAGCAGGGACATAGTTAATGGTTAAATAATTAATAGTTAAATGGTGCACTGGTTTTGGGGTTACCCGCTGCGGGGAACAGGGCTGGTAACGTTTCTGCAGGCCTGCCAGGCTGCTTGGAAACTGGGACATGAATTATCATACCCATTTTTATCCCCTTTAGTTGATATTCAGCTTTTAGGCTCCACGGCTGTTTTCCTCCTTAACCATAAGGGTGAGCTTTAAAGAAGCAGGGGGAAAATGTGGGATCTGGGGCTGGAGACCTGCAACCAGAAGTGGGGTCTGGGCTGAGCTGCTGAGACCTCAGCCATGAGCTCTGGAAAGCTTTGCTGAGATTCCGCGAGGCTCCAGGAGGTGCCTGCGGTGGCTGCCAGGGAAGGTGATGCCAGGGCTGGCCCTTCGTTCCCTGCCTGTGGGGTGAGTTCCTCCTCTTCTGGCCAAGCTCTCACTGGTTTTACCAACCCAGAAGCATCCATCAGGGCTGCAGATTTGGGTCCGGGTCATGCTCAGTCTCCCCTGTTTCTTTTCCAGGTGCAACAGTGAGGTTCGCCGATGCCGAGCAGCACGCGTGGTTTGACCCCACGCAGTGGCAGGCTCTGTCCCCTGGCAGGGAGCTCGACCTGGGCGGGCGCATCTTTTCCGTGGATGAGGAACGTGTCCCGTGCCGCTACGACGATGTTATCTTCCAGCCCGAAACCTCCTTCCGGGTAAACGTTGACTCATCGCGGCGAGTGATTCATCTCCGCAGCATCTCTCTCATGGGCCAGGTAACGTGGGGGAGATGAGAAACCGGCTGGACGCCTCCTCGCCACCGCCCCAAAGTAGGTCAGGAGAGGACGGACCAGCCGGGGATGGAGGAGCGGGACTGCGTGGGGAGATGGGGCACTCCCACGGTGCTGCATCTTCATGGGATGCTGCTGCTGCTGCGGATGGTCTCGATGACTTTTTTCCTCTACCAGTTTGTTATTGTCTCCTTCCCTGCGGCATGGGAGCACAGGTCATCGCACTGTTCACACTGGAAAAAAAAAAAAAAAGCCAATGTGCATGAGTCAAACTACCAGCAAATGGCATCTTCTCCAGCACCCAGGGGCTGACCCCTTCGCAGGCACGTGTCTGCAACCACGCTGCTCAGGGACCCTCTGGGGTCACCTCCCTCCCGTTCCTGGCCTTAACACGGCTCGTGGCCCTGCGATCGTTTCCCAGCTTTGCTTTGGTACTGCTTTTTAATTGATTGGAGGGATAATTATAGAAAGGCTGGCAGCCTGCTATGCTTCAGCCTGGGAATCAGGCGCACGACAAGCCCTGTCCCTCGCCGGTCGGAGGAGTGAAAGATCACAGGCACTGCAGCAGTAAACACAGGCTCCTTCCAGGAGTGGGAAATGCAGAAGACATTTCATAAGTTATTTATTATTCCTACTGCTGCGCTGCCTGAGATCTGCCATTTTGGGGCCAGGCATTAAGCAACTGTTTCATCAGTAATAACCTCAGTCGGTGTCCAGGCGGGTGTAGGCAAGTCTGGACAAGGTAGGACCCCGATGGAGCTCACCTGGGGCACACGTAGACTCAGGGATGCAGAAGTGGGCGGTCCTGGATGCTCAGAGTGATGCTGGTCCCACTGATGCCTGGGGACCACCCCACGTACATCATCCCCCCCTGCCAAATCTACCCCCCCAGGGACCACAGCTGGCCATGCCCTGGGGTGGAGGCTGCTGCTGAATGATGAGATGGAAGGAAAAGGTGCTTTTTATTTCTGTGATTATAGTGTATTTCTTAAGAACTGACCTTGTAAGATACTTTGCCCCTTTGAAGACAGCCTGTTCCTTACTCTGGGTGGGGTGTTTACACCCCAGAGCCTGAGAAATCCTCCTGCTGTGCCAGGGCATGGAGGAGGCTCCCATGGAAAGCAGCAGGTGAGGGACTTACCATCAGCTTGGTAGGACAAGGCTGGTCAGTCCAGTTCAGCTTTTGCTAATACCGAGCCCACTGAAACGCTTCCTAGATTGAAGGAAAACACCTTAGATCCAGCCCCTTCCTCCTGTACTTAAAAGCCGATAAATTGAATTCCAACAGAAAGAGAGAAAACAAGAAAAAAAAAGCCCAGACACCTCATGATTTATTTGTAGTCTTTTTTTTTTTTTTTTTTTTTGGTTTTAAGTTAGGAAGTGTTTTTCTGCCAGCCCCATGGAAAAGCAGGGGGCAGGAAAAGAAAGTGGCAGGATTTTCCTGATGCACTCGCTGCCTGAGGTGGGGCTGCCCCAAGTTGGCCATTGGATGTGGCAACGGGCACCCGGGTGGCACGGCCCGGTGCCTGGGGACAGCGCTGGGACCCGGCTGGGGCTTCTCACCCGCTTTGCTGCTCTTCCCCGCACAGGAGCTCAGCAGCCCTGAGGCCTGGGCTGGGTACCTGCGGGGTCCCTCCGCCCCGCTGCAGTTTCACGGCAATGGCACTCTGCAGGTGACGGGCACCGGCTGTCCCGACAAATCCGGCTGTGTCTGCGGGAATGCCCCGGTGAGTCCTCCCTGTTGCAATTTAGGGGGTTGCCATTGCAATTTGGGGGGGAGGGAGTGAGGGAGGGACGAGGAACTGATGCTGCCCTGCTCTTCTTTAGGATGGCCACCGCATCTGCGCGGCCCTGCGCGGGGCGTCAGGGAGGCAGTGCCCAGCGGTGACGTGCCGGAGCCCTTTGCAGCCCCTCGGCCACTGCTGCCAGGTCTGCGGTGAGTGGGGGGCACAGTCCTACTCCTCCCCACCGTGCTGGCTGTCCCAGCCCCCTTCCCCTCGCTCCGTGGGGGAAAGCTGGGTGCAGAGGGTGCTGCTGGTCGTGGGCTAAAGTTTTGCTGTATCACTGCTCCCACGGGTCCCATCCGCAGGTCCCATCCACATCCCACGTGCCATCCTACCAGGGCACCGCTCTGAAGCATCAGCCTGGCTTTTGGGAGCCTGTTCTGAGTTGCAGCCCTTTGTCCCTGCCTCTGGTTTATCCTGTCAGGATGTCACATGTCGTCAAGCTAATAGGGCTCCGCTGAGTTTATGCAGCGGAAAACACTCAGGGGGAGTACACCTTTTTCACCGTAATGTCAGCTTTCCGACAGCAAGTTTGTTTCATTTCATTTAAAATAAAAACATGCAGATTGACAGCATTCCCTCTGCAATGGGTGCTTCTCCGCTAATTTACCCGTAAGGCTGTTAAGGGGAATTTTTCATGCACAATTGTACCTAGATATTTGGTATATCGTATTTGATATATCATACCAAATTCGTTAAAATGGGACCATATATTTCTCTGACATGCTCCTGAAAGCAGAGCCTCTTAAAGCCTTTAGGACAATATAATATTTCAAAAGATGCTTACTTGCATTTTTCCTAAAAGGAAAGCATTTGACCCAATGACTGCATTGCAGCAGTACGGGGAGCGCAGGTGACCCCTCCTCGTTGCCTTGCCTCCAATGCCCACATAGCATTGCTGAATCGCAGCCTTGCAGCCCCAAAACCAAATACAGGCAGAGCTTCCCTGAGGGATATGTGGGAGAAAACTTTCCAGGGAAAGCTTCTTTCTGGAATATGGTGGAAACTAAAAGCCTTTCATCAAACCAGTTGATAAAAACCAGCGAGGGAGGGATATATTTCCTGGGGCAGAGCTCCTCAGACAGGGCTGTGGACCCACCTCTCCAGACCAGTTGCATGGAGATATTGGAGGATCCCCAGTGCCTTTTGGGGCAGTCAGAGCTGTGCTCTCTGCCTGGGCTCAGTGGCAATGTCATGTCTGTCTGTTTCCATGCTGCAGGAGCCACCATTAACCTGGATTTCACTCCTGATTTTGACCTGCAGAAGTACCAGGACAGACTGGTCCAAGCCCTGCTGAGCCAGGTACGCCAACCCACCGGGTCGGGAGGGGCTAATGAAACCACAAGCCACCAGCCATGTCTGTCAGTGACTCGATGCTGGTGTGGCTGTCTGGAGGGGCAGGTAGTCCCAGCGATGCAAGGGGTCCAGCCTCGCTCCCCACCCCGCAGGGCTCACCCCCCACACTTGGCCTGTTGGATGTGCCAACTTGCCATGGGGGCTGGTGCAGCCTCCCTTGCTCCCCACCACAGCCACGCTGCCCCCCTCACTCAACGCGGGGTGGGAACAGCTGCCGGCGTGCAGATGATGAAGGATGCAAGGGGGCTTGCTGGAAACCCTGATCTAGAAAACACTGGAGAGCAGCCAGGAGGGCAGGTCGAGATAACATGGGAGGTCAGCCCATGTGGCTGGGATCATGCCAACCTGCTGCAGCACATCCTGCGGGCTCTAGGAGACCATTCCCAATGCTGGGCTGCTTTTGATTCCCTGGTAGGCAAGCACTGGGTGGGTAACCAGTACTGGTCAACACTCAGATGCATGGTCTACAAGGCACCACTCCACACTGCTGCTTGTCAGACACAGCATGACATCCCTCCTCCTGGCTGGGAGCTGCCGGGCGGGGGGGAGGCGTGTTCTGAGTTCCACCAGGAGGATCGATATCAGAGTATTGCTCTATTGATCCCGAGCTGAAAGCCTGCTGCCTGCCCTCCTTACAGCTGCACACATCTTAATACAGCATTTAATGGGTGTGCTACATGAAATTGCTTTCTCGGCGTGCTTGGTTCCGTGGGAGGACACTGCGTGCTGGGTGCTGGTCACAGCTTTGAAGGGAGGGGAGATATGAACCTCTCATTTGGGAAACCCAATGGCACTGTGGTAACTGGGGTGGCAGCTCTGTGATGGGACTCACATGAAGATTTATAGGTGAGCCTTGCTGGTGCATCTATCGTCGCTGTCTGTAGAAGTGACTACTTTCTGCCTGCTGCTCTCATGGGCTTTGTGTGTTGCCTTGTGTTTTGAAAAGCCCAAGTACGCCGGGGTGCGGATGGCCATATCCAAGGTGCACAAAGCACAGACCTTCCTGGGAGTCATACCCCAAAGCTCCACTCCCCTCATCCAAATCGTACTGATTGATGATGAGGCGGGAGCACAGACCGGCACCGCCGCGGAGCAGCTGGCTACAGACATCATGGATGACATAGCACAGCATGGTAATGCCACTGTCCTCCTCAGCGGGCCCCCCACGGGTGCACCAAAACCCACAACTGTCCAGAACTTCTTGTCCCCCACCAGCAGCCCACATGGCAATCCTGCGTCCCTGCCCTTTCACCAGGAAATCACATGGAGATTAAATGGCAGCTTGGTTGAAGGTCGCTGAGTTGAACGCTCCTAAGGTCTTTGTCCTCATCAGTCTGGTCCAGCACACCACGAAGCCTTCCTACCACACAGGCTCTGCATTTCTAATGATTTCAGTAGTGAACTTCGTTTATCCAGAAGTTTAACTTTGCTTACCCAGAAGTTTTACCATTTTGATTGTAGTAGGACAGCGGTGTGGGCAGAGCAGCACTGCAGGATCAGAAGTATCAGGTTTGGCAGGGATGTCTGGAGGCCATCTTTCTCCTTCACCCCTGAGAGCAGATTGCCCAGGGCCGTGTCCAGTTGGCTTTTGAATCTCTCCAAGGATGGAGACTCCACAGCCCCTCTGGGAACCTGTCCCCACATCTGACCAGCTTTGCAGTAAAACAGGCTTTTTCTTAGGTTGAAGTGGTATTTACCATATCTCAGTTTTTGCCCATTGCCTTTTGCCCTGTCACTGGGCACTGCTGAGAAGATCCTGGCTCAGCATTTCAGTTGTGTCTCATCAAGGCAGAGCAGAGGGTAAGGGTCACCTCCTCTCCCCTGCTGGCAACCCTCCTCTTCATGCAGCCCAGGATACCGTTGTCCTTCCATGCCATGTCTGGCCATGGTCAGCATGGTGCCTGCCAGGACCCCCAGGTCTCCCTCTGCAGAGCTGCTCTCCAGCCAGAACGCTGTGTGTGGAGGCAGCCATGTAAGCTGGCAGATGATGATGAACTTGTAGCTAACAGCCAGGGGACCTGGTGGTCGTTGTATGGGTAGCAGGTCCACAGGGGCTTGTCCCACTTGAATCCACCCAGCTGCAAATCATAGAATCATAGAATGTTTTGGGCTGGAATGAACCTTAAAGATCACCTAGTTCCAATCCCCCTGCCTTGGGCAGGGACACCTCCCACTAGACCAGCTGCTCAAAGCCCCATCCAGCCTGGCCTTGAACACCTCTGTCCCCAGGGAAAGGTGACTAACCAGGTGAGCAGTGCCAGACCCAACTGCAGGCTCCCTCTGCCTTGTCCATGAGTCAGGGTGGTGTGCGGGTGTGCGGGAGTGTTGCCCCATCCAGTCCTCACCCCTATTTCTTCCTGCCCTTTCACAGGTGAAGCACTTGGCATTTCAAGTGGCAAAATGGAGGTGGCCACTGGCAGCACTTTCAGTGGGCAACTGGGGAGCCACACATTGAGAAGGATCACAGCGGGGACAGTCTTGGGGCTACTCTTCAGTCTCCTGTTGCTTGGAGGGATCCTCTTTCTCCACAGAAAGGGAAAACTAAGGTAGGCATGAGGTTTCTCCTTCAGCATGTTGACAGGTTTCTCCTGCCTGGAGGCAGCTATCATGCCCAAACTGTCCTTCCAGACAGCCTGGTGGCATGGGGGCATGCAGGGCTGCCCAGAGCTCCCATGGTGGTGGGCATGGCCAGGCGGTCTGCTGTACCCAAAGTTGCTAGTTCGTTGCATCACAGAATGGTTTGTTTTGGAAGGGACCTTTGAAGATCGACTAGTTCACTCCTCCCTGCCATGGGCAGGGACATTTTCCACTAGACCAGGTTACTCAAAGCTGCATCCAGCCTGACCTTGAACACTTCCAATAATGGGGCAGCCACATCTTCTCTGGGCAACCTGTAACAGTGTCTCACCGTGCTCATACTACAGATTTTTTTTCCTTACATCTAATTTAAATCCATCCTCTTTTAGTTTAAACCCATTGCCCTTGTTGCTCCTCAGTTTATTGGAGGTGAGGCGGCTGGAAGGCACTTCTGTACTCTTGGCCTGGTACTTGGCTGGGAGGACTTGCTTCTCGGTGCCATGTGGCACGGTGTGCTCTGGCGGGAGTGGGGCTGCTGTGGCTCGGTTGGAGCTCTGCACAGCCTGGTCGTGCCACCTGGGGACATCTCCTGTTCCTTGGAACTGTTAGTTTGTAGGCCTGCTGGGGGATGGAGGACTGAAACTGCCAGCTGCTAAATAGCCGTGCATCAAAATAGTTCAAAGCATCCATCCCGCAGCTTTGTAGCCATGGAAGGGAGTGACAGCATCCAGAAGCAAATGCAGCTTCTGGTGCATTAGTTGCTCACACGGTGTGGAGAGCGGTGTGCAGGTCCCAGGGGAGGGACGGTGGGGTGCACGGCACCTGACCTCACCGCAGCTGGGAGCTGGGCAGAAATACACTTCTCCATCGCCTTTCCCCCTCACGGCTTGGAGACAGGATCCAGCAATGAATAGGGCATCCCGGCAGCACCCACAGCAAGCGTTTGGGGCACCCACCTCTGCTCCTCGCTCATGCACCCACCTTCACGCAGGGCCCTGCATCTCCCAAGGAGGCTTTCGAAGGGTTTATTGGCAGACGTCTTTGTGCACGGGGCTGTCTGCTGAGCCGCTATGGCTTATCTCACCTACTTGAGCGTGGGCAAACAGGATGGACTCTACACTTTTTATAACCAGGGGGGTGGGAATAGCTTTAATTTGTGTGTGCACGATGCATTGGCGTCTGCCAGGGCATGCCGGCCATGTTGCAGGCTTACAAGTCAGGTTGTTTCTTCCCTTCTGGTTCCTCCACCGGGGTTTTCTCGCTGCGCAGCAGCAGCCATAGCCAGGGATGTGTGTCCTGTTGCTCGGCACATGCTGACATGACATTTCCTAGCAATAAACGCACGCCTTCATTTAATTTCTAAATAAAACTCTCAGTGCCATAATTGCCACTTGATGATTTATCTTCCACTGACACTCCTTTGGACGCCGGACAGGCCTTTGAAACCAGCTCCGTCGGCAGTGGGAGGGAAGTTTGTGTAGCTACAGGAGACAGAGCTGAACCCGAGCCCAGGCCACGTCCCCGGCCAGCCCGCTCCTGCTGCGTGTCCCTGGGTGGCTCCAGGACAGGTGCCCTTTCAGCCTTTGAGCATTGAGGAGGCGTCCGGCACCAGAAAGGAAGCTGCAAATTAGGCAGGAGGCTCTGGGAACCTGCAAACAGTCTGCCTCCACCCAGCGGAGTCATCCTGACCACCAGCAACACAGCGAATTTAGCTTGTTTCCAGCAAAAAGGGCCTGGCACAGCCTCCCTGCAGATGTTGCAGCTCCTCCGACTGCATATATAGAGCCTGTGGTCGCAGTGTTTAAGTATCGGTGGGCTCTCAGGACCTGCGGTGACATGTGAGGACCCACTGCTGAGCCCACCCGCACCAGGTGCCTGGTTGCAGGGGATGAGGTGACTGGGACCCTTAGGATAAGAGCAATGAAGAAAATAATAAAAGTAGTGCTGGTGATTAAGATGATCAAATGATAACATGATAAAAGAATGATAAAAGTAATTAGTGCTTGTTGAGATTGCAGTGGGAACAGGTGTCAGCTCTGTGGCAATTCATTTTAGGCCATGGGGGGAGAGCAATGGCTCTGAAGCGAAGCCTGTGCTAGGATTGTCTACATCTGACAAACTCTTCCCTCCAGGATGCAGGTCCCAGCCCTCTAGGCTTAATAGTTTCTGCTGGATTGGGCAGCTTTTCCCTGGGAAAGGGTAGAAACAGCCCATTTCAAAGACGGCCTGAAACTTTGCCCCTGTATTTTCCCATCCACCTCTTGCAGACGCAGGGTTTTGGTTGGGGGAGCTGCTGGGACGGGTGGGATGCGGGTGGGTGATGCCCAGGTCTCTCCCCAGGCTGCCCACCCTGCGCCACCCCCAGCCCTGGGACAGAGCGGAGGACCCGGCGTCCCCTGCGCCAGCTGGTGACAAAGGCTTCGACAACCCCATGTTCGACATGGTGAGTCGCCACTGCCCGGGGACACAAGGAGGCTTGGGGACATGGACAGGAGGTGGCAGAGCCCCAGCCAGGACCCTTTCGAGTGCTGGTGGAGGTGCAGCACACCCGGCAGGGCTCCTCCTTTCCCCAGGCCAGGAGGGGTTTGTGGGACAGTCCCATCCTCCCACTGGGTCGCCAGCTCCTCGGCTGCCGTGGGGACTCAGCGCCGGGTGGGTTTTGCCAAGGGTTTTGCTTCCCTTCCCCATCAGTTGCTTTTCCCTCCCTCGCTGCTGCAGGAGCCACCAAGCACTGTCCCCGGAGACGAGATGCCGCAGGAGATGGCTTCCAAAGATCACCAGGTCTTCTACCTCAACCCTTTGTACGATGCAAGTGAGACGGAGACCTGACAGCATGGCCTCAAGCTGGGGGCAGCCAACCACCTCCCTGGGGACACTGCCACCTCTCCAGCCCTCACAGCCCCTCACATTGCTCCTGGTGGGCTCTAAAACACAAGCACGTGGATCCCACCTGAATAAAAGTATCCGTGCGGTGAAGGAAACCACAGCAAACCTCCACCGTTAGGGCTCAGCCATGCAGGCACGGACTCCCTGGTGTTGCTTCTGAGTTTTAAATTGTGTTTTGTAGGTATAAATCCTTTTTTAGACAGTTCAACATTGAGATTTGGGTCTCAGGTGATACCTGGGGAAGTCGGGGTCTAACTCAGCACCCTGGTCTTCAGCCAGCACAGTGCTGGATTTGCCCAGGGCACACAGCAGGTTGAAGGATGCGTCCCTGGATGCATGATGGAAATTCAATGCTTTCGATTAATTTCAAAATGCGGCCCAGAGCCTCTAGAGCTTGGACCCATTAGTTGGGATTGAAAGGAAATTATGTTCCTTTCCAGCAATGTGCTTGGTGCTGGGGCATCTCTGCGTGGGGTCCCCCGTTCCTCTTCTCTGGGACCTCTCTCCTGTCCCTTGGGCGCTGGCACAGGGCTCCCTCCTGAGCAAACATTTCCCTCTGCTGAGCTGCCTGAGCTTGTCCCTTCCCCCTGTGCCTGGGCTGATGGTTTCGTGACCCTCTTGGACCTACCTGGGAATTTATCACATTATTCCCCGTGGCGGTGCAAAGGGAAGGAGGTCGGGTGCCAGTGTCAGGGGTCCCCAGCAGGAGCCCGATGGCTGGGGACAGCCGCTCTGGCCTGTCGCAAACGAGGGCTGGGGCAGCGGCGGCGCCGAGGGGCCTCGTTAGCGGCGGCGTTTGTGGCCTGGCGTGTGTCAGATACCCTCAGCTGCCCGCAATGTCAGGCAGTGCCTCATTACGGGAGCGGGTCTGATGGGTGAGGCTGAAATTATGGAGATGCATGCAAATTTATGCAAATTTACGCTCTGCTGGGTTTTCAGTAGGGCTTGTTGGCATATTCCATAAGGAAGCAGCTATTTTAAGTTTATTATATTTTGTTCTAGTCTCTGGAAGACATAATCCCTTCTCAAAGGCCTGGGAATTCATCATTAGGCACATCAGAGCCCTGACAAGGGGTGATGGGCAGCGTGTGGTGGTGAGGGACACCCCCCCCCCCCCCCCGCCCCCGGCCATGGCAGTGCGAGCAGGCAGGACACAAAATGTGAGCCTGGCAGGGCACGCGGCCATCGCCAGGCGCTGGCCATTGCCATTGCGTTGTGAGCCAGGGGGCACAGGGCGGGGATTTCACCCTGCACATCGCTCCCAAGGATGAACCTCTGGCAGCACTGGGATGAAAAGCAACCTGCCCGGGCAGGAGCTTCTGCTGTGGCTGTCAGGCACTTGGTGCTGAGTGAAATGTCACCAGCTGGGTCAAAACGCCGAGGGAGCCATCAGCTGCTGCAGGCGGTGGCTGACACCAGCTGGTTGGGAATACCCAAGTCTCACCATCCCGTGGTCCTGCAACACGTGCATCTCCGTGGAGAGCAGTGGTTTGGGGCCGGGTCCTCAAAACTGACCCCACAGCACACAGCATCACCCCTGTGATGTGAACCCCAGGGAGAAACCACCCCCCCCTCTCCCCCCCACCCCGTCCCAAGCCCTCAGCTGGACCTCGCGAGGCCGGACAACACCCCATGGCCGGGGGGAGCTGGTGTGGACGTGGTGCTACACGGTCAGCCTGTGCGCTGCTGGCCGGGGAGGCCCTGGCACTGCGAGGTTTCCATGGTGCCTGCGAGAGCAGCCGCAGCATCCGCCAGCCCCGCACCGGCTGGGTCTCACTGCGGAGGAGCCGGGGATGGCGTTCGTATCCATACGGGTGTTACTGCTGCCTGCGAGAATCTTTTTGTGCTCTTTTCCCCTCTCAGACCAGTTCATTGCAAGTGACTGAATTTCTTCTAGCTTACAAGCCTTTAAATAAACATTAACAGGTGATTTATTTTTTCCCGGCTGAGGCTGATGCGGTGCTGCGTGCTGGAGGCCGTTGCACCAGGCAGCTCATCACCCCAGCGCTGCCCTGTGCAGGGTGGGGGGCTCAGGGTCATCGCCCAAGGAGTCCCTTGCCGCTCACCCCGGAGCTGTTTCTTGGGGCCCTCACTCCAGGATCACGAGGGATCTTGGTGGCCACATCCCTCATGACATTTGCAAGAGCATCCCGTGGCCGCACGCCGAGGGAGGGAAAAGACAACCCATTGGCAACAGGGACCATGGCACAAGGTGGTGGCAGGTGGCACCTGTCCCCTGCGGCCGGCTGAGGACATTGGTTCTGTGTCCCACCGGGGGGACACGGGGATGCCAGCATGTGTCCGTGAGGTGGGGTGGCTGCAGAGGACGCGCGGCCGATGGCATGGCCGGCAGGGAGGGAGGCAGCACCCATCACCGCCTGGTAACCCCTCCGTATTGGGGCGTATGGATTTGCTGCTTGGCGAGGCTTCATTTTTAAAATGCATTAGCAGCTCGAGGTCACTTACAATAGAGGCTTTAATTAAAGTAGAGATCAATTTTTGTCAGCGCGCTAGCAGAGCACATTCTGTACTTTTCCTTCAGGAGCCACGCTCGCCCGCTCGCTCGCACAGACAGCGTGGCGGGGAGGGGGGAGCTCTGCAGAAAAGAACCTGAAGCGCCAGAGTCAGTTTGTGATGCAGGGGGCCAACAGCTGCTGGAAAACCAGCTGTATCCACCTATCCGTGATCCCTACCCTGCGCACCGGCGCGCAGACAGCCCGTGGTGCAGGCAGGGCAACGCGGTGGGGTTCGGTACGTCAGGGTCTCTCCTGGGATCCTGCCTAAACAAGGAATTTAATTCGCAGACGTCTTTGGTGAGCGGCGCATCAGAGGGGTGGTTTGCGCTGCCAAGGCCGTGCGCGGCGCGGCTGGGCACCCGGTGGCTTTGTTTGGCTCTTGGTCCTGAGAGTCAAGGGTCCCCCCCGCCACCACAGACTAATGCCAAATGCATTAGCGTTAATGGCAAGATCTCGGGAGTCGCTGCTCCCCCGGGGTCTTAAAAGAGAAAGCGACCTGCACACGGGTAATGGACACCGACTCCTGCCGCTGCGCCTTCCCGCCACACGTTACGGCTGCTCGCAGGAGTTGTGCAAACCTGGATTCAGGCAGCGCAGCAGGAATCAGTGCTCAAAGCACCGCCGAGCCCACGAACTGATTTGGCCCAGTACATTTCTTTTTTCTTTTTTTTAATTTTTTTTTTTTTTTTTTTTGGCAGGAGGTAGCAGCAGCAGCAGCGAGAGGGGAGGGGACCTGGCAGGGCTGGCACCCGGGGAGTGCAGGAGGTGGCCAAGGCGCTGCGGGGTGACAGCGGAGCAGTGGCCATCGCCTCCATCAGCAAGCAGGGCTCCGCACTGCTCCTCCTCATGGGCCCGCACACGAAACTGGAAAGCAGGCAATGCTGCAAAAAAAAAAAAAAAAAAAAAAAAAAAAAAAGCTGAGGGTTTTATCTGTGAGAAAACAAGCCATAAAGCTGCATAAACCTGTGTAGTCAGGTGACAAAAAAGTGCTGCATCTTATCGGGGAGCAGGGAAAATATTTGCTGCAAGGACGGGGAGCTGGCTGATTCCTGAGTTCATGTTCCTCCTCTGGCTGGAGCACAGCACTGCAGCTCCCGCTCGCCGAGCACGTCCCGCTGTCTTCTGCTCCTGTCCTCAGCTAACCCCGCCAGCAGCGCTAGTCTGAGCAGCATTCAGCCACTGGGACATGCTCTGCCCACGTTTGGCTTTCCCTGGCATCCCGCAACAGGCGTGCAGCCAGCGTCCGGTCTCGTCATCACCCCATGTCCCCAGAAACGCATTCGGGAGGGCTTTGCAAGGGAGCACCGAGACCGTGCTGGCTGTTTCATAGAATCACAGAATGGTTCGGGTTGGAAGGAACCTTAAAGATCACCTTGTCCCAACCCCCCTGCCCTGGGCAGGGACACCTCCCACTAGACCAGGCTGCTCAAAGCCCCATCCAGCCTGGCCTTGAACACCTCCAGGGATGGGGCAGCCACAACTTCCCTGGACAACCTGTTCCAGTGCCTCACCACCCTCACAGTAAAGAATTTCTTCCTAATATCCAACCTAAATCTACCCTCTTTCAATTTGAAGCAGTTGCCCCTTGTCCTATCCCTCCACTCCCTGGTAAAGAGTCCCTCCCCATCTCTCCTGTAGGCCCCCTTTAGGTACTGGAAGGGGCTATAAGGTCTCCCTGGAGCCTTCTCTTCTCCAGGCTGAACCACCCCAACTCTCTCAGCCTGTCCTCATAGCAGAGGTGCTCCAGCCCTCTGATCATCTTTGTGGCCCTGCTGGACCCGCTCCAACAGGTCCACGTCCTTCTTGTGCTGAGGACTCCAGAGATGGCCGCAATACTCCAGGTGGGGTCTCACCAATGACCATGCCTTCCCTCCTGCCTCCCTGATGCGCCTGTGCCCATGGCGCCCCTTCCCCCCCCAGCCAGAGCCCCCCTGACCCCACGCCGCTGCCCTGCCCCGCCAGCGGTGAGCCCAAGGCCGTGGGGCAGCAGCTCCCAACTTGCAGGAAAGGGGCTGCTCTGCCCTGGGCGAGGGTGGCAGCAGCTGCAGCTCTTGATCCACGAGCTGCGGGAAGCCCAAGGCTGCCGGGGAGGGATGCGAGAGGAGACTGAGAGGTGAAAAGAGACAGGAGAAGGTGGTCCAGACCTGCTGCCACCGCCATTTTTGGCATGTCCTCCTCGCTCCTGCCTGCTGGAGCCACTTGGTACAGAGTGGGCAGGGTGCAAACCAGAACAGGAGATGCATGAGGAGCCTGGCATGCCGGAACACCATCTCTCTTTTTGTCTTTTTCATAGGCTGAACCCAGCAGCAAGACAAGGTGCGTGTTCACGATGCGACGCCTTCCTTTGGCTGTTACTTCGGTTAACTGCACCTAAGGGTGCAGTTCAGTTCCCACCGTCACCCCTTCCCTCAAATGCTTCCCTGCTTCTCGGTGCTTTAGACAACCTGCCCCGGCCCTTCAGGTTTTTATGCACCTGCCTGCTCCCAGGAATGCCTAATCTGGCCTTGTGGAGACCATCGAGAGAACATTTCCACGCTGAAGCCCCCTCCCCGTGATTTAGCTGCGTTAAGCACTTACCCTGCAAACGTAAAGCGGGTGTTTGAGCACTGCCCCCAGCAGACTGCACCCGCTGAGGAAGCTGTTTGTTCTCAGCACCTCTGTGCTAGAGACAGAAGCGCTGGCAGATGGGTTTAATTCTTGCGTAGCAAGTGACACCGAGACATATTCCAAAATACACAGCCTTTCAGGGCAAAGGTCTGTGCTAGAAGTGACCAACATGTTCCGGTGAGTGCTCGGCCCATGGCCCTGGCTTTGGGACCTGATGTAATGCCTCTGAAAATGGAATGGGCAGAGGAGCGGGCAGACCAAATTATCCTCCTTCCTTGCGTAACTCAATTCCTCACTGGACTGGTAGCCTCCAGGGAGAAGAAAGTGCACTGTCAGAGGAACATTTCACATCGAGCCTTGAATTTCTGCATTTCCGAAAGTTCTCCTGAGGGCTGAGGAGGACTCTTTAGGTAACCAGCGTCAGAAGCCTTAAGGGAATAGAAGATTTGTGGTGGTAGAGGACCTGGGGAGGAATTCTGCTCGGCCAGGCTTGAGGGGAAAAAAAAAAAGAGAAAAGAATAACATATTCATACTGAGCAATTAATTTATTTTTCTAGAAACGTTCTCCTGCTTAAATTATAACCGAGCCCCAGCACTGCAGAGTGCTATGATTTAATACCCCCATAATTAAAGACTTTGTTGTCATCCGAAGTCCTCACTGTGCAGAGAAAAATCAGCTCAAGAGCAGCCGAAATGTTTTTTTTTTTTTAAAAGTCAAAGGCTGATGAGCGTGAATACTTGCGAGACGGCTTCCGGCACGCAGCTGCCAGGAGGTTTGAGGGCTACCACCCCCATCCCCACGACTGCCTGCGGGCGGCCGCCCTGCCCCTGCCCGCTGGCCTTGCCCAGGTGGGTTTGGTCAAACAAGGAACAGCAGGGGCCAAAATATTCATCTAGGCCTTCCCCATGAAAACAACCTGGAGTGAGACGGGCAAGACAAACCAAGAAGTAACCCAGGAGCACCTGGGCACTCCGTAAGGGATGAGGGATGCTCACCCAGGACACGCTCGGGAAGATGTTGGCTCTGTTCTAGCCACAGAGAGCTCTGCAGCCCTCAAATACCCGAGCATGAGGGGAGCTTTAAAAAAAACCAAACCCTATTTTAGGGGCTGCACCATTCACACCCCAATCCTTGACACGTTCCTAAGTGTTTCTTTGGGACTACAAGTCAAAAGTCTTTATTGTTTTATCGCACTTAAGGTGTCCGAATAGATCCTGCAGCCTCCTTAACTATGCTTCGGCCGTATTATATATAGAGAAAGGCAATAGTCATATAAATCATTTAAAAATTAATAGGACAACAGTAATCTAAATAATTTAGAAATGAAAGGGCCAGCGACTCGATGAAATGACAACTCTAAACACAAACTGAGGGCACAGAATTTCAACACTGTATTCCACCAAAAGGACTTCCATTGCTCCTGAACATGCATTTACGTGCAGAAACACCACCCCCACGCCCTTCTCGCAGCACTCGGGTAACGGAGCTTCAAAGCATCTCTCAGTTCATGTAAAACGTCCACCCGAACCAAGTGAATTTACCACAAAACTAAAGCAAGTGTCAGCGGCAGACCATTTTCACATGTCAAGACAGACGACTATGAACTTTAAAACCTCCCTCTTCTGCTTTATTGACAGGTAAATTGTTCAAAAATGTTCTCACAATTCAATAATTACAAAGACTTAGACTTACATTAAAAAAGTAAAAACCAGAAAACCCCCAAAGCAGTAGTGTCCAGCTCTCACTGAGCCCCTTTATCAAGAATCTGAGAAAAAGAGCAAGTACTGTCGAACACTTGACGTAACAGGATTAAATGCTGACTAGAACACTCAGTTTAAACTAAAGGTAAGTGCACGTCCTATACAGTGTTTCAGAAAAGAACATTAGCCATTGGTATATCATTAGCCCATTTAAACCAGATTTTAAATAAGTGACATCCAACTGTCACGAAATTGGCACAGAAGGCACACTAGTGTGACAATGACAAACTGGATATGCCAGCCACGGAATTAATTACAAGCTTTTAATGAAACATGGTCACAAATCTTTGATTACTAAATGTATAATACATGGAAGCATGAGATTAAATATACACGCAAAACATCACCACTGCACGTGGGCCATAGCAAAATATACAGGAGTGTGTTGTGCATTTTTCTACATGATCAATACTTGATTAATAATCATGGGGTCTTCATGCAGGTGAGGATACAATTAATGAGAAAAGCAGCACCCCCAGTTACACATCCTTCACGTTCCACTTTGGTAACCAGTAAAACAGGACGATGTTGTAGTGAGATACAGTCCCCCAGGTCAAGCGGACTTCGAGGCCGACGTGTCCACGAGAAGGCTTGCTAGCTAAACAACGTCGTGTGTCCTTACACCAAAAAACCCAGGAGAAACAACTTCTCAGGAGGAGATAGGCAGGAACTAGGAGTAAACTTTTTTTTTCTTTCCACAGCAGTAATTACCAATATTTTTTAAAAGCCCTGACTAACGACCGATTGATGAGGACTAAAAAGCAGGGTATGGGTAAAAGATAACGGGCAGTAGTCCTATGTACAAGACTAAAAAGTTGGTAGAAAGATAGAAAGACAGTTACGCAGCTGTATATGTAATGGCTAAATGAATTAGAAGGCCACAAAACTATAACCAACTTTTAACTTCCTGGTGATTCTATTGATGTTGGAAACGACCTACAGCTTCCTAGCATTCTCCTTAAGATTTAGGAAACAAACAGTTATGGGAAAAAGGGAAAAGTGTATTCATCTGAGGATGTAACTCGACCTGCTCGCATTTCCTATTTAGAGGTCCAAATTGTGTCTAAAAGGATTTCCTGCTAATGAGACATTACATCATTCTATAGAAAAATAATATTCCTGATATTGTAGCAACATTATCAGTATCTCTCTCTATTTCTTTTTCAGCATAAGAATAAGACTATTTACTGGTGGCCTTAAATGCTCCTATGCAATAAAACTGTGTCACAGCTGTGCAGAAAGGAATCAACCGTAACTGAGCAGTGAACAATTCTGCATAAAAAGCTCGATTGCTATTTAGTAAAGAATTTTCTTCATTTCAATAGTTTGTATCTACAATCTGGATATATAGTTATTCTTGTACAACACTAGAGATTCAGTGTCAGTCTTGGCACTAGCATCTGAGACAGCTTTGCCCTGCTCTGGAATACTCCGCGGAGCGGTGGGTGATCGAAGCCGGAACGGTGAGAGCGGTAGTGTTATGCATCACAGGTCGACTGGTCCAGTCCATCTAGCGTCAGCTGATTCCTATGAGGAGAGTTGGGACTTGGGGGACCACTTGGATTTGAGCTGTTGGATGGAGTAGAGTGTTTGGTGGAGTCTGAATCAGGCTGTTAAAGAGAAACAGTGAAAAAAAAATTAATTATGTTTACTTAAAATCAATTCTTTACACTCAAAAGCTTTCCAAAGCACTCAAACATTAGGGTGAGCAACACTTACAAAGCAGTGTGTATTAGATTCGCTTCATAGCTAAACAGTCATGCAAATACTTCCATTATCACCAACAGGCCATAGTGCAGTCCTGCAGGTGATTTTCTGATGTAACAGGAATTATGGCAAAGTACATGGAAATTGCTACATCTCAGGCTCCTCTCCTTTAGCCATCGCAGAGCTTTCCTGATGGAACGCATCTACCTGTCCACTGTTCTGGATTTACCAGCCTGCGTTTTTTAAGCAGTTTTTATAGCCCAGGAATAGGTTTATGTGCCGATATAAACAATAACGGTCAAATCATCTTCGGTTTGGTGAGAAGAAAGGAAACGAGCGTATGAACTGTTTACAAAACAGCAACAGCGACACGTGACGTGCCTGTCGAAAGAGTGAAGGTTGCCAAGTCTCAGGCTGGAGATCGGGGAAGCAGAATATACTTACTGGAGACGCCCTACGTCAATATCTAACAAAGAGAGTCTATCCACACTTATGTCCCCAGCGTTAGATTGGTTGTTGGATATTTGCCTTCACAGACTGGTCTCACTTCAACAGGATGGCTGGCAAGTTTCCCACTAGTTTGGTGAGTTACAGCTCTGAGCACTGCACACATTCCCAGCTAACGAAATACTGCGCAGGAAAAAACTGGTACCGTTCGCAGCAAGTTATTTTCAAGCAAGGGAATATATAACTTAGCAAACAGATTGAAAGGTAACATCCTTCAAGAATGCTGTTCACGAGGTTTTGCATGGCTCGAACTATAAGATTATCATCTCTAACACGATTATCCCAACATGATCCAGCTCACGCCGTGATAAAGCCAAAAGCCATGGGAAAAATGGTATAAAGCCAAAAGGTGTTATTAGAGCCTCCCTTTTCAAGTTTCAAACTACTATTTTTTTTTTTAATTTAAGAAGTAGTAAGAAATTGTAAGATCTACTGAAAATGTTGTAAAAACCTTAGAATCCACTATTATTTGTGCCTACAAACAGCAGTTATCATTAGAGCATGGAATGTAATGGAATTTGGGAAGGATGCTGCAGAATAGCTAAGTGAACTGACATAATCCATCATCAGCACCTTTGAAAATAAAGACAGTTTCAAAAATACCTATGTTTATAGAAATCCCTGTTTTCACATTTTTAATGGCTTATTCAAGGTGACAAAGGAAGTCAGAGTGTGGCTGTGATCAGAAATGGACAAATGCTTTGACTTGGGGTGTACCAAAGTATCCTGCAAAAGGTTTGTCTTCAGGAAAACACCCTTCAAAATCCAGAACATTACATGGACTTTTAGTTGGGTACCAAAAAGCACTAAAAAGATGCAAAGATCTTGATCTAGGAGTGTGCCTCCTAGGAATAATTCCTGACACTTTCCCTGCACAGGCAATGCTTGAACAAAACCTGGAAGAAGCTACACCGACGACAAATCAAGGAAACAGAAGTCACACATCTTCTCGCCTTAGATGCAGGGACACCAGTTTTGTGCAGCCAGGACTTTTTCAGTTTGCTGAATACCGGCACGTACTTTTGCTCTTGCTAAAAGCAGTTTTACATATTTTAAAGCAGGATTCCTTCTCAGGTTACATGACAAAAGGCAGCACAGAAAATTACTTAACTAGTCGTATTACTTTGCTATTCTACGCTAATAGCCCAGTGAACATTTTTAGGAGCTTTGAGGACATTTCATCAATTAGTCAAATTTCCCTTGTCTACAAAGCTTAATCCAAGACATAACACTTCTTAAAATATCACCACAGAAAGATGTGTTCATAGCCGTGCTTTTGTGCTGGCATATCTAACCCGCAATCATATATTACAAGCTGGAGAAAACATTTGTGGAAGGAAGACATCTCCATAAAGAACACAGTCTTTATGAAGCATTTCCTCAGAAATTTATTGGAGAAAAAACCCAAACTACGGCAACAGGGTATCGTTAGTCTCCATATAATAAAAGCTACTTTACCTCTTTGTCAAACTCCTGGTCAGGATCAGACATACTTCGGGAAGGCATGGCTCCCCCCACATCACTGCCACCTGGACAGAAAGAAGAAAAAAAGGCAGGTTTACGCCTCTTGCTGAAGCACAAATTACAGCTCCGAACTGACAAGCTTGCTTCCAGCCTTACTTGACGAGGGCCATGAAATATAGGTTTTGTTTCTCTGCTGCTGCTGCTGCCGTGAGAGGTTAGCTGTAGACGGACACGATTTTTCATCCTGTGCTGCAGGTAGGACACTCTACAGTTGAAATGAAACACCTCGTTAGCCAGCAACAAAACCTATCCAACCAGGAGTTCTTACTCATGAAAACTTTACTGTGCTTTTGAAGCTACTACAAAACCCAGTGTTGTTAGAAAAACTCTGAACTTACTTGACCACATCCACATATTTTCAGTAACAGACACAAACCCTGAGAAAGACAGAGAAAGAACTAAGCCCCATAGCAGCCACTTGAACCTGTCAGCCAGCAAACCCTCTATGAAGGGGCAGGGACTGTCCTGACAGCTCTGCTTTCCTTCCTCCTCCTGCTGAAAGGACAAATGCATCATCTGGGCTAGCTGAGAAGGACAAGAGAAAGCCTGACTAGCAAGGTACAGAACATAAAAGCGTACCTTCATGCCTTCCTCTCATGGATTTAACACTAAAACAGCTCACAAAATGCTGTATTTGTTAAACACAAAAATAATGCTAGAAAGCACTGCAACTTACATGCACTTTAGTTACCTCCACAGCATTAGCTCGTTTTTGCTCTAGAATTGGCAAAGTGCCACAAGCACACCGTTCCAGTTCCTAACAGCTTGTAGCTACTCCTACCCTTGCTAGGGAAGCAGAGGAGGGACAGGAAGAGGAAGAAAGCAGAGGGGAGCCTTGCAGTGAGGAATGGTCACTCTGGAGAAAGATTTCAGCAGAGACAGGGCTCATGTGATAGACGTGCTCAAAGCCTGTTGGAGTGATACCAGAGCAGAATGTCAAGAGGATGAGGGGGAAGGAAATTCATTCTGTTATTTTAAGATGACAAACAAGAAAAAGGAAGGAGGAGAGACTGATTATTCACAGAACTACTAACAAGCTCCTGGCAGTGATATCTATTTATTTTAGTGTTTCATTCATAAGTCAGCTAACAGTATCTCCCTGCACAGGATTTAGAAGCATTGCACATCAGGAAGATTCACCTTTCTCAAAATGATTAAAAGAAGAATCTGGTACAAAGATAATACTCGAAGCCAATACAGCTCATCTTCACAGTTTTTCTGAGCAAGAACAAATGCACGTATACCTCCCTCCCTTTTAAATGTATTTTACCAGTGGGAGGTCCATGAGAACCTGCATTCCATCTCCTGGTCCCATATGAGCCACGTGGTTGAAATTCGTTGGGTTAGAAATCATCTTTGACCTTAGCTCAGGGTCTCTAAGCATTTCCCTAGAAGAACAGAGTGATTTTTACTATTAGCATTCCCAGTCTCTGCATGTCATCACGTATATTAAGTCACCGCAATTAAATTCTTACCGCCTTTGCTGTAATCGCTCTTCCTCGGGAACCTTAAACACAAATCTTCTTTTGCTCCTAGTTCGAAGCATTTGCTTCTTGCTATTGTCGGATGTTTCTGGTACGCTGAGGGCTGCTCCTGCTGTAATATCACAACGCAATTTCACATACACAGGTACATGTTGACCCAAATGCATCCAGTACAAGTCACCTCATGCGAAAGTAACATTGCTTAAAATTACCCACTTAGCTTCTTGTCATTTCCTCATTTCTGCCCTCTCTCAGTACTCACCTGCAAACTTGTTCTTGAAATATATTAGTCTTGGTGGCTCGCAGTTAAGGAGATTCAGCGTGCCGTCCACGTTTAATGGTCTGATCTGTTTTGAGGAAGGAGGCAGAGAATTAACTCAAGCCTAGCATACACTGTGAAGAAACGTCTCATTTGGAATTAACGCAATTAAGTTCTATATTCAAAGAAAATTACTTACCCTTCGCAAGCCAATAGTCTGGACCCATTCCATAGTGTTAACATCAAATACATCAACACCATACTCGCTATACACCGTTACATACGAAGAATTGCAACCTGCATAGATTAAAAACAAACAGAAAACCCTAATGTGGTTTCAGTAGACCAGAACTAACATATATTTGAGCAAATTTCAACAGTTACAATCTTTCCACTACGTTCAAGATACACTTTAAAACACTTTTTCCCAGACCCACTTTCAAACAGATATTTTTGTGGTAACAGATTTGCTAACGACAACTACCAGCATCATGGAAAGATATAAATTTGACCCTTTCCATATTTTTAAACTTCAAATTATGATTTCATGAAATTGCAAAATGGCATCTGAAGTTTTCAGATGCATACAAATTTGCTGCTTGGTAGGAACCGAGCAGCTAGCTCTTCTACAGATGCAGATTACTTCATTTCGGAAGCAGCAAACTAACTATACATCTGCTGTGTGCAGGGGAAAAGAGAGGGCCACCATCTGTGAGGTGGGTCATGAAGTCCTGATGCGGATCTGTTCTCAATTTCCTTCCTCTTTTGCTAACAATTATCTAGCTTTAGATATTCATGTATGGGTTGCTTTCATCAGGTTAACAGAAAAATGTCACAATGCTTAAAGCTCACAGCCCATTTTTCTCTTTTCAATTTTTTTTTTTTTTTTTTTTTAAAAAAAAGCATAAAAGCTATCAGCAGACAAGTTTATTTTAGGTCAAATGAAAAACAGAGATCCCTAGAGCTTTATATCAACATGCTTCTGCTCATGTAAAGACTGTGCCCTGATGCAAAGAGCAGTTACCAGAAATTTATGGGATTTAATAGAGAAAAGAACAGCTTCAATAAACAAAAGGAAAATAACCCAGTAGGACACCAAACACATCACATAATCTTCTTAGAAGAACTGAGTAATGGTTGAGGTGCTATTTTTTAAACTTGTTCACAGAAAGCCTTGGGGACAGCTATCGTAAATATGTATCCCAAAAGGGATTTATGGTCAAGTATTTATTTTATGGGGTCACGGTTGACTTGGATGTCCACATCAAGGGAGATCAGCGAGCATCAGACAGAAATACCAACTGCTTCTGCCTGGCCAGCTGGTAGCCAAGGCCAGCACTTACCAGTCAGAGTTGACGAGCGTGATCAGATCTCAACTGGTTCCCAGACAGACATGTCAGTGTCTGCACTGGGCTTGCCCACGCTACAGCTTCGAGACCTGCTGGCTCCAAGTCTCTGCACTGCGCCGTACTCAAGCTAAGCAGCCCCACAACGCCTACGTTGGCTCAGCACAGAGCCAGCTCATTAAGCTGGTTTAACTGCAACCTAGACAGGCCACCCAAGATAGAGCTCACTGTGTTAGCACAGACCTCGGCCTCTCCTAGCACGAGGGGACTGAATGCCCTAGAGATAAATTCTCCATCGTGTCCTAAAACTTCTCTACAACACGGTCCTTTACCACACCAGAAACTGCAACAGGGGGAGAACTATTTCCACTTTGATGAACTCCTGATGGGACAGTTAAAAAAAAGCCACCATCACCAGTGGTGGACTGAGGAGGGAGGATAAGGCTAATGAAAAGGAAAGTAATCCAGTTTCTTTTGGCAGTGGACAAAGTTGCTCTTTGTACAAAAACAGCCCTAGGCCAATGCTACTCAGGACTGCACGTACAAGAACACTATAAAATAATTTACAGTAAGAACAGCTTCTAATAATAACAGACAAAACAATTAACTAGCATGTCTAGTTTGCTGAAATGCAAAAAAACTGTAAAACTGATAAAGGAAAAGGAAACATTAGCTTTGGCTAATGGCATTTTAAAGTAAATTTGCAACCACATCATTTCCTTGGGCCTTTGCTTCAGACTTCTGTACAGAACTAGGCCAGAGTAAAGCAAGCAAACAATTTCAGTTCAAGACAATTAAAATTAAACAAACTGCTGTTAGGGCCTGGCCTGATCAAACAAATGAGTACCTAACTGCTCGGTGTGCTTAAACAAAAAGCTATTTCTTGCTTTCAATCATTCAAAACACTTTAATTGCTATTTGAGCTCCAAATAGAAATTCTGGGTTTTATCATGAACTGCCTTTGACTACCAAATACTGGAAAAATGCTCCACATGTGCTTCTATCCTAAGTAGCTGATAAACCAATGGGCCTGAAAAGAGCAGAGCGGTTGAAAAAATTACCCTCCACCAGCCTATATTATTTTAGAAATTCTCCCCCTAAAAATAAAACCAACAGGAGAAAAATTGCAACCAGTTCTGCCAAAAGCAATATTTTTACCTCTTATTTTGTTATCTTTATGAACCCTTAGAGTCACAGTTACACTTCAACTTTCTGTTGTACTTTGAGTACAGGACACAGAAGACATCTTAAAGACAACCAGACACGTACACTTTCTAGGGGAGCAAAAATCTTTACAGAATTTCACAGACCAGTAGTCTTACACTGTCCTGCACTCAGGACTACTCTCTGTAAAAAATATTTTCCATTCCATTACTTGTTCTTCTGTGTCCTGTAACAAGACAGAGCTTCTTTTCTTGTAGCATCCAGGATCTCAGCCCAGGAGATCGCCAAGTCCAAAACTACCATCAGGAAGAACTACGTATCCTGTTAACTCATCAAAACTTAAACTGTAGACAAACCGAAGCAAAATAGAATACAATGTTGATTATTTTTAGACAAGTAAAGCAGCAACAGGGATATGGCAACAGAAAAACATATACATACTACAGGCAACAGGAGTTGCAGGCCACATTAGTTCCTGCATGCGTGACCTTCGACCTTGCGAATCGACGTATACTCCCATATGGCTGAAGCAAAGCAGGTATTCCTCATTACTGAGCTCCACAGCACAAAGGGCATCAAAAGACTGCTGTGAGAGGAAGATAAGCGAGGGGTCATTAGGATTTACCAGGTTTATAGATTGTCCATCTCCCTGGATGGTCAACAGAGAGAACCCAGACTGGTAGCCAACACAGAGCTTGTCCTTGAACACTGTCATCCACTGTACAGTTCCTGGAGCCTGAATTTCACTGAATTTTTTGTGGAAAGGTTTAGTTCTGTGAATTTCATAGCAAAAAACCTGTCGTTTGACAGCCACAAACAAACAAGTTGAAGAACTCTTCTTTAGTGTTCCAGTTGTAATCAATTGGCAGCCTTTAGTTTCTGCAAGCTTAATGTCAAAGTTTCCTTCTGACCCATCCAGAGAGGCCCAGGGGTAAAGGTGAACGTGATGATTCCGACCGCAGATGAGGATGATAATTTTCTCTTTGGGAGCAAGCTCTATCTGGTACACCTTCTTGCAGTCAGCAGCTCGAACTATCACTGCAAAGGAAGCAAGAGCCGCCGTAAGTTAAACAAGAAAACCATCAGAAACGCTGCAGTGCTTCACACTGATGTCTGAAAATGAATCTAAACACAGACACGTACCAGATACGAAAGAGCACTTTACACACGTTCAATGCTCTGTTACTGATTTTCAGAACAAACAATGAATCAAAGCCTTCCTATAACTCTCTCTATAGGTATAAAGTCTCACTTCAGCGACCCTTTGCAGCGAAAGGCTGCTTAACATCTGGGATAAACGGAGAAAATTTTTTATATAATCATATCTGTATTATCTCTGCACTGCTAGATTGTGCATCTTCTGAAACTGGTCACACCTTCAGGAAAAACATCAGTGTCTTCAGTAAATTATGGAGGAAGATCGAATTAGCAGAACACAAAGAGAAGTATAAATAATATAATATAATGCTATTATCTGAGAATACAAAACGCTGCATTGTTGGCAAATGTCTCAGCCAGATAGAAAAGCCGTACAGTAAGTGGAATTTAAACACCTATAGAGAAAGGCAAAAGATGCTGTGTGTGCTGCAGTAAATAGGAACGGGCTTAAGCTGTACGAAGAGAAATTTAGGACAGGCACCAGGAAAAGCCTTCTCACAGTAAAGACTAGTTAGGTTACCTATGGAAGCTGGGGAATCTTCACTGTTTCAAGGTGATTTTTTTAAAAACTGTGTTAGACAGAGGCAGTTAATAGGGTTAGGTACAACATGTTCTGCTTTTGGGATCATGGGTATATTGGCACGTTCAAGAAAGCAGTGATGGGGTACAAATAGAAGAGACTAAACAATTCCAAATTAGGAAACATAATATGCATAAGCCAGTCATATTAAAATATCACTTTCATCTTTCCTGTTAGCTGAATGCATTCAAAATATTTGTGAATGATAAGAAAAAAAGAAATATTAACTGGAAATTATATGAATTTTTCAGTAACAGTTGAGTACCCTAGCCAAGTTACCAAATTCTGTACACTTATAACAAGACTTCGGCTGTTTAGATCACAAACCCCAGTGCTTTTTTGGTGTCCCCCCCGATCGCACAAATAGATGATACGTCTGAAGAAATGTTCTATAAAACAACCAGCTGTTGGAACTTCGCCGTGAAGATTTTTTTTTATTTTCCTAGCTCCAACTCCAGCTTACGGTTTAGTTTATTTGTCAAGAACTAAGTGATATTCTGACCAAAGCCCTTTGATAGAAGCAGCTGGCAGTTAATTAACACTCAAAAGTGTAACTGCCATAAAATGAAAAAGAGATTACGATTTATAAAAATGCTATTAACACACTGGCCATAGAAAACTCCTGCAAAACATCTTGTAACTTAAAACCAAAATTGATAATTCATTTTCACATTTATGTATGACATGATGATGCAGATAACTGTTCCTTTATGAAATGACCTTTCAAATTAAACATATAATTTGCTTTTATGCAAGAAGCTGTACTGGAATCTCTGGAATTACTTGTGTCTAAAGTTATGTTTATATCTAACTACTTACAGAATGGTGACCACTGGAAGTTTACTCAAAGGAATGGCATTTATTACTGCTAAAAAGAATTTCAAATATCTGCTCTCTCCATGTGTAAAGCAGTTTCTCCTGGAATTGGGCAATGGCTTATTCCAAGTATGAGGAAGCAATAACTTTTTGCTTTTTGCCCCAAAACCACATCACTGACTTCATTTGATTTTGAAAGTCAAGTATGTATTTAAAAACCTATATTCACTGTTTTATTTCACATTGAAATGCAAGTTTTAGCATTACTGCAATCCAAATTTCAGATGCACTGAAAAAGGAAGTTCAAATTCTTCATTCAAGTCTAAATTTCAAGACATTTCTTTTTTTGAAGTTTGAATGAAAATTAATAAAAACAGCCAAAGGGATATTTCAGGAATGTCCCAGTAATTTTTCCAAAGCAGGAAAAGGGACCTAGGCGCCTTTTAATTTTACAAATCTGTATCACTGACCTCGACTCCCAGATAGTTAAAGACATCAGAAGAACATAAGCTCAGAGATTATAAATACAGATGAAGAAAGCATTAGGCATTTTGTTAGAAATAATCCTATCAGATAGGCTGTTAGCTATCATACCACAAAAAAGTATGGATTTAGAGTCCTGTCTAAGTTTAGAGTGCCTCAGGAGTTACAAGAAAGCATGGATTTCACAAGGTAACGTTTGGCACTTTTGAAGTCAGAGAGAAAGAACGAACTAATACTTCCTACGGTAACTTGGAAGAGGACAGATAGTAGCAGGTTATTGTGTTTTAAATCTGCACTGCTTCTTACAAATGTATTGCTGAACTTCTATAAATTAACTCAACTAGTTGTTTTGGTTTTTTGTTCATTTTTTTGTTCAAACTAAGAGTATCTTATTTTTGAAGCAGATGGCAAAATTAACCAGACTTGTTCTTTGCTTTTCCACGTTTAAAATTGCATTTTGTATGGACTGACCCCAAACAAGCCCCATGCTCATGTGCTAGTAATCCTTTTGGCCTCCACACTTTCCCCACCATACCAAGGCATACAATACCAACTCCTATTGTTACTTGTGCTCAGTGTATCAGGTCAAAGGGAAAAACACTTCCCTTAGGCCCTAGCTGTGATGCCTAATAATTCAGTGATAGAGGGATACGCCTGTGCTGCGCAGTGACTACACAGCACACACTTTGCTGTGGTACCCGGAGTACAGTCTGTGTGAATTTCTGGGATGGACACGTTAAACATCCATCAGTGTTCAGAAAGAACAGGCTAACCTGATCCCGCTTTTCCCAAAGTGGAGGGCAGACTGTATTAAGAACAGAAAGGAAAAAGCAGGTTCAGGAGGAAGCGTGGGGGCAGGGAAATACAGAGATAACGGAAAGAGGCAAGCAAGGTATTTGCTCTGGCCATCATCGATCTGAAACAATGTGAGTGGTTGTCAAATTTCTGGAAGAAACGGACAATGACACATGGTAGCTTTGCTGCAAAGTCTACAAACTCTTGTGTTGCTTGCACTGGCTGTCTATCCTCTAACTCACGGCAGTTTAAGTCCTCTGATGGTGCGGGTTTGGCGCAAGCCTGTTCCCATGTCAAGTTTTTCTCACTCAATTCAAGTTCTATTTAGTAAGTGCCTGATAATTCACTGTGCATCAACTGCTGCTGTGTGTGCTGTGCGTGCTCTGTGTGCCAAAGCATTTTGCTACCTGCTGTGGGAACACAGTTAAAGTGAGCGTGTGTCAGAGTATGCCCAGTAACCCATCCCTTTAATTTCAGCCGGTCAACTGAATGTAATGATAATGACCAAATTAGTTTTTATATCTCACATTCAATTTTCCTTCTCATCAATTAGCTGAGTGCTTGATACTCAACTTTACACGAAGGGCTGTTGTGTAGCCTGTACTCTAACAGCTCTAGGAGTTATGGAGCTTGTATTCCGTATGTAATTACGGCATGCATTATGGCCTAACTTACCGTCACGGGTCACCTCTATCACATACAGTCCTTCTTCTGAACCAATCGCTATTCTATCTCGATCTAAACCAGGAAGGATAAAAAAGGCCATTAATTCAGCTATACTTAATCTTCTCTTTAAAACAGATTGTTTGCTTTGAACAGCTGGAAAAATTTCTAGACAAACATATTTTCGACAGCAAATCAATTTCGCTGAAGTTCATGCAATCTGTCAAAAGAATGCTATACGAGATATATACCGTATTGCTGAAACAACCTGTTAAACAACTAACCAGTATTATTTACTCTGAGTGGATGAAGAAATTCTAATATCAATGCAAGATTAGCATTTCCCCCCCATTATTAAATTCCTATGAAGGAATTCAGCTGAGGAATTTATTTCAAGGTGTCAGTGCTCTCATTACAGAAGCCCATCTAAAAGCTCCAACAACTCACCCACTTAGAAAAGTTAAAACAAACATACCTACAATAGCAGCAGCTAAACTTGCTTTAATAAGAGGCAGTGTACTGTCATAGGCTTCTTGTGGAATATGCACAACCTGGTTTTTCAGCCTGTTTTTGTGCAGGATAGACTGCAGCCCTTCTAGGATTCCGACCCACTTTCTCTTCTCATTCTCATTTTCCGTCAGAATCAGTAGAGAACAAGACTTTGAAGGCAAACCTAAGAGAGAAGCTGTCACCTTTTAACAGACAGAGAAAGTGAAATTAATAAGAGCAATAAAAGCCCTTTTTGTTAGTATGATATACTTCACAGAAGTGTGAAAATAAAACACACTTTTTCGTAACAGCGCGATGATGTACCTGAGGGGTATACAACACAGCAGACAGCTAATATGGCCACAGCGCTTTGAAAAAATGCATAAGCCTCAGCGGTTTTGTTTAAAAATACTCAAACTTGCTTAATCATTCCAAATCCTAAAATACGGGCAAAAAACGCTACATTCCTTTCCTACAAGGCAGTAAAAGGCTCCTTCCTGCTCTGAACTGGAATTTCAGTAACATGCCATAATTTGCCCTGATCCTCCCTACCCCCATCTTTTGACAACTTATTGAAAGTGACATACATGCTTTCCGAGTCGGATGCATTTAAACCCAATGGCATTGCTATGATCAGTTCTAGATTTTGACTTTGCTACTTAATTTTCAAAATGTTTGCCCAGGGGGAACAGCACATCATATCTGCATTAAAAGCTCTGGAGGAAAACAACGTTTTGAGACTGAAGTACTCCATGCTCCCACTTCCCATCTTAAAAGAAAAGCACTATGGCTTCACTTAATTTTCAGGTAAATCATCCTTAAAGCAGAATGTATTCTGAATAGAAGAACTATCCAGGAACTTTCTGTTGCGCAAAGTTTGCACTTACTAATGCTTAATATTAGTTTTGTGTCCTGTACGAAGAGACTGAAGGGTTTGTGAGATCATGGGAACTACGCTTTCAGTCACAGACAGACCATCAGGCAGTATCAGCCCTCACAACAGACTTTTAGAATAGCAATAGTTAAAAGAGAAAAAAAGCAGCAAAAGGTGCAAAAGTGCAAAACTGAAGGCTATAACTATTCATACACAGAATAACACACCTTCAGCCTATCTATATGCCTCGTTAAGAAAATCACTAGGAAGATGGATGATGTGGTTATGCAACATACACTTCCTGAAAGAGTGAATTAAGCAATAACATTGATCTTAAAAATAAAATACATCTGGAAAGTAAACTTGGGACAACAGGATGTCAAAGACAGAACTCCAGAAGCAAGATGAAAGTGAAGAGCAGTAGGAAAAGAATTGAGCAGTTTGCAATTCCTCACAGCTCTTATTACTTTGCATCAAGCTTTGTTCATGTCTAAACAGTAACAAAGCATTAATATTTTAAAGATGGATGGAGGCATAATGGATAATATTTCTAAAATTGAAAACAAAACAAAACCAGACTTCAGCTATTGTTTTCCATCTGAAATACCACCACTCCTCAGTCTTTTGAAGGTAGCATCTTACATGCAGTCAAATGCAGAAAAAATGGGAGAAGATGGTCATAAAATACTTAGCATTATTCATCATACAAAAATCCATTATTTTCTATGAAACTCAAGGCTTCTTAACTCAAACTGCTAAGCCCTGGAAGGACTTCACTACAGACACTCTTACACTATTACTAAAAATGCATCAATGCCAGGATAGCCTAACACCCAGCTTTAAAAACTGGTTACCAAGGAGAGATGCTGGAGTCTGAGACAAGCTCTTCCTCTTCTTGATGTCACTGGGGGGAGTGGGGTGGTGGTGGGTGTGGGTGTGTGTGTCGGTCAGAGGTGGCAATATTTTAGTGTTTGGTAGCATTCTGGTATTGCTTTGTGCTGGTGGAAGATCCAAAAGAAATGAAAATCTGTCTTTGGTGGGCCACCAATATCATCATGTGTTACGTGAAATGACACACATGAAAGAAGGACCACATTTTTACACAGATGATGTAAAGTAACGGCTTTAACTGTTGTGTAGAAGCCACTCTATGTCATTATGTCAGCAAGATGCAAATCTAGAATGAAATGAAATTGAGAAAATAGACTCCCCTGCATCAGATATTACTGTGTTACAGTTTTAGAAATTCCTTCTTTTGAAGGAGGACATAAAACTGAGAAGACAGGCGAACTTCGGCAGCATCTACTCTGGTCCCTGTCAACAGGGTATCTAAATGGATACACTCACACACCAGGCTTCCAGTTAATTCATCAGATCTCTTCAGTAGGGGATAATCTGATCAAACTGTGGAGAGATTTTGTCATGTCTATCCACACAAGTATTCTTACACGGGGATATTTAACAAAAGTCTTTTCCCTTAAATACCCTTTTAGTCAAAAACTGCAGGCAGAAATTAGAGCAGCAAGTCAGGCAGGCTAAACTATATGGATACTTTGTTCTTAAACAAATAAGCCACCATTCTGCATAGCTCATTTTCTCTCCTCAGAAGTCCTTTTCCGTAGTATTCCACATTTGCCAATTTGAGAAGAGAGTAGGCAGATGGAAATAACAAAAAACAAACCCCAAAAGATTTAGAAACAAGTAAGAGGAAAATGAAGGTAAAAGCAGCAGTAAACTGAAGGCTGAAAATCCACTGCAGAAGATATTTCTACAACAAAGTAGAAAAGCAAAGCCACAGAAGCATTCAAGTAGCCAAGAACATTTCCTAAGTAAAACCCTACAGGACCAATTGATAGGAACTGCATGTGACCGTCAGCTCCATGTTCCACTGATTTGATTCTATGTGACGGAGGATCAGAAATGCTGAAAACGGTGAGTTTTTGTATTTAAATGCAAGGGATAATAGATATTGTCTACTAATGTACTCTTCTCTGTATTTTGAAATTCCAGATTAAGTATAATTCACATAAAACCTAGAAAAGAAATTCCTGTTGTTAAAACCTAAATACAGCATTCAGATAGAACATACATCAAAGAGGATATTATAACTAACCTAGTTATTTTCTCTTATTTTACATTTTTCCCTACTACACTTAAACATGAAGTTAGGCAAACCGAAATTTAAAATGTATTTTTTTATACAAGAAAATATATGGCAAACTAGAATCAGTGAGCACATCCCAGCTTCAGCCTACACTGTTACAGCATCAGTTCCTAAAGCAAGAGTCCTCCAAAGCTAAGAGAGAAGAACCAGGATCTGGTAATACCAATGAAAGAGGCGACAAAAATATACTGAATTGATGATTAAGAAAATAAAAAAAGGTCAAACTTCGTATACAAGGAAGCAGCAAAAGGAGAAGAACTTTGTTCTTTACAATTCAGTTATAAGAGGAGTATCATATTGTCTTTCAACACATTTCAGCGTCCGTTGTAAATTCTTATACTTTTGCATAACTTAATAAACATTAAATATGGATAACGTACTTCGCTATCAAAACAAAACATTGGTATTTAACTTCTGTTTTCTTTAATAGTAAATTGGTAGCCATACCCTGAATATACAAGGGATGTCTTTACGAGTTGCATGTATTACATCTGATGCGAGGACAGAGCTCACACAAAAATCTTCATCTCTAGTAAGAAAGAGAGCAAGAGAATCACATACATGCACGCGCTAACGTTATTCAGCAAAATCTAATTGATATCACAACTGGTTCAATAGGCTGCAATCTCCTAATACCGCACAGAGGTCACAACGGCCATCACTGCTTTGATATGCTCTAACCATCCTTGATCCAAACAACTCACAAGCTTTAGTTATGTTTCTACAGCATTCAGTACGTGTAACTCAGTCCACCTGAAGTTAAGTGGGGTGGCTCTGTGTAGTTTTGGTTTACCAACCACACCTATTCTACAATTAGCAGCAAGAATATTGCTCTTCCAGCCCAGCAGACACATTAGAAATGAATAATTCATACCTCAATGTGTAGCAAGAGAGGGGCCTTTGGAAAAAAAGAAAAGTCACATAAAAAGCTCTTGGCAACATAATTATAGTTTGTGGGATTCAAGTAAGGGTTTTCAAAACAGCTAGATTTTATTCTCTATTACAGTAAAATAAACAGACATCAGAACAACTTTTGCATTTTAGAGTGCTCCTCCCCAGAGGGCTTGTCTACACAAGCCTTTTTAAACTGAATTTGACCATGTTCATCACCATAATTGCCAATTTTAGTATAAAGATGACACTAATGCCTGAAACTTGCCCATGCTAGAATTCATAGCTGTGGTGGTTAACGTCTATTAAAACATCTAAGAATCCTCAGAAGACAGACTCAAAGAGGCAGATACAATAAGCAGATAAAGCATGGGACAGTTGGTATAATATCTAGCTAAGTTGCTTCAAGCAATGTACTGATGTCAACGCTGTTATTTGCAATACTTCCACGCTCCTGCTCCCACTGCCAGCATGTCAGAGAGCTGACACTGACGGTTCTCAGAGAATAAATGTGGGAACAGAACAGCAGTACTGGTGTAACCCCACACTACTACTGTCTGGAAAAAATATAAATCAAGGTGCTTGTGATTGCAAACCTTATATTCAACAGAGATAGGAGGTGGTGTAACATTAAAAGGTATTACACTTTTTTGATATTTCAATAAATTGAAATCAAAAAAACTTCTTGGTTACTCTGATCAGTGTAAGCCTCAGGTCTTTTGTAGACAGTGTTCAGTTGTTCAAATGGTTCACCATGAGAAAATGACTCCTGTGAGAAGCAGGATCAGAGCTACTTGCACTGTAAATTAGTTGGTGCTTTTCTGAAGACTACTTAGGTTTTTCTGATGTTTCTGAAATGACTGGCTCTGGGATGAACTGTGACTCAACGTTGAGGTCAGAGTGCAGGGTAAAAAAACAATCTACCAAAATCTATTTGTTTTGCATGTGTGCCTATGGAATTCTAGGAAGAAGCATGCTAATACTGTAAATATTAGTGATTGTAGTATAAGTGACTATAAAGTCACTTAAGGGACTTGTTGAGCCAACTCATTCAGCCTAAACTCAGCTGCAGTCTATGTACAGAACACATGGGTCTTCTCAGACCAGAGCTCTCACGATCTTCAAGTTTTCTGTGTACTATAAATAAATACTCCTTTTAGGAAAAAAATACAGAGGATTTGTATTCTGTCATAAAAATACAAACCTGAGATCCAAGACTTGACTTGCAACAACTCCAGGCTGGGTGGATTTTCCTTCAGGCACATCATATAAGAACAGTTTACAGTCACAGACAACTGCATAAGCCCTCTGCCACCCTTTCTTAACTCCTGTAGGCTTTGGGACCTGCGTATAAATAACTGATTGCTTATTAAATGTAAGCACATGTAGTAGACATAGAAAGCAGGAACATTTAGAAAAGCTTATACTTAGATCAACGGAATTAGAACACGTTCTACGTGCCCTTCAAAACGGAGTGAAAAATGTCAAGTAATCACTTTTCCTCCCTTAAGCTCAACCATTCCCTGTTACAGTTTAATAAATATATTAGGTAGTATGAGGACAAACAATGGGGCTTCTATATTCCACAAATGCCAAACGGTAGGACAGTTTACCTTTTATGTTATGCTTACATCAACAGTAGAAATTCTTCCTTAAAGCATGCTTTTTTCTGCCACCCCTGCTGCTTATGAACACTGTAGCTACTAATCTACTAACCTTTAGCTCTCGTAGTCAAACCAACCGTTTCTCCCACATCTAAAGCAATGAAGGCTAAATAAGTTACATACACAGCACACAAAGCCTTAAGGCTTTAGCACAATTTAGGAGATCTGTTTAAACACACTTGGAGGTTCCAAGCTGCATAGCTGTAAGTGAAGTTTAGTATTCTTCCCTTGTTCAAGAACAAAAGGCTGTTACCTTGACATAACCTTTATAGGCGGTTCCTATTCCTCTTTGCACATCTACTCCGAGAGGCCTTTTGGCTTGCTCAGGGGGTATGGGGCAGACCTGAGGCGCGCTATCCTTGCAGGAAACATGGCATGCAAATGAACACACTAAGTACAAAAGAGAAAATTCACAGTGAAATGCATGTATGAGTCAATCGTAATAGGAGATTAACGTAGTCCACCCTTACGCTCAGCACATTAATTAACCACACTGAAACTAGCAGTCAAATATTGCAACAGCCCACTATGCTAAAGGAGTGAACACACCTAGATACTGTATGAGACTCTCCAAAGGGCTTTTATTTTCTCTTTTAAGTCTATTACTTCCATAAAGCGCAGGAACTGAGTCCACATTTCAAGGCAACTTATGAAAGCATTTTCCAGAAGGAAAAGGAGTTGGTCAGCCTCACTGGTGTTAAGCAGCAACTAACCCAGTCACAAAAGAGAAAAAGTACTAATAAAGGAGAAATAAAAATTATGTGGCAGTGATAGGTGACAAGATAAAATACAGTAGGTGTTTAATTTGATCTAAGTATGCAAGAATACTTCAAAGATAAAATAAAACTAAACTGACCAAAAGAAATAGAAAGGGTTAAGCTATTAAACATAGGCAATAGACTTGAAAGCATAATAAAGTAGAAACCAGGTGACAAGGACTGAAACACTGTGTGGTGAAAGGGGCACATACGTATCTCAGAATTCAAGTAAGGAGCAAACAACTACACTAATCGTTGCATCCTTTCTTACCATTTACACCACTTTGTACCGCACCAGCAAGGGACAGAGGTCTCTAAGTCTCCTGTCTATAGAGCACTTCACACAGAAAAAACTCAGAATATACGCCAGTTGACACAAGACAGACTACAAGAACTGCGTAATGAATTAACATGTTATATCAAGGCATCCTAACCACAGTTTATGGGCCAGATCTTTCCACAGAGGTTTTGCCTGGTTTGTCCCAGCTGCCCTGTTTCTACCAGTAGGCTTGGGAAGGCAATGGGAGAGTGGCACAGCACCACGCTCCATCCCGTGCTTCCTCCTACCCGTATTCTCAGAAGCAGGCACCTGGCAGATACCCTATGCCCATCGAGTCCTGTAATTACGAAGGATTAAAGGATTCCAGAAGACCTGCTTCTGCTAGAGCCACAGGCTGGGCTACAAACCTCCTCCTCATGATGCCTGAGGGAACAGCCAGGAGAGAGGGCAGCCCAGAGCAGGCTGCCTGGCTCCTTCTTTGAGCTATGGTCTGCTCCCAGGAGGTCAGGGGTTACCAAAAAGTCATGCGTGCCAAGTACTGTAGGTGCTCCCCAAGGCCAGGTAATAAATGTAGCTCTTTCAGGAGGCATCAATTATTTGGGATTGTGCATATCAAGGCACACCTGTTGGAGAATAGGGAAAATCCACAGGATATAGCCAGTTCCACAGGACTCTGGAAGTGCAGCTGTATTTTACTGCAGTCTCCAGCATTAAAAAGAGGAGGAACTGGGAAAAGCAAGTGACTGGGAGTGGGAAATGGCAAAGTTTTGTTCTATTGGAGTCATTTTTATTCTTATGTCAACGTGATTCTATTTTTTTCTGTAGTTATCAAGATCTGGAGTAGAAGAGGCAAACGGGAAAACTAATGATGCAGAGCTTAATCAAAATACACATGAGAAAAAAAAGAGTAAAGTTGATAGCTACACTAAGGGAAAGAGACCGTTTCAAACTTGCAGGAAGAGATGCAAAACAAGAGTTCAGAACTGTCAGCAACAGGAGACAAAAGGCAGCCCCAGGGCAAGTGCTGGCAGAGCAATAGGTGCTCCTGGGGAAAAATCACCACAGGAAGATCCGCCAGGAAAAAAGCCCTGAAGGGCAGATGAGGCAATCTGAATGTGATACTGAAGGCATCAGTGGAGAGGGTGTCACTAGCAAGAACTAAGCTAGGCACAGAAATACAATAAGGTTATTTATACTGTAGTATAAATCAACAGATTTGTGGACTACTTACTAAGTTCATGTGTCTAATCAAGATACACGTTAAGTATTTTCAAATAAAAAACCCTCCATATACTCAAACATGGAATTCAATATTGACACATGCATCAGAGAAAGCATTTAAAATAAAAACTGATGGACGGCAAGACAGGTCAAAAAACCTAGCAAACAGGTTACAGGTCAAAAAGCCTAGCAAATGGTCCTCCCAGCATAGGGGTTTATGATCAGGGTAGCACAAAACAGACAGACTCAGGTTCTTGTTACCAGAGTCTTTCCGTAATCTTCCCTACTACAGAAACAGAAAACAGTCGTGTCTTCCCCACCTCCCTCCCAACTCACACTATAACAGCACTAATGGTAGCAGAGTTAATTAGTAATATGAAAGGAAACCATGAGGGCTTATATTAATTCTTTGACTGATGAGGATGCAAAAGCACAAACCGTTCAGTGGCAGCCACCTCTCTCTTTCATTCCCTCCCCAAAGAAATGGTTGCCTTAAAATACATCAGTGTTTTGGGATGATTTTTTCAGGGACTTGCTGAAAATATAAAAAGTTTAACTGACTCACCGTCACAGGCATAACCTTGTCGAACTAATCCCACCATAAGAGAGGTGCAATGACTACACTGAGTAGGGCTTGTGAATGACTTGATGTTGAGCTGGTGAGCTTTAGGCTGAAAGAGACATTCAGGATAAAAAAAAAACAACTTTTCACTTTCTGTACTTATGCAGTGCAAGCATCTTCCTTCACCACCCTCCAAGTATACCAGAGTGCACATTATGAAACCTGGGCTTCTTTTAAGTAAGTACAGCTTGTAAAAGGTGCTGCAAGACAACCGTAACACTTTTATTTCCAATTGCATAAAACACTCAAACCCAAACCTCCAACCAACTACTTTTTGTCATCCCTTCTAACAAATCAAACCCCATCAACTTGCATTTGGAAACATTCGATTAAAAACAGAGACCTAACAAACAAACAAACACATGACAAACCCAAACAGGACAAGAACAAACATGGAGGGCTAATTTATAAATTATATTTTTTCCTTTGTTCTTTAGAATAAGGTTAGTTAGCACAGTCCCCCTACCTTTGGTACAGCTAGAGAAATGGATTGAATGGTGGGGGAAGGAGCAGCAGGCATCCTCTGAAGCCGAATTGGTTCCTGAATCACAAAAAACTGTAATTGAGCAAAAGGAGGCTTCAAGAATTTGTTTCAAGATCGGGGTGCTAAAGCTTATTGTTTTCTGATTATTTTTTTTTCTTCTTTGAAAATTATCAAAAATTTAATTGTCATAAACACCGCCACTCTGATTTAAAAGAAATAGATTGTTTTTTAAAGCACTCAAAGGAAAGCCTGCACACTAACAAACAAGCAGCAATACAGAAAACATATGAAAATGAGGTACATCAACATACACAGAGCCAGCAAAAAGGTTTCATTTGCAACTGTCCTCAAAGCAGGTGCAATTAACACCGACACATTGCAAATAAGCAACATTCAATCCTGCTTTTCCATAATGAATGCTGCAATATGTATTTATCATGAACAAGACAGGGAGACTTTCTAGTGAATTACTTGTCAGGGTAAAATAACAGCTCTCTTACTTCTTGTTGTTGCTCTGCAGTTACAACTGAAGTAGACGGTGAAACTTCTGACTTGGGACCCTGCGTTTCCTGCTCACTAATAGAACTGGTCTGCAAAAGTGACAGCAAACATGTTACATTAGATACCACAGATCTGACAAAGTGTTCTCACAGCAACATAATGGAAACAAAACACAATGCTGATTTCTATATGCAGTACACATACATCTAACAACTTTCCCCTCTGAAAAAAAAAAAAAAAAAAAAAAAAATCTTTCCTCAAAACAAACCCTGCCACCTGATGGAAAAGCTGTAAAGCTGGAAGTACTGAAACGCAAAACCTCATAGCAGGCAGCCATAGATGCTGTAACAGCCGCCTTCTCCCAGCACGGCTGTGTCTAATCTCTTGCACGCAGGTATGGCACGGTGCTTGAGAAGCCTGGCAATCATCCATAAAATAGCTCATTTCTCACGGTAGCTTACCACACTAGGATTTTTCTAGCACACAGCAGCCAGCAATTCTGCCATGGCAAAAATTCTTCAAGTAGTACTACACAATCTTTTAAAAAGTTCATTAAAATGGTTGGCCTCTGTCATTAAAAGAATAATGTCTACTTAACCACATTGTCTTATATTTCACTAAAATTTAAAACTGCCATCCATTACAAGCCTTCTATTAACTCCACACTTAAATTAGCAACTACTAATTGCCAGCACAAGGGGGAAGTATGCTACAATTCCAGAGCTAAAGAAGTTGGGTGTGGAAGTAGGATACTGCATTACTGTACTCTGAGGATATAATGAAAATCATGATTAACAAACATCAGATTAGACATCACATCAATGATGTAATTAGCACTAAAGGCAACAAGTAATGAATCATTCACTTCCCAGCCAGTTGAGACAGGAAGATGGCTCAAGTTCAGTTCGCTCACTAAATGTGTTCAGATATTTGTTATTTTTTTGGTTATGAATTGATTGGTAGGGCTGGGCCATTTCTGATCAAATTGTACCATTACGTAATATGAACTATTTAAAAATGCTTTAGCCATACGGACAGTCAAAATACAAAATAGTAAGCCTGTAAAGAGGTATTAAAAGAAAACTAAACTAGCTCTATTTAGTGGATTAAGTTATAGAGAAGTTAAGGAAGCAAAATATCTAGTTTTAGAAGGCCATTTTTACTATGACAGGTCACAACAAAATAAGGACACAAAACTACTAGCAAAAACTTACTTCTTCCCAAAAGGCTAGCAGAGAAGATGTAGATGAAGAAGAAACAGAATCCTTTGTTGTAACGGATATGAGGGATAAAAACGATCACTTATCACCCACAGGAAAACTTCAGATAGAATACTAGTAGGCTAGCTAAATATAACGTTTTACATGGGCAAATGATATTTATTCAAACTAAATTAACCCACAGCGGACGACACAGACTATCTTTAAGTACATGTGAAAAAAATTGTTAATGGAAGTCATTAAGTACAGTATCAGCAATTTTAATCTAATCCATCAGAAAATGCCACCTGCATTCCCATAGCAACTATATATTTATTGCAGGATCTGTAGAATGGAATCTTTGTTAGTTATGGGCTTGATCACAGAATCATAGAATTGTCTAGGTTGGAAGGAACCTTCCAGATCATCGAATCCAACCATTGACCTAACACTGCCAAAACCCAACACTAAACCATATCATTAAGCATTCTAAGATATTCTATATGTTCCTGTTTTAAGTATATCTGGTAACTTTTTAAAGCAATGTTTTAAAATATCAAGGTCAGTAGATAAAAATTATTATTCAGATAGCAGCATATATCATGTTTCTCTCTCTTCCGTCCACCTCATCCATATAGCGCATCTTGTGGCTTTGGCAAGAAGGTCAGGGGGAACATTTTGTGACTGGGAACAGCACTTACACAAAGTGTATGCAAATACCACATCACATCCATAGGCTTTCTTTTTAGCAACAATGACAATTTGGGGAAAAAATAATAATTAAAAAAAAAAAAAAAGAGAGTACACATTTCCGATATAAAATCTAACCAGACTGACAAGGTTTTAACCTGAGCCCCTTTACCTCGGCTCCATAAACATAACAGATTATTCTTTCCAGTTCAAACTCTTGGTTTTATCCTAAACTGTCTACATGTTTTGCAAAAAAACATCCCAGAAAATCTTCAGGGATCAAGAGTTCATGAAGTAAGGAAATGAGATTCAATGTTGCATTTAACAGCTGCTTCCTTAGGGAGTGCACAAACCTTTTAAAGCGAAACGCCCACTTGGAGCTGTGATTTGTATGATTAGTTTTCTAAGGATCAGAGGGTGTGTCACGATAAACTTATTATACCAACATCTGTGCATCCTCTGATTCTCTTCCCAGTTCCTTCTACTCTAACCGCTCCATTAAGATCTGGAGCCAACACTTTTAAATATCTGTTTAAACACTCCTTGAACCGTGTGAATACTTTTCTTTTTATTAACCAGCATCTTCCAACTGCAAAGCATTTAATCCCTTATTTGTAACAGGGTGTGCCAGCCTTTCCAAAAAAACCTTGACTATATATTATTTAGCCAAATGTTTGAGATTAACCTGAACAAAGAAGCTGGAATGGGAAATAATTAAATGTGAACTTCTGGGAGTATTTCCCAAAGGTGCCAGCTTCTCTACAAAATGCCAAGCAATCTGACATCTACTGGGCATCCAATTGTGTGTCATGCTGATTTGGCCAATATGCCAGATCCAAATGTGCCATATAGTGCCCAAGTGCTACTTTTACGTCATAAAACTGTAATTCAGTTACCACATTTTTATAGTTATTTTACATAAAAACTCACTCTGAAAGTCAGATCACGTGCAAGAGGAGAGGTGTTGAAATATTCAAAAATGGAATCTTGAAAGTCTGGAAGTTTGAGACCTAAAATCCAAAGCAGAACAAGCTTAGTTAAAAGGCAACATTGCAGGTGGTGTTAGAACTCTGTTAAAACACAGTAACTTTAATTACCTGAATCTGTTCTGTATTTTTCTTCCAGTTTTTTCTTCAAACCTTCCATTTCTTCCAACAGTTCCTTATTTTTTGCTTCCGATTCCTTTAATTTACTAGAGCAATACAATATGATCAAAATGCAATCTGAAATACCTCCAAGGCAGAAATGTCAGCGTGTAGGCTTGTTCATTTCTGGTCCTACATCTCAGTGTACTGGAAAACTCTCTGGTTTTTGGTTTTGGGTTTTTTTTTTGAGGAGTGTTTTTTTAAAAGATATTTTTTGTCTTAAGGCTGATTAATTTTATTTTTCCCCTAAATAGGCATCTCACTACTTGACTGGATAGTCAAAACTGTACTTAAGACTCCTACTATCATTGCAGATATCTGCCATACAAAGTTATTCTAGTAGTAGTTTGGCCTTTTATTCCCACGAATATGTCTACTCTCCAGTTAGTCTAAGAAAAGGTATTGAATTTGATTTGAATTTGCTCTTATGCTTTTTTTTCCCCCTCAGGTGCCCAAGATCTGTATCTTATTACCAAGCTATCCACAGCAGTGATATGTTTACTTGAAGAATTTTTTACAGTTCTCGTTCGACTATGTAAGAAATGTGTAGTCTGTAGAATGGGATCTTTCTGGCAGCCCAATATCCCAGGCACAAGGGGCCATTTTTAAGAAAGTCATTACTATTCTAATGAGCAGTTTAGAGCAGTACATTAAAACCCAAGCAGAACCAAAGCCCTTATTACCTTTCAAAAGATATGTTTGCATCTTTAACTTTCCGTAGCTCTTCTTGAACTAGTTGTTTGGCACGAATTTCTGCATCAAGGGCAGACTGTAATTCCAGCCTGGCTGACATATCCAACTTCTGACTGCGTCGCACTTTCCAAAGTGGATCCTGTTGCAGTTAAGTTACTGAATATTAATATCAACTGTTTAAAGGCATTTCTGTTCTTGTTCAAAGACATAAGTTAGCTTTCACACTGGTTCAGAGAATGCTCTTTTAATTACTTATGGCCAGTATCCCTGCTGCATGGAAATCAGTTGATAGTCAGACTATGTTATGCAAAAATGGAAGTAATGAGCAATTTTTATATTGGTTAAACCACTAACATAATATGCTTGAAACCAAAATGCTGGATCGCTGAAGCACGGAACTCAAACTGAGAGAACTCACTGAAAATGGTTAGTTTGCTTTGTCCAATCTAGAAAAAAGTATAAGACTTGCACAGTGACACACTGGACTTTCAAACATGAGATAAATGTCAATATTTAATGTAAAGCATACTAATCTAAAACATACCAAGAGCAGGAAAACCATAAAAAAAAGGAAATAATCCAGTCTTGAGATACCTAAGATAACTAGAACATTTGCCTAAACAATTCTCACGCTTGCTAAGTAGCATACGCTACACTTCTGCATACTCCATTCAATTCTGCCCTACTATCCCCTAAAGCTAACATCCCGAGCTTTTCCAGGGATTTGTCAGTGCGGACTACATTTTAGATATTCCCTAATGGATACCTCTCTAGTCACATATGAACTTGAAAATAGCAGTCATGAAAACAAAAGGCATTTTTTATGTTGAGAAATAATTGCTTTAGATCAGGTTCTGCTGAAGTTACAAAACCAGTTGTAATTTAAAGAACAGAGAGCGTTCTTTGGCAGTAGCTAAGAAGAAAATGCCAACTGCATTTGATCCGATCTTTCTTCCTATTAAACCTCTCAATATTATAATCCTCTCTTGATGATGTAGGCAAATGTTAGCTCATAGGAAGTCATAACTTTCTCTTATTCTCTCCTATTCATAGGTTTGGAAGGGGTGGGTGCCTTCTTATCTGTATAAACCAGCAACAGATGGACTCTTTGCATGGCAGACTGCGCTGACTGGCATTGCTAGGAACTTGGGCTTCCATGCCTAGCTGGAAATGGCTCTGCCTCTCCTTATGCAGGTATTTAGTACCTGCCAAGGCAAACCAGTGTTTTCGTCTTTGAAACCATACTCCTTTGTGAGAGCTCTTCTGTTTTGCAGATTGTTTTTGGCGTTCATATTACTACTGTATGGGAAAATTATGGCACAAGGTCTCATCGTTCTGCATGTAAATAAATCTACATGCTCTCAGTGTGTCACTAGTTTTAACAGTATCAACCAGCTAATACTCATTCACAAAGAAATCTTTATTATTTCACTGTAACAGCACTTAAAATTATTCACTTGCATCTAACATGGTGAGGTACATTTCTGTATTCCTCTTCAATGCTTTATGTTATTGTTTCTTCTTTCCGCTGCACTGTTTAAAGCTGTTTCTGATGGTAGACACTAGTATGAAACAACCCCCCCCAGTAACTACCAAATTCTGAACGGATTACCTAGATGCATTTCACAAGTACTAGATAAAAAAATAGAAAGCAGAGCAGAGGATTTATTAGAAAAGAATTCTGATTATGAACAGATAGCTGAAACTAAAAATTAGCTTCTAGCTTCTTAGATATCCCCAGGACAGCCTGAATGCTTGCTATTTTCTTACCAGTGTTCGTGACCCCAGACTGGAACTTCTCAATGATTCTAGTTCTTCTGTCATCTTGGAAGCTAACGCTTGGAGATAGCCACGAGCATCCTTCTCATCGCTTACCCTGTTGCGCAATTACAAAAAACTGTTACTTAACAGTTCCTTGGCTCATAGCACCAAATACTGTACCATCAAATAATCAGTGTCTGCACTGGATTTAGGGACATACAGAAACAGACAGAGCCGGAAAAACTCTCCCAGCAACCGAAAACTGAATACATCTTAGATCGTCTGCTTTAGATTTTTCTTTTTTCTGATTCTCTCGATTGTGTCAGTTGCTAGGGAAACTGAAGTTTCCCTTTCACCATCAGCAAGAGTTCTGCAGAGGTTCACTGCTATTGTTTGGAACATGATCTGCATATTGCTTGCTCAATTTTTATAAGGGCTACCTTCAAGTCCTTCTGGTTTTGCATGCTGGAAATGCTTGCACACGGCTCGCTAAACCAGCAAAAAACAGAGGGAAGAACTGACCTGTGGCTGTACTAGCGCTTATCTAGTACAGCTAGTGTGGTTCTATATGTTAACATGGACCTTGTAAATCATGACCATCTTCCTGAATGAATTTATCAAAATATTCCAAATTGGGTGATTTAGTGAGCACTTTACAGACTGAAGCAAGCTGACATCAAAACCCTCTCCTTTGTACTTAACAGCATCTGAAAATTTCAATTCTCATTACTACTGAGCAATACTAGAAAGCAGAATAGAAACAGTTAATCAACACTCAGAAGTACCATGCTTTTGTTGATCCCAGACACAGAGAAAAGGCCTTTTTCAAAAAAAAAAAAAAAAAAAAAAAAAAAAGCCAATCAATATTTCAAAAGTTGAAAGTGGCCACCTGGACCTCTAAACAGCACATACCATTGAATAATTTCTGCAATCTGAGCTTCCCAGTGGGCAACAGACTCCTTCTTTGCTGCTAGGTCTTGAAGTTCATCTTCTAGTTGTCTGTTCTGTGCTGTTAATTTGTCCACAAAAGAGCAGAGCTGAAACATAAAATTAATTTCACTTGTGATTTATGTCAGTTTCAGACTTTTTAGATATGTGTGTGTCTACACACCTATAGAATTTGAACAAACAAGACCACCTGGGCTATCTGGAAGCTCTAACACAGACTAAAGAATGGGAAAGGATTCTTTTTTTGTGGAACTGAAGACTAGCTCATGAGCATAGAAGAATATATTGCCAGTTCACACAAAACAATCCAAAACAAAGGAAAAGAAAAAGCAAGTGTAGAAGTCATCAAAAGGAATGAGGTTTAACTCTAAGCCATCAGGAAGGCAGGCTGCCGTTGTAAATGCTTACTTCTCTGTGCAGCCTTCATGAAGAAATCAGAAGGTGGTGTCCTCTGAGCTGAACTGAGATGCTAAAGGTACTATTTAGCCAGATCTCTGACATTTATATGGCGAAAATGACATTTGTTTTACTCAGATACTGCCTGAATATTCACAGATCCTGTTCTGACCAAGAAGTAGCCTACTTCAACATCAGAAAGTAATGAAGTTAAGAATTACATTTTGCTTAAAAATGCGTCCTAAAATAATTACCCTCTCATTTTCTGTTGTTAGCTTCTTGTTATCTTCCAAGAGCATAGATCTTTCACGCTCATATTTCTCTTTCATTGTTCCTACTGCTTCCTCCATTTCACTGTGCCTGAGGAGAAGGACAAGAAGCAGAAACAAACTGTAACATTGCTGAACCTGTAGACTGGGATTTTCAAAAAGGAATAAACAGAGTTAAGGTGAAATACCAACCTGAACAGACACCTATGCAATGCAATACACACAAAAAAGAAATCCGTAGTTAATGACTCATGCCCAAAAGCTTACCTCTCTCGCTTTGTTTTCTCTAATTTATCCTTTAATATCATTATTTCTTTCTGCAGTGCAAGCTGATGGCTCTCTGAATCATGTACTTCCTTTTTCACATTTTTTACTTCCAAAACATGCGAGGCTTCTCGTCGGACCAACTCCTCTTCATAAAATAAGATTTTCTTTTCCAGCTCAGACTTAATTTTGGAAAGTTCCTGCTGATGTTCTAGTGTGGCACCCGCTGCCCGGCCTCCCTGCTTCAGCTGCAGAAGAAGAGAAACCATCAGGAAGAGACTATGATCTTTAAATTTTGGGAATATTGTTTAAAATCAGAATTGTCCAATTGGTGACACTTGGGAAAAATTTTTATTTGGGCACCAAGTGATTTAAAAGGTGCCTATGCCTGTCTCCAAGCATTAAGCCCTGTAAGTGACTGCTCTGCTTACATGACCCTAATAAAGGGTTCAAATGATCTGCAGAAATAACAGATTTGGACCACATTGGTTTAGTATCTGCTTAGAATTTATATAAACTGGACATTTTCAAGACATTAGTCCAATGAGATATTGAAGTCTTTCAAACAAAAAAAAGCAAATAAATCTGAACACTTTAAGTCAGGTTTCTAGTAATGCTGTAGTTTCTAAGTCTCCCACAGGTATCAACAGCTGAGTAAGCAAAACTACTGCAGCTCCTGTGCCATGAGTAAACATTTGTCAAAAAACATGTAACCTTTAGAGCTTCCAGTTCATTTTCCAGTTGTTTGGAGAAGACCTCACTGTGCTCACGAAGCTTGCGTTCTTTTGATGCTTCTGCTACAACTTCTTCAAGTTGGGCTTCCAGCTGTAACAAGAGGAATTTTAAATCATTTCAACACATGGCAGTGCTACCTGTATCATTCATTTCCTTTCCTCCATAAGGACAAGCAGCAAGTTTTCCTTATTTCTATTTTACACTATAACAATAATCTGAGAATGTCATGACAATTGTTTTGCCTTCACCTAGAGAATACATAAAGTTTGATGATTTTTCAGTGATTAAAACACTCTGGGTTAACCACAATAGCTGTTTCTTATGCCCTCTTCTGGTTATCTACTTCATCTTATGTACAACTATAAATTGCTTAGAATACTAGTTGGAAATTAGCTTGCTTAAAGATATTACAGACATGCTCTACAATGAGTAACTACAGAGGAAGGAAAACCACATATTTAGCCTGTATCACTATTCCTCCCTCTAGCTGAAGAGAAAAATTCAGTTAAAAAAAGAAGTCAGAATGCCCCAACCTTAAAGCACATGAAGACATTAAGCTTTCTAGGTTTCAAGCTGACTATGAGTCAGAGTCTACAAGAATCAAAACACAAGAACTAAGAAGCTGGGCATACAGCAAGAATAGTTTCCTCTGGATTAAAAGGAGCCTGAGTACAAACAAAAAAAGAAGACTCGGTTCATTTCCTGATACATCAGTAAAACATTTTGAAACAAGTTCAAGATCTATTTTGTGAACTGTAGCAAAAGTTACATGGAAGAGTTACTGGGGCAATTTCTTACAGATGGACAAAGGAAATTATCACTAATGGTCCTGATTTTTCAATACAATCACATATGAGATACTGAATAAGCAGCAGCTGAAACATGTTATTGTTAGCTATTTTATCAAGCTACCTCTTTTCTGATCTTCTCTGATTTACGGATGTCCTGTCGCATAGCATCAATTTTCTGCATGCTCATTTCCACCTCCTCTTCTTTGTCACGAAGTTGCCGAGACAGCTTCTGCTTTTGAGACCGCAAGTCTCCCATCCTCTCACTGAGCTCGGAGAACTCCTGCACAGCTAGCTTCCTTTGTTGGTGGGCATCCCTCAATTCTTTGGATTGCATCTTTAATCTCTCTGAAGCTTCTACGAGTTGCTGGTTTAAATAAAGATATAATAAAAAGAATTATTTGAACTCCATATATTCTTACCAAGAAGAAAGGAACTGGACCTACATAAGCATGACTCGAAAGCTCAATCACCTTATATAACTTCTAAATACTATTTCTAATTCTTAATTTACACTATTTTTTTTTTCCCCTGGCTAAGCAGCTGCAGTAACGTAACAAGACAGCAGTTATTCTACTTCTAGTGTGGCAGCTCCAATAGTACCTTTGGTGTTCCAGAAGTCTTTCTTACAAATCTGACTACACAAGGCCACTTCACTTCTGAATAACTTAATTTTAGATTACCAGCACGTACCTGTACAACAATAGTAACCTTTTTTAAAGGAATGTTTTAGCAGACGGCACATTCAAGAGAGCCATCAAAGACACTGTACCAGCACTGAGATGCCGCAGCAAATCTTGTGAAATTCTTCAGAAAACTGAGGAAGATTCCTTAGAACAAACTGTGAGTCCTAATACTTTAATTGAAAGTGTAAAAGCTGTTTACAGCAAGTAGTTAACAAAAATTAACAAGATTAAAATACAGATTGAATGTTCTACATAAAATCATTTGAGAGTAGGAGAAAAAAAATAAGAAAAAGAGCAGAACCAGACAACAGAAAAAACGCATACTGCTAAGGGACTTCTAAAAATTTCTGCCGTTGGTAGGAGTACTGCAGGAGCATTCATTAACTTCCCCAAAGGCATGTGTTCAAACCAGAAGGAACAGATTTGCCTTCTCTGCTGCTCATACACTGGTAGATAATCCTTACCAGTGGTAAACAGACAGAAGAGAGACTGTTAAATTCTAGCAGACAAAAAACCCAGAGATTATGCCCCATGGATTACTTTTGGGTCCGTCTAAATGTCATGTGAACAATACGGCTGCTAGACTTTTCCAAAACTAGCTATTTGGATACAGGTAGGGGTTTTTGTTATATATTATTGAAAGCAGTATGAAGTATATGCAAACCTCTATTTACTGCAAAATATTTGCTGACTTAAACTAAGATACTGTTACATTTTACCAAGCAAACAAAGGTGTAATTTACACAAGAGAAAATAAACACAGCAATTACATAAAAGTAATCCTCAGCCTTAAGCAACAGTTAACCTTCTGATATTGCAAAGACTAAGTGGACTCAAGCTGCAACAGTGATCTAGCACTATTAACTCCTTCATTTATATATATATATATACACACACACATACATACACACTTTTTGGTATCTGCAGAATTGATGAGTAGCCACAGATCTGAGTTTAACTCCTGTGTATATTATCAAAGAATCATAGAATCATTTAGGCTAGGCAGGACCTTTAAAATCATCAGGTCCAACCATTAGCCTAGCACTGCCAGGTCCACCACCAAACCACGTCCCTAAGCACTACATCCACACATCTTTTAAGACCTCCAGGAATGGTGACTCAACCACTTCCCCGGGCAGCCTGTTCCAATGCCTGATAACCCTTTCAGTGATGAAATATTTCCTAATATCCAATCTAAATCTCCCTTGGTGCAGCTTGAGGCTGTTTCTTCTCATCCTATTGCCTGTTACCTGGGAGAAGAGAAAATTCCTTTTGGGTAATTATAGAGAGCGATAAGGTCTCCCCCCTCAGCCTCCTTTTCTCCAGGCTAAACAATCCCAGCTCCCTCAGTGGCTCCTCATAAGACTTGTGCTCTAGACCCTTCACCAGCTTTGTTGCTCTTCTTTGGATGCACTCCAGCACCTCAATGTCTTTCTTGTTGTGAGGGGACCAAAACTGAACACAGTATTTGAGGTGGGGCCTCACCAGTGCCGAGTACAGGGGGACGATCACTTCCCTGGTCCTGCTGGCCACACTATTTCTGATACAGGGGCCAGGATGCTACTGGCTCTCCTGGCCACCTGGGCACACTGTTGGCTCATATTCAGCTGGCTGTTGACCAACACCCCCAAGTTCTTTTCCGCCGGGCAGCTTTCCAGATGCTCTTCCCCAAGCCTGCAGTGCTGCATGGCGGTCTACAACAGACTCCCACTACAGTACCTGTCTTGCTAGCCTTCCCCCTGATTCCTACCCAGAAAGACTCAACCCTATGGTCACCATTGTGAAGCTCTAGACAGTCAAAACACTCCCTGACGTACAAGACTACCCCACCACCTCTCCTTCCTTGCCTATCCATTCTGAAGAGTTTATAACCCTAATTCCTACATGACCATTCTCAAGCGCTTCTGTGGTTTCTAACACATCAATAACCCCTGCGTCTTTGTTGTCACATGGCTCTCCAGCCCCTGAGATGGCAGACCAAAGGACCTCACTAGCGTCCCTCAAACACTGGTGTGCCTCCCCCGACTTATCTCTAGCAAGCCTGGTTTTATCCCTTTCCCTCTTCAAATCTAGTTTAAAGCTCTTTCAATGAGCCCTGATAACTCCTGCACCCTTCGAGAGAGGGGTACCCACCTGTCACCAGCAGGCTTGGTGTCATGTAAATCGACTCATGATTAAAAACCACAAAATTCTGCTGGTGACACCAGGCTTGGAGCCAGGTGTTGATCTGCTGGCTCTTCCTGTTTCTTTCCTCAGCATCCCCTGCAACTGGAAGGACAGACGAGAACACTACTTGTGCTCCTGATCCTTTAACTAGTCATCCCAAGGCCCTGAAGTGTCTCTCGATTGCCCTTGGACTTCTACTGAAACAGTTAAGAATAAGGAATTAAACTAAACCCATTCTTTAGATGTTTGTTCCATCTGGCAGAACACATTTGAAATACATGTCTATCAACTACCAAAAAAGAAACTGTGCTACTTTAGAAAACTACTGTTAACAGATTCACTAACATCTCAGTATAGTTTTAAAAAGCAACATTTAAAACACTAAAATAGGAATCACAACAGAACTGTTCTATAATTACTTCCCATGACCATTTTTAAATGTATCTATCTTTGGATCAATACCTTATGAAGGTCCTCCTTTTCTTGCCGCAGTACTCTGCACTGTTTTTCTAGTCCTTTCAACTTGTGTATAGAGTCTTCATGTTCCTGTCGGAAAGCCACTGCATCTGCAAGCTGTCCTTCCAGTTTACTTATATCTGTAGATGAATACATATTAAAGATTTACACCAATAAACCAGGCAATATTACTCAAGCAAACCAGCATCACTTTGCTTGGAAAATCAACTTCTTTCCTATTCCCACCATGTTAGATTGTTTAAGGTATTTCGGGGCACTGACACCTCCAAATAGTTTTAAATTTCTCAGCCTATTAAAGAAATCCTCCCAAAGACTGTGATCTCTAAGTGAACAAGCCTTAGCACAGGGCTTTGTTTTGTTTTTAAAGAATGCAACTTCTAGCCCTTGAAAACGCTGAAATAAACTTGAGTTGTTCTAATTCCAGTTCTAGTAATTTGTCTACTAAATAGTTTTCATTATACGACAAGCAAGGATACAGTCAGTCATTAGTGCATCAAGCAAGACAGGAAAGGACTGTTTATAGGAATAACAGGGAATCATGGAACGGTCAGAGTTGGAAGGAACCTTAAAGATCACCTAGTTCTGCTCGAGTTCCACTGATGTCTGTGGCAGAATAGGAAATTCGACCTATCTGTTTAGGGATCCCAAGCACTGCTGTAATGATTAAAGTATTATTCTTTTCCTCACTTCAGCATAAACCTCATCCCACCCCACATGAACAAATACTGCTTCTTTTTAAACCAGACCATACTGCCAGTTTTTGTATTTAACAGGATATCATTGGCTGAAGAGCTAGATAAATGCGAACCGCTTGCAGAAGCAGCACCTTAATCTAACTATTTTGACTCAAATCTAATTGTAGAAAACACAAGAATAGCTCTTTTTTGGAACAATAAGCTATGTAGGACAGCTGAGCTGATTTTTGCAATGCACGCACCTACAAAAGGGGTCTATTGCCAAACTGCGGGGGGCGGGGAGCGTGTGGAAAATCAGCATCAGCAACTCAGCATCTGAACTCACTTATGCTGCACTACGGGCCCCTATAAACCTCTCAGCCAAGTCATTAGGATTCAAAACTACCATTTTGTTTATCGCTGATTTCCACTTAAAAATTAGACACTAATAGGAGGTTTGTATGGATAAACTAATAGCATTGTCAAGCAACAGATTTTCAGTGATATGGATGAGTCAGTCTTCTCTCAGGACAGATGCCAGTATTTGTTTTTCTGCAATGCTCAGTGCTTCCTACTTAATGCATCACCAGACAGAAACACAAAGGGAGCAGGAGCTCAGAAATATCTAAATGTGACCTACTATTATACACCCCCCCACACCTATCCCCTTACGTTACTAAAGACCAACTATAGTCTTTTCTCCCCACTGACTATTCCATCTGCCTCCGAGTAAAACCCCTCCAGAACAATACTCCCCCAAAAAAGGAGGAGTAAGAGAACAGGATCTCTGGAGATTTTTAGGGAAACACACATCACACAAAATATTTAACTGAACCCATCCACACAATTCATTGTACTCTAGACTCCCCATGCTAGAATATGCTATCAGGTTAAGCAAGTGGAAGAAAAAGTTAAGCACTCATCTGGAAAAACTGAAATACCTCTTTAATATTGAAAGAGACTTTAAAAAACCCTTTGTTTTTTTAGCACCTCAAGAACATGAATTCTAATTATTGCAAAAAAACACTACATAATGTTACTAGGAGTAGCAAAATAAATTGCATTACTATAATTACCATGCCAGAAACGTACCTGTTAATTTGTTCTTCAACCGTTCAATTTCTTCATTTAGTTTTTTAATCTCCTTATCACGGCTTGTATTTACTGTAACACACACTGGACCTTGGAGGTTCTGCATTGTCTGTGTAGATTCTTAAAATCAGAAAAGGAAGGAAAAGACTTTCAATAAAACACATTCCAATTCCTCCTAATCAGCAGAGCTAAAGATCCAAACAAACATAAACCACTAACCTTGCAGTTTTCTGTTCAAATCCTGCTTTTCTTGCTCCAATTTCCGTATTTTCTTTTCATAGCCTTCTATTTGTGAAGTGTTCTTTAAGTCACGCTGTACATCCATATCTTTGGTTACAGTGTCAGACTGCATCGCACTCTTTAAAGTGCCTCTATCAGATAAAGAGCTGAAAACAAATATGTAAGTTAGAACATTTTAATAAATACTCACAGCAGTCTACGGCAGCAGCATGCTAGGATTCCAGCAAATACGCACCTTAAACTTACAAGAATAATTAGTGCAGTAATTGTTAGCATTGAGTCAACTGTCAGGGCAGATAAAGTTCTTATTCCCTAGCTACTGCAGCATTAAGATACTTGTATTCAGGATTTTAATGATGCTGACGTACGTTCACTTTACAAACTGCCTGAATGAGTGAAAATGTTGACTCTCCTACGCTAAAGGTTACTACTACCTAACAGTGAAGTAAGCAGAATGGAAAGTGGACCTGCACTGAGAGCTGAGAAACAACCCAAAAGTTTAGTTTCAAGGGTGACAAAGATGAATTTAAGTTAAGTCACAGGATTTCACTCTGAAAAGGATGAGATGTGCGTACTGGGTTCTTTATGAAATATGCACGGAGGTAACAAAACCCGGAAGAGGGAAACAAGGGAATAACAAACTGGGCAGAATAACCTTAAGAACAGAGACAAGTATGTGTTTGAGGGATCTTTGAAGTCAGATGGAGGCCATTTCAAAGTTGGGCAAACTTAGCCTGCCAGCAGGACTTCAGCAGGACAGCTAATTCTGAACTGTTCCCAGCAGACATACATGTGGACAAGACTTGCTCTCAGCCACTCACTGCAGGAAGAGCATGCTTATACACAATTGCAAGTAATACATCTAGTCCCTTAACTTTAATTTAATTCAAATAGATTAAGTACTAAATACAAAAGCATCTAATCTCAAAAAGCATGATCCAAATATGTTCAGATACTTGGAATAAAAAAAAGAAGGGATAAAGGTTTATCCACAGGTACACCTATGGACATCAACCTTTCTACATGTTCATAAAAATGAGAATTTCATAGATTAGCTGCATTTAGGAAACAAGTGTGATGAATACCATATTCTTTGCTTACCTATCAGTTGTGTACGTAAACCCAACAAACGGTAAATGCAATCCAGAAAAGCCTGTATGAGAACTTGGTGGCACCACTTCCTGCATGAAAACAAAATGCATGAAAACCCAAAAGACAACCCATCCAGGCTAAAGGCATTTGATTTAGCCTCAACAGTTAAAGAAAGACAACTAATGGAAAGACTTTTCTTAGCGCATACCAAATCACAATTGGCAGTAGAGCCTTCCATTGCCCCTGGAAGAACTTTATTTCAGATTAGGTCATTTAATATAATGATCTGAATTTAGGAGCCTCTTAAACCAGCACTCAAAAGGACAGCATTTCAACAAGTTCAAAACACAATGCAACCATTAAAAGAAACCCCAAAATTTCAAGTTCTTAATTAAAAGTGACCTGGCGCCAAAATGCATGCTGTTAGTTTTAGCATGCCCGTTACTGTTAGTCACGTAATCAAAAAGCATGCCAAAAGCTCTTCATTTCTTGGAATACAAGCTGATGAACAAATTACCACAAAAGCCCTCTGCTCCTCCTGACCTGAGTTTGTAAATTACTACACAACAGAAATGGAGAAGGGGAACACCAAGGTCCCCACTCCAAATGCCAACTTCCTGGTTCTTAAGTGAGTGGAGAAGTAGCAGTGTGAGCTCTCTCCCCTGGACAGCTGTGATTGCAAGCTGCATGGAGAATATATGAGTATTTCTGAAGACAGATTTATATTTATTTTTTTTTTACCTTTGAAAAGGAATAAATCCAAACACTAGCACCTTGTAAAGGTAAACTAAAAAGGCAGCTAAGGGTTTCCCCCCCTCCCACCTAGATATGTTTTAACTTTGACTGACCATGTCAACAAGTGCTACCATTTAGAAAAGCAGCTCACAATTTCCAATAACCCAAAATGACAAAGAGATTAAAAACTTGGATTTTTCACATTTGAAATGACTTATTTTTCATCTCTTATATTACTTACTTTGAAATAAGTTCTCACTACTAAGTTATAGTGCAGCAAGGTTACATATTTGCATTAGTAATATTCAAAAACAAAGACTCACTGGATTTCTTAATACATCATCATCTACATCAAAGTTTGAGGTGTCAGAAGGACTGCTAACATCTGGAATGTAAGGTGCTTCTAGGTTTCGTATGTTGTCCCAATTAAGTCCTTCAAAAAATGCATGAGACTTAAAATCCTCTATTCCATTCTGTCCCAGTCTACGCTCCCTACTGCAAATGAGTCGCTGAATAAGATCTTTTGCTTCTTCAGATACATCTGTAACATGGGATGGAAACTGAAACCGTTCCTAGAAAACAAAACGAATAGAGAAATTTTTAGAGAAGGAATCCACTCCATAACTTTCAACAGTAATTTCAAAAAGAACATGCTAAATCACACCAATAAAACTGGAAATGAATAGGCAACCATGTTATTGTTCCAGTGAGCAGTGGCAGAGCACAATGCACTACATTCAGTGACAGATTTTTTTGTCCTTGAAATTCATTTTAAGACCAAGTAAATCATTTCTCCATTTCTTTAATACAGATCTATTTGCAACTAACTGCAATTACAGTAACTCTGTTAGGAAAAGCAAATTTTTTTAAAAAGACATACAGGAATCTTAACACACTATACTATATTGAAGATCATACAATAAAGGCAGACCCTCACTGGTATTTTTAGTCACAGATCCACTGATCTCCTGTAGATGTACTCCTTGAGATTTTATTAATTCCAACTCTAAAAAACCCATAATGGTAGCCAGTTCTTTACAAAACTTTGTTGTATTTAAGGCTGTATTTTTCTAATTTATAGGTTAAATATCTGCTTTTCGTAACAATCTACATTTTGCAAAGATTTATAGTATCATAAACAAACGGAAATTCTAAAAATTGTAATTTCCACTAACATCTGAAATTACTCTAGATAAAAATCAGGAAAACGTTTTCTGTATTTTAGCTTGTTACTACTACCGCTGTATAATCAAGAAGGGGTTTTTGTTTGGTTGGTTGTTAGTTTTTTTTCAATAAACAACAATAGCATATATATCTCTTTTAATAATACAATTTTTCAAGCTTAAAATGGGATCATTAGGGACCAAATCAGCATAACTGAAATTGAACTTTAAAACTTCCATTGAAAAACATACAATGATATTGACTGCGTGTCTGAATGAGACTAAAATCTTAAGTCTGCAGGACAACAGCTTCAGATTTCCTCCCAAGTAGTTCAACAGCCAGGCAGCCATAGTTTACACTGCACAGTTTGTGTACATAGTTTACATTTGCAACCAGTTAGTTCACTGAAGAAATTAAAGCAAGAAAGAGACTAATATTTATCACAGCAAGGGTGTCAGCTCTGGCAACAGTTTCACGTCTTATCCATCACTGTTTCACTGTGAGAGCAGAGCATTGTAAACACCAGCAAACTGCACTTATCCTGGGGAGAAGAAAATGCAACACTACAGCCTACACAACAGCTTCTGGCTACCTAGGGTGAGTATGCACATCAACACATCCTCCTAATACAGCTCTTGAAAGGACACCAGGAACTGGTTAATTCTTATTCCCTAATGTTCAAAACGCACCCAGAAGTTCCAACGCTTCTCTACCACTTTGGCCCTGGATAAACCCCCTGACGTCATGTTCTTCATGCAGCTCAAGTTCACGTTTTTCTACCGCTTCCACTCTGGGCAATCCCCCCAACCTCATGTTCTTCATGCAGCTCACGTCTACCCTGGTTGACTTGCCTGTTCCCTTTTTTGCACTGTTATCACTGACAGAAAATGTGTACAGCTGTGTAAATAATACATTACTTCATTTCTCCTGCACAGCCCAGAGGAAACTTTAAATAGGCCTAACATGAGAGTTGGTTTTAATTTCGATTTTGTGATGATTGCTTAGATTTTCCAACAAGAACGAGATCAGCATTTAGAGAAAAATTTCCATTTGACAAAGAATTCAATTTCTGCAGTTCAGAGAAGCAAACATTCCTAAAACCTGAACCAACAAACCTATACAATATGGTTCTAAACCATGGTGAAAAAGCAAAGAACTACCATCACTTAAATATCTTTAAGTTATAACAGTTTCTCTGTAAACCTTATAAGCTCAGTGAATACATAAAGGTTTAATACAGCTCTTACTTCATGATTCATAATCTTCCCATAGGTTTCCACTAATGACTCTGCATAAAAGGGTGTTTCACCATACAGCATTTCATACATGCAGACGCCCAGTGACCACCAGTCACATTCAGGCCCATATTTTCCCATTCCATCTTCCATTGCTTGCAGTATCTCCGGAGAGATGTAGTCAGGTGTACCCACTGCTACTGAAGACTGTACCTAAAAAATAAGGCAAACATAATCCTCCTAAGTTTTCAGGTTCTCTCAGCAACTTTCTCACACCAACAGTAGTATTTCTGACAGAGACACCAGGACATGATCTGGGAAAGGGAGATATTTATACAAATCACAGCAATAAAGAAAATATTAAGAAAGTAACAAAGACTACAAAGATTAAGTTCAAGTCCACTTCTACATAAAATCAGTTAATGTATTTTTATCCAGAACACAGTAGAAAACTCAAACCAGTCATACTTGTTGTGAGAAAGCAGGAAGACAATAGGAGAACATGTTTTGCCTTTTTGTCTGTTTAGAATTGCAACTAGCTGCCAGAAGTTGAAATGAAAAATGATTACGTAGGGAGTTCGAGTCCTATGCCCGAATTTACAGTTTCATTTGAAGATCACAAACCAAGGTCCTCGGGCCAGTACTCCCCTATTTTTATTATGTCAGAAATTGGTTTAAAGCTTACTGCATAATGTGCAACTGGATGCGATGCAGGGGTAAGGTGGGGAATTGCCCTGTGCCCAAGTTGTAGGGAAGCCCTGACCATCAGGGCAGTGGCAGAGCAGTTCTCATCTCTAGGAATATGTTCTCAGGATTCACATCCAGTTATAATGGCTCCTTCCAAGTCATTCTGCATTTTAACATGGTAAGTCTTTGGCAGGCATTTTGTGACTACAGAACATCACCAAGACCTGAGTTTGTGCCAAAAATCGGTGAACGATGTTGCATGCCATAGTTTGGCAGGACTGGCACCCCTGGAAGCACTCTAAACTAGGCAAAACAAACAAAAAATGTCACAAGTGAATTAGCTTTTAGGGCTGTATCCAATCTGGTGCACAAGATGGCCAATCACCATACTGTTGCAGTTCCATTTCTAAAAGGCATATAAAACAAACTGCTTATTAATTATCTCCTCATTTTGGATGACTTCTACTTTAAGTCTGTCATGGCTTCTAGGTTTCCTGGTCACCTGTGGTTCCTACACATAAATAATATCAAATTTCTATCCTTTTTGAACAAAGGATCTCTGGACAGTTCATAATATCTCATGAGAACTCAAATGTCCAGTAGCAGAAAAGATGAACGTAGAAAAGCATAGCAAAGGATAACTTTAAAAGGTAGCAGCCTGGAAAATAAGAAGATGGAGAAGACAAAAATGTTTTTATAAGTATGTTGAGTTATACACTTCCCCCAATTTTTAGCATGTCATTAAGCTTACAATCTAACACCTCCCTGATGCACGCTGACGATATCTAATACCTTTAATACCAACAACTCACTTAAAAGGTCCCACTACCAGCAACCCAATTAAATTTTGCTTCATACATACTGTGCCATCTTCACTCATTTTCAGACAGGACCCAAAGTCTGCCAGTCGTATGTGGCCATTCACGTCCAAAAGAACATTATCAGGCTTTATGTCCCTGTTATAACAGAAAGAAGTGAAAAGATTTAAATATAGAACATTAGCTCTGCTTGTAAAGATTAATCTTAACATCAGAATAACAGAGAATTTTATGTTGGATACCCACAGATGCAAACTCTTTTTATTGCACTATTTACGACCCTCTCCTCCCAGTGAAATCACAACTTTGCCTGCAATATCGAAGCCTTAGATTACATCAGAGATTCAGCTCAAAGTTGAACTCTGAACAGTCAAATAACCAAGCAGAACAATTATGGTGAGTCATATGACTGTAACAGATAGGTAGTTTACTTCACCAACATAATTTCAAGATTATGTATATCACAATATATTGTTTAGGGGCAAGAAAGATAAAAGAGAAAAGGTAATCTTTTCACCAAGATTTATAACCAACTTTTAACTTCTTATCTAGGAAGACTTTTTTACTACTTGTCTAAATTTTGTCTAGTATTTCTGACAGCCAGTATTTTTCACTTGCTATTCAAGACTTTCTATACACTGTTGCACAGCACATTTGCTTCTCTGGGTACCCAAAGACCTTTGCGTCCTGTGCATATGCAGAAGTTACTCTACAAGACACTGAACTGCTCCAGCTCTGGGATCAGGGCAATGCTATTTCAACAAGATACCGTAACATTAGAAAGCCTCCAATATCAAAACATGCCTTTCCTATTCTTACATATATATATAGCAGGGTGTAAAATGCTATACAGCATGCCAAGGCTACTAAATAACACGGAACTAAGACTCCCATTTCATTGCTTGATATTCTTTTTGATATCAGGAAGGCAGCCAAAAAGGATTTACTGAAGAGCACGTTACTGGAATTTAGTCCACCAATTAACTATTTCACAACTTTGTACTGAAATTCACACAAAGTAAATTATCAGTAAAAGATCAATGATCCAGATGAATTAGTACGACAGTCCTGATACATACTATGTTGGTGGTTTTCTTCCAAATTAATAGCCTCAAAATATCTCAAATGATTTTAAGAGCACCGAGCCAGTACATTGGGAAGGTGGTGAGAAAGAGAGAAGAGCAAGGGCAGAAAACAGAGTCAACTCAGTTATGCACTGATTCTGCAGGCTAAAAAGAACATCCATGTCTTCCAAGGTAACATATACCAGTTTCCTTCCCTCTCTTTAGGCAACACTATCCAAGATCATCTCCCAAGACGCTAGCACATCACCATGCAAATTTGAAATACTATTATTTATCTGAGCTGGCCAAAAAGATAACAAAACCTATAAATGCGTTGATTTAGGGTGGTCGTTTTTTTTAGATATCACATTTATTTAAATAATACTATCTGTTAGTAATAAATAAAACCGCATGAGCTTTATGTTAAACCCACCAGTCTTGTTGCACCATAAAACACTGTATTTCTTTTCAAATAGGAAGTTCCAAATGCCACTACATGTGCTTAAAAACTTAAAAACTGAACAATAGCTTCAGCTTAATTTTTGAGCAAGGGACTAGAATTACTAGGAACAAGGAAAAAAAACGTGCTGTAACACACCTTGCTACATAGATGTGGAAGCTGACAATGTCTGATTTTTTAAGGTGCTGAATCCCACAGTTTCACACTTGAGGAGACTTACGAGAAAAACCATGACAGGTTTAACGAAGTGTCCTCGTATGTGTAAAAATCCCGCCGATCTGATAAATTTTTCCAACACAAACTTGAATTAACACTTTTAAACCACGGGCTAATGCTTTGGAATTAATTAATGAAACTTCACTAACACTTAACACTGTTGCTCATTAGCAGTATTAAGACAAAATAGTAAATGTTAATCCATGCCTGTCAACATACATTAAACGCATATCGACTTGTTATAATACAGAAAAGTATGTGCTAACTCAGAAAACTAGACACGTCGCTACGCTTTCCCAGTAAACTCACTAGTAAATTTCTATTGTTAAACTTATTCCCTACATTTCAGTTCCAGATATTGTCAAGATTCCCTCACAGTCCCATAACCACAAGCCAAGCTCAGTGGGTACAGAGGACTATTAAAGCTTATCTACAACTATACAACAATTTGTTTGTTTTTTAAAGAACCCTGCTTACAGTGCCATTCGAAGCATGAGCCAATCTCAACGAACACGTCTCTGCTTTTCTGCTTTGCATGCAGATCTTGCTGGCCTAAGGGAACACTGTTTCTGTTCAGAAAAGCTTAATGCCTCCTCTCCGAGCTCCACTGTTTCCTATCTACAGCTAACAGGTCATATAAACCTTTAAAGGGTCCTTGAAATCCTCTCCAGAGCAATCATGCTTCCTCCTAATCCATTCCAGTTGCCAAGCAGTAATTTCTTGGGCATTCACACATCTCCTATTCAAAGAGTTTGTTTTGGCCTCAAGAGCCATTCATTCCTATTGCGGCAACAGACCTTCTTTCAGCCCCATGCAAAGATACAGCTGGTCAGTTAGTCAGGCCACCTTCCTCAGAAATAGGTGCAATGGTGCTTCTGGCGAACTTGTGAGTCTGTCACATTTTAAAATCCCCACATACCATCCACATTTCCTCACAGAAGTATCACAGAGTTTATGTAGCTTCTCTTTCTAATTTTTCAACAGAGATCAAAGTCCAAACAGAAGAGTTCGAAGCATTATAGTTTGAGAATTCCCTGTGTCTTTTAAACATTCTTTGTAAACAAAAATCACCTCACCTACCTAATGGTTTTCACCCATAAATTTCATAAAAGAGACAGTAAAACTGTCCTTATTTCACAGACTAGGAAACAAAGGCATAAAGAGGTAAAGGGACCTGGCCAAGATGTACCTGCCAAGTCAGATCGAAAGCTAGTATGAAGTCCACTCCTGAGCCAGGACTTTCAGTCACCTATCAGGAACCTACTCACACAGTCATGAACAGTTTTCAGTTAACTGAAAAACCCCACTACCCTCATACGCTGTATTTGCTAACTTTGTTTACTGAAATCAAGCTATAAAATCAGCACATAAAGGGACAACTGCAAAGGTTTCCAGAATTAGTAGAATTTTGCTTTCTAGTTGACACATCATACATAGTTATTAAATCTGAAAAGCAAACAAAGGATAGAAATTCTCACTCGATCAAGGTTCTTGCAATGATGAAACCAAATATTTACCAAGTGCCTCCCTTGCACTACTCACAGTTCTTCTAAAACAGTTGCTCTAAGAAGAAGCCAAAAAAGAAGCATACAAAGTGACTCTACCTTCCTGACTCGTTTCCTCTGACAGAGAATGAGGAATATTTTTTATTCTTAACTACTACAGAACACAACCTCACTTAACATGATGGTAGGCACCGATCAGGAATACACATCCTCTGTGCAGAAGCAATTACACCAGCAGATGCCCACACATTACAAAAACCGTTTGAGGATGACCTCAGGTCAATACACGCACTGATGTTACCACGTGCTCACTGTGTGCAAATTTTGCAGAACGTCTAAACATTTGCAGGGGATTCAAACCGCTTCAAACTTCTAGGTTGGCTTGGACAAAGGCAGACAAATATTCATGAAGTGAATCGAGAATAAGTCAAGACGCTTGATTAAAAATAAAAGCTTTAGGAAAAGGTTAGTCAGATAAATGTCACTGCTTCTAATATCAATCCATCAAAATTTGATACGTATAGCTTATATATAGCATATATTTTATGCATTTTTATATATTTATAGATAATATATTTTTATATTTATATATATTTATACATATATTAGATATATAATATATAATAGCTTATACAACTATTATACAGTGTATAGTAAGCAAGTACCCACAGTAGCTTGCCTGTGGCTACTGTGCCCATTTGTATATGCAGCAATAACTTTGGGATTAACTTCATGTAACTGTACATGTATTTTTTGCCAACCGAGACAATATTTTACCTGTGCACATAATGTAGCTCATGTATGGAATGTATAGCAAGCACCATTTCACCAATGTAGAACCTAGCCATATCTTCAGGAAGCTTGTCTTCAAACTTACTGAGAAGCGTCAGTAAGTCACCACCAACATAGTAGTCCATCACTAGATACTGAAAAGGGAGAAATAAAGCAATCAAGAGACGGATGGTAAGGAAAAAAAAATAAAGTTCATCAGTTAACCACCAAAAAAACCCCTTTCATGAATTTTTTCTGTGCCTGGGGAAAGTAGTCAGAATTGGTAATCTTTTGCATTACTTTTATTTGCTTATTTAGTGTAAAAAGATATCATATTCCTTTAATAATAACAGTAAGGAAAACACATCAGCATTCAGTTCTTACCATAAAAAAACCCCACAACCAAGATACAGCAGCAACAAAGAAATACATCAGAGTGAGTTTATTTCTGTCTTAACTACAGCATCACACAAAGAAAATTATCTAATACCACCAAAACTAATGTAGGGTGTCCCAAACTCTTAAACTGAGAATTTCCAGAGGATGCAGGAAGAAGAAAATATAGTTAAAAGCAATACTTGACACTTAGTCTAAAATATACATTTCATTACTACTTTTGGTTTTGGTACCATTTCAATACTACTAGTGGTTCCAAAGTGGGACTTATCACATCAACATCTTCAACTACTCATCTTGGCACACGCCACATCATAGATGCATAACACAGCTGGCAGGGGCTTGGTGACACTATCCATTAGGGATGCCTGTGACAAGCCAGAAGCACTGTCAAGCCAGAGGCACTACAGTAGGAAACGTAAAAAAAAAATATAAATCAAACATTAATGTTCTTTTAAATATATTTCAATGAAAAAATAATCACTCATTGCCCTGTCCGTGGAAAAGACCAACATAGATAAGGTAATGTGAAAGAAAAGAACTCGGACTTGCTATGTGTCTCTCATACCACAAAATGAGGATTTTGTTTTAGTTATTTCTTAGCAATATCCACCTAAAGCCAAACCACCATTTAAAGTGTAATGATTTTATCTAGTACTACCAGTCTTAAGCCATTTTGTTCTATGCTTCCCAAGATGATTTGATACGTGGTTTCAGGAATAACTGCTTATTCTGGAATTAACTTTCCAATGCAGTCATCTTATTTTTCCCCTCAAGGTAAAGCAACCTACAATCTACTGTCCCTGCCACAGATTCATCCTACACACGGGAAGTACATTAAAGAAGCTAGGAACCCAGAAGAACATAAAGTATAATACTAACCATTTCCTCACTATCTCTTGGCTTAAAAGACCGACTCTGAATGGCATAGGTTTTGATTTTTTTTTCCATTGTATTCAAATTATAGCTTTATCTGATAGGCAAATTTCATCGCTTATGTCATAGAATCATAGAATTGTTAGGGTTGGAAGGGACCTTAAAGATCATCTAGTTCCAACCCCCTGCCATGGGCAGGGACGTCTGCCACTAGATCAGGTTGCTCAAAGCCCCATCCAGCCTGGCCTTAAAAACTTCCAGGGATGGGGCTTCCACCACCTCTCTGGGCAACCTGTTCCAGTGTCTCACCGCCCTCATGGTGAAGAACTTCTTCCTAACGTCCAGTCTGAATCGTCCCATCTCTAGTTTTAATCCATTCCCTCTAGTCCTACCATTACCCGACATCCTAAAAAGTCCCTCACCAGCTTTCTTGTAGGCCCCCTTAAGATACTGGTAGGCCACTATAAGGTCTCCTCGGAGCCTTCTTTTCTCCAGACTGAAATGTCGAAATCAATCAGTCAGTATTGCACAATCCATCAAGGAATTTTAAACATTTGTTGGAACACTGTACATATGCAACAATTATGTTTAAAAACAAAAGGCTACAGAGAGAAACCAGTAACCTTTTAAAAGGGATATTGTATTAAAGTATTTTCTCTCCAATTCAAGGCTAAGAGAGTTATGGAGACTTCTATGGGAGCTGAAATATCCTGCCTGTCAAAGAGACAAGGTAATGCACTTCCCTCAGCTCCCACAGTGTTCATAACTCAGCAAGAACTCAGCTGACCCATGAAATGAGGCACTTGGATCAGCGGAAGATGGTGAGACCTCTTCTATAAGAAAGTCAAATTTTATTCATCTTCCAATTCACAACAATCTTCTTGCCTGGAGGCACTTCTCCCTTCACATGGGGTTAAAATAAAGGCTATTCTGATGCCAAAATCTAGAGGTATCACTTCTTCCAGGGAAGTGACTACATCAAACAGAGGGAGAGTAGTTGGAAATCAAAGGAAAAAAATACATCAAAATAGTCTCATAAATACTCAGAAGCACTTAAGAGGCTGACAGCAGGCAAACACCCATATGCCCTTCTCATGAATGAGACTGTGCAAGAAAATTTTTCTGGTAAGTCACAAGAAAACAAACAGATTTGAATCTGGAAGAGATAAAGAACTTCAGATCCCATACATGTTTCTAATATTCATGGACTATGTTTTACCTACACCATATCTGCTTCAGTGTCTCTATGAAAGCTACACCATATTTACCATTTACCTACACCATATCTGCTTCACTGTCTCTATGAAAGCTTTCTAAGAACCAGAAAAAAGCCATGTTATCATTTCCATGTAATGTCATGTAAGAACTGGCGGTTTAGAAAACACTACCACGTGTATTTGCCTCTAAACCACTTTAAAGCTACAGCAGCAGAACCAGAAAATGAACGTTTTGTGTTTCTTGCTTATATTTAAATTCTACATCATAACATGTTCTACTAATATGAAATAGAGGGGGAAAAAATCCACAATTACTTCTAGACTCTCCAAGGGCAGCTACTATTTTTCTACCTTAACATCTTACCTTCTCTTTATTTTTCACGTTCTGAACCCTTTATCATGCAGCAAGAGGAGGAAGGCAAAGCCCTAGGTGTGGGAAGACACCAAGGTTCTCTCTCTGCTTTCGGGTTAGCTTAAAGAGTCACTAGCTATAATGCACAAACAGCACTGGTAGCAGATACCAGAACCTAAAGCTTTCTCGTTCAGAGGACCGATGTCCACCCCAGGCTGGAGAATCAAGCTCTGCTGTCTGTTCTTGTTTTGTTCTCAGCTTTGCATTCCATTCTACAAGGACCAAGGATGAACAGCACAGCTAAAAAGTAAACCAAATCTGCCTGAGTTCTGTAACATGGCAGCACTCTCCTAAGATGTGGAAAAATGTGGCTATAAACTTCTTCAAGCTGAGCAGAGAATTGAACAGAGACCTTTTAGCCTCTGGACAAGTGAACTACTAGGATGGTATGGAAGAGAACCTTCTGTCCATGTTTTTGGATGAAAGTCACTGCCTGATGTGCTTTCACATTTTCTTCATGCATCATTTACAACAGAGTGACTGAGATGCAGATACACTCCATCTGGGAGCACCAGACACTTACATGAGATGGATGCTGAGTAACAGACCAAATTGGAAGGCAGCACCTCAGCACATGCAGAACCAGACCTCAGGCAAGCTGGGAATCTGCTGACTTTGGCTGCTAGGCAGAGCTGTTGCTTTCTTAGATACTGGATCTTAAATTAGATGCTAGATGTCTAAATTCTGCTGTCAAGGGAAACTTCAACATCTAAATGCCTTTGGGAATTTGGCGAAAAGAAATGTATTATACTACTATAGCTTGCTTGAAACAGATATGTATAAAATGGTATTAGCAACACTAGGTCCTTCTCTATACTGTCATTACTGCTGCTTGCTATCTTGCACAGACAACATTTTTCCTTAGGTAGCTCCATTCTTAGAAGCTACTTGGAAATATGACATTATAGGATGTCTTAGGTTATTTTTATGCAAGTCTGAAGGCTGTTTGGTTCTGCGGGAATCTGAAATTATGAGCTATCCTCGTGAGGCAGTGCCAGACATAACTAAACTTGGAGAGGTTGAAAATCTGCATCTATCACAAAGCATTCAATGGAAATAGCCTGTCAATAAGGGTCTCAGACTCGAGCACTTATTTGCTTATGATGTGCTTGTTATTCTGAAAATAATTTTAACATGACAGTCACAATGATTTGTTTCAGCACCTGTGAAAAAATTTGAGTATTTCCTGACTTTCATATGCTTAGTTCCTGAACTCATTGTCAGCCTTGCATCAATACATTTTTTTTCTATTTATAATCATGACTTGCTACTGTGGTACTATCTGAAAGTGTTGTGTTAAGAAGGTGGAAACTTTTACTTTAGAACTATACCAGTTGTCACAGAAATAGCAGGTTTGCAAACCCAGCCTGAAGTAGGCACGTGGAAGCTGTACGGTTCAGTATACTGTAGTATGTTGGGGCTTTACTGATTTTGCTCTTCACCAGCACTCTCCTGACTTCTGTGACAAAGGTAAACATAAGCTTATATGTTACTATTCTAGTAAACCATCATTAAAAAAAAAAGTAACAGGAGGAATAAACAGTTGCTAAAGTGTCTCAGACTACTGAGATGACCAATCTGATTTAAAAACATATTTTAGTCAAATACTTTTAAGAAATAGGCTATTTTTTTCCTGAGGCTTTTAAAGTATCAGTTTAATCAGTTTTTTTAAAGTAAAATTTTAAACTACTTTTGCCATTTTAAAACAAAATCTTTCTTCAAAAGACATTCTGAAAGTTTAAAATAAAATAAAAATATTTCTTATTTTCACAGAGTTAACGCCTCAAATTATTTAATTGCAACGTTATCCAAAACATTAAACTTAAGGAGGATTTATTTTATGCAAGGGTAGATTAGTTAATTTAGATGCTTAACTAAACCTCTATATACTACAGTTCTACACAATTTTCTCACTCTCCTGGAGTTACAGTCAGTCCTTTGAAGTTTTTCTTCAAGGAGAAAACAAGAATGTTGAAAGACCGCTGTGAGGCATGAGGTGGACTGATTTATTGCAGTAATATCCTTAAATGTACCAAAAATGAAGTTCTTTCATAAGCTAAAGCTTTTATTTGCCGATGAATCAAACATACCAAATAGTTCTCATCTTGAAAGGCATAGTGCAATGTAGTAATCCACTGACAATCTCCATTCACCAAGACATTTCTCTCTTCTCGGAAGCAAGCCGTCTAAAGGAAGAGAAGGGAAAAAGCCATTGTCAACATCAACAAGTAGTTTTCACAGGATGAATATATATGGATGTTTTACAGGATTATTTAAAATTACTGAACAGAGGTCTCTATTCATTGGAATTCAGTATGCACAAGTGACAAACCAGGGAATCTCTGCAGGCTTGTCGTCAGGCATTGAGTCACTCTAATCCTGACTGCGATCTTAAAAAAAAAAAAAAAAAAAAAATCCCACCCCAACACACACGCCCCCAAAACACCAAAAAGCCCAACAAACCAATTCAAGTCAACACTGAAGCTTTGTTCCATAATGTATTTTTAAAAGCCAGAAAAATGATAACTTGCCACTGCAATCTGTAGCAGAAAGATAGTGGCTCTAGGAAAGTTAAGTCTAGTTCTTCTGAAAAAGACCTTTGTGAAAATAGTTTCACGTATACTTTTCTACAGCTCCAGTTCCAGACACTGACAACACACTATAGGAAATAAGCAGATTTTACTATTACTGTCTTATCTTTGTCCAGTATAATACATTTTCATTTTCAATAACCTTTCCTGCACTTCAAATAGCACACTGCAACACTTCAGAGAAACAATCTCTGTGTAACAGATTTTCTCAGCACCTTTACATAAAACCAACTTTCATAAACTTCAAGCCAAGTCCTCCTTAATAAAAATATATTAACATTTTTATTGGATCAGAACTATGAAGATGCAGGCCTTGGGACTCTTGCACTACTCTCAATTCAGAGAGCCATTATTAGGACATGTGGTAGCTGCAGATTCAAGTGTCTGGGTTCTAGATAATAATTGATTTTTTTTGTTGTTGTTGTCACTGCCACTTCTCTGGATGTCCTGGAATGTGTACTACAGAAGGAACATTCCTGGGAAGCCAAAGCCTTACCATATACTGATGGTACCTTATAAAGCTATCTCAACCATTTTTTCTGCTAAGGAAGCAAAAGTCAATTTACATTTCTACTGAAGATGACCATACTGTGGTCACATTGTAAACCTAGTAATTACTGGTGCAAAGAGATGTAAATTGTAATTAAATGTTAACTGAGAGTGGCTTAACCGTTTATGAATGCAAGGCCAAAGTATCACTCTACAAAAAAGTTTTGCAGCAACAGCAGCTCCCAAGTAATCCTACCCCCTGCCCGCAGCACCGGAGCACAGCACTTCCCACTGCTCCTGGCACCACGATGGGAGGCGGCTGCCAACACAGAAAACGAGTTTGTTTGTTTTTGAAGACATCCATTCCTTGATCCAGTTCACTCTGCAACCTCAAACAGCGAGGGAATGTTATGAGCACTTCAAAACCAATACTGCCGCTGAACCCTTTGCACCATGAATTCAAAGTATAAAACTCTCCTTTTCTGCTTACGCTAGCTTTAAAAGGCCTCGAGACGTGCCTTAAAAAAGCACGACAGGCTACCTAATCAGCCAGTCACGGCTTATTTGGAACTGTCAACACTAATACACTAATGACTCTGTATTTTGCTGTCAGAACAACAAATACAAATGGTCCACCTTATCAACATAAACGGCGTGTCTATTTTTGCTTGCAACCCATTTACGGATGTCAGTTGATATTCACTAATCTTTCCTGTATTTTAGTGGCTTCCAACCATATGTGGTTTTTTTGCTTACCGCTAGTAGACAAATAAGCAGTATTTAGATAACTTTTTGCTGTTTAATATGCCATACAAAACAAACATAAACCAGTATAACAATGTGCTTCTAAGACTACTCATACAGTGGATAATAAGACACCTGAAGTTTGCTTTTCAGTGGAACTGCCCACTTAAGAGGCTACTGTATTCTTGCAGGCTTCATTTAAAACAACTAACAAGTTTTACCACATTTGGGAGATTTTAACACCCAGATGTTTTATGAACTTGATATGCAGGTTATAAAGTCTTGTTTATCCAGAAAAGCCAAATCAAACAAGCAAACTGAACAGCAAAAGACAGCAGAGAAGCCAGTTCCTTTATCATCTATTGTAGGTGGGGAAAATCAGGGGAAGGAGGACTTAGCTGGACTGTTATTTGTCCTAAGTGTGTATTGGGAAAACTACACCTCTTTCTTGGTGGCTAACCCTCTTCCACATCCTGCCTGCCTGGCAGGGTGACATGAGTTAGTCACATAATTTGAAGATAATTGTAAACAGCATGTAAAAGTTTCATCTATTTAGGTACACCATTTAATTAAGTTACTTTAAAAATGACTGCGGTAAGCCAGCATAGCTGTATTGCCGTTAGAATCTGGGAGACCTTACAAGTATTCGGATTTAAAACAACTGTATACTGACCAATGAATTAACCCAACTGAAACCTGTCTAGAAGGGGCACAAATTTCCCCCATCCAGGGAAAGGCTTAATGCAGAACCGCTGATGCAGCACAGCCAGGAGCGTGAATTCTCCTGACAGCTCAAAGAACAGCCCAGTGGCACTGGCTGCCACCGCTTGTGAAGAAAGCATGGACCCATGGATGGAGTGTGACGAAACCAGGCAAAGGCAGGGGCTTAACAAGAGGGAGGAGATTTATCCACAGGAAAAGAGCTGGCACTGAGTCACTGAAAGGAAGGGAGGGACTGGGAAGGGTAGGCTGGAGGGGAGGAGGTGTCAGGAAGGGGACAGAAGAATAGGACAGGGAAGGGTCAGCACGCTGAGTCCTCAGCAAGCAGCTGGCTTTCACCCTTTAAGAGAACTGCTGCAACTATTGACAAGCTACGTGTATTTTCCTCTCAAATCTATCGCTTGTTTACCTGTTGACTTATGTACATCTGCCGTAAGTTTTTCCTCTACCATGCAGCAGTAGGTATCCTAGGAACATGCCCCTTCCCATGGCATATTCTCAGTAGGTCCTTCCCTAATCTGTGAAGTACCTAATCACGCTTACATAATTTGTTGTGACAACATACATCTTTCATCAAAAATACCCTTCTTATAACAGATTTACCTTCTTAACACGTTTTGTTTTACAATCTGAATTCATGATTCCGAAGTATTTAGTTATAGCTTCACCGGTTATATAAATCCTGTTACAAACTGTAGGATGCAAAGCTCCTTAATGAATGCTTTCTGAATGCAAGAGAAAAAAAAGACCTTTTCATAATGTTTTTGTATACAGCTGTGAATGCCATAGTAGCACCAGTCTCAGCTTTCATGTAGTCTTTAACTTGCCTTTACTGTAAACAAAAATCTGGCCAATAAATTCAGGGTAAGAACTAGGGCAGACTGTCTGGTGAACGAATACACAGTAATGCTGAGAGCAACAGATGCCTGGAAGGGACTGTCAGACTTGATTGCATTAAAACAGCTTAAGGAAAAAAAGGAAAAAGAATGAAGCTCCTATGCTCATGAAATAATTCTTCCTAATCTGGAAGAGCTGCAACATAATTTTCCAAATGCCATTTTAAAAATTCTCTGCGTTAAAGAAGCATATTACTTACCTCTGCCCTTTTAAGCATTTCCCATTTATTTAGAATTTTCATTGCATAAATGCGCTCTGTACACTTCATTTTAACAACTGCAACCTGAAATAATAAAATATCTTTATTTAACAAAAGCATGGTAGAAAAATACAATATTTAAACAGCTTAATGTTCACACAAAAGCATGGTCAGAGAAATACAATTTTCAAGCAGCTTAATGTTCACAAATTAGTAAAGTAAGTTACTACAGAGTCTTCAGCGATCAATTCACACCTTGATAAACTATAGCTTGAGTCTTTGCTCCTTCTATATTCCTCCTACATTACTACTATGTGCTTGATGCGCAGCACACCATGTGTGGTCAAGTGCTCATGATCAAGTACAGGGGGAATGAAACAGGAGGAGCACGAAGCTTTTCATATGAAGATGCACAGTAAAGCTGCATTGTTTGCCAAGGACAAGCGATGCTTGTACGCCATGCCTTCAGCCAATGAGGCAACATTTAAAAGGGCAGCCTGAGAAAACAAGAAAGGCTGCTGTCAATAGAAATACACTACATTGGACTAATTAGTTTTCACATTTCAGGTTTCAGAAACTTGAAAGCTATTTGCAAATTAACATGCTTTTGTGTACTGTATGCAGATACTCAAAATAAGCAAAAACAGTATTCATTTCCTTATTCATCATTTTACTTGGAGCATTTTACTAATACACAGGAGCATCCTGTGTATTAGACTTGCTTAGACTGGTCTATTATCAATAGTAGCTGTGCACATAGCTGTGTAGCAGAAGAAAAAATAGAATACAAAAACTACAAGGCTTAGGAATCCAAAGACTTTATTTTGACCATGACTTGTATTCTCCAAGACCAAAACTAATTCTTCTTGTAGTAAAGCCATCATTTCCACAAAATTCTTCCAGTTGGCAAAAGAAAAGCAGGCATCATGACTAAGACAGCAACATTTTCACAGGACTATACATGGACTGCTTGAATATTTCTGCTGCTTCTCAGCTCGCTTCTATTTCAGAAGTAGAAAACCAACCAGCATTAATTGCTTCCAACAGAGCTCTGAATAGCAGTGGAAAAAGTAACAGGAATTGCATCAGCTCGCCTCTTCTGTTGCTTAAAAACTTATCTACAAGAGATTCAGGAGCTACAGCAGCTCTAAGAAGATGCTGCCTACAAGGCAAGGTTGGAATAGTGCATCAAGGAGAGCAACACTATACAAAGTCACGAGTCCTGAAGAGGGAAAATATAATACCTCCCTGCACCTTACCAGTAAAGAAGCTCCAGAGGAGGGGCAGGGGGATGACTGCTCCTCCAGTAACACAAGAATGGAACATTCCCATTTAGACACCTGACTCTGCAGATGCATACCTACACCTCCCATCCCTTGGGTTGTGAAGCTCCACTCACCAGGTCGCATAAGGGATGAGGGACACCTAGCACACACCTGCACAGAGAGTCATGTAATGGAAAGATATCTTAAGAAAAGGTCTAGCAGGTATCCATCACAGGAAAGGTATAGCAATCTGTCCATAAACGCAGCTGGGAAAGACGCAGCACTAAGAAGCAGCTTTTTTTTTAAGCTATGTAGGATATCCACAGCTACATTACATCCCAGTGTCTCCTGGCCTCCAAACACCTCCGGCAGACACTGCTCGTGTTTGTGGGGGAAGGATGAGTAAGAGGAGAAAGGCCCAACACATGAGGTTCCTTGGCACATAAGAAACTGTTCAACACCGACCCTCAGTAATAGCCTAAAAGGTTTAGTCTTGCTCCTAGCCTCATCACGGCCTTGCAGTTAAAAGCTGTTGTAACAACCTCTCTTCGTACACTTAATTGAATCATTACCCCAATACAGCTGGAGGCACACCGTAAGGCAAACTGCGCATCAAAAGCTTTGAGAAACTGCAAGATGCTGATGTTGCCTGCTCTACATTTTAAAATCTGTTCCACACAGAGCATGATGACTCAGGATACACCCCCATCTCCACTGAAGGGACAGGCCAGAGCTGAGAGCAGGTACCTGCTGCAGATGAACAAAAGATCCAGGGCAGAAGCAATTTGCAAGCATAGATCTGTGAGCCCCAAAGTGGCAACGTTCAACTTTCATTACACCACAGCACTAGAACTGCTCAGCCAGGGACCTGGACAAGCTAGAGAGGTGGGCCTGAGCAAACCTCATGAAGTTCAACAAGGCCAAGTGCAAGGTCCTGCACTTGGGTCGGGACAATCCTCATTATCAATAGAGGCTGGGGGATGACGTGATAGAGAGCAGCCCTGCAGAAAAGGACTTGGGGGTACTCATGGATGAAAAGCTGGACAGGAGCCAACAATGTATGCACTTGCAGCCCAGAAAGCCAATTGCATCCTGGGCTGCATCAAAAGAACCGTAGCCAGCAGATCCAGAGAGGTGATTCTCCCCCTCTACTCTGCTCTCGTGAGACCCCACCTGGAGTACCATGTCCAGCTCTGGAGCCCTCAGCACAAGAAGGACATGGACCTGTTGGAGCAGGTCCAGAGGAGGACCATAAAGGTCAGAGGGCTGGAGCACCTCTCCTATGAAGACAGGCTGAGAGAGTTGGGGTTGTTCGGTCTGGAGAAGAAAAGGTTCCAAGGAGACCTTAGAGCGACCTTCCAGTACCTAAGGGGGACCTATAAGAAAGCTGGGGATGGGCTGTTTGCAAGGGCATGTAGCGATCGGACGAGGGGCAATGGTTTTAAACTAGAGCAGGGTAGGTTTAGATTAGACGTTAGGAAGAAGTTCTTTACAATGAGGGTGGTGAGACACTGGAACAGGTTGCCCAGGGAGGTGGTGGAGGCCCCATCCCTGGAGACATCCAAGGCCAGGCTTGATGGGGCTCTGAGCAACCTGATCTAGTTGAAGATGTCCCTGCTTACTGCAGGGGGGTTGAACTAGATGACCTTTAAAGGTCCCTTCCAACCCAACACATTCCATGATTCAAGTACAAATCCAGAGCACAAAAATCAGAACCCAGATATTCACCTGGATTTTTATCCTTGGATAAAGTGATGATCTGTAAGACCTATTTAGCAATTCCCCAGTTGCTATCTATATTAGTGCTATTTATTTTCAACTGAAAGGACTGCTTAAAAAAAGCCCAATTTAAACTTTCTGGAGGAAGATAATTGTCTTCTGTGGAAGAAAAAGTAGAATTAGTAAGAGGGAAGTTGACTCATATTTTCACTTTAAGTGGTTATCAAGTTACGGCACCAGTAAACACACTGCTGCTTTAGTTGTAAGGGTGACAGTGGGACAGCTTTCTTGCCAGCAGAAAAAAACACATTTAACCATACAGCAAAATATTTTATCTCTGAAAAGAAACCTGAAAGGAGCAGAAGATGTCGCACAGAAGTAGCAGAATTTTGGCCTGACTAGACCTGACATCTCAACTCACTCTAATCATTAGGATTTATTTTTTAAGAAAACAAAGAGAAATGCAAAACCCAAACCTCATTGAAGTCTGAGTTGAAACAGGGAAGCACAAATTAAATTATGCCTTGAATAATTGCAATAGTGTTGCAGTATTGCAAAAGATCCCTTTGTTCCATAAAACACCTCAGCATTTCCTTGAGTTCGCTTTCTTCTACTTTCTTCATCAGGTGGCAGTATTTCTAAGTTTACGTCTGTCATATCAGGCTTTGACTGCTTCTGAGATGCTGCAGTGTAGTTGGTTTTTCTTACTTTTGTATTAATTCCTCTTTCTCTGGCATACCTCAAATCCAGTTACAATAACCACACTGACCACTTTGCGAGATCAAACAGAGTCCTTTTATATTGCAATTGTGCTAACCATGCAAGATGTCATGTTTTAAATATGATGGCTCCTATACTACATACCAGTCCACCACATCTACTGACGTAAGAAAAAATACTCAGCGTTCAGAGGTATTCCAGAGGATTCAGATTTGTACACTGCTGCAAATGCCTACTTTAAGAACAAAAGCGTTGCTTCTGTCTTCAAAGTTTAAAAGTCTAGTGGCCAAACCACTACTCATGTTATGCATGGACTGGGAAAGACCAGGATTTAATTTTGATGCTCACTCTTCATTTCCAAAGCTATTACAACTTACACTGTAATAGAAGTTAAAAAAGAAAAAGTATGTTAAGGATAATGAAAGGTAAAAAAAGGCACAAGCAGAGGTATAAAATAGCTTCTAAAGAAGAGGACTTAATAACCTAAAATATTCCAGGTCTGGAAGAGATAACAGCTATGACAGGCATACAAAACCACGAATGTCGCGGAGAAGATGAACCAAGATCAATTATTTGCTGTTTCTCATAACACAGAAATTGAAAAGCGTCAAATAAAATAAAAAGGTAGCAAGATTAAGGAAGTCTTATTGTCACACCACAGTTTTGGAACTCAGCCACAGGCTGCTGTTGACACCTAAGTGTTCAGAAAGTACTTTTAAGTAGACGCTTAATATCCGACTAAGACAAGGAGCAGAAGCCTCAGAGACTCCTGACCCCATGTTACAGGTGCAGTTGGGGAGTCCCTGAACCGTCAGCCACTGAAGATGGGAGGGTTCAGCTCTGCTCTGGCCTTGGACTTTTCCCTCACCTCTCTACCTGGCCAAAGGGATGGGATGTGGGCTAACCAACCCACACACCTTTGACCCAGAACAACTATCTTTGATACCCCTGTGAAAATAAGAAAATTAAAACTTATCCAGCTTGCATCTCATTATGCTAGGCTGGAAGGGCGAATCAGGGGTTCCGAACACTCAACAATCACAGAGCGGTTTGGTAGAGAGATTTAGGTGATTCTGTTTCACCAAGTCTTAAAACACGGATAAGAAAAAGTTCCAGATGCAGAGGCTGCCCCGCCACCGCAGCCCCCTGCCAGGCGAGCCCCTGTGGGTCCCAGCTCTCACCAGCCGATTTGATTACCGTCACCGGGACTCGTCATGCTCAAGATTCACAGCAACAGGGACACTGCAGTAAAGATCAAGTACGTTTCCTCAAGGACCTCAGAAAGCCTATTGAATCCTAGTGCCTATACTTCAAACAACTTTAGACATATTTATGTCAAAAAGCGTATGAGAACTGGGGCTAAAGGATGAGAGAGAGCCAGCTGCGGTAACTACACACCACAACACCCTTTCAGATTTGTATTACTCGCCATCCATTTTCTTCACGTACTTTTTGCCTCAAAGCACTGTTTCACTTGTACTGCAATAAAATAAAAACTGAACGAATGTAGCTAAAATAACATTTTTAGGCTTTGGCAAGAGCTAGTATTTTGCTTCTTGCATTATTTTATACAAGTATTTTGCTGCGTTTTGATCTTGACATTTAGGGCTGCAGTGTGCAAAGCCACCCTAGGCCAAGCTCCACCTTTCCTCTTGCCCTTATGAAACCCACAGGGTGGGAATCTGAGCCACATCAGCCTCTACAAACATGACACAACTTCCCACCACCATACCCTGCCCTTCGAGTGACACGATCAGTATTAGTAAGCAGCATCAAGGTACAATTTTTCTTTAATGTAAATGATAAGCATGGCATAAGAAAATGCAGGTATCATTTAAATGCAAGACTGAATTTCCAGAAAACCATTAAAATAGTTAACAAAAAGACTTCTTGGAAACCATGCTGACATTAATTTCAAAGCAAAGATAAAAAAAACTAACTAGGGGACTATTCATGCCCATGGCACGTTAAACTTTCAGGTAAAACTTATCCTCAAGGACTGGACTTTCAGGAATAAGATGAAACTCAAATGCAAAAAGTCGTCAGCTGAAAAGAAGAGGAACACAGACATACAGGTGATAATCCTTGTGCAAACAGCTCATAACAGCAGGCAGTCAAGAAAAAGAAAAAAACAAAGACAAACGCAACTGGAATTCATAGGCAGATAGATACACACTACTGGGGATGGGTAAACATTACTGCCTTGTAAAAATACAAACTCACTAGAAATGCCACATACGGCCACACCTCAGAGAAATAAACTTTATCTGGAGCAGGTGTGAAGGAGGACTATTGAGACGATCAGGAACTAAAGAGCCTCTCATAGTACCGTGGGAAGAGAAAAAACTTTACTTAAAAAAAAATAAAAGTCAGAAGGGGGTTATGATGGCTACCTATAAATAAAATTGGAAGGAAGGACATCAGTAATAAGGATGATAAAAGAAAAAAGATCTGCTTAGGCTAATGGACAATAAAATTACATGGATAAAATAGTGTAAAATTACCATGAATTAACCTTTGGCAGGAACTTGAAATGGCTTTCAACATTTGAGCAGAGATTTTAGACAAGCCTTTCAACCGGGAGAAGAGACAAAATGTCATTTCAGATGTAAAGAATTTATCCGTTATGTCTTATTATCAGATTCATAATTGAATATTACAGTCATTTCCCTCAGTTAAAGCTTGTACATGCCACTTCTACTCTACTATTTCTGTCTCATGCTATTGATACTTGGACACTAGCTGCTGAAAAAACACCGCAGGAACTGCTTTATTCTCCCAGTGTTCTTGGATACGAGAAGTCTTTGATATAAAGCCTTTAGTTAACAGTTTTAATACTGCATCTTTGAGAAAAACTGGTCTGGACTGCTCTATCAGGTTTTTTTATGTGTATTTTACATTTAAAATGAGCAACCAGAGTGTCTTTTGGTAGGGTTCGTATGCCACGGTGCACATTCCAAAACAAAATCTTTTTTCTTTTTTTTTTTTTGAATGCACGGTGTGGATCTTCATGTCGTGCAAATAAGAAATCACAAGTACCAGCCGGCAAGGTTCTGCAAAAGAAGAATAAAGGCCCCGAATAACACCTGAGCTCTTCCTGAGCAGTCGGGTGGGTTGCAGAGACAAATGGCTGGTCTCGCAGCGACACTACAAGGAACTGTGTCTCTCCGGCTCCTTGCAACCTGCCCATCACCATAGTAACTTGGTGCTGCCATACAGACAGACATCGAGCTGGGGAGGACCAAGACAGCAACCAGCTCTTTTGAAGCATTTTCATAACAAAGATAACAAAGCAGCTTCTTTCTTCGTCCATTTCCACAGCAGAAAATACCTTGTTTTGATTATTTTATTTTATTTTTTTGGTGAAGAGCATACGGTAGAAAAGCAAAGCTAATTAAATATTTCTTCTGCATCATATTCTGAATGCTTTGACTCCTTGAATAGCTGGATGAAAATTGTCAGATGTTGTGTGCAATAATTACAAATAGTGTTAATCTACAATGTAGGAAGGTACAGTCCCTGCTAGGTATCTAATACCAATCACCAAAGCCTCTGAATAGGTGAGACAGCCTTAATTGCAGTCTGTAGGCTCAATGCGCCTCCGGTTAATTTCTAGAAGTACGTAAAAATGTTAAACTCAGTACCCTACAGCTGTGATGACAAGGTGGAGAAGGCACTACCAGCTCCGCGTCGCATTGCCAAGCACCACTGTCCGAGGAAGCTCAGGTTTTACATATTCACTTCGAGTCTCACTGCACCCTTAGCCACTATATCTCGTTAGGAACTACCTAATTTATCAGAAAGCCATGGTACACAGGGGATCAGTCTTTTTCTCTCAACCCTTGTTTATTTTCTTCTGGAAACAGATTTTTACGTCTGTTGATTCCAACTAAGACTCTGACTAAGCATCCTGAGTTGAGGTGACATATCCTATTACTAAACACTACATAGATCAAGTCTGTACATAACAGCACTTATATGAAAAGGTATTTCTAATCCATCCAGAGCAGTAATACTTAGGTGGGGCACATTAAGAGTTTTAGTTATTTTTGTGCTAAGCAAGACCAAGCAGTTCCACCCTTCCGCTGCAACCACAGCAAGCGTTGCTCATTCAAGAAATCCCTGCTAACAAACAAGGGAAGGAAAACAATTGTTTGAGTCCTATGCTGCCAACTTTCCAGGAGGTGTCAGCCACATTATACAATCCAAGTTCTCAAACAAGGTACATCTTGACACGGTTCTTCCTTCAACAACTGCTCTTCACTGAAATGTGCTAATTTACAGCAGAGAGCCTAAACGGTCCTTTACACAAAATGAGGAAAAGTGATCTTAAAGACTTACAAGTACATTACTAAGAGGTCAGATGAAGCTTGCAAAGGAGCAAGTGCAAGTATTTAGAGCCAGACAGTCCCCATATGCAGGATCCTCCTCCTGTCCCTCTCACCATACGGTAGCACTCCCTGTTCCCTTGGTGGGCAGAGGCCAACACCAAGCACACAGAAGGCACTTCTTAGGCTGGCACAGGTTTCTCAGATAGGCACAATCCCACCAAGCACATGTTCTCAGGACGTTATTTCTTTTCAAATAATGGTCCACAGTGTTTCTAGACAGAAGTAGTCATCAGGCACATTCAAACTTCAAGTGGGTTTGGGGGCTTTTTTGTTGTTGTTTTGGTATGGATTTTTAAAGGCCTAAAAGCTAGAGGAGTTTTCCATTCTATGCTCATATTCTTTAATTTTTCTCCTAAAGAATGTCTGTTTTCACTAGTTAACAAAAAACTTCACCCTACACAACATACGCATTCTCGTCTACAAAGACAGACTTCTACGTTGATTTTATTAATAGAAACCAGAATTAAGATTACAGAAAACCATTTTAGCTCTGATTTTATTTCAGGTAGCTTTTTAATTATTATTAGTTTTACTGCTTATGTAGCTTGCCCCTCTGCACATGAGCTATCTGCCCATATCACCCGCAAAAAAGAAAGGCTGAAAATAACATTGGGGCACTCACGAAAATGTTGCATCCAGCTCGACATACCCCCAAGGTGAATACACCCCAGGAAATGGGGAAGAGCCATGAGTAGTTTGTCCTTCTTACAGCTAGCATTTCAAATTATATGCTTTTCTAGCTGTCATGAACTCAAAGAACATTTCAAACTTTTCTTCCTAACTGTGAAACTTCTGAAAAAATTAAATTGTGTTCTCAAGCCAGTGACTCCAGGAGTCAGAGCCTTAAAAGTTGGTGTAAAGGATGTTCAGACATACAGTTCATCCTGTATACAAAGTAGCTGGCTTAGTTTATGAGAAAAGGAGAACTGCATGTTTTGGCAGGTGGCTAGAGAAGAAATCTCCACGTTCTGAGCTAGACTATTGCTGTCTTACCATAATAATGAGAACTTTAAGAAATATTTTTTCTCTTGCTTTCCCAAATCTCCTGTGCTATAAGAACTTTCACTCAGGTGGTTTGGATTACCAGTTAGGTTTTGTTCTCATATTGCTGGAAAAAGCATAAAGAATCAGGTTGAGTTCTGCTGGTTTGAAAAGGAGAAAGAAAGGAAAAACGAAAGAGGCACTGACATATCAGTACAGATATGTACTGGTGATTATATCAATCTGCCTTAAATTAAGATATTTATTTTGCAGTTGTGTTCGCAGGGACAAACTCAAAGAACTCAAAGACCATGTTTCCTTGGCTTACATGTTGTGTGGCAAAAATTGACCACTGATTCTGACTAATAACTAATATCATGCCTTTATTTTGTTTAACTGTCTTTCTTCAAAGTTACTGATTTATGCAAAAGTTCTTTGGTAAGACAAAAGCCTGTGGTGTTCACCAAAAAGTCCAAAGTAACTAAACTGCGAAGAATGGAATATAGTCTTCATCCTTTTTGAAGTCTGGCTTGTTTAGCTGTTCAGCGTTTAAACTACTTAATTCTAATAGGAATATTTTTAGTTTAATTCTGATTAATTTCTTTATGCATTCTAACAAATATTTTGTAGGTATTTTTTAAATTTAATTCTAGCAGATAGTTGTGTTTGAGTTTTTTTTAAACAAGAACTAACGAATAACCTTATAACCACTAGAATCCCATCAGCTAATTTCTAACATAGTTTCTATGTGTGTAAGAATGTAATATAGAAAAATTACTTACAGCTCCCCCATTCAGTTTTCTGAAGTGTTGCTTTATACGAGTCAGATGCCACAAGTCCCTCTCAATAAACTAGATTTTATTTTCTTACTATGGAATTTCAACCTTTATATAATTACTATTTTATAATGCCTGTAATATTTGGCAGTTATAGCACTGTAGTATACACAAGGGTCAAAGGATTCATTCATAAGCAAAAAGCATGAAATATTATCTGGCAAGTGGGATTAAAGTATAAGGAGCCTAAAATCAATGATTCGCGCATAATTTAAACTGATCAAAAAGTTCCAAGCTGCTGCAGCTATAAACTAAAACTTTTGTAAAATGAACAAGACGTGATATTGACAGATTAAGTAACACCACTGACTGTGTGAGCACTCACAGCTCTAACAGAAGGATGAAATTAAGATACTTTCTCCGCGTCTGTGAAATTTCATTTCCATTGGGGGGGGATGGGATGTACAAATTGCTTTAGTTAAGTTTCATGCTTTTCCAAAATAAAAGAATATGAAAGACATTGTTGATTCAAGCACTCCAAACACTATTAATACAAGCTTCCACCCAGAATTTGTATCTTTTACACACTTTTAAGACTCTTGATCCAAAGCTAAGAAAGATCATCCTAAACCCCCTAGCAAGTATAAAGTGAAGTCTCTTGAAGTTCACATAAATACTTCATCTGCTGTCGTACTGAGATTTCCAGTTGGTCAATTCCTTACGTGGAAAAGGGCACCTTTTTGAAAAAAAACAGAGCAAGTACTATGGAAAACAGCTCTTCCTTAAAATTATACTGTGTTAAGGCATTCCCAGCGCTGACTCCATCAGCAAGTCACTACAAAGGGTTCCCTTGACCCGAAACCATTTTTGATAGCTACAGCATTCACAAGTCTAGTTCTGAAAAGATCCAGAAACCACTTCTAATCCCACCAAAAGACAAACTGCCAAAACACTAATCTAAAATTCTTTACATATCAGTGGTCACAGCCACTATAGCAAGTAATTTGGCACCGCAAGACCAGAACAACAGATAAAAGTAGCCTGTGCTGAGCCTTCCCATCTTTACTGTACGCAGTTCAAGAATTTTGCTTCAGACTGTATCTAGCCTGGTCTCCTGGACTAACCATGCTTTGAAGCTGTTAGGAGAGTCAAAATTGGTGATTGATTCTTACGTACCCTGTGGAGCCAGGAGCACATTTGGTGCACACTTGGAACGGAGGTTCTGGTTTAGTTTCCTCCAAAAGAAATCCAGATAGCACATAACAAAATCATTCTGCAGTAACTGGGGGGACTGTCTTCAAAACTGTCCTACTGCTTTGAACCAAACCCTAATGGATAGGTAGCCAGTCACCTACTACTGTCTTGATTCTCTAGGTCTTTTATCTACTTGTAAACCTTTCTGCTCAGACCTCTTTTCTGGACTTAATTTGTAGCTTTCAGGCCTTCCTTAGACTTATCAAATTTTTTTCCCATGTCTATTTTTTCCCACCAAACTCTTTGCAGTAACTTTCCTCTCTAAAAACCATGTTCAAATAATACATGCCAGCTAAAAACAAACTCTCAAGTGAAACAGCCAACTGATTCTCATGCAGTATTTCCATTACCCTAAGATAACACTTCCTTTTCTGTAACAAATGTTGCAACTCATCATGTTCAATATCCACTAGAAAGGGAACTTTTGTCTTCTAGGTCAAGATGCTACTATTTATCTGGACATTTTACTTAAAATGCTGAAGTTCTTTGAGCAACTATGCTCACAATGACTACACGTGAACTACATGTTACCTCTTCACATCATCAGAGGGTGGTACAGATGAAGAGATGTACTTGAAACATTCATTTCTTTCTTAGCTGTCCACCTTCCTCAGAAGAAGTCCTTGAAGCAGCTTAAAATTATGTGGAAACGAAGCTGTAACTTCACCCACCACCAAGTGCACATGCACACAGAAACCTCATTGCTTTCTGAACCCAGGTTGAGTAGGGTCCTGGCATTTTTCTAGCTCAGTTTCTGCTCTGCCTGTGAGACCTCTGTCTCACAATCAAACCCTATATGTAAGAGTTTGCCGTGTCCAGGGCACACTATGCTTGGAAGGAAAGCCCTGCATGGCACACAGTCCTGCTCTCTGTGGAGACAAGATGAGATGGGAGAGAAGAAGGAAGCCTAGCCTTAGCCACCTGCAGCAGAAGATGTAACCAAGTGCTAATAGGCTCAAGCGAGCCGCTAATGCCTGTCACTACATTTGACTTTACTGGGGCACTACTTAAAAGAAGCTTCCTGAAAGAAATCTAAGGTGTTTTTCACTTCTAGAAATTCTCTAGTTAATAACCTCTTTTGCTGACAACTATGTTATGTGTACTTAAATGCTGAAAGGGGTGTCTTTGGGGTTCTCCAGAAGTCTCAGGTATCCTACGTGTACTGGAGGGGACATGCTCATGAATGCTTTTGCCAGTGGCAAGCCCTATCGGAGTACTGGTGACTGATGAGAGACTTTCATCAAACATATTAAGTGAAGCTTCAGTCCAGGGTCCTGGAACTGGTGAGTCCTCAAAACACAAGGCGTTCCTATCATCCCAGCATGATTCAACTTGCTGTCCAAAAAAACAGATCCACCAGCCTTTGATCTTCAAAGATGACAGGGAACGGCCTTTGAGGCAGCCAAATGCGTCTTTCTGCATTACCAGATTGCTACAGAGACAGGCAGATGGGTGGAGCAGCCTCCGCTTTTCTACCATAGAAGCAGCCCAGTTCTGTGTTAAATTATAGCAGCCCAGAAGAGTACATATGGCAAGTGGGAGAAGAGATCCCAAATTCAGCTGTGCAGCTGCTAGGTGGGACCACCCTGTTCATATACACATTGAAGAGACACTTGTTTTGTTATGTCAAAGTCAGAATGAGCCAGTCACAGAAATGGCAGAACTGGATACTAAATACCCTGCACTTCAAAGGGACCTTTCACTAGTACCTAGATAGCATCCCACATTTGGAAGTATTTTAGCACATCTGTGTAAATCTTTTGTCTTCAGGACAAGCACAGGTCTACTGCAGCAAGAAATCAGACGCATCAACGATGAAAGTTACATTACCACAACTGAGAGTAAAAATCTCTTACCTCACCAAAAGCGCCTCTTCCAATCACTTTTATAATTTCAAAGTCGTCTCTATGAAGTTGCATTTCCTTTACCAATTTTGTAAATGGTCTTGCTGTTTAGGGAAAAAACAAAAAAAAAAGGAAAGTTCAATTACCAAGAGAAATATCATAAGCCAAAATAATACATAAGCCAGAGGTCAAAAGTACTTGTTGCATACCCAGTGCACTTTTTCAACTACTAACAGAAGTATAGAAGGAAAAAATATTAACTATACTAAATAATACTTAGATTTTTTTTAAAGTTCAATTCTATGACTGGTTCTGCCTTGTTGCCATTGAGTAAAGAAGTAGTCTTTCAGAAGGATTCACCCGCCCCCCCCACCTTTCTTTAGGGTTTCATGAATCAGTAAAGGACCATGTGAAAGCTGAAGAGCTCATTCATTACTGGTAAACTCTAGAGAAAAGCCATCCTATCCTTCAGCCACTAGAATAATTCTCTTCTTAAGCAGAGTTCAGTTTTGCTTTTTATTATTTCAGCTAGTACCAGCTAAAGCTTTAACAACCCACTCTCAGGAGATAGCTGTCTCTACTCCATAGCAATGAAATAATTTTCAACAACAGCTATGGCTAATTTGAGATTTTTTACTTTGAACTATCTTTTCTGTTAAGCAACATTCGCCAGATCTCAATTAGACCACGTAGCAAAGGGCTGCAGCCTAAATGTGTCCAGCAATTAACTAACCTACCCTTACTTTCTTCTGGTGGTCCCACTGGACTCAATACATCTCAAAGTATTTGGCTGATAAATTCCACTGTACCTGCAGATCCCATCAATCTTCTCCTCTCCAGTATCTATTCAGAATATTTTATTTATTTCTAACATATCATAGGATGAGGATTACTGTTTAGATACAGCATTTGCTACAATTCACTGCTGTGATTATTGAAGACCAAATCAATAAGGAAAAACACTGGCACAAGCTAAACTGCACAAGAGCAAGTATGATATCTACAAAGATGCTTACACTTCTAAGCACAAAAAAATAAATTGCTCTTCTCTAGCTCATCACAAACATTATTAGACTAAAAAGACTGAAGTTTTTAAACAGCTGTATTTTTTCCATTTGCAATTGAATAAAACATCACAGAACTGCTACTTGTAATTCAGCCCAGATTCCTGTTTTACCTCACCTTACATTATCATTAAGCTAACGAGTTATAAGCCAAACAGAATTCCTACAAGAGGGGTCACTGCCTTCATGATGTGTTTCAGCTACTAACACAAACAAACCAAACCTTACAAACACACAGAAGATACAGAAGTCCGTACTGGAGATTACAGACTTCAGTATGAAGCCTAACCAAGAAAGCCTGAAAACCTCTCAGCAAAATTCGTATAACAGCTAATAAAATGAAGAAATAGCTGTGCTGAAGACTAGCCATGCTGCTTTGTACTCAGGAGAGGTGTTATTGAAAAGGTTTCCTCCACAAGTAATACCCTTTTCACTGGATGTTTCTTGTCTACCCAAAGTATGACATTTAAGAATGAGACCCTACTAGATTTTCTGCTAGATTCCCCATTTCAGCTGGGCAGAAAAGCCTTTCCCACCAAAAGGCCACTGAGACTATCATCCCCAAACCCCAAATTGTTTCTAACAAATTTACCCAACAAAACCAACTCATATGATTTAAGAGACTATACCCATCCAGTCAGACATCTATCCAAGTAAATACCACTGCTGATGGCTGGGATATATATCAATTACTTCGCAAGGTTCTCCTGCCTCCTCCTCTTCCCATCAGATAGGAACAGATGGAGGAAACGCAACCACAGATAAGAAATAAATGTGAAAATTCCATTATCAAGTTATGGATCACTACTACAGAATGCAGGTCACTAGACTAACTTTGCAGAACACCAGCTTCTATTATTAAAATTCAAGGAGAGGGGAAATGAAATCCAGCAATTTTACTTGGGATACAAACCCCATACTTTTTTTTTTTTTTTTTAAAGAAATAACCAATTTTAGCAATAATCCTAGTCAGTAAACAGAATACCAAAATAATTGGTTTAAGTATCTATAAAAAACCCTGAGGTTGTAAATTGATCACAAGCAACTTCCAAAGCGGGAAGACACAAACCTATGCAAGTTTAAGCTGTCCTGTACACTTTAAAAAAATATTCTATTTTCTTACATTTTTTGTATTTTCCTAACCAGTGACAAAATATTTTATGATTTTGTCTACTGTTTGCCTTGCTTTGAAATGTATCAAACTTCACCTTGCCAAAACTGGGATCCAGTTTAGAAATGCATTGTTGCATTAAAGCAAGTGAATTCAATTAGTTTTACATTTTAAAAAATAGTATTTATTATGTATCAAGCAGAGCACATACTTACATTTGAGTAAACAGAAGAAATAGTGTCTGCAGAGAAGGGCATTAATGCTGTCTTTCTAGGAACTGTAACTTTCAAGAAGGGTAATCCTCCCTCAGACCTCATTCCCTTTACCACCATTTCAACTCAAAAACTGCAAGAGCCCTAGGTTGGTCCTGCTTCTTCCATCTCAATTAGTAACTGAAGTCAACATATTAAAATTAGTAAGTTTAACATGTGTAAATGAAAAAAATGTATTCCCTACTAAAAGGAAGTTACTATTTTTTACAAGCTATTTATGCAATTAACTAATGTTGGCTTTTAGTATTTAGCAGGGGTTGGTGTTCAGAAACATTGCAACTTCAGTGCTTTCTCTTGGAAAGCTAAACACCAAACGTGAAAATTTTGAAATTGGATAGGAGTTCCCCTGAAATGGAAAAATCCAAGTCTTTGTCAGGGCATCTAAGGTTCCTTGAAAGTAAATAAAATTTGAAAATAAAACTTAATATCCACAAAATCTCATCATCACTGAGACTACAACAGAGGTTACTCAGTAGATGAGAGCTCAGAGGCGGCAACACGCCAGTATTCCATTTAAACCGATATCTACTTTATTGGCATTTTGGAGTAGAACGCTGTTCATACCAGGATGGAACCTGCTGCTTTTAAGTACTGGATTGCACAATTTTTACCTCTTAGTAAGTTAAATCAAAAAATACTTCCAAATTGCTTTCCTGCTCCCCCCCAGGAGGTTGCTGTTCCTCAACCCTCTAATATCCAGATGAGTAACACGTACAGAACTGGCAAAATTGAGTGAGAAGAAACTTGCACCAAGAAGTACCAGAGAGCTGCGTTCACTGTGCTTGCCAGAATGATGCCAACCGATATACCCACCACTACGTAACCGGTAAAAAGCTCCAGCTTCTCCTTTTACATAGCACTATTTTATAACAAGGGAACTCAAAGCAAACTTCTCTCCATACACTGGAATGAATAATTACACTTTACTGATTAGTTTTGATCCTAATATTAAAAGCAGGACTTATGATTTGGAGTTGATTTAATGCCTTAATGAAAGTATTTCATCCTGGCAAACAGAGGCATTAGCTGTACAGGGGGTTTTGTTGGCAGTGATTACTGATTTTTTTTCATACATACTGTTGTCAGGGTAACATTAGCTGAGAGTAATTGCAGGAGTTTGTTTATTCATGACTGTGAGGCTGTAATCAGAATTTGGGATAGGCATTCTATGTGCAATATATTTGTATGCATCGCTACTTTTTCTCTCAAGCTGATTTGGCATTATTGTACTTACACTTGTTTGGAACAAGGGTGTTCTCCATAAGGCCACACAAGAAAAAAAAAAAAAACCAAAACTAATTTTAAGAAGCCAAGAAATGTATGCTCTAAAGAATGTAATACAAAACAATAACAGTCGATGTTTTGATCAATCTTCATAAGGGAAAGTGAAATGCCAGCATTTATTTCTTCAATGAAAACCAGGGTATGCATGAAAGACAATTCTCCACCCACAAATTCTGTGCCGATCCTGTTCTCCTCTTCCCCTGATAGATGGGACTAGGATATTTTGTTTGCACAAAAAGAAAACATCAATTTGAATAATTTGAAAACATAATTTGAAGCACAGTCATAGGTAAATGGGTTTGTGATTCAGGTTTGTGAGCTGGTGCATCTACGCTGCAGTCAATTTGTATTATGCCACCTGATAAAAAGAAATTTGAAGACTGTTTCAGAATGACTAAAAGCTGCAGGAAACGCCAGCGAAGACAATGTGACGGCTGACTGGGCACTCTGCACTGCTATCCCAGGAATAGGCACATGTCAGCCTCTGCCAAGGTCAGAAGCGTATGTCAAATTTCCTCTCATTTCTGAAAGCAGTTCAGGGAAGGATGGTATTATTGTCAACATCACCCTCCAAAAAATAATAGGGCGACTTTTCCCAAGCTAGAATGTGGTTAAAAATGAGAAGTGTTGAGGTATGTTTTGGATTTTCACTTTCTATTCTGATTATGAACCATTCCATTGATGTCAGTAATTTACTATCTGGAATCACAAAAGCTAGCACCTTTAGATTACAGGGGACAAAAGACCACCCCCTGGGTTTATTATGATAACTACTGCTTCAGTGGTGGAGCTACCCAATGGCTCTAATTTGAGGACTCCTGTGTATTTTGGTAGGCAGTGCAAGTTTCCAGAAATTCAGAGTCACAAAAATCACTGAGTTGGAGCTGCCAAATGTTGAAGAACATATGTTTTGTATCATTGGCAGCTTCAAGTTTTAAATAAATGTGACAACTGCAAGAAAATAATACACAGACTTACAGGTCTCTCAACAACTCCAGCTGAAAGGGACTTCAGGAGGTCTCTAGTCCAACCTCCTGCTGAAATCACAGTCAATACTGATTTCAGACCAGGTTACTCAGGGTTTTGCCTGATCAGGTCTCAAATACTTCAAAGGATGCAGACTCTATTGCCTCTTTGGACAATCTATTCATATAGTGGACTGCCCTGCACCAGACAGTTTCATAGTTCATAACTGATCTTGTAAGTGATCTGGGGTTTAAGTCATTATATAAGACAATGATAACATTCAGGTAGATCTACCCAGAAGGTATGTCCTAACTGTCTAGTCAGAAATTCATCCGCCACCATGCTCCCTTTATCTACTCATCCCCTTTGCAGAATGTTGTGGTAGGAAACTATGCAAATTGCAAAATACTAATGTCAGGGAAGCAACAAAATGACACAGATAATTGTCCATGGAGCCATATTCCCACCAGGCAGATCCAATATTTTATTTAAGATGTTTTCTTTGGAGGAAGAACATGAAAGAGCAATGAGTTTTACCATTTCTCCCTCTTAGCTTACATTCTAGAAATCAAGTAACTTGTTTGCCCTTTGTGCACCCTTTTCAAAGAAACAGCATTCCTGTGATATTGCTACTAAAACAGTAGGCTGACAGGTTTAACAAGTTAGTGCTTGTACACATGTCTTGGGAGATACCCACACCCAGGTAGCCCCAACCTGCTTACTAGGGTGATAAATACCTGTTACAACCCACACTTTTGAGTTTTAAAGAAGTACTTGCTATTTGATTGTGAAGATTTCCCTGTATTTTGAAAGTGTAATTTTTTGTTAAGTCTTCCATTTTTCGTTGACTCCAGTCTTAATTTTTCCAGTTATAGATCCTTGCTTCCCTTTTCCTGTGCTGGCCTGTTTCCTCTTCTATCCACCCACTGAATGCTTTTTTTCAGTATCGTTTCCTAAGGAAATAAGGTATGTGTCATCACACTCTTTGGCAGTCTGAGTCCATTCCTCCTGCCTGGTACCTTTTGATCCCAGTGAAGACCCTTAATATCCCATTCACCAAATTTCAGTGATGCTGTCCAAAGATATCAAGTTGCTACAAGTTTTATAAAAAAAAAATCTGGCAGTGAATAGGAAAGACACCCACAGTATCACCTCCATTGAGGGAAAGGCTACAGCAGGAATATAGCATTCACCTGCTTAGCTGGGCAACCAGCACATAGTAAGGTGCAGAGCAGACATACCTTGTCCCTAGTCATGGAGGGACAGCAGAGTGATACTGACACAGAAGAGGGAAAAAGGAAGCGTACCGCCGAAAAGGGAAGGTGGCGGGAAGGGTAGGGGGTTACCCAACTGAGCCTAGTAAAGGAGGTAGGTCCCAATTCTACAAGAAGCCAAACTTCAACAAAGCTCAGGAGATACCTTTTGTGTTCTCCAACATACTTTCTGCCAGGCCTTCCACTTTTGCCGTGCCCTCCCTCCTGTTTTTATAACGCATATTATATACACATACATACACACACTTCACTTGCTCTGTCTGCCTCTTACTCAGTGATCTCATCCTTCATCAGTCATCAACATCCATTAGACATGTACATTCAGTGGTGCAAGACTTCAGTTATCGTTACAATGAACATAAGCTCCACTGGGTTAAAAACCTGAGAAGCACAACCTGGTTACCAATTCCAAAGTGTTTCCAGCTCTTCCAGAGCAGCCTCCTGATACGGGACGCTGCTTCACATGCTGTCAGAGTCCCCTCTATCCCCTGAGCAAGGACATACAGTTTTATAGTTCCTGGTTAGTCAGTACTTTCTGATTTTAAGATGTCCTCTCCTAACAATGTTTATCTGAACTGCAATCCCAGTAGAAACAGACACATACACTAATACAATACCAAGAAAGTGTGAATCTTCTTGAGGCTGACTGACAGTCTTCTTCAATGGAATTAATAAGTGGTAACTTTATTATGAAATTAAAGATTGTATGGTGTACTTAACCTGATATACAAATTCTTTTTAAAACCTCCCTACAACTTCTCTGAAGTAGCAGCACACAAACCTACATCCATTTGCAGTTATGATTACGGATTTTGCTTCGTTTTATGAATGCCTTCTGACATACGTAGAATAGAGCACCTGACCCCTTTCAATCAGATATCTTGCTGGCACTTAACTGAACTATGAGTTTGGACAAGATTTGGATCATATATGAAATGTGAAATCACATGTGAAATCCTCAAAGGTTTAAAAAGATAAAACCATCATTACTTTTAGCTATAAACCAAGACTGAGCGCTCATAGCTTCTGCATTTTGCTCCACGAGTGGCTTTATCAGTTACAGAAGAACTGATCCTGGCATTTAGAATTTTTATACCAGTTTGCAATAACTGCATGAAAAATTTATCACCATGCTAAAGGCTAACGGCATCGGGAAGTGTTTTGAAGAACAATATTGAGTAGTAGTTCTGGTGCTGATCCCATTAGCATTGCTAAATTTGCCAGCAGAAGAGCAAGACATTTACCTTGAAACATCATCCCTGTTCGCTATTATTCACTGAGCACGCTTTTTGTGTGGCAAGCCCCAAAAGCAAGTACCACACAGAAGGACTCAATCTGCAGCAATATGCTACCATTTGCCAGCTCGTTGATGAATGTTACCACAAACACTTAATAGCTGGCTATCTGCCTGACTAGTCCATTCGCTGCTTTTCATGCTTATAACAAAAGGACACCAAACATAATACCAAAGATTTGTACAGGCAAGTACTGAGGAACACGCAGATGGTTCTGAGTAGTCCAAGTGACAAAACGTGTTGCCAATTTACCTCCTGTCAAAGCCACCGTGCTTCTCTGAGGACTAGAGAGCAACAGAGTTCTAGCAGGTGAGAGTAAGTAAGCGTTGGCTTGCACATCCAAGAGCAAACACCAAATGACTACTTGCTGTAATCATATATGTAAGACAGTAGCTTACCTATGGAAAAATAATGGTCAGGTAAAATAAAAACCACATGCCAATCAAATGTAAAAGTAACTGCATACGCTAATGTTACGATGGATGGAAGTACAAGGGAGAGGAAGCTTATGTCTGAGATCTGACAGAGGAGGAAGCTCACTGCCTAATTTCTCATCACCATGTTGTGTTACTGCCATGGAAAGATCGACAGTTTAGGAAATTACAACTTGGTCTCTAGAACCAATTCAGGAGAGGTTTGTTTTTTGTTTTGTTTTTTATTTTTTAAAAATACCAAAGCTGACCTTGGCAGACGGAACTGTGAGTATTAAGACTGAATCAAAATATGTAATTGATGTGGATCTGCCTCGGACTGCAGTGAGCATGAAGTGCTACCCAAGTGTCTTGTTTCTAGCCAACCTACAGCACATTAGGACAGGATCTTCCAAAATACATGTCAAAACATTGTAAGAAATGGATGGCAACAACCACCACAGAATGCAATCCACAGATTTTTCTGTACTCCTCATCCAGGGCCAGATTTTGCAGGTGTTGGAGAGGGCATTTAAGCCACAGCAAACAGCAATCACGTATTGAAGCACATCAGTAATGGAAAAACTGTTTCAAGCTTCTACATGAATCACCACTTCCAATCAGTAAAGTCTCGGTGATTCAATTGCTTTCATTCCATAACAAAGTTGTAAATATTGCTAAAATCCACTATTTTTACTGCATGATGAATAATACAAAAAGCAGAGTTAATAATATTTTTGTAGAACAGTGAGAATTATGACTGCTCAGAAAAACCCTTTGATATTGTCACTTGTTTTTCAGATAGTTTCAAACTAGAGATTAGGAAAACCTCAAATTTGAGCTCACCCAAATTTCAATAACATAGGAATGAATCTAAATTTCATCAGACCCAGCACCTCTTGCACACCCTGCTAAGAAATAAACAATTCCAATCTGATGACCACACTGTGCTGATATAAGCTTACATACACTTACATTAATTAAGAAGCCACCACTTACATCATCAACGTATGAGCAAAGTTCCAGTTTTCTGACTGCATGCTTTATTTCATCTTAAAAGCAAAACCTAGCAAGACAAGCAGCATAACTGTTTTATCAATTATTTACAGTAAAAGCACAGCTTTTGTTTTCTCCAGATATATGCAAGATGTTCTTTCAAGTTACTAAAACCTTAATACATACATTATGTAAAAGAACAATTCATATTTTACATTGGTGCTATATTTACCAGCTTTATTTTAAAGGTTAGAAGTTTCTATTAATAAGCTCTTCTTGACAAAGCACCTACACAAATGCATTTAGAATGACAGGAGAGAAATCCACCTTGTGAGGTATCCCTTTTCTCCACTCATATGGTTAGAGTGAAGTAAAGACATAGTCCAATGATACAACTGAAGCGGATCACTGGGACCAGAGGGGCAGTTTCACATATCTGCTCTCTTCCTTACATCAGCTGTAACAAATTCCGCTGGTGTCACCTCACTGACCCGATTCTGCTCACTACACCAGCAGAAACCCAACCTCCCGAGGCACATAATGCAACTATCATCCTGTAGTTTCACAAATTGAATCATCATCACCGAAGGGTCGGGAGAGGCTGCTACACCAGCACAAGCAAGAAGGGTAAAGGAACCGCAGCTCTTCTTCAGAGGCCGTCATCTTAAGTAGCACAGATGAAGGCGAGAAGAATTGCCCATGCAGAGGTGGCCTGCCTTGGTGCCAACACCCAGGCAGCTGCATGGAAGGTTGGGTAAGGGAGCAGAGTCAAATGAGAATTACCTTTTCCCTTATACTTCAGTTCTCAGCCGGATCAACATAAACCGGGAAATAAAAGACTAAGGGGATGGGGCATTAGATCAGCTTACAGTGCTACAGAACTGCACCTGATTTTATTTTTTTTGATGGTCATGGTTTTGGCTGGAGAGCACAAGAAGTTGGGAGGAGACACAGCTGGGCCAGCTCACCCCAACTGACCGAAAGGATATTCCATACCATGTGGTATCATGCTCAGCATATAAAAATGGGGTAGAAGGAAGAAGTGGGAACATTTGAAGTTCTGGTGTTTGTCTTCCCAAGTAACCATTATGCATAATGGAGCCCTGCTTTCCTGGGGATGGCTGAACACCTGCCTGCCGATGGGAAGTGAATGAATTCCTTGTTTTGCTTCGCTTGTATGGCTTTTCCTATTACCTATTAAATTGTCTTTATCTCAATCCATGACTTTTTCCACTTTTACTCTTCTGATTCTCTCCCCCATCCCATGGCGAGGAGTGGGCGAGCAGCTGCACGGTCCTAGTTGTTGGCTGGGGTTAAACCACAACCACAGCTCAAGGCAGCAACACTCTGCATATAAATACCCTGAGCCATTTTTCAATTTCAAGAGTTCAGATAGCAACAGCTCCTTTAAGCAGAGGTGTGGCACATCTTTCTCTTCACTCAGCTTCCTTTTAAATGGCAGCGGGCAGGAGGACATTTTCTCAGACATTACTCACCCTGTTTCAGAACTTCCCTGGAGCTCCAGGTCTAATTAAAAGGTCAATGAAAGTCAGACTTTTGCTACAGGAAAAGGCCACGAAGACATGCGACAAGCAATTACTGTAACCAGGCACTAGAATATTTGGAGTAGCTCAAGTTATTCAGAAGGTGAGAAGAGGGGAATTATCTTTAAATCTGTGGAGAATACTAACAAGTCCCATGCTAAGATTTGCTACACATTACACTGGAAGGCTCAGAGGGGCTTTTTTATTATTATAAATACTTTCACTTCTTCAGCTCCCTCTGTAGACCAGGAATTCTAGAGTCAAAGCCATTCTGTCTTGCTCTGCTCCTTCCAATGTCCCTGGCTGGGAGCAATGAAGAGGAAGACCATTTACAGCAGCATTATTTTCACTGACTCTGTCCTGCAGAATTCTGTTTTAGAATAATGCCCATTTAAGCAATTAGACTTTTAGAATATTGCCCCTCTTTGCTAAACAGCATCAACTAATTATTACAAAGTTTCAAACTGACCAAGATCATAACACCTGTTATTAAGTAACAATAAAAATCCATCTAAACCTTGCTTGAAAGCAGCGTGGTGGTGTATTTTTTTTTTTAATATGCATTGAATAGCCCTGAAAGAAAACATTTTGGATAAATGATCATTTGGAATATTAGACATGTGACAGTTTATACACGTTCAAATTTTTAAACTGTCCTTTAAATCAAATTGACTGCCTTAGGGAAGTCAAATCCTGGAACAGTTAAGAGTGAATTTTTAAAACCCAACTGATTGAGAGCACGACTAAAGAGCTTTAACATCACATGTATATGCAAAGCATACGGAACAAGAATCTAAAAACAGAATGCCATGCCTTTTCCTAGAGACATTTCCAAGTCTCCAAGCATTATAAATTCATCTTTCTCTAGTACAGTCGGAGTGGAATTCTTCCTTCTTCTCCTTCCCTCATTCTGCATTTTTGTCACCCTTTCCTATCCAACTTTTTGCTAATTTATGTACAGTACACTGAATTAGCTCTTTCCCCTTATCTCAATATTTTGTGTGTCAAAGAATACACTTTTGCTTAGTATTTTTAGCCCATCTTTTCCTAACATCTTTGCCATGATATGCTTCAGAAATTCCTAAATCCAGTTTCTGGATCGTGATTTTAGACAACTCTCAACAGACTGCCAGCCCACACGACACACTGTTTAATGGACATGCTTCTAGGCATTCCCAAACCTCTTGTAGGCTCCTGGAAGCTTATATCCACCATTCCAAACCAGAACACACTGCCCGTTACTACACACCCCAGCACGATCAGCAGCAGCCCAGGCTCCCTGGGTTCTAGCTTCTCCATCTTTCTTGCGTATGCTTAAAGCCATCAGGAAACACAAATCTGTTCATTGTCCTTAGCTGATACCAAAATTACCGCCATTAAAATATGAAAAGTACTTCAATCATTATACTCACAGTTGTAAATACCACGTGTCGCACCTTTACATGTTGCTCCTCAGCTTTTCAAGGTAGGCATATCAAGTGAGGATCATCCCAACAAGCTTTTATATCAGATGCAGTATCTGATAGAACATTCTCCATTTAAGCTTATGGTTTTAAACACAACTTTTCAGTTTTGTACACTCCTCTTTACTTGAATTTAAGAGTAAGATTATCCACATTGTTTAATAAACTGTACATCCATAATCCTTTTGCTGTAAGATTTATTTCCACGCATTTAAGTGGAGAATTCCTTTTCCTTACTCATTTACAACCCATCTAAGACAGGTGTGTTGATTTGAAAACAGAAAATGAAGTACCAGGACATTCAGAACAAGCTTGTAGTATGCTGGCAATCTCAAATCTTCATCTATACCTCAGGCTCCATTCTGTTGGCTTCCAACCTTTTCCTTTACTCATACTTGGAAATAACAACCAAATGTTTGCATGCTCCAGTGCAACACCAGGGTGAGCACCTGCATGCCAGTACAGATGCAGCTGGAAAACCCTACCAGCACAAATGTGCTTTTAAAACTTCCATTTCCAGAGTAGGAGCCAACAAAGATGCATCAACTTCCTTCCAGAAATCTTCTGACACAGTACACGGTGTCTGAGGAGACCACAAGCAGAAGGTGAGACCACAGGCAGAAGAACAAGAAATTTCTGCCAATCTTCAAAATACTTTAAGCTGTTGCAACGTAACTGTAAACTACTATAGATGCTGAAGTCAACTATTTACAGAGAAAAGTTGCCTTTCTACTTCCTTATATGTCATTTTAGCAATATCCCATTCCTTTTTCCTCTTTTTCCACAAAGAATTTAGTATTTTCCTTTACTGATTTATCTCCAGTGTCATCTAAGTAAACCTTGGCTACTTTGCCCATTCAGCGATTGGTTCAGCTCTTAAGTAATATTTTCCGCTTGCACTGACTCACTTTAAAAAACCATTCAGTCCCCAACCACAATCTTTTAAGGGCTGTCAGACTTTTCATACCTGATACTGTAGTTCAGATGTGCTAGTTTCACTTCTGATGCTAGTATTGAGGAGCGGAGGCTATGTAATCCTTTTGTTCCATAAACTTCCTTGGAATTTTCTAATGCAAAGAAGTCTGGAAGAGATGTAATCTTCCCTTTACCTTTTAATCTCTAAAAATTCTCAATATTTATGCCACTTGAGTCTTCTTTTTTTTTTTTTAACCCACATGAAAAAGGTGCTCAGGATTGCTCGTTTAGTAACACATTGTTCTAGCTTTGAGTTGCCACCGTGAATCCAGCAAGGGCACGAATTTTTTAATCTCTTAGTAATTTCATGGCCTTTAAAGTAACATGCAGCCTTCGATCAATACAAGGTGTATTGAACCAGTTGAATGTTTGTTCAATACAAGTCCATGGCAATGGTCTCTAAGACAGAGATACCATGCAGCATTGAGGGAAAGGAAGAATGTGGTTATAAAGCTTGCATTTTTGTTGTTCAAATCTTCTGTAAAGGAGTTCAAGTCAGTTTTCTGAGAACCATCCTAATGCTTCTGCCCTAGCAGCCACACAATTCTACTTTCGTCATTATTTCTTGAAGCTTAACTCGTTTCCTGTATAATCTGAATTTTAAAACCAAGTTCACAGCAACATCATTTAAAAAAAATCTAGGTCCATGAAATCTTTAAAAAGAAATATCAGGCATGGCTATGTGTTGAACTATTCCAGTGTAGTATTTGCATGAGCAGCAAGTGTCACTGTCACAATTTCTATTATGGTGCTCAGACTGTACCAGAAGTTACTCTTACACAGGACCAAAAATGTGCCTGATTATTTTAAGAAATTTTACAATACCTGAGTAGTTTGTGCAGTTGCTGGCAAAAGTTCAGCCCTGACTGTCTGTTTCAATGTATTTTAAAGCAAGAAAAAAAGCCAGGAGCACTTACAATTGTATTGCATGAAATAAAAATTTAAGAAGTTTGCCTTTTCTGAAGAACCACTCTATAAGAAATGCATTGTCAGAGAACTAAAAAGTCAATTTGGAGTTTCATCTTTCCTACGTGAACATATTTTAACACATCAAAACCCCCAAAAGTCTAATAAGAATATTTCAGTTATCACATACGAAAGTTTTTTCTTCAAGTATCATCAGTTCCATCTCTCTCCTTCAAAATCTTATTTAACAGACATTTTAGTATGTAAGCTCAACTTAAGGTTTTCGTTAAGGTGCAGGCTACCTGGTACTTCCAGAAGCAATAAAGACGTCTGGCCTGACCACTGTTTGTAGTGTGTTAATCAATGTTTAGGACTTTAAGTGATGCTTTTCCCAGTCCTTTCTAATTCATGTACCTGCTTGTTCTTTATTACAATGCTGCAAATCTTAATTCAAATACTATGACTCCTCAACAATCTACTTCTAGACAAGTGTTAAAAGATTACAAGTAGACAGTGTTGATTTCCTCTTCCATGAATTGTTATGCACAGCTAAATTTATTTCCTTGCCAATTTTTTTTTTCATTTTTTTTTTTTTAAAACACAGAAGTGATAACTAACAGCCTCTACCTAAGCCCCTCAGAAAACGTAGAGGACAGGTTCTTTAAGTGTTATATGGGACATGATGGGGGGGGGAGGGAGAGATGAGGGCAAGGAGATTGAAGTAAGAAGTAGGTCTTGCCCACGCTTCTCTCTTGCAGAAAGATAATCCATTATCTTCCACCAGCTGTCACCCATTTCAGAGCTCCCCATAGAGCTCTGAAGGTAAATTACTGGAGCACATTTTCCAGTAAAGTCTCTGTATTCTACTTATTCTGTAGCTATCAAGCATATACTTGAAGTAAGAGCTATTATTACCAATGCGCACCATGACATATCACAGCCACTGACACAAAAGATCATTGCAGCAATGTGTGCACAAGTGTGCATTGCTGTTTTGAAGACATCACTACAAAATGCCTTCTCTAAATACAAATAGGAAATAATTAGTAAAAGGTCTGAACAATGAAACAACAGGAAATTAGGGACATGAAAGGAGGGAGATGATGTTTCTCAGTAGTTTTGGGCAGCAAGACTCAGTCCAAAAAAGAAGCTATTGCCATTACTTCACTATCTGGTGTTTCCCCCCCAAGGTATCTGCACAGTGTGCAGGTACCTCCCAAGAGGGAAGCAATACACTGGAACTAGAACACAGGGTGAACAACTTCCATACATCACCCACAAACAAAGCTGAGGGCTCACAACCACAGCATCTGAAACAACCAAACAACACTTTGTTCAAAGTTTATTCTGAAAAATTAACACACGTTATAAATTGCTCACATACTGTCCTTGTCCCCGAAGGGCAATGGACCATTGCATTATATCGTACTGTCAATGAGTGCCTTCATGACATAGCTATCAGTATATATTCTCTGAGAAGGACATCTACCAGACTTCCAGGCCTTTAGGAATCATGAGAATTCTGAAACAATCTTATTATTTTCCCAGGAGTTTTCTGGAAGCACCACAGTCAATACCACAGACATAAATGCATTGTATGGAAAGTCAAGTGTCACTAAGGATACCCTATTAAAAATTACAACACACCACTAAAAGGTATCAGTTCTTGGGTTTTGTCCCATCTGTACATTGTTATCCTCATCATTGATAGCACTTCCCATGCTATTTTACATATTTCAATAGGATTTTGAAACACTGAATTTGTTGTGTGTTTTGGTTTGCTAAGTGCACTATCATCAAGAAAGAATACCAGCGCTAAAAACCACGTTGCAAGTCCAACTTCATGTAAGTCATACAAGCTCTTATTCTACAGATGAAACCAAAAACCAGACAGTATCTCCCATTAGATCTTTACAACTATGAGGAACATTTGTTTCATGCTGTTGTTAGCAACTGCTTAGTCAGACTTCTTATATTGTCAGATATAACGATATTAGGAATCCTACTAGATAGGGATCCCTTTGTGAGATGAGAACATATCTAGCAGAACAGCTAAACCTGTATTTTTCATAAGGGATGATTCAGGCTCGCAGTCATGCAGGGATTGCAGGCTCTTCTGACAGCTCCATGGAACGAAAACTTTAAAATACTTCAACTGCTATCACGGCTAACAAGGAGACATAAGGAAATCATGCTTGGGAAAACGCATTAGACATAAAACGTAGGTTCACAGTTCTTGGAACCTGTTCAGGCAATTCTCTTCCAGGAACAAGGAAACTGGTGCTTTTATTAAATACATGGTAGAAGAACATAAACAAAATTTATTTTCCCGTCACTTGCAAGCCTAAAATTTAGTTAAAAGTTTGTCAATACTTATGTTCAGATCAGGTGGTAAAATGTCAACCAATCAGGGTAAACACCTGAGATGACCAAAAAATGAACAATAAAATTTACACAAGTTGTGTCAACTACTTTATCTACAGCAATAAGATTCTATTTCACATATTTATTTTCACTCTGAGAAGTATGAAGAACAACTGTTTTCTATTAAAGCAGCTGTGATGTTAAATAAGTTTGCTAACAAAAAAAAAAAAAGAGATGATACTGAAATATAGAATCATTTTAGATTAGAAGGGACCTCTGGAGCACAGAATCCAACCTCCTACTCAAAGCTGAGATAACATCAAAGTTCAATCAGGCTGCTCAAGGCCTTGTCCAGCTGAGGTTTATCTCCTAGGATGGAGAGACTATCACCTCTCTGGGTACCTCCTCCTGTGCCTGACCACACTCAGTAGGAATATTTTTTTCCTCCTTACACATAGTCTGAATCCTCCTTGCCTGTGTCCATTGCCTTTCCTTCTCAGCAGTGCACTTGAGGAGAGTCTGCCTCTGGGTGCTCCCTAACCAAATATCTGGCAATTGAGGATCATGATCAGATTCTCCTTCTCCAGGCCCACCAAACCCAGGTACCTCAGGCTTTTCTTGCACATCGCGTGCTTCAAGCCCCTAACCATGCCAGTGGCTCTCTGCTGGACTCACTTCAGCTTCCCAGTGTTTTTTCCTGTACTGGGAAGCCCAAAACTGGACACAGTACTCCAGAAATGGCCTCACGAGTGCTGTGAATAGCAGAATAACCACTGCTCTCAACCTGCTGACTACACTTGCTGACTCAGTCCAGTAAACAGGCAGCCTCCATTTCTACAATGATGCACTATTGACTTTTTCAACAAATTGTTAATCAGGATCCCCATATCTTTTTCTGCAAGGCTGCTCTCTAGCTGCTCATTCCCCAGTGTACAGAGCTCCACAATGCAAAACTTCGCACTTGTCGTGCTGAACAGGTCAGGTTTTTACAGTGTGAAGAAAAAATAACGCTGGTATGCAAAAGGTAAATTATGGATTGTAATCTCTGCTATCCCTGCCCTCACAAAGTACCTGAAACATTAAACAAAACTTTTACAATGTTTAATACTACCTGCAAGAACAGAAAGTTTGTAACTAGAATACCTGTAACTCCGATTATCATAGAATGGTTGAAAGGGACCTTAAAGATCACCTAGTTCCAACTCCCCTGCCATGGGCAGGGACACCTCCCACTAGACCAGGCTGCTCAAAGCCTCATCCAGCCTGGCCTTGAACACCTCCAGGGATGGGACAGCCACAACTTCCCTGGGCAACCTGTTCCAGTGTCTCACCACCCTCACAGTAAATAATTTCTGTCCAATGTCTAATCGAAATTTCCCCTCTTTCAGTTTAAAACCATTACCCCTCGTCCTACCTGCTCCTGGCTTGAGCCACTCAAATGCATGCAAACCTTTAATGTTGAGGATAATTACTGCAAAGCCCTTTCCTAAGAACAGTAAAAGCTTCTCCATCGCTGAAATTTTTTAAAATGAAAAATCCCCCTTCTCCTTCCCTCCTTCTCAAAGTGTCAGGTCTTTTGCCTTTACAGTTCACATCAGATACAGTCAACTTCAGGATGCACAAGCGCTGATTATTTCTAGCCATGGACGTAGACCTGCACGGGTCTTGCCTGCCTGGGTCAAGCCTGACCAGTAGAGCGCTGCTGGTACAGCACTACAGCCAACCCAGTAAATCCTGCTGGCCCACAACACCACACACAGAGCGATAACCACAGTTCAGTTGCCTTAATAACTAGTAAATACTTTAAGGGTAAGATAAAGACAGTCTGTGGACCTCAACCAGCCTCCAGTTAGGTATCCCTGCTGTATCTTGTCCTGTATTATTTTATCTGGAGTACCAGGCCGCAGTTTAAAAACAGATGTTTGATATTGTCATTGTTCCCAACTTAAATATTTAACTGTCCAGGAAACCAAAGGCTGAACTTACTAGTAATGGAAATCCTTAAGAGAGTAAGTTAAAACACTCAAATTTAATTCCTCCGTGCAGTGATACCATGCCACATGACTACGGCATTTTGCTACAAGTAGTTAAAGCTGGTCTGGAAGAAAAATGTTTGTGCTTCTTCCCTGTGACACAACATGCTAACTCATCTGCAACTTCTCAGAAAGTCTGCTCTGAAAGATGAAGTGGTTTGAGTTTAGGAAAAACACCATATTACCCATAAAAGGCAGAAAGATTAAATACCACAGACTCCAGCCTCCGCTTTGTATTTATAACTCAACATCTAGCAGTTACTAGTTACCAGTTATTCCATTAGGACTTTATATCACTTTTAGCTATTTGTAAAAATTTTCTTATCCCAGCCTCCTCTAATAAGTCATATAGGGTGAGGTTCTGAGTCACAAAATAGTAGTTTCCTTTTCTTTGGGCAAGTAACTTGAGAGGGTTGCAGGGCAACAAAGCCACCCTAAAAGGAAACACCAATAGTGAGTGCACAGGGAGATTCCATTCTTGCCTTAAAGAACAGACAGACTAAAAGAAAATGTGGACAGGTATTACACTCCCATTTTGCTCAGACGCAGGGCAAATGATCAGAGACTAGATAATGAAAACCTAATTCCTTAACTTAAAATTTTCAGTATAAACTTCTTACTCAAGTATACCTAGCCCTAGGAAAAAATACACTGGCCAGAGGGGCTGCAGAACAAAGCCCGCAGGGCTCGCACCCTGGGTGTCCATCTCAGTGCTACTAAGAGACAAGGAGACCGCAGCCACATCACTATCATACACAGAAACGGGTCAGCGGGGAACGACAACACATGACAACCTAACTAATCTTATCAGAAAAAAGAGCTAAATTTAAAGACCAAACACGCATCTTGAAAAGCAAACCTTTGGGAACACATCTCAAAATGATAATAGGATCTTCATGCCTAAAGTCACCCTCCTGCCATTTCTACTCTGCCTTAATTACAGTTAAATAAGTGACAGAACACTCCAGCTTTCGGTATTGATAATCCAAGTCACATGGGTAGCAATAAAGCTGGCAGCATACAGCAAAACTCCATGAAGAAGCCAACTTTTGAGGAAGGATGTGCAAAATTAAGATTCTAGAAGTCACGCTGTAACAGCAGCAGAAATTCAAAGGCATACAGGCAACGGAGACAACCACCACCCACCCCCAAGGTACACGTGGATCTCTGGAAAAAGGGGGGAATCAGGGACAGAGAAATTCCTCAAGAGTGGGAAAAAGGTTTCAGATGTCCCAGAAGTATTACCATGCAATTACTAGAAACCTCACCCTTCCTCAGCCGAGGACAGAGATTTCCCCCTCCAGTATCCCACTTCGCACAACTTTAAAAGGGATTCAAATTTTTAATGCCTTAAATGAAAAAAAATGGATTCTTTGCTAGGAGAGGGTGTTTATTGTCTTTTTTCCAGTGCTACAGAGTTTAAACAAATTTAGGGCATCATCTATTTTTATGTACCTTTGTAGACTTTTTAGTGACCCGAAGCTTTTCCGTAAGTCTCATCTATCCAGGGAAGGCACACAGTTTAGTTCTTTGGCTAAGGGACCATTACTAGCAGGGAAATCATAATATGCTAACCTCCCCCCCCCATACTTCTATAGTGGCTTCTATATTTTGTGTAAAGTTACACCATCTACAAAAAGAGTGAACCCACATCCCATGAACTACACACAGTGCCAAATAAAAGTACAATATTGTCAGAATAGCTGCAACACTCCCTTAAAACTGACTTCGACATATCTACTGAAGGGAGTTTAAAACTGGTTTCATCTTACTTACCACTTCGTCTTTCACTCATTTTTTATGATGAAAATTAGGACAATATAGTCCAGGTTAAAGTTGAAATAAAAGTCCAGACAGAATTTTGAGGACTTTTCTAAAATCCTGAACATGCACATCTTGCTAAACTGGCATAAACACATTTCAAGTAGGACTTCACAAAGCAATTATCCATGTTTATTTTTACGCTGGAGAACAATTATAAATGGTGAAAAGAATCTGGGATATATCTGGAACTGATGCTGCTTCTGACATTTTCTCAGCCTTTTTGGGAAAAGCAGCTATACATATTCAGCCCTCAATGGCACTGCACTTAAGCAAATTAAGAACTATAACTTAGCCTTCATTAAAGCACGTCTGATTAATAAACTCCATACATTTTCAATGATTCAATACTTGGAGAAGACATCTCCACCATTTCCCAAAGCTCAGACTCCTTTATAGAGGTCCCAGGCTGGGCACCCAGAGGTACTAGTGACATTTGAAGCTTTAGGCCATGGTTAAGTAATAACAGGTTTCGGTGTTAAGACCCTGATGACATAAATGACAGAAATTAAGATCTTAGGCACTTCAGGATGCCTAAGGCCTCAGCTGGCAATGAGGGATGCACACACTTAATCTGAATGCACTCTAAGTATATCTACAGACATGATTACTGAGATTTATGCAAAATCAGGGCTTAAGAAAACAGTGTGTAGTTCCCTATTGAAGAAAGCTACATTCATTATAGTGAACAAAGATCTTTATAAATGAAGGCTTGCATTCTGGCAATCTGCATACGCTGATGAGAAAAATAGAGTGGAATATTTTAGTATCAGGAGACAGCTAAAATGAACAGATCACATTGAACCACAGACCAAATGTACTTGGAAATTCTTAGACATGGAAGAGCTTTTTAAAATTAAATCCCTTTTCTTAAAAAAAAAACAAAACAAAAACAAAACAACAAACAAAAAAACCCCGCAACAACAAAACTAGACCTTCAGTGGGATATATTAGTGAGCATGATACAAGCTCTTTGGTAACTACATCAAGAGCATATAGGAATTCTCAAGTGTACCTTATGAAAGACTTAGAAAATTAATCTGAACTCTGTTTAAAGCATTATCAAGGGTAAAAATACAGTAAAAACCTTTAATAAGTCCCTTCTATTGCTCTAAACAGATTTACTTGTGGTCCATCACCCTATTCATCTTTTCAGACATGGGTAATGAAAAAGATGAACCCATAAAATTTTTTCTAATCCTAGGCGCTATCTTCTGTTAAGGGCTCAGATAAATTTGTGATTGATTAAGTAAGTATTATAATTCTTCCTTTTTTGCAATACCCATCTAAAACCAGCTTGCATGACTTGCCTTAAGTTACAAGCAAGGGATAAAATGTACGTTTCATAAATTTGAAGAATCTGTAGTTTAACATTCCCAACTAATTTCAGCTACAGTTCAACATTCCTAAAACCCAAAACATTAATATATAACCATAAAGTAAAAGCAACTTGCTAAAAAAAGCCGCTGAAACAAGTCTCTTCAGTTGACTCACACAGTTAAAACCATTTGTTTCTAGTAGGTGTAGAAGAAATTGACTCAATCCCACATGTGAACTATTTGCAAAAAAAAAAAAAAAAAAGGTTAGTCCAAAGTCATTTGATAAAAAAGTTCATTGCACTGAATTTGCTGACTGAACCAACATCCAAGCCATTTCCACTGATAATGCCAACCACTGAGGCTTTAAGGACATAAATTAAGTACTTTTTTTCCAAAGTATTATATCTTAATATTACCTATGAAAAAGCAATATGAAAATAATTTAGATTTAAGTGAAACAAGTCAGAAAAAAATGTTAGATTTATGGATGCTTATGAAACCTGACTTCTTCATTCTATACCTTATCATGTACCATGAGTGAGAAACTACTAGCTGCACACATTCTTTCTACATGAAGACAAATTTATCGATGACTTATTTACCCCTATCTGAGTTTTCATATGTAAACAGAATTGAAATACAAAACACAGGTCACAGCCTTTAACATACCACATAATTCCTCAAGCCCTCAGTATAGATTGTTTATTAGCACCTTTATCCACAGGAGAAAAATGATACCGTCTTCCTTCGACAGGACAGAAGACAAGCTTCACGCAGGAGGGCTGTCATTTTAACAGCACATGCCAGCGCATCTCTCATCCTCCAGACCACATTACTTTCCCCCTGTCAAAACATGACTGCAGCACTCAGTGCCAACATTTCACAGCATAAAGTTTTACAGAAAGAGTCATTAAAAGATATTGCCTCATTCTAAAAATACCAGATTAGAAGAGATGTACCGTAAAGGGTCCATCATACATGGAGCACCAAGCTTTGAACCTCATGCCTTCAGACCACTAGCCCTGAGCACAATGCTACCACAGCCAACACGGCAATTCGGGATACTCCAACATTAATTAGCCCTAACATATTTTTCAAATGAACAAAACTACCTTACGTGACAGCAGAGAACGCTGAAAACCAGGATTTGACAGCCGTGCTCGTGCTATTCTGCCAGATGACCAAAGACTTCATTAGCAAAGGTGATCCAAGCTACAGTGCCCCATCTCCAACCACAGGAAAGCCTTCAGGGAGCAGGTCTCCATCTGCATCCACGCTGCACTGTGCACAAAGAAACCATGGCCACCACCACCGGCATTTCCAGAACATCTGCAAGGCACCTGTAGCTTCACCTTGCCCCAGTGGGCCCTCATCCACACCCTCCTGGCGCTAGCTCTAGTATAAGGGATCCTAACAGGCTTTGGTAGATAGGGGATGGAAGTAGAGGAACTTAGGCCAGAATCTGAAATTCAGTTTTCTTGTTCATCAGCTGTCCCCATTACCCAACAACACTCACTTCGCACATGTGCCCAACAGGCTTATCGCTCCCTGCGCAGCTTCTGCCTCTACAGAGAAGGACATTATACAAGCTAGCAGAGCCTGAGGTCCCTCTCTGGCTTTCTATGGGTATTTCTGCAAGCAGGGGAAGAGGAAGGAATGCCAAAGGAAAAGAGAGGAATTTAAGCCCTCAAGTCAAGAGATGACAAGTTATCAAGTGACAGTTTTTCCTGGTGTAACACAAAAAGGACAAAAGATCATCATAAGTAACCCTTAAAGTCTGACAACTTTAAGGACACCTGAAAAATACTTAAGGATAGTTTCTGCCTCCTATACTAGCAGCACTCTCAGCCAGACGTTGTGCCCCCACCCCTTACTTAGCACTTATTCAAGTACATCAGTGCCCGTGGCAGCCAGAGGACTAGGTTTACCCTGCAGCTAGCTTCAAAGATGCTCTAATGCAGGCTGAGAAGACCTTTTATCAGGTCCACATCCACTTCTGAATACAACTGCTTTCAAGCTGGGAGAACAGGCTCTACACTCTTCTGACAGAAAGGCCACCCTGCAAGGTTCTCACTTCCCTCATTAGATATTTTTATTTGAAAGGTTAAAGTGCCTCTTTAAGCAGAACTGGAAGGAGGAGAAAGTACGTCTGGGAGTAGACTTGCAATGTTCACAGAGCCCCCCCCCTCCCCGAACAGCAAGGTGAAAAACTTGAAGTACCAGTCCTTACAGCGACCCAATGCTGTGAATCACTGCACCAACACAACAGCAACCTTTCTGGTGAACCTTCCGCGCATATTTCCATCTATGGTCCAGCCTCAAGTGCAACAGATATACACCCAAAAGTGGCAGCTTGAGGCTAGAGAGGTTAGTTTGAGTGCTTTGCACGCACATTTTCCCCTCCTCTAGCCCAGAGTGGGAATATGTTTTTGGTACTACACCAGCATCCAGTGCCTCTTATGCCAGCCTGTCTTCAAGGGCTTGGCAGCAGGTGCCCAGATGGTTTATTTGTGCTAATAATCTGCAATCTTCTTTCTTCTCCCCACAGCTTCAGCCTCCCCTTAAAGTAAGTTCTTGTCAGGAAAAAAACACCACCACCCAAACAAACAAAACAACCAAAAAAACATCACCACCACCCAAAAGCAGAACACCAGTCTCGTTGGGTAGCAGACCTTGCACAAACGCAGAATGCAGAAGATAAGCCAACATTCAAACAGACGGCTCACAACTCATCAGGAGGAACAGTGCACCTGCTTCAAGAAAAAAAAAACAAAACAAAACAAACCACAACATTTCAGATCACTCTAAACTACTCTGACATTGATTTTGAGGTGTTCCCACAGAGAGGACCAGCCAGTACATAATCCAGGAGTGAGACAACACTGAACGAACTACGTGGGGACATGTGCCATCTTGCCCTCTGTAGCACGCCAGCAGTACAAAACAGGGTCGGAGGAAACAAAGGCTGAAGCAAGAGGAGTCTGCGCAGCACCAAGAGCATTTTGAATACAAATAAGGCCCACTCCTGTTAGACTCTTCTCTGAACATGCTTGCCTACCGGCTGCAAACTGTGCCAAGTAGCTGCTCAAAAATAGAGCAGGCGGCTGCGCCAGTCCCTGCTGACTGAAAGTAAGGGGCAGTAAGCTCCAGCCACAGCCAACTAAGATAACTCCTGAAAAACCAGGTGATGTCAGATGAGCATGAATGCGGTGCCAGCCAGCAAGGTGCCCTGCAAGCAGCTGTCCTAGCACTGGATTATGAAAGATTTGGATCCCTCAGTACGACAGAACGAAGGCCTCTGCTCCGTAAAGAGGAACACGCTGTACCTGAAAGCCAAGGGACCGGTGATGCACAGGACACCTGAGCTGCAGCAATGCTGTTTCAGCACTCCTGTACTTCTCTCCTCATCGCATGAAACAAGGGACAGTACAAATTTTTTTCAGGAAGAGTCTCTTAGGAGGTCCCTCTGCAGTGCGTGGACAATACCACCCCAAAACACCCAAGCACTGGTGTGCACCATAATCCATTAGAGAAGTCCAAAGTCCACACAGCCTCCTCTATGCATGCTGATAGCTTTAGGTGGTCTTCAGTAGTGGCCCAGATCAGCTTTACCAAAGGAAGCACCTCCATAGACTTCCAGGGCCATGCAGACTGTTTTACAGGCTCTTTCAAGACTGTCCAGTTCCAGCATCTCCCAGGATGCCAGCTAGGTCGCTCTCCTGACAACCCTAGTGTGCTGGAAGGACTAGCAGAGATAGTCAAGCAATTTGGCCTCGGAGGCACATGGGCTGTAGTACCCCAGTTTCACTGATGACTTTGAGAGAGGAATGAGCAAGTATGATTAGAATAAACAGGACTCCTCACTGTCAAAATTCCTCACTATTTCGCACTCTAGGAGTAGCATATGTAGCAACAGTTTAAAAGACACTAAACACAGACTTGGGAAATTCTTTCTGAAGATGTAGACATGGGCCTGCTATGTAACTGACTTGGATTCAATTCCCACTAAGAATACTCAACATTATTTCAATATCTATTATATAAACAATACAGTGATAACCAACTGGGTGAGACCTTATTCAACAGGAGTCATAAATGAAAATTACTGCAAGAAAAGGACTTTGGAACTCTTCACTTGCAGCTCAGCTAGCTCTTCTCCAAAGATACTTGACATAAAGATATGTGTATCATACTTCCAGTATAGGGGGGGGAAAATACAGTCTATTTGAAAGCTCCATTCACCATGGGAAAGCTACAACTGCCAAGGTTAAAATGGCAGATTCTTACAACATTTCTAAAGTGATGGAAGCCACAAGCCACCTCAAGGCGAAGGGCCACACCCTACCCTCTTCTATGGTTAGCAAATAGGAAAATGATTTTGAAGAAATTAGCCTGTGGCGGGACTGCCAGGAAGCAGCGGTGGGATTCACAGGACAGAAGCAATGAGATCCACCATTCGGGGCTCACCAGCCTCTGCAGGTGAGGTGTGAGGCTTCTACAGATGTTGACTAGGGAGATGGTGGCGTAAATCTTATGGGATAAACATGGCACTTGATTTCCTGGACTCCCCACTTCCCCTCTCCCATAATCACCAGCTCCAGAATACAGGTACCATCGTGCTGCTGTCAGACAGCAGGCATCTCCACATTCGGCAGCTCCACCGCACAATTCAGCATCTCCTCTGAAACCCACAGCCAGGAAAAAAACTCTGCCTCAGCTACCACACCTGAACTCTATTTTCTCTTGGCAATTAAGAATGCAAGCAAGTCCATTAGCCACGCTGAATCATTTAAAGGGAATTTTACGTGTGTGATACCTCACACCCAGTTTTAAATCCAAACTAGTAAAGAAATGCTTGTTATATAGCTTGCCTTAATTTAACCTTAATACCTACGCAGCTTATTTCCATCATCAGTGTTAAGTCTCCATTTTGTCAAAAGGAAATTCCTTCTGTCTCCAATTGATAAAGAAACACTGATCTTCAAAGTATATCCCAAACATTTAACTACGCTCTCATGCTGCTACAGACACATAACAGCACACAAAACTCGTGCACATCAATCTAGAATATCTTCTAACAGAGAATCAGGCTGTAATTAAGACTGCACATCATGATATGAGGAAGATTAGCGTGTTTGGTGTGATATTTTCCTTATGAGCTGGAGGCAGAAACAAGTTCCTTGTCAGTGGAAACATACTGTGAGGGCATTAGGACACAGATAAAAGGTGTCTCGTTGTTGGCATTTATTTGTTTCTAACAGCTTGAAGGAAAAGAAGGAACACACAGTATCAACTGTAATTGGTTTTAAGGGTATTCCTTGTTGATGGAACACAAATATACTGCACAGTCCAGATTTAGGCCCATCCCCTCACCATCAAGAGCCTGGATTATAAACTTTTATCCCTTCTCTGCAGCACCAGATGGTAGCTCACATACATTTCAATTATTTATTGAATAGGCACTTTGTTATACTAGGGTAATCCCACACTGCAGTAAGAACTACACACTGTTTTTATTGCAAGCTATACTTTTCATCAAGTCAGTAACCTTTTCACATTCACTGAACACAATAAATAGAATTAAAGGAGGCGATTTTATAAACAATTGGATAATCGGCCTCTCCATCACACAGAAAATGACAACGCAGGGATCAATCAGTAAGACACAACCACCAGCGGTGCTATAGAAAAAGCATATCATTCTTTGGCCTGCCCCAAATCCTTTCCTCAACTTCAGTGCTCAAAGTACCACCGTAGTCCGATCTATCACATTTAACAGTTTGTAGGTGCTCACTCGTTCAAGCCATCAGCTTGAAAACAAGAGTATAAAACCAGATTGCGCTTCGCAGAAGACATACAAAGCTCCCACCACAAAACAAATAATCAATGTTCCCCAGGCTGCAGCCTTGCGGGGCAGATGTGATAAAGTGGTTAATTATTCAGTTGGCAATCGCATTACTGATGTCAATAGAAGAGTCCAGGAAGTGAATCCTCTTACTTTGTTAGTGTATGACAAAGAGTGGTGGTCCCCACAGAAATTAAGGAGAACCAGCTGTCCCTACATGTTAGTGCTCTGGTCTGTAGTGCTAAAGAGACACATTTGCATTTACTGAAGTAAATCGGCCCCTCCCCCTCTCTTAGGAAATCCTTTGTTTTGTTTTTTGGTTTTTTTTTTAAGAGAGCTCTTTAAAAGCCTAATTAACTGTACATGCATGGAACAGCTGATAAACGGGACAATATACTCATGAGCAATGATGTCTCCTCCCTCCCCTCCAATTCGTATTCCATGGAGAAGTTAAGTCACCTTCATCATACATTATTATTCATAACTTACTCAGCTGAATAAACCAGTCAGCCACCATGGCCCTTTTAACATAAATTCATTTAGGCATGCAGCTGAGAAGGATCTCTGCTATCCGCATACCTGTAGTCAGTGGTCTTAACTAAACAACACCGGATAGAAAACTTTTATCCTAAGAAAACAAGTATCCACGTTTTCTTTTGTCAGCACGCTCCGGACTATTGGAGGTTTCTCATTATCAGGCTGCTTAACAGTAGGAAACCATTAAACAAAGCTGTTATAAAGGCTGCCTGGAATTGCTCTGTCCTTCGGGGGCATGCCCAAATTAAAAAGCCTGCATGATGAACGGTAACTGTTGTTCCTCCAAGACACACACGCCCTCTCTTAACAGCAACAAATCCGGCACAAGAGCCGTATTTCCAAGCCTGAGCCTGCTGCTCTCCTTCCCTCCCTCCCCCAGGTAGGAAGCCCTCCCAGGAGCGCTGGATTAGCCTGACATTTCGGGTTAAGCCGAGCGGGGTTTCAGGCCAAGGACACTCCGGTGCTGTTCCTGCTGCCAAAGCGGTTCGCTGGGGACGCAGCGGGGCTGGGAGGAGAGCTGCCGGGGTCAAGGCCCGGCCGGCGGCGGGGGTGTTCCCTGGGGAGGCTCCGCAGCCAGGGGCGGCGGCTCCCCCGCCCCGCCCGGGGCCCGGCTGCAGGCGGGGAGCGCACTCCCGGGGCCGGGCCGCCTCGCCGCCCCTCGCCCGGCGATCCGGGCAGCGGGGATCCCCCTGCCCGCCTCACACACGCGCCCCCGGCTAGCCGGGCCGCGTCCCTCCCCTCACGGCCCCGTGCCGCCCCCCCCCCCGCAGCATCCCCGCAGCCCGTACCCCGTCCTCACCCCACTCGAGGAAGTCGGAGACGTATCGGTCGCGGCGGAGCGGGGAGTCGCGGCTGCACTCGGCGTAGACGCCGACCAGGAGGTCGAGCAGGGTCTCCACGCTCAGCACGCTGTCGTGCCGCTGCGGCCCGTCCAGCACCAGCTGCTCCAGCCGCTTCAGCCGCACCTTGGCCGACATGGTGCCGCAGACAGCGGGCTCAGGGCAAGACAAGGGCCGCGGCCGCTGGGGCGGCGGCGGCGCGATAAAGGCCCGGGGGCGCCGCCGCGCTCAGCCGCGCCGCACCGCCCGCCCCCCCCCGCGCCGCCTCACGGCCGCGCCGGGACCCAGCGGCTCCTTCCACGGGCTCCGCCTCAGATCCGGACGGTCCATGGGCCGGAACCGGCCACCCGCTCCGGCCTCCCCCCGGCGCCGGGGAAGGGCTGCTGCTGCCTGCCGCCGCCGCTCCCGCTCCTCCTGCCCCGGCGAGCGCGGCCCGGCGCGTCCCACCGAGCGGCCCCGGCGGCGCCCGGACACGCCCACCACGCAGCGTCCGCGCGCTCCGACGTGGGCAGGGGGGCGCGGAACCGCGCAGGAATATTGGGACCAGCGGCGCGCCGTAGTCGGGGGAGTGGGGGGGAGACGGTTGTTCGCCGCCTAAGGCGCCGCGGCAGATTCGCCGTGTGAGGAGCGGGGGTGGCTTTAGCTGCGCCTTCCCGTCCGCATTTTCGTCTCCCGGCGGCGGGGCGCAGCTTCCATGTGCATGTATGTCCCAGCCTGCGCCGTCTCAGGAGGGTTTCGGGGGGGAAGTCCCCTCCTCACCGCTGAGGCAAGGACCGCCGTGCTCTAGAGGCCGGGCAGCCGGCTCCGAGCCGCCCAGGCCCGCAGCCAGGCCGTGGCTTTCCTCGAATGACAGGGGTCACACCGCAGGCCGCCATACCCACTGGCCTTCGCTGGGCACTGCCCGCCCAGGGCTGATGTCAGGCTTGGGAGGCTTCTCTGGCCATGGATGGAGCGGGGCCTTCCCTTTTCCTGCCTCGGACACGATTCCCTGCTCTGTGGCTGGACTTCATAAAATGGTTTGGGTTGGAAGGGATCTTACAGATTACCTAGTTCCAACCCCCTGCCCTGGGCAGGGACACCTCCCACTAGACCAGGCTGCTCAAAGCCCCATCCAGCCTGGCCTTGAACACCTCCAGGGATGGGGCATCCACAACTTCCCTGGGCAACCTGTTCAGTGCCTCACCACCCTAAGAGTGAAAAATTTTTTCCTAATATCTAATTTAACTCTACTGTCTTCCAGTTTGAAGTCATTACCCCTCATCCTATCACTATATGCCCTTGTAAGAACTCTCTCTCCAGCTTTCCTGTAGGCCCCCTTTAGGTACTGTCAGGCTGCTATAAGATCTCCCCGGAGCCTTCTCTCTTCCAGGCTGAACAACCCCATCTCTCTCAGCCTGTCCTCACAGGAGAAGTATGCCTTGGTGGAGCCCTCAGCAAGAGGCGCGGGGCTGGCAGAGTAGGCAAGGCCCTACAGCAGGACATGGCGTCTGGAAGCTGTGCCTTTCTGCGCCTCTCAAAACCTACCTTGGTGATGGGGCTTTATCACAAAGCAGCAGCAGCTGGCCTGGGCAAATAGAGCCCTGTATGTCAACAACTGCTGTCCACACTCCCTTGAAGGGAACTTGGTGTAAGGCACTCAGACTTTATGCAGTGCCTCTTTTTTTGCATTGCAACTTATTCTGAGAACTGTTCTCTCTGCAAGCTGCAGCACCTTAAGGCAAGATGCTGAGTAGCTTGAGATGGGAGTTTACGCTTCTAGGAATGCAGCCAGTCAGGTCCTGATGCAAAGCTGAACTGGGAAGGATGCCTTTTCCTTGCTTGTCTCCCCTGGCAAGTAGATGGAGCGCTCTGTGGTCTCTGAAAGTCATCACACCAGCAAGAGAGGCAGCTGAGTGCTGGTTCTGTCAGGGCTGGGAAACCCCCTGCCTCCAGGAGCTGGAGCTAGACAGGGGTTTGCACCACGGTAGCTGCAGTTGCCACGGTCACCTTCAGGGCCGGTGACTAGCCCAAACCCGACCAGTGCTGCATACAGGGAGATGCCCTTTTCAAAGGGTCAGGAGCATAAGCAGACAGAGCTAGATGGAGTACTGCGGAGCAGAAAGTATTGCTCCCAATGTGACAGAGAGGTCCAGCAGATGATTACAGAAACATTTGCTTCTAGGAGCCCTTGCCCCTCAGGCATGTCTGATAGATATCTCTTTGACACCAAATACCTGTTATATCTGAGAGCTCTTCAGGTCATAATAATACTGCGCTGTGCATTTGGACCTAGTACCTGGATCAAGAAGGTGCAGGCATGTTGGGACCTGTTAATTCTAAAAAATGCAATACAAAAGAAGATCCCGTGAATCATACTTTTATACCGAGAACCTGTAATTTTAAAACAAAGAAAATCCACAGTGGACTAAAATACCATTGTTTGGTTTTGTTTTTCCTAAATGGCTCTATCTCTTTGTACTTTCTTCTGCAAACATCCACTTGGAAAAGTATTTCACAGCATATCCTGAAGTTTTCATTGTTCTCTCTCGATGTTCCTCCCTGGTTACAGTTGTTTCACTTGATTTCAAACTGTTCAATATCATAGATACATTAATTTGCAGGTTCCTTAGCGTTTTAAAAATTCCAATAGTATTTCTGGTGCTGTTGCTTTATTTAAAAGGAGAGTTTAACATTTGCTGCTTATTACCACTTTGGAGACTCATTTTTGGGCAGTTGATCAGAGTAATGGCTAGGGAGAACAGAGTTTTAAAGATCCTGTTACAGTATCTATCTTTCTCCTTCTTATCTGTTCCTGCAGATGGTGATTATCACCACCTCCTTCAGCAAGGAAGAGATTATAAAGGAAACTGCAGCTGGATGAAGAAATAGCCATTTTCTGCCTACCAGTCGCTCTAATGTTTCCCATCTCCTCAGTCTGTTTTACATTAGTAGAATTCAGGGATTTCAAGAGCTGTTCCTGACTTACGCCAGTCACAGGGAAGGATCAGGTCCTGTGCTGGGAATACGACAGATGGGTGACAGATGATACTGTACCCTGCCTTAACAACTATGGGAGGTTTAGTGTATCAGACCAGCACGTGCAGGATTATTTATGAGCGATACTGTAGGTGTTCCAGAATTAGTTGAAAGATTTCAAAAACTATTGGGAAGAGTTAAAAGCCTTGTGGATTGTCAATAATGCCGGGTTTCCACAGCAAGGTTTGCAGTTATAAAAAACCTACCTAGGTGAAAAAGGGTGTTCGGTGTACATACTAAAAAATGTATGTAAGCTTGAAAATGTAGCTGAAGGTATTCTGCTTCTGTTACTCATCTGGGCCAATTCCATATACTAAAAATAAATGTGATCTGGCTAAAGTGAATTAAATGATCCATCTTACCAGCTCCTTTTTCCTGTGGTATATTTCAGCGGAAAAACACAGCCCCTTTTTCTGGGACTGATCTCATTTTTAAGATCTTTTTTTTTTTTTTTTTTTTTGGTGAGAAAAAATGTAAGCGAACGGGTTCTCTCACATATTTTCTGGAATCATTGTAGACGCACAGAACTGAAGGCACAAAGTCCATATGGCTACTGAAAAGTTTTTTCCAGATCCAATCAACCTAGGTCTCCTTTTTTTTTTTTTTTTCCTGTTTTTGGCTGTACTCCAAGTAACTTAGTAACTAGTAGAGGGAGAAATTCTGTTAGAGAATTTTGATGGCAACAGGAAATAGCTGTGTCACCGCTTTATGACTTCAGGAAAATCCACCCACGGATCATTTTGGAATTGAGAAGAATGAAGAAATATAAAGAGTATGGACAGAAATTGCAAACATAGCTCATTAGCAATGAAGAGCCCCAACTGGGGGAAGAAAAAAAAAAAGTGAAGAAGACATTGCAAATATCGACTTTGTGACATTCAGACAGATAATTCTAAAAAAAAAAAAAAAAAAAAAAAAAAAAGACAAAAAATCATCAATTTGTGATATTTTATTTGCTTTTTGTTTTAATGGTTTTTGCATTAATAGGCAAAGGGGAGACTGAACAGCTAGAAAACCTAGCTAGAAGATCTAAATATATTCTACTCATTATGAAAATTAGATTAAATTTCTAACTGAGAGAGAAGTTGACTAATGTGGAGTAAGGGAGGAGTTTTCTAAAGATTCCAAATGCAAAATATAGTTAAATTGAAATTGGAGAAAGCTCCTAATAACGAGTTTCAAAAATAGAATATAAGAAAGAGTTAAACATGCCTAAAAGCAACACGACTGGTTTATATCTTGCTGTTATCATAGACTTTCCTTCCTGGAATTATTTTTTAGGAAACTGTCACCTTTCCAGCTCTGTTTGTATTTGGCAATATTCTAAAAAATTCCTTCTTGCCCAAAGCGCTGCAAATCTGCAGCTGTCATCCATACTGGGAGCCAAAAATAGTCTATCAGTGGGGGCTGTCTTTGATGACGTTGCATTGTATAAGCCTGAGCATTGAGCTGAAGTACTCAATATTAAACCCAACAACAGCGAAGTCCCCATCGCTGTGATGTTAGCCATGGTACACAGAAAATTTCCCCAAAGGAAACAAAGTCTCTGCTGTTTTGGTGGGGCGATGGAGGCTGGAACTCTGCTTCAGCTCGCAGGGAGCTCACTCTGCTTCAGCTCACGGCTAACGCACTGGCTGAGCGAGGGGAGGGACTCTCACACACGCTCTCCTCTTTGCACACGATGATGAGCGAAGTGGGAGGAAAGAAAGGGCAGTTGCTCGCGGAGAAGCGCGGGGAAGGGCTGAGAGTCTGGTCATTCCCAATTTTCACTAAAATGCTTTCTCATAACAATACTCAAATAAAAAAAAAAAAAAGAGCAGCAGGGCCACTTGGCAGGCTACCTTCTGTTAAGTGCATTCTGCCGCTAAGTGCATTTGTTGGCAGTGCTGCTCTTTTGCTCCTGTGAGTATCTCGATTTTAGTGATGGTATAACCCAATATTTTGAACCCAAAGTGGGGCAAACTGGGATATGAAAAGATTTTGCACTTGCCGCATCCGTTCTTAAAGCGAAAAAAAAAGACCTAAAGAGGCGAAAAATCATTAGGTGTATTAGTAGAGACTTTTAGGGCTATAACTTCTGATTAGTTTGCTTTGCAGGATTTAGGGAGCAAAGTGCCACCATAGGCAAAGGAACCATGCTAATCCCTCACTTCTTCCAGTCTAGATGCAGCAGGTTCCCAAACACATTGTTGTTTTCCTCAGTATTTTTTCATCCTCGCATAGGTTCTTTTCTCAATAATTTATGCCTACTTAAAGTTCACCTGAAGGAAGGGAACTTGCCTCCCTGCTGCTGTTTCAGGAAACCGTGGGCCGTATTGATCAGTACGTTTCCTGATTACAGGCAGTTTAATACAAGGAGCTTGAAATGGATCGCATCAAATTAACGGGCTTCCCATTCCATTCACGCTTTGAGAGCAGCATTAACTGAAGTGGGCAGCTGCTTCCATCAAAATCATTATGAGGCCACTTGTTCTTTTTTTTGTTTGTTTGTTTCCAGAATTTGTCTGAAAATGACTGAAATGTAGGGAACTGGGGGTTTAGATGAGGTCATTGTCGTGGACATCTGGAACAGAATGTCATCACCACATTTAGGCAACACAGCAGCTCGGGTTTATTTCAGTTCTGATTTCAAGTCCACAATATCCCAAGGAAAGCGTTGGCTCAATGATCCAGTCTGTTTAGGCACATGGTGGCGTTGAAAGCCTGGCAAAACAAAACACAAAAACCCTCTTAGACTCGTGATTCTTCAGGGATGTTCCAAGGGGGTGGAAGCAGTGGTACGGGGATGATATTAAAAAAACCCGTCAACAATTATGACATCTTGCAAGTAGCAGTCCCGTGTCTTGCCCTCTGTACAGCTGCCATTTTGTCATTTAGTAGCGTTGTGTTACTGCAACTTCACATCTGCCAGACTCAGTCAGATCAATCTTTGTACAAAGTGTGAAAAGCATCGTGTTGCTAGTGGCAATTTTTTGCGCCCGAGTTGATGCTGTGCTGAGATTATGTCTTGTGGGCTTTTTTTTTTTTTTCTTTTTCTAGATACTCTGCACTCTGGTTCAGCCGCGCCAACAGCAGTACTGTTCATTGCAGAGAATAAGATGAGTTTTAGGTGATATGTGCAAAAACTAGATAGGAAATGTGTTTCTTTTTCTTAGCTAATCTGTAGGATTAGTTCTCTTGGGTTGCCGAGAGTAGCAGTGTTATTCATATTGCATTTTAAATTAATACTGCATTTTATTAATTTTTTTATGTCTTGAGAGGGATGACTGGAGATGAAAAATAAAACTTCTCCAGTCTTCTCTCTTGAACCTTTAAAAATCTGTCACTGACTTTAATAGGAGTGTTCCCATGGAGATAAGCACAACTAAGTCTACCGACAAGGAAAAGAACTAGGCTGCTTTGAATGAAATATTTTTGCATTTTAAGTAATGTTACTTTAATACGTACTTCATTCTTCTGTGACAAAGTGCTCTTTGATTTTCAGAGACTGTATAATCAAAATAAAAAGCAAGTTCTATTGTATTCTCTTCCCTGGTTCCCTCTCCACAATGGACAATCCATAGATAATCATTTTGTGGTAATGAGAAGTTGAAATCAGAAAATATTCCAATCTATTTCTAAGATACAGGCAGAGCATAAATAGCATTTGGAAAAATACAGCTGTACAGTGCCCTAGAAGCAGCAGGAGATATTGTGCAGAAAACACCTTTACTTCTTCAGTAATGACGACCTGGCAAACCATCAGCTGATGGTTCTTTATTATAAATTTCCGAGCACTGTTCAGAAAGGCATAGGTGGGACCAAAATGGCTTCAATTGATTCACAGTGTCCTAGGACAGTGAAAAAATAACTGTACCAACTTCGGCATCAAATATCTTGAAAGGCTGCTCCTGATAATTCTCACTTTTCTGTTCAATAAAACCTCTTCCAAAAACAAAGTGATTTTTCTGACAGTGTGCAAAAAAGATATTTTGCTCCTATTCATTTGCTCTGAATGAAGATTTCACCCAAGCTTTAGGCTGATCTTGGCTGCGCCATTACACATCCAGAGGCACTCACTCTGGATTTACACAAATACCACTACCTTTGGCTTCCACCTTACCCCGTCTCAGCAAAGCTGCGCGGAAGCCTTCCGTTTCACACGTTATGCCAGTAGTTACTGAGATTTGTAACACTGACAGCAATTCAGAAGAGACCCGAACTTCGCAACGCTGCAGGCGAGTGTGAATGCTGCCCCTGCCTGACGCCCCTTCTCCCAGCCAGCCTCCCACCCCATGGGAAAGATTTGATCCCCCCCCCTTCCCACCTCCCTCCTGGGGGCTGGCTCCCTGTCATCCCCCATGTCGACCCCCTTCTCTTCAGAATGAGCGATAAGCTACTCATCCTCCAGTAGGAGATGCTGCAGGAGAGGGTGGCGCCACCCAGCTGGACTTTTCAGGGGTCTGTGGAGATCATGCTGCCTGCAGGAGTCAAGGGGAAGGGCAGACAAAAATCCAGGGAGGACCCTGAAGGACTGGACATGCACCTGCTAATTTGGGATTGGGAGTGGAATGGCAGCTGGAAATGGTCCCGGGAGTGCATTCACCCCTCCTCTCAGAAGGAATAGGCAGCAAGCCTTGCTCTTCAGCTTCAGTGAAAGAGAAACAGAGGACAACTGCTGGCCCTGCATGGGTCTCCAGCTGGCTCTGGGGTCGCCAGCCCTCAAACACTCCTGCCAATAAAAAGCTATCTGCAGTCCCCACACTTTTATCTTATGTTCTTTTTAGCTCTGTCTCCACACAACATTGACACGATCTACACATTTTAGAGCAACTTGAAGTTCTGAAAAACAAATCTACGATGAGCTGCCTCAGTTGGGATTTCAGCTTCGCAGCCAAGAGCAAACACAGTGTTACAGCCTCCCTCTTTTGGGTCTTAGTACAATTCCTATTGATATGGGGGTAAAGACTGCACCCACTAGTGTGAGAAACAGTGTCAAACATACATTTTATGGCATCACATGTGTCTTACCTAAGCCCTGTTTTCAGTGTCAAAAGGCCAGGCAGTGATCACCCCATGGTGCCAAGAGCCCATAGTCCAAGGTGTGGAGGCCCTCCAAGCAACAAGCGCCATGGGAAGAGCAGCAAGGAGGGATTCCTCAAGCAGCCATGAGTTCAGAGAGCTGCTTCCCACCCATGAGATATAAGGACAGATGTAAAGTTAAGAGGAGGCAGCTGCGGTGATTATCACTTGTTGTTCTGAGTCAGATGGGGGAAACAGGGACTTTTCTGAGTGCAAAAATGAAGACTCTGCAGTGGCCATTGCCACAGGCTGAGTGCTCAGGCTGGACAGCCCAGAAGAGCATGAAGTCATGATTGCTCTTTCTGAGAGGATTAATGATTTAATGGGTACTGCTTCTGTTCCTGATGCTAAGCATCAGGGGGGTAGATCCACAGCTACAGTAAATTGTCATGACTTCATTGGAGTCAATAGCAAATTGCAGAGGCCCGTGATGTCAATAACTAAACTCCCCAGGGGTGATCTTCAGCTGGTAGAAATGGTCATAACTTCATTGAAATACACTGATGTCCAGCTGACCCCGAGGTTTTGTTATCGATTATGCTGGGAGTAGGACAAGACCTAAATTTAATTTTGTGATGGTCCAGGAACAGGATACATTATTTCAAAGCATCCATTGTTACTGCAATTAATTGGTGTCTGTCCTGGGCATGGCTGTCTCTTTCAATCATTAAAATGCCGCTTACCAATCTATGATTTGCCCTGCAGATGTGAAAATCTGCACTGAGATAATATATGTAAAGCAGAAACCTATTTCAGGTTTCATTTAGGTGTGTAGCCTATGGTTGCCTCAGGTAACACTGAGGTACTACTTAATCATGATAACATGATTAAGATGCAAATCCACATGCCTAATTTAAATACATTTTTTCGCTGAACCATCCATCTGGGTGTAGTTTCTAAGAGTAAATGCGAAGTACTCACAGCAGGCTTCAGCTCAAGCAGAATCTCAGGGACAGCTTCCAAATGTAATCACTCATTGTAGTAGCGGAAAGCTGAGGTCACCTTTGTAAAAGTGCTGGGAGTCCAGGTGTTACGCATGATCCTCACTGACTGTATTACAGAATCACAGATCACAGGATGGTTGGGGATGGAAGGGACCTCTGGAGGTCATCTGGTCCAACCCCTGTGCTCAAGCAGGGCCACCTAGAGCCGGTTGCCCAGGACTGTGGGCCATGTCTCCAGGGATGAGAGAATATCTCCAGGGATGGAGACTCCACAACCTCCCTGGGCAACCTGTGCCAGTGCTCGGTCACCCTCACAGAGAAGAAGTGTTTCCTGATGTTCAGATCGAAACTCCCTTGTTTCAGCTTGTGTCCATTGCCTTTTGTCCTGTCACAGGGCACCACTGAAAAGAGCCTGGCTCCATCCTCTTTGCACTTTCCCTTCAGGTATATAGATACATTGATAAGACATCCCCCCCGCCCCGAGCCTTCCCTTCTCCAGGCTGAATAGTCCCAGCTCTCTCAGCCTTTCTTCATAAAAGAGGTGCTGTAGTCCCTTAATCATCTTAGTGGTCCTTCACTGAACTCTCTTCACTATGTCCATGTCTGTCTTGTACTGGGGAGCCCAGAACTGGACACGGTGTGGCCTCACCAGTACTCAGTAGCAAAGGATCACCTCCCTCGACCTGCTGGCAACATGCCACCTAATGCAGCCCAGGATACCTTTGGCCTGCTTTGTCACAAGGACACATTTGCTGGCTCATGTAACTGCCATCTTTTCTGGGGGAAACAGGCTTTGTGCAGGAGTGGAGAAGATATCACCCCTGGAGCCAAGCCTCACAGTTAAGAGAACCTGCTGAGACACTGCTCAGCAGGGCTGATATGGTCTCTCCTCTGAACATAACGAAGAGTGCACTAAGTTAAGCAATGGCTCTACCTCTTCGTAGTGCCAAGCATTGGCTCTACCAGTGGTCCTCATTAGTCATGTCCACCTATCTGTCTTGCCCCAAAACTATCTGATGTGTTACTAATGAGAAAGCCTCCTTGAGGAGCAGCCACCACTGAGCAAGGTCACGTGCAGCTCACACTGTGGGATCCTGCTGGACTCCCAGGAAAGCACGAGGATGGCATTGGCTGGTGGGACGCACAGGAACATGGGGCAGCAACCCAAGTTCTGAGCCACATTGAGCCATGGGTAGACACCTGTCTCAGGATTTTGACCCTAACATCATGTAGGCAGACTTTTGTGTCTAAGACCCTTGTAGCCGCTCCTGACTTGCTGGGACGCAGCCTGGTCAGATTGGCCATCCGCCCTCTAGCTTTATCCGTGTTGCTGCGAGTAGCCGTCCCCTCTGTGTGGGACAGGCTGATACCTTCTAACGCAGTTGGCATGCAGTCTCTGGTCCCTGCAGCTCCGGTTAAACCCAGATATCTTGCAAGGTAACAGCTTGTCCTGCTCTGCCTGCGCCTCCTCCTGCCTTCCGCATTTCCCCTTGAGAATAACTCCTGAGGCTCCGGTGAAGGTTTGCTTCATTCTCCCTACCTTGAGGCAGGGCTGTGGGCCTCATTCATCACAACGTACGAGCCCTAATGGAGTTTTAATGGCCCTTTCTAGTTAGTGTATAACCATGCAGAAGGGCTTTTGTATTCCCATGGGCACACAGCAAAACGTCCAGTAGTTTTGCTTGCAGACTCCTTCCCCCACCACGTTGAAGGAGAGTGGCAAGATTAAGAAGCCCGGTTCCTTAGACTGCAGACTGGCCATATGCTTAGTACCTCTTTTCTATAAAAGCCCTGGTTTGTGAGAAATTCAAATACACCTTGGGAAAGCACCAACTCTAATACGTGCAGATGACCTGTGATGGAAAAAGGACTAGAAACTTGGAACATGGAATGTTTTGAACTTATGCAGGTCAGGCCACCTTCAAATTACAGCATCACAACCACAGGAGTATCACAGCCACACAAAAGTTGAGAGAGCTGGAGATCTGTCTTTTAAAAATGGCCAAACTCACTGTTTTGTAGCAGAAGCAAGCCAGCCAGATATGCAGCGTGAGCATGTATTATGATGAGCCTGGGTTATTAGCAGTCACTGGTTTGGAAGCCCTCAGTGAATAAATTTGCTGTTTCAGGATAAAAAAGAGACCATGGTATCTGCTTCGTCAGTAGTCACTGCAGAAGCAAACGACGAAACAAACAAACAGGCCATGAAGAACTGTACTGATATATGCTGATTATCTCAAGTTTGTCATAAGAAATGGGAAGAAACGAATCACATGGTGAAAGAGTCCACGTGCTATGAATAATTACAAGGGAATGTGATCAGCTAATGGTGCCACACTTAAAGATGTGGCTGTACAGAACTCCAGAGACCAGGCCACTGTTAATCATGTCAATCAGATAGTCAGTATTGATCCAGGATGGAGAGGGTTCATGAGAAGTAGAACCCAGAAACCTTTTTCCAGTGGATCTGTGCCCTATGCACTAATGCTTGTTCCTCTCCTTGTCCTCTGTGTCATAGAACCATGGAATCATAGAACCATAGGGTTGGAAGGGACCTCTGGAGATCATCTAGTCCAAACCCCTGCCAGAGCAGGGTCACCTTAGAGCAGGCTGGACAGGAACGCGTCCAGGTGGGTTTTGAATGTCTCCAGAGATGGAGACTCCACCACCTCTCTGGGCAGCCTGTGCCAGTGCTCTGCCACCCTCAAAGTAAAGAAGTTCCTCCTCATGTTTAGATGGAGCTTCCGATGCTCAAGTTTGTGTCCATTACCCCTTGTCCTGTCACTGGGGACCACTGAAAAGAGCCTGGCCCCATCCTCCCGACACCCACCCTTTAAGTATTTATAAGTGTTGATAAGATCCCCCCTCAGCCGTCTTTTTTCCAGACTGAAAAGACCCAAATCCCTCAGCCTTTCTTCATAAGAGAGGTGTTCCAGTTCCCTAGTCATCTTGGTAGCCCTTTGCTGCACCGTCTCCAGCAGTTCCCTGTCCCTCTTGAACTGGGGAGCCCAGAACTGGACACAGTACTACAGGTGCGGAGTATGGTGCGGAGTACAGGTGCAGAGTCATCTCCACAGCAGCATCCTCAGATCTGCTCTGCATCCAGCAGTTTAGTCCTGTACCTGCCTTTCCCACCCATGCTTCCCGTCCCTTTATCCTCCAGCCTTGCAGTACACCAAAGAGTTTACCACTTCCTTCTGGCTAATCACAGTGTTTCCCGTTCCCCTCTTGTTCCCCGCCTACCCCTTTTTGGGCTCTCAACTGAGCGCCTTGAGCATCCTGGCTGTGTTTGCTGCCAGCCACGGAAGGTGAGGGCTGGAGCCAGTCTTGCCTTTCTCTCCGGGAGGGTACAAATGCAGCATCTCTTTCCTCTATTAAATCACCCATTTGCACAGAACTTGCAGGAAGACAGCACCTTTGCTATTTCTGTGCTTTTGTCAAATTTGGTAGAAGTCAGGTTCGGTAGCTGCTGGTGCAGGGGGAACAATGAACACATAACCAGAAGAGAAGTGGCTAAGGAAATCACAAATGACCAGAACACCTGGTGCCTGAGGAGCTCTGAGTGTGACTTGTAAGAATGCCGACAGCAGAAATAAATACCTGCGTGATGAAGAAGCAGATGAAAAACAGCTATAGAAATACGCCAGAGGCTTTAAGGAACCCAAATCTAGATGGGGGCATCGCAGAAATGCTACAAAGAGCTTGAGGTTTTGACTGAGTGTTGTATAAGAGTTATGAAGGATGTTGGTATCTACAAGATATACGCAACTCAGGGAATATGGCACAAAAGCAGCTGAGGACCAACATGCAGCATGATGGGTTGCATTCAAAATCCAACTCATTCTCTTGCAGAGGGATATGGTACTGCTGAAAGCGGGTACAAAAAGCTGATAGGATGAAGTAAAAGATGTTTCTTTTGTGGCTTTCCGGATGCGGTGCAGCAGAGTAGAAGTTCTAACAGCATGCGAGCATTTTACAAAAGTGGCAGTGAAAGAAAGATAGCAAGTGGGAGTGAGTCTGATAAAGAACAAAAATAGGAACTTTTAGTTATAAAGAATTCAATTGCAGAAAGGCAGAGGAACGCTTTAATGAGCTCCTTAACACAGAGGTGGGCAAAGGTGAAGAGTAAGTGGCTGTCTTCCAGACAGCTGAGCTGTTCGCAGCAGAGATTTTGAAAAAAAAGATGCAAAAGATGCTCGGGAAGCTCAGGACCAACAAGGCAGCAGGGCACAGAGTGTTCCTGCTGAATTACTGAAAAATGGGTGGTGGAGATAAGATGAAAGCCTTTACAAGCTATTTTTATTGGCTTGGAGGCTTGAAACAATAATGGAAGGGTTGACCGTGACCTAAATTACATGCCCAGTTTGCAGAAAGGAGGAAAATGAGAGTGTGAGAATGTCAGAAACTGCTCTTTGAGGCCTGCAGAATGTAACCGTGACACCCAGGAGAGGCAGACCCCCTGTGCCAGGGAGCTCGTCAGGCTTTCCTGAACACAAGAATCAAGACATTCTGAGGCGGCTTTGCTGCCGACAGCCCTGGGGGCGTTTCAGCCAGTGCCCTGATCCGAATGAGCATCTCTCTGGGTTCAGGGCAGACACAGGGACACACAATCCCCGCACTCCCTCCCCAACTGCTGGGGCTGCGTTTTTAATATATCTTCTTGTGCCGGTTTCTGGATGACCTGTGAGTTTCTTCCCTGTCTCTCAACCCTTGTCACCCAGCCTCAAACACTACCCAGACAAAACCACGCTATCCAGAACAGTCGAATTCCTGAGCAGCCTCGCCTATGTGAAACATATGTTTACTGCATCTTAAAGATCCCTTAAATGGAAAAGCAGCATAGAGACCTACTGTACCTCATGAGATTTAACCCAGTCCTAAGCCAGCATTTATGGAACTACTGCTTTTGTTTTGTGCTGTAATCTCAGCAAAATGCACCTACCGCAGGCCATATGGTGCCGATTCTGCATTCAATACCACCAGCGACGGCGTTATTCCTCCCAGTTTTATTGCAGCTACATACAATGCTGATGAGCTCAAAACTTTTCTGAATAGGACTCCCAAATACTTGGCAGTGTATTGCATGACAGTGCTATTTGCAGCTTGGCACTTCTCCCTGATTTACTGTTTCACATTAGTCATCAACATTAAAGCCCATCTCTCCTTTATTGGCTTCGCGTCAGAGACTGATGCCCTGATTCACTTTGAGAAGCACCCAACTCCACAAATACTCCCACTGAACGCTCAAGGATCTCCAGTTCAGTTTGCAGAGCTGGTGGTTATGAAACCGTCATTTGCTTGTGCATGAAATATAACCATGTTAAAAAAATTCCAGTACGTAATTTTCACAGTCACCTTTTCAGAGCAGAGCTGCATTGCACACAGACCAGCTCCCTTCCTGCTTATTAAATCCGACTGTTGTCTTAACCTGCAAATTTTGGTAACTGATATTTCATATCCCAACCTAGTCATTTAAAAACACAAGACATTACAGATAATTAAAGTCTTAAAATCAAATGCTTGCTGGTTTGCTCATGTCTTAGCCTCCCCTCATAAGCTGTTTTTAAGCCAGTTGTCTATCTAACTATGATGCTTTACTGCATTATCATACCACAGCCAATAGCTAATTAATCTTTAACTTTCCTCTTTATGAAGTGCTTTTTAAAAATCTTGGCACAAAATACCCTCTCTATTTTCTCTTACTATCATCCCACTAGCAGCTTTGAAACATTGCAGCTAATTAGTCATGCAAGACTTCTCATCATTTCACATCGTCTGTCTCATCATTGTAAATAAGGCACTGAAGGGCTGATTTACCAAGACCTGTCTCAAATAGATTACTGCACCCTTCAGAAATAACGGCGTTTTCTTCCTAATACATCTTTATGTTGGGTTACCCCCTCCCCCCATATTTGTCTGCATTGTTCTTTTGGGAATATTGTCTCACTCTGACAGGATCGGTTCTAGTGTTTTTGAACTCTGCAAATTCTACGCTGACTCGCCTTTAATTGCCTCTGATGTCTTTTACCTTTTTGCCGGGCTGGCTGGCGAGTTCAACCAGCTCCGCGTTCCCCAGGTAGGGAAAAACCAACAGATTCCGGCAGCTTCTGTAATCCTTCCCCTCAGCGGAGTCGCTGAAAGGCTGAGGAACACCAGCCTTTATCCTGGCAGCGTATCATTGCTTAAGCACACTTTATAGGTACTTCAACTGCTGGGACGTATGGTGCAAAATATGTGCCGGCAAATCATTTCCAACTGTCACAGTCTTTAAGGCCCCAAGATACCTCGTTCGGCGGCCTGGGATGCGGCAAGCACATTGCTATGTCCTGTGGCATCCTCCTTTTCCCTGACTTATATCCACTTGAGCAGAAGGAAAACAGGAGCGGCAGATTGATTGCAATACCGTTACCGCTTTTTTAAGACTGAAGGTTTTATTTTAAAATTATGTTTGCCCTTTATCTTGCATCTTGCTTGTACCTGTCACGCCGATAGTTACCAGGTAGGGAAAGGAAAGAAATGCAACCCCAGATAACCCAGCAAACAAACATGTGATGGGCTTATTTTTACTGAAGAAGTTTTTCCACTTTGCAATGATTCAGCAGCAGCTGCCATAAAATACTTGAATATTTTAATTTTTTTCTTTTTTTTTTTTTTTTGTGACATTGGAATAAATAAGGAGTTATTAATGCTTGAGAAAAAAAAAAACAAAGAACAAAAAACAAATAAAAATCCAGAGATTTTCTTCAGCTTGCTAATAAACCTGGCAGTTCACTGTTCCAACAAAAGCAATATATCTAGGAAAGCAGCAAGTACAATTAATTCACACTTGACCTGACGCGAGTATCCAAGGACGCGGAGTGATCCGAGCTGCAAGGCAAAAGTAACTTAATTCTTGCTTTTAGGCCACTACAAAGCGAATGAAGTGCCCTGGAAAGGGTTTTGCACGCAGGACACAGCCAGGCCTGCCCAGCAGCCGCCCATGGCACCTGGCAGGTGTGCAGTGCACGGGGGCTCGTCCTTCACTTTGGCGCAAAGCTCAACTCAAAGTCAACCGCGTTCCATTGTAGCCAGTAACCCAGGTCTCTCCAGGATGCTGGCACACCATGCCAGCATGCAGAGGTGGGCTGCAGCTCCAGCCCAGACCAGCCAGTGGAGTCTCTCCTGCTTCCCCATGGGCTGCAGTGGCTGAAGGAGCCTCCTGGTCCTGCTTCGGAGAAGCCTCTGTGAGCACGAGCAGGAGATGCCAGCCCAGTCGCTGCTCTCATTGATGGCTGTCACTTGCCACGCTGTAACAGCAGGTTTGGTGCTTCAGGGACCAACCTGAGCCCTGGAGATCTCGGGGCCATGTCCTCACTGCTGCAGGTTAGTGCATCCTCCTTCCCTACCCCATGCTACCTCCACAGGTGTCTTTTAATTCAGCTTGAGGAGAGCAGCAAAGGAAACCAAAGCCAATACAAGCCCCTGGAAAGGAGAGAGGGTGGGCTGAGGTCCCTGTAACACAGTGGCTGCTGCAGCCAGCCAGGGCAATGCTCACAGCTCTGCTCCTTCCTAGGGGCGATGCTACTGAGAGCTGGCATGGCCAAGTGAGCTCATGGCTCCACACCGGTGGAGATCCGCGCGGGGGTGGAACTCAGCAGGCAGTAGGTAATTTTTTCCAGTCTGAGGTAAGACGGACATCTGTGATGACTGGAGATGGCATGGTCCAAGTCACCCCACGGCCAACTCATCCCGCGAGGACTCATGCTTCTGCATGGGAAGGGACAACGGCCGGTGGCTGTAGAAATGGAGAAGTGCAGGGCAGCTGCACCTGGTGGAGCCTGGGGCTTAAGCCTAAGCTACAGCCTCAGTCTCCAGAGACTCTCTGTGCTTGCTGGAGAGAGACAGGCTCCTCTGGGGCTCAGTCAGAGCAGAAATCCAGTTTGGATGGCCAGATGTGACCTCTGTTTCTCCTCCTCTGTGGGCATGGAGGAGCCTCCAAGCATGTGTGCATATGTGTGCGTGACACGGGCAAGCCCGTCTCAATAGATGCTCGGAAACATTTGAAACGTTAATCTGAGCAGTCAAAATGTGGAAGTAAACACAGAAATACATAGAAAAAAACCCCAGAAATACGTAGAAAATAGCTGGTCAGGAGTTTTTAATTAAATACCACTGAAAAGTGTGATGGTTACTCCAACCACAAAAGGGCTGGCAATTTGGTCTTGCCCCGCAACAGCCACAGTGTCAGAGCACATGAGAGATGCTGGGAGTGAGCACAGGTGATGTAGCTGAGTCATGGTGGAGAGAAAGAGAGAGAAAACGTGAAAGATGGATTTCTTCCTCAGGTTGTGGTTGAATAGCACCAGACCTCCAGCAGCAAGACCTCCTCCTGCTGCTCACTCCTGTGTGGGGCTGGGTGCGCGGTGCTCTGTCCCTGCACTCCTGCTAGCACGGTTATTTGTGGCTCCTCCATCCATTTCATGGTGAGACCAGGCAGGGACAGGAGCAGAGGGGGCATAAACCTCCATCGTATCTCCAGGCCAGATGGGAAGTGATCAGAGGCAGGGAGATACCTGCAGAAGCAGCGCTGCTGGAGGCAATGCATCCTTTATCCCCAGGCTTGGCAGGAGGGTTTCATAGAGAGGTGAGGCACAAGGCATAGGAAAATATCTGGGTTTTCTCCCCTTGGGTGACAGAGAGCATTTTGCGATTAAGCTGAAAGAATTCTTTCGTAGCAATTGGAGCGACAATTAGTGACAATGGCAGGCAGCTGTTGTACTGTGACCGCGGCTTATTAAGCTAATCATAATTGTCTCCCTGTTACCTTGTGCTCCTCCCTGTCTGTATGGGGCATCCATCTGTTGTCGCTTGTTCTGTAATTAAACCGGAAGCTCTTTGGGGCAGGGACCATCTTTTCATTATGTCTTGCACAAGGGGGTCCCAATCAGAGCCTCTAGCTGCTACTCCAGTGCAAATAAAGTGGCAATAAATAAGGGAAAATACTCTCCTTCTCTTCGATTTGAATACCAGTTGCAGCTTAGAAAGCATTACTGCTAATGAGACGTGGTTTGTGAGAGGGAAATGTGCTTCGTCAGAGGAGTGAGGTGCGTACTTTGCTGCTGGCGGTGAGACCGACCCTCCCGCGGCTGCAGCGTGCCATCCCATGGGCATCCCGTGGGAGGGTGAAGGCTCCACCCCAGCCATCGCTGGAGGAGGCATCGGGGAATTTGCCACAGGTTGCTTAGCCCCTGGGCCAGGGCTGGCCTCCATCAGCCAGGGGAATCCGGGAGCTGGAACCCTCCCTCACAGCCTTGCTGCATGGAGCTGTACCCCGTGCTGGCTCCTGGGGCATGTGCCAATGGTCTCCTGCGTGCTGGGGTGCGTTTGTGTGTGTGGACACACGTCTGTGGGCAGGACACGGGAGGAGGATCTGGCGTGGGGCACCCTGCAGCTGGGGAAGGGCAGCGCACGGCGCTGAGCAGGGAGGCAGCCCCACGGTGCCTGCACCGAGGGCACCGGTGGTGCTCCATCTCCAGCTCCAGCCAAGAGTATGGGCAGTGGCTGGACCCTCTGCTCTGTTGGGGACACTAGAGCCAGGGCAGGACACCAGGGGCCTTAGCATCAGGTCAAAAAAGCGGCAAAAACCCTCCAAGTCAGGCCTGCAGTGCAAGCCCTCGATCCAGGCAGTTCATCACTCCCATCTCCTCTTTCTAAAGGATCCTTTCCAGGTCCCTATAGAAGTTTATCACTTCACTGCTGCGTTAGTAATCTGCTTCAGGGGCAGTAAACAAAAGCTCGCCCTGCTAGGTCGTGCTTCACCAGGTGTGAAGCTTCAGATGTGTCTCCACTCCCATTTTATCTGAAGCCGGGAGTTTACTGCAATTAGCGCTTTATGGGAAGGCCCGCGGGGCCAGGACCCATCTCTTTGCCCCACACCGTTTGGAGGGGCAGCAAGAAGGGGACCCCCCCCATGGCCGTGCCCACGCCGTTTGTGGCGCTGCCCTCGGCCCCTGCGGCATCCCCTCAGAAAACGGGCGCTGCCTTTGCGATCCCTCCCGCTCCCTGCAAACCGGCGGGGGAAAAAAAAAAAAATAAATTCTCTGCTCCCGTAAGAGAATATCGCCAACCTGCCCCAAGAGCGCGGCGCGTGTTATGAATATTAATACTGAAGGCTTGGTGGAAAAAATAACCCGAGTGCCCTCTAGTGACACGGGATACGAGCCATGCCGGGGCGCCAGGGGGGACTGGCGGACTCGGGGCGCGGGGGTCTGGCTGAGGGGTGATGGTGGGAGCCCAGGGAGGCCTTGGGGTGGGCTGTGATTTGGGGGAGAGGCCTTTGCAAGGGTGAGGATTTATAAAAATAACCTGTGGCCTTGCCGCTGTAGCCTGCTGGAAACCCCAGCTGTCCGCGGCAGCCCTGCAGCCTGTACGTACGAGCTGCCCCCCGAGAAAGCCCCCCGAGAAAGCCCCCCAGCAAGATACGGGCACTGTCCCTGACCCGCCATTTTCCAGCTGCCCTGGCCCAGCGGCAGCAGCCCTGTTACCCAGCTTCTCCCAATCTTCAGCTTTTTTCCTGCCTTGAATTCATACTCCCCTGTGACACAATATTTTCCATGGAAACCAGTGATAAAGTCACAGACAAATGTTCCTCGCGGTTCTGTCTTCAGCTGCCTTTTCAAATAAATGAGGCGAGCGAGGCGGCTGGCGGCACCTCACCCCAGCCCTCCCCGTGCCTCGGCGGCAGCAGAGACCCAGCCAGACCCCACGGATGCCCCCAGGACGGGCACCTCTTCCCTCCCTCTGTGCAGCCCTGCACACAGCCAGGGCGAGCAAATCTCTGCTCTTCCAGCTGTCCCCTGCACAGGGACTGTGTCTGTCCCAGGAAACTCCCTAGTTTTTATTGGGATTTCGGTGTGTCTCTCCATTCACGTTATTGCAACTGCAGCAGGCTCGGGTAGGAGTCTACCTGTTCCTTAGCTTCCCGGTGGAAATCCATTTACTGGGATAAGTCAAGTGAGGAGATGAAGAGCTGAGCAAATTGCCGGCGTCCCCAGCTGGCTCTGCCTGCGGGATGGACCAGCGCTGCCATTGCTAAGATGAGGGAGTCAATTGAAATGGGCGCCTTGACTGCCAATATATCTTCCCGATCCAATGCGGTTGCTTGGAATAGAGAGAGGCTCTCATGCGATAATGCAAATCATCATTGTAAGTCAAATAACAATAATAAATAGCTAGGGTGATTGTAATTATTGCAGTTATTATGGCAAAGCGAGATGAGAATGAAATGCCACTGAGGCGATCTCCTACACTGTCCTTGGCCTAAGCGGGGCTGCAGTCCCAACGCACAGCCCTGCGCGGTGGCAGAGGGATGGGGACATTTCAAGAGAGCTTGCGGGTTGTGACCTGGCTTGCCTGATGCACTCCACGTATTCTGATGGTTTTCCACATTTCGTTTTAAAAACGAGCCTAAAATAAGCGAGAGCGGAGTGGATTATTACTTTGGTTTGGTCTGCTGAAGGATGAGGCTTTTTATATGCATGACCAGTTTGCAGAGCTTTTTATTTTCCATTCCTCTTTTGCAAAGCATTTAAACATATTGACTTGGAACCCCCCAAACATTAATTCCAAATAAAAACCCTTTTTTTCTCCTGGAAATGATTGGGAAGATGTAGCCAGTAGATGCATTTGATTTATAAAAGAGCATCCTTGCAGCTCTGACCCCTTGAATACTGCAGCTGCCTTGTGAATATGATTTTCCAAGCCCCGACTGCCCCTGGGAGGCTGGGATGTGACTACTGTGACTGCTGGGCCAGGTGTTATCCCGGAGAGGGACCCCAGCGCGGGTGTCTCTAGGGTCAGGAGCAGTGGACCTGGTGACTCCTGGCCGTGGGGACGGCACAGCAGCACTTTCCCCCCTTCAGCTACTGCAGCTGCAGCCTGCCTTGCACTGCAGAGAGGAAGAGGCAATCGCTACTGCATGTCTGCAGCCATAAAACATCTCATAAATCACCCCAGCGGCAGCCCGGGGAGGGGACAGGACCTTCTGATAGTATTTATCCATCATTTCCAGCCACAACCCTCTTTCCAAAGGGCCGTTTTCCCCACTCTTAAATACAAATCCAGCAGCCTTTGTGGTGGCTTGCTCAGTGCAAGCCTAGGTAGGGCACAGTATTCACGCTGTGCCAGCTGATTCCGCTTGTCTGCGGCAGACCCTGCTCGCTCCGGCAGGAAAACATGCCCGTGCCTTCTAACTGCGGTGGGCATTGTAACCGCAGCGGGAGCAGGAACCATGTCAGCAAGACTTCTGGACGCTTTCTGCCTGTCAGATGTTATGTCTTTCCAGGATGTTTCTCCCTCTATAATGGTCATCAAATAAGGGGAATGAATCGAGCAATAAGATGTCACATTGCTGCCTGTGACTGGACTTCTCCAGCCTGACTAACTGCAGAGCTGGTGGACTGGAGCACCTCTGCTATGAGGACAGGCTGAGAGAGTTGGGGTTGTTCAGCCTGGAGAAGAGAAGGCTCCGGGGAGACCTTATAGCCCCTTCCAGTACCTAAAGGGGGCCTACAGGAGAGATGGGGAGGGACTCTTTATCAGGGAGTGGAGTGATAGGACAAGGGGTAACGGTTTTAAACTGAGAGAGGGGAGATTTAGATTGGATATTAGGAAGAAATTCTTTACTGTGAGGGTGGTGAAGCACTGGAACAGGTTGTCCAGGGAAGTTGTGGATGCCCCATCCCTGGAAGTGTTCAAGGCCAGGCTGGATGGGGCTTTGAGCAGCCTGGTCTAGTGGGAGGTGTCCCTGCCCAGGGCAGGGGGTTGGAACTAGGTATCTTTAAGGTCCCTTCCAACCCGAACCATTCTATGATTCTATGATTCTATGATTCTATCATTCTATGAAATGCTCTCCTAAGTCAATGGCCCATGAATCCCTAGGGAATTAGTCAGTTTCCAGCACTCAGGATCGCTGCAGACGAAGCCATGGTGCCAATGCTAGTTTGGTGCAAGCCGATGCGTGAGCACAAGCCTGGGCGTGGGGACAAGCAGGGCACCCAGCTCGCAGCCACCGCCTCTTCTAAGGAGCCCTGAATTTATGGATTCAACAGTCCAGTTTTGCAGCTTGACACCAAAGATGTAGGCTGAAATAGTTCACTTTCCCCACCTCCCCCTTGCAAATCATTAATAAAATGTGAGTATAAAAAGGAAGGAGAGATAACTTTTGTGCTGCATCATAAAATGGCCATAACATCAAGGCCATGCCATTTTGCCTCTTGGCTGAGAAGTCTTCCTCCACCCAGACCCCAGGCTCCGTCCTGAAACCATGCACCCTGCTGTGCCCCCCTTGGCCACCTTGCTTCCCCCATGTAGGCAATATTGAGGTCTGATTTGTGGTCTTCTGCTGCTTGTGGTTATGCTTCTGCCTCCCCCCTCAGCAGCTGCTAGAAAGCCCTCCCCAAATCCACCTGCTGACTGCAGTGGTCTCTCTTAAGTCATCTCCAGAATTTTCTAACAGAGGTTTTATGGTGAACCGTGACAAATGGAGAGGAGTTTAATCACGGGCAGCAAAGGGGCTGATTTTGCTGCTGCCCCCTGCTTTGTGGCCATATAGAAGTCCCCTGTCCCATCCTTCAGCACGAACTCCCTGGGGGTCCCTGTGTTTGCACAGCACCTCACCCCACACCACCCACCAAGGAGCCCACCAAGGAGCCCACCCAGACACAGTGAGGGGAGGTGACATGAAGAGCCAGCGGGTTCAGAGGGACCACCAAGCGGGTGTCAGCACAGAGGTCTGGGCATAACCATCGACAAAGTCCTGCAGGGTGAGGAAAGCATGTGCTGGTGTCACCCCTAAGTACCTGCTGGTGGCCTCTCCTGGGCACAGGCTAGAGATGCCTTTCTACAGCTACTTTGTGTAACGTTAAGTTGAAAAAAAAAAATAGAAAAAAAAATAGTAACCTGCCTTTGAAACAGGATCAGTGCTACAGTGGTGAATAAAAGTCAGTAATCTTCTCTGCTTGGGGCATTGGGCATCTGGCAAGGAATGAGTAACCTTACTGCCCAAATGAGAAGTGAATTAACTCTGTTTACTTGCCTTGGACTTTGATGTGCAGAATCAAAAATCTCTGGACTTCCTGCACTGATGGAAACAGCACAAAGATGCCAAGGACCCTAATGGCCCTGAGATCTCCCTTCCTTCCCCTGCTCTCTGCCCCTTCCTCCGCTGATCAAACTTCTGAATTCAAAGAGGCTGATCCTGGGACAAGCACTATGTCTTCCTTCATTTCTATTATACATCAAGAGAGCATCTGGTCCTCTGAAATAAAAATGGATGCAACAGCAAAGGAATCAAAAGGCAGAACCCAGCTCTGGCTGTGGCCATTCTCCAGCCAAGAGACCAACATCCAGCCCCTCACTGCTGCTCCTGGGCAATAAATAATTCCTGCTGAAGACAAAGGAGATGGGGAGAGGCAGGAGGAGAGCGTGTGCTGGTTCGTTTAGCACCACATTCCTGACTTGAAATGCGCCGAGCCGCCGAGCCACTGGCCAGCAGCTTACCTCCGATAAACAGACTGTGTTGGGAAGTGGGCTGCAGGCTGCCAGGATGGAGACGGCAGCAACGTGAGCTGCTGCTCTCTCTGGCACACACTGGCAAACGTGTGTCACACGCCTGGGGCTCTGCAACAGGGGTTGGTCAGCAGCAGGAGTGAGGGCAAGGAAAGGGGTTTGGTGGCTGCTGGCCTGGAAAGGGGCTTTGCCTTGGTGCATTTGCTCTGGGAAATCTGGTGGCTGGACTCCGTGGGAGCCAAGCTGATGCTTTACACCAGTAGCCTGTGTCCCCCCAGCACAGCCAGCTCTGAGCTGGAGCCCGTGCCATCAGCACCGAAAACAAGCCCCACACTGACGGCAGCGACAGCAGGAGCAGGCTCCTCTTTCCCATCTCACGGTGGCATCTCATGAGAGATGAGAGCATCCCATCTCTGCTTAAAGAGGAAAGAGATTTCACTCTCGTGGCAGCAGCTGGTCAGTGGGCAGTGGCTGGTGCTGGGCTGCCTGAGGTCAGCTCTCCAGTGGTGGCGGCTTTGGAATGATCTGTTGGAGAAAAGGGCTGGCACCAAGCGAGGAAAAAAAAAAGGCTGAGTCTTTCTGTTCACCTCTTATCTCCTATCACTTCGTCAGGCTTTGATTTCCAGTCCACCCACTAGTGGGGTGGCTGGAAAGGCACATTTATCCTGCCTCACATCTTATTTCCTTTCAACAGCCAGAGCAGGAGGCCAGGGCTGGGTGTGAGGTGTCTTGCTAAAAGATGGCAGCTTTCTGTCGAGAGGGAGCATGGGGGTCAAGAGGAAAGGAAGGCAGAAAAGAGTCAAAGAACAAGAAGTCAGAAACCCAGAAACAGGAGAGAGGACTGCCAGAAGAAAGAGAAGAAGGAGGAGGAAAAGGTGGAGTTGGGGGAACAGACAAAACAAAGAAAGACTGAAGGAAGAGACCTGCAGCAGGTAGATATTTATGTTGCTTTGACTTCCAAAGATTTCAAGCCATTTTCCTACTGACTCACGGTGCTAGACATGCTTTAAGTAACTGCCTGACCTCCCTCCTTTGCCCTCTGACTCGTCTTCTGCTGCAGCCGGCTGCTCTTGTTGCCCACGATGCGTGCCTGGGGCTGCAGAAACAAAACACGCCATACTCATCAGAGCGATGGCGAGCTGGGGAGATCCTTCTTGCCTGCGCTCTGCCCCTTGCGGACGCTGCTTCCTCATGCCCTGCTAGCTCAGCTGCCTCTTGCTCCTGGTGTGCAGCTCAGCTCACTCCCATCACCCTTTCCTCTTTCTCCTCTCCCAAAGGCTATAGTGTCTCCTGCTCCCTCTGCTTTTGCTCTTTTGCCTGTAAGTCTTAAGGCAATCAGGTAGCTGCTCCTTTCACAGCACAGCTCAGGTCTTCTGTCTTATTCTCCATTTTGTTGCAGGCGATTTCTTTCAGATCCTGGCAATGCCCTTCACTAAATAATGTATTCGGTGGGAAGAGCCACGTTGGCTTTCTGGTCCTCATGCAGATGTACCTTCATACGCAAGTACCAGCTTGTGCTCTGGGAGGACTTCACAGGGTCCATCAGGTGGACATCCCATAAGCTGCCCAGCATTCTTCCCTGTATTTTAATAAAATTTTGTCTCAGCTTCTGGCTGGTCCCACAGGGCACACAAGACTGTAAAGGCACAAGAAGCCCTTGACATCTATTACATGGGCTTCAAAATTTGGATTAAGGCTAGGCATCTCTGCACCACCCTGTACAGGGTTGGCCCGTGGTCTCTAGCACAGCTGGGCCTGAAAGTGCAAAGCTGAAGGTACCTGGACTTGGAGGGGACAAGGTGTCCCCAGGCATGCGGAGCTGGGTGGGGGCAACAGCTTTGCAAACTCTCCTGCTGAGCTGCCGATGTTTGTCTGCTGACATTTTCTGCAGGAGGACTTTGTTTCCTCTCTGTGAGCTCTCCCCGGAGGAAATCCTGAATGCCTGGAGTGCTGGAGCAGAACTGTGCTGGGGCTTCCTCCGGTGTCTTTTCAATGGTTAATGAGCGAGGCTGACACAAAGGCATTTCTAGCCCCACCACAGCTCATGTGCAGTCGATGTTCCTGAGATCTGGATGACCAGACCGAAGAGACGCTGAACCAGTCAAAGCAAAACTGATTTCCTCTGTCAGCTGTGATTTATCTTGCTGTTTAATAGCCAAGTTCCATCTTGATGGGGAAACCCACCAGTCTGAGCGATACCATTCAGAAATAGCCTTGCTTTGTTTTCCAAAGACTTCAGACATTTCTAACACACGCAATCCTTGCTAAATTTTCTGAGCAAGTGACATGTAAATAGCAGTTCTTGCAGAGAAAGAACATGCATTTTCCACTTCACTTAAACCCTTTGTACCGTGAGGCAGAGGAGCTCTTGGGTGGATCTGGAGCTTGGAAGACCCAGCTGTGGCCGGGCATGCTCCTCCTTGCTAAATGCACCGGGGAGCCCAAAGAAACCTAACCGGTTAAAAGGGCAAGGGCATCACCAAATGGTATCATTCTCCATAAATTTTCAGTACTCGGTGATTTATGTTTCTGAATAAAGCACATCAAACATATTGGATGGCTCAGTGGCTGTTCTACACCAAAACGCTTATTAGCTCCCTTTTCACATACTGTCACCAAGTCTTATGGAGTATCCCACAAGTGGAAAATGAGGTGGAATTGAAATAAATGGTCCTGGAGGCAGCTGCAGGCTCATGGGTGTTTAATGTGTAAAAGTCTAGCAAGCATCACTTCACTTACAAGATATCCATTTGCCAAAGGTTTCTTTTACAAGCTTTATACACCGCTGTTATTATTTGTGTTGCTATCAGGCCCCAGATTAGGACCTCTTTGAATCTGGCACCTTACCACAAGAGAATAAGAAATTGTCCTGCGCTCGGCAGTTTAAGTTTGGGAAATAGAGGACAAAATGAAGGAGGGAAAGAAAGGCACGGGAAGGTTCAGTTACCTACACGAGTTCATGCAGCAAAGCGGCAGACCCTAATTCACAGCCCTGCAGCTGCAGGCACGTCCTGAGCCTCACCCCAGCTCCGCGTCCCAGGTGCAGCTTTCGGTGGCATGGCTTGTCACTCTTCGTTTGTGTCTCAGAATGAGTTACGGCTGGAATAAAGGATACAGCTGGGACCGAAACATGAAAACATAAGAGGAGAAAGAATACAAGGAAGGAGTGAAGGAGGGTGAGCACATTTTCAGGTGACTTAGGGTCACAGGGATGAAAGGACGGGGTCAGGTGGCAGAGGCAGACAGCAGTGCTGACAGTGCCCTGGCAGACAACAGCGTAGATGTTGAGAAAGAAGGAAGAGGGGTGAAAGGGCTGGCAAGCAGGCGCAGGGCCATGGCTAGCGAAAAAAAATGTGAGAGCAGGGATGAAGTGGGTCGAGAAGGGGCAGAGGAGCTGGCAGACAGGTAGGGAATGAGAAGGAAGGCGACAGCTCTCTGAAAGGGCTAGAAGCTGAAGATTTAGATGAAGATTTAAGCCAGGTTGTGGGGTAGACGGAGGATGCTACAGGGACCGGCAGCCCCAACCCCATGGGACAGAGGGAAGCAGCAGAGGAAGGAAATGCAGCGACACCATCAGGGACACAGCTACTGCAGATTTTAGCTTGAGGGAGTACAGGAATGGGCAGAGGAGTGACAACTATGGATGGTCTTTTTGCTTGGGAGGAAGGACCTCTGTCCCTAAAACTGGTGGTAAGGCATGAAAGCAAGAGCATCAAATGAGCAGCTGCGCGTAGCTGGGGGCAGGAGCGTAGCCATGAAGCCGCACACACTCTGGAAAACTCAAGTTATTGCGTTTTATCTTGCAACAAGAAGGATGCACCTGTCCGGGTACCGCGGCCCAAACCGCAGTTTCCCACCCACCCCCGGAGCCCCCCGGGCCGAACGACGGCCGGGAGACGGGGAGGGCTCCCCGGGGCGGGGGGGGTCCCCGCCGGCGGCCGCGGGGCAGCCCAAGTTGTGCTTTGTTTGGGGAGGTCCACGAGAGGGAGCCAGGAGTAAAGGAAAGGCGGCTGCTGCCTCCGCCGCGGAGCCCCGGTCCCCCCCCCCCCGGCGGCTGCGGCTGCGGACGGGGGCGGGGGGGGAGCGAGAGGTCCGCGGGAGGGACCCGGGACGCCTCGCACCCCGCCGGCCCCACGCACATCGCGACCTGCACGGCCCGAGTTTGGCCCTCAAAGGGTTAATAACATATTTACACATCACTTGGCACTTTAATTAATCGCCTGATAAAAACGCCCGGTGGCATCTCTGTGGATACCCACGCAATAAATTCAGTGGGTGACCTTTGCTGTCAAGGGTATACCTGATGCAAGTGGCAAAGGTGGAGGCCTTGCCGTGCTCGCCCTTCTTCCTCCTGCTGCACTACCCCAGGTCTCCAGAGAAATGGGACTTTGCCATCGCAAAGCGGTGCAGTCTCAGCCCCGCTCCCAGCGCAGGGGCCAAGGGGTTGGGGATGTCCCATGAGCAGCCCTTGAGCCAGCGTCCTCCCCCTGCCCGGCACGATGGAGGGAGGATGAGGAGGTGAGCGTGAGAAAACAGCATGGCAGGGGGTTTGGAACTTGATGATCTTTAAGGTCCCTTCCAACTCTAACCATTCTATGATTCTTTGCTATGGTCGAAAGTTGCTTTCTCAGCAGCCACTGAAGTCTTCACCTTTTCACTTTGCTGGGAACTAAACAGGGTTTGGACTTGCCCAGGGATGATCCTTTGAGCTCTAAGCTTGTGAGGAAGGTGAGCGCACGGTTGTGTTTAAGCAGTTTTCTGAATCTGGGCTATAGAGCTCAGCACCTTGCAGGCAGAGAGCTGGACCCACAGGAGCTACATCCACTTATTTGGGGATCAGTCCTCGTATTGCCGAAGGCTGGGGGAGATGCAGAGTTGGCTCAGAGAGCAGGGAGGTCATTGATACCTGTGTACATCCCCGTGAGGGTGAGAAAACACCGCCCATACCACAGCAGGGAGGCAGCAGCTCAGCTGACCAGAGTGAAGGGAACTCTTGAGGCTGCACTGGTAACCTGAGACATAGAAATTGCTGTTTTAAAATGTGGCTGCAAAGGAAAAATACAGCCCTTATTGAAAGGCAAATTAGTAGCAGGCTCTCTCCAGCAAGTGTTCAGGGAAAGCATACAGGGCCCATGTCGTTATTACTCTCCTGAAGCTTCCTACCTCACTGTGAGAGGCACAGCCAGGGCTGGATAAATAATACATCATAATTTTCGAGTCCCAGAGAGGTGACTTGGAGGTAGTTCAAAAGTTCAATGAATTATCAGTTCCCCTCGGGTTCTTTATTTCTCTTGCAAAGGATGCCATCAATCTCGATAACTCACTAGCTACCAAAAATAATAATAAGTAAAAGATCATTACGTTGAAATATGTGTTGTAAAGCAGCATAGCAATTTGGAAGATTAATTCAGTCCAGAAGGGGCAATAGCTGCTGGCTAGAGATGGGCTGGACACCAATTACTGCTCTCACTCATTACTTCCATGGACAGGGATTGGGAAAACACCTGCAGTGCATGAATAATTCTCCTTGAGTTAATATGCTTTCATTCAGTGCTGATTAACTCTATTTATACCTCATCTGTGGTGATGAGAGCAATGTGATTCATTCCTTTATTTCTGTAACTCTCTGATAAACTGCATTTATTTGCCACCTCTGACCTCCTCACGTGCATGCTGCCTATTAATCCTTCTCAGCCTGGGCTGCTGCTGCCATCCCAGGCCCTTCAGTAGCCATCAAACAGCTGCTTCTCATTTCCCCCGCCTCGTTTAAAAGCACCTGCTAAAAAAAAAAAAAAAATGTGGGTCAAGGGAGAATATAGACTGGAAATTTCACTGTGATGATGGAGGAGAGAGGCTATATTTTGTGTATGTAATAATGCTCTGTAGGGCGAAGCCTCAAGGTACCACTGAAGAAATAATGATCAAGTGTGATCCGTCTGGGGTATTCAGTCCTGGGTGACTGACAGCTGCAATGTATCCTGGCCATGCCTCAATACGTAAGGCATGACCAGCTTGAAATCAAGTGTTGCCATTGGTGTCACTGAGGAATGGCCTGTGCCATGGGATATTTTTTTCCCACGCTTTTATTTTTCGGGTTTATTTTAATTTTTATTTCTCTAACTCCTGGTCTGAGCCAGGACTACAGGGTTCATGATTTGGGGTTACTCTTCCAGCAGGCTGATTGAAACACGTTTTGGCCAAACACTGTCTCCTGAGGCTGGCGGGATGAAGTCTGCAAAGAGACCTTAAGTGTATGAAATGTTCCTGCTTCTCCCCCATCAGCGCAGCGCTACCCAAACCCGGCACTAGAACTTGTCTTAAGTAAAAATATCTGACTGCTTGCAAGAAGTGGAGATGCTCTTTTGCTCCTTCGCAAGCGGAGATGCATTGCACAGGGGAAATGCTGCCTGGTAAAATCCCTTGTGTTTACAACAGGAGCACAGACAAGTAATCTACCCAGTCTGCGAGCAAACTGGGGAAGTCTGACTTTGGTTGTCAGAGCCATACTGGGAACAGCTTAGGTTTTGCTGAGCTGGTGGATGGTCTGCATTACCTTGTAAGCTCCATTCCAGCTCTCTGAGTCCAAGTATTCCAGTGCTTGTGTTTCCAGTACAGCAGGCAAACATCTTAGAACTTCAAAATATTACCCTGAGATCATTTCAGGTCATAGAGTTACAGAATCACGGGGCAATTTAGGTTGGAAGGAACTGCCAGAGGTCATCTGGTTCAATCCTCCAGGCAAAGCAAGACTAACTTCAAGATTAAACCAGGTTACCCAGGGCCTTTCCCAGTCGAGCTTTGAAAATCTCTAAGGATGGAGATTACACCTCTGTAGGTGACCTATTCCAGCGTTTGACCTCCCTTACTGTGAATTTTTTTTCCTTTACATATAACGTCTTATTTTTTATACCTCCTCCCGTGCCATTCCAGATCCAACATTTAGGACCTGCGGCATTTCCCACAACCTAGGCAGGAAGAAGCTTGGCCTTTCTGCCCAGCCCTGCCCATGCTCTCCCTGCAGCACGAGCCTGTGCTTTCCTGGTGCGGGACAAGCTGCATTCCCCGGAGGGGCTGAAATACCTCCTCTAATACCTGATCCCCACCGCTGAGCTATGAATCTTTTTCCTCTGACTTTCTGAGGGCATGTTCCTCTCTTGCATTTTCCTTTGATCATTGTTTCGAAATCTTGAGGGGATTCAGCTGCCTGCTCTGTTTACCTTGCTACCCTTTCTTCTCATTCAAGGTCTCTGAACACCTTCCCTAGGAATGAGATAAAAGCTAACAATGAGACCCCGGCTCTTTTGTCTAATTCCCAGTCCGCCTGGATCTCCTCACTGGCTTTGTCAGGCTTAAATGTCATCATATGGTTCATATAGATGCTTCAAGATAGCTCACTGTCCTCCCTCTCCCTACGTTTCAAATCACACTTTCATTTCCGGCATGTCCAAGGTCTTTCCTATGCTTGGAAGAGAGCTGTGCTCAGCAGCCTGCTCTGCTCTGGTGGCACTTCAGAGCCAGGTCATCCTGGCCAAGCCTTTGGTGAGGAATTTATTGGTACATGGCCTCCTGCCACTGATGGCTGTGGTTCAGGCGGTGTCTCTGCCAGTGCTTTTTGTCATCATCTGGTACCCATCAAATAACAACCGGAGGGTGGTGGAGGCTCGTTGCACCTGGCACATGGGGGAGTTTGGGGGACAAGAGGGTCAGAGATGGCAAGGGTGGATTAATCCACCCTTCACCACCACCGTGGCAGTGATGGGTGCTCAGCTGCAGGGCTTCTGTCTCCAGAATTAGCAACTTTGCTCCCTTCCTGTAGGCTAGAAGAGAAGATCTCCCCAAACCGCTGCCCTCCCCAAATCTGAGAGGACCCCTGAGATGACAGCTGGACATTTGGGGAGAATGGGTTCAGGCTACAGTCCCGCAGATAGGATTGTTTTGCCACGACATACTGCCTTTACCTGCTTTGGAGACTGAATATTGGAATCAGTCTTCCTTTGGCTTCTCTTGGCTGATTTCAGTGCGACTGCTTCAATTTTGGCTCTCTTTCCTGAGACTTTTCTCACTTTCAAGCCATCGCAAGGCTCCCCAGAACCACCCCTCCCACGACAGCAGGGAGGATTAGCTTCGACACCAACACTCCCTGCCATGGGCTCCCAGTGCTCCTTTCCCCACAGGCTCCCAACGCTTGCCCAGGCTGCCTGCTCTCCACGTGGTCCAGGCAAGGTCAGGACAGGTGAAGATCAAAGACCATTTGACTACAACAGTTTGTGGTGGCCGAGACTGGGACCTGCCACTTACTCCAGCCCCAAGCATCTCAGTGCCTCCTGCTAGTGTGAGACAGCCCCAAGTCAACCAAGGGCATATTGCGTCTGGAGACGTTTTCTGTTTCCAGAAGATCAGCAGGTTGTAAAGGGCTTAAATAAGAAATGAGCTTAAAATGAGCTATAAAAGCCCCGCTGTTGCGCTTCGGCATGGCAGAGGGATGTTTCAGGTGTAGGTAAGGTTGGATAATCGCCGGCAGCACATTGGGTGGCCGAGGGAACACCGACAGACTGGCCAGGAAAGGCTTCATCAAATGACACTGAGATTTGCACTTGGAAGAAATACCATGATTTGGAAAAATTCACATAATTTGCTTTTCCCAGGCACATTGTTGAAGGAAAGTCATCAGTATTGAGAGACAGTTAGATCTGAGAGGCAGCACAACCATCCACAGCCATTGGAGTCAGGCCGTAGGGCGATTAATTGCTGAGAGCTCAGAAAATAACCGTTAAAGGGATAACACAGTTGCTGCCGTAGAAAGCAAAACTCTTGCCTTTTCACACTGCCCCGCGCGCGGTGTCCCCCTCCCCTCCATCCCTCCCCGCTCCCCGTGCGCGCTGCCATAAGGCACATCCTGGAGCCGCGGTTAATGGAGAAGTGATTTGTCTCATAACTGCAGCTTTACACAGTGTGCTACTGTGGGCGTTACAAATTGCTAAGCAGATTTAAAGTGTTCCTTGAGTTGCGAACTGCGGTATTTCTCCACATAGTGATTATTATTCATCTTTTCCAAGACACCGTGGGCCTGATCCTGCAATCTGCACTCCTATTAAAGTCAGTGCTGTGGGAGTACTGCCGGCGTACAGACGGCAGGAGTAAGACCCAATTAATTTAGCCGCAGGGAAGAACAGGGCAGCAAACAAGCTTTCTTCTTCCTTTTTTCTTCTTTTTTCTCCCCTCCCCCCTGTGCATGTATGTGAATTTTCTTGTTCCACGGGCACTTTCAGAGATGGGTGTCCAGGTGCAGGCAGCTGGCCAACGCAGTACAGGTGTGCTTGCAAGCACCCAGGCTCTCTGGGGACACGTCCTCCCTTACTCTGCCTCTTTCTTTCTTTTTTCTTTCATTTTGGTCAGATGATCATTTTTCGCGGAGGGTGGTGAAACACTGGCCCAGGTTGCCCAGAGAGGTGGTAGATGCCCCATCCCTGGAAACACTCAAGGTCAGGTTGGAGGGGGTTCTGAGAAACTTGATCTAGTTGAAGGTGTCCCTGCTTGTTGTAGGGGAGGTTGGACTGGATGACCTTTAAAGGTCCCTTCCAACCCAAACATATTCTATTCTATTCTATTCTATTCTATTCTATTCTATTCTATTCTATTCTATTCTATTCTATTCTATTCTATTCTATTCTATTCTTTCTCAATGGAAATGTCATCAAAACTGGTTCACAGCCATCAAAAGTTTTGCTTTGCTCCAGCTGATGTTGTCCAACAGTGCCACATTTAGTTTAAAACAGGCACGCCTGTTGTGCGATAGAGCTGATAATTCTGGTTCTTCCTCCTGAGCTGTGAATGTGGTGGGAAGGGGCACAGGCACAGACTTAAAAAGCTATGTTTGGAAAAGCAAGAGATTTAAAAATGTGGTGTGGGTGCATGCCTTGAGCCCTGACCCATACCAGCAACCCTGCAGGGGCTTGTCCCCACCAAGTGCATCCCCCGTGGGATGCTGCAGAGAGAATTTATGGGTCTGTTCCCCACCCAGCACCAGGATTTTTCTGTGGGCAATCTGGAAAAAGCCTTTGACCCTCATTCACTCTCTTCTTCTCAGGCAGACAGCTCAGACCTCTTCTGAAGGAGAAGGCAACTATCCTTCATCAACCGCCTTCCTCTGATCTCCCTGCCTGGAGGTGGTGGCACCAAGGTGGTGAGCTACTGCTGCACTTGGAGGACCATAAGACCCAGGACAGCTGCCATGGTGGCCCAGACCCTGGGCTGTCCCACTGGTTCTTGTGTCACGGGAAGGTGGCTGCTGCTGCAGGACACAGCAGCAGGGGGGGAGTCTGTGCCACCCGTTCCTCCATCCAAGGACAGAGACCTTGCATCGGGCTTGGTTGATGAGCAAAGAGGCAACAGCGAGCCTCGTGGCGTGAGGTGTTCATGGAAACGTGTGTTGCTAAGCAAAGAATACATTGTGCTTTGTACCAACTAGAGCATTTTTAGCTTGTGATATTGTATGCCTCCAGGAGAGTCTAGAAGTCACAAATATGTAGTCTCAAGGCCAAGGATGAGCTGGAGTTGTTCTCCAGGAAGAGGGTATTTGTGTGCCTGTGACACTGGGACATTTGTTGACCTTAGCAAGGACTCCTCAAGTCCTGCTGGGCTTTGGACAAGAGCTACCATCATGCTGGGAAACCTCTGCTTCCTTGCCCCAGACCCCAGCAGCACAGGGTGATGCCTGAGCGAAAGCCAACATCTCCCCATTACTTGCTTCTGAAACTTCTCTGGGATTTTTCCTGGCCTCACAGAAAGCCATGACAAATCTCCTGTCCCCTCCGAGAGAGGCTGTGCCAGCCAGGAACATCTTAGGGAGTGAAAAACACTCTGTCAAAAACATAAGGAAAAGCAAGTGGGAAAAGGTCATGATCAGTTACTTTTCTGCCATGTGCATGTATAATAATGAACCTTGGGAGTGAGGCCATGTTAGTCCTAATTACAGCTCTTTAAATATTTATATAGCTTAATCTGTTCACCTTGCTCTTTGGCATGGTCCAACATATCTGTAGGGCTGACCTTTCCGACTCAGCCCCATTTGTATACTTTACAGGCCTCTGGGTAGCTATTACTTTGCTTTATCTGAGAGGGAGAAAATGCATCACACCAGAAGAGTAAACCCCAGGTAATAAGAGTACAATGTTAAATAAAACCAAGAAGATATAAACACAATCTCCTCTCTCAAAATCACATATCCAGCTTCTTAACTAATGCAAAACCAGGAGATTTCAGGAAAATTAGCCAACCGGTATGCCCTGAAGAATCGGTTGAGGCAACCACTCTTGTTTTCATGTGTGACCTCCAACGAATTGGAAATGGTATCTCCAGCAGTAAGAGACTAGTACGTTAACCCCCTCTTTCACCTCTCAATGCCTCATTACAACAGGTTTATTTAGATGTAATGGGAATGGCTGGAAGATAGAGGAGATGCTCATGGCTATGATGTGAAATTAGCTGTGCAACCAACCCCTTCTTTATCCCTCTTCTTCAAGTCCTTCCTCAAATACCTTTCAAATGACTTTGTAATCCCAAGCTGATTTCCAAGAACTACTTGTGAACTAGAGGAGTGAAAATCCAAAATAATGTTAGTTAATATCCTCCAACCTTGGATGACCCCCACTGCCCATTCCATACACTGACCATCTAGGGGGTCATGTAGAAACTGTTCTGCAATGAGTCTGTGAGGAATTTGGCAAACTATGGGCAGTCTATAAACACCGCCACTGAAAGCACAATCGATACGTACAGAAGACTTTGCCGGATTTTGGTCACCTTGGCAATTTGAAGAACCTCTAGTGTAGCATACTTCATCCTGAGCACCCTTATGAAGCTATTATGCAAGGAAAAAAATGCATCTCTACCTCCAGGTGCTTCCATAAAACCTTCATTAAGGTGATTTTACCCCTGAGTAACTAAATTAGTTTGCATAAAAAGTGCCTGATGTCCTCATGCTGCTCGCTTCTATACCAAATTTGCTGGCCAGTCTAGGTCTGATATAATAAATAAAATCAGGCCAGGGACCATTCTCTGACCCTGACGCCAACTGGCACAGATTAGCCACTTCCAGTCCATAATACATGTGATTCTGGGTCTCATCTGGTCCCCACGTGCTGCCCCTGTGGCCCTAATACAGTATTATTCGTATTATCTTTCTTTTCTTTTTTTTTCCAGTTCAAAGCATCTGAACTAGTGTTGCTGTTGAGGGGGGCGATATTTTATTGCTATGAAAATGGGGGTATGGACAAAGTGTGGCACTGATGGAGGACCGTGTGGGGAGGACAGTGCTGAAACCGGTGCAGCCCGGGCCCCGCTGCCCATTTGGGAACAGTCCTGAGTGCATGCTGCCATCCACGCTGTGCCAGGGTACCGGCCGGCAGAGCACTGCCTGGCACCAGCCAGCGCCAGGCCAGAGAGCAAGGCAACGATTAAACAGCACGGATGATGGCCGCACCTGGGGCCTTTCATTTGCCCATGTTGATGGGCTCATAAGAAACCTCCATGAATAGGTGCTGGTTGACTTCCCAGTGAGGCCCTTTGGTCTCTAAGGCTCATGACGGCTCATTGCAAACTGTGATTGGCTGGAAACTTTCCAGCAAATTTTCAGCCCAACAGCTGCTTTCTTCAAATCTTGTATGCTTCATGTAAAACACATTAGGTTCAGCCGACCAAATCTGAGGCCAGGCTCTGGGGTGTCTTCCTCTGGATCCCTAACATCCCTGGGCTGGGGGTACTGCAAACTGTGGGGGCAGAAAGGTGTATTTGGAAAGTCACTTCCTGGGCTAAAAAGCCTTGAGGTTATGGGTCTTTGGCCCCAGTTTGCTGAAACTCTGGGTGGGGTGGGGGGAAGGCAAGAGAAATGTAATTTTTGATGAATCAGAACTCCTGATCTTCAACCAGCCCTGGTACTAACATTGCCACATCTGGTAGGTTTCCAAACATTACCCGACTGATACTGCTCCTTAATGGGACTGGCCTCCTTGGGACCCTTGTGTGCCCACCACAGCTCCAGCCATGTCTTGACTAGATGCCAGCTCTCCGGTGCTGTCGTTTCCCGGTGCCTGAGAGGAAGGTGTCGGTTCAGCAGCGCTGCACAGCTCCTCTACGCACCCTGGAGGGGCCTGATGAGGCTGTGCCTCCAGAGTTGCACGTTCGGTCTCCATCTGGAGAAGCTCCGCCAGGACGAGGAGAGGCACAGAGAAGGATTAAGCCTCCTGGAGCCAGCTCACTGCTGCAGGAAGGCAAGACAACCGTGGCAAAGCTGTTTGCAGGCAGACAGTGATCCCCCTCTTTGTTCAGCTTGTGAGGAGCTGGACTATATTTCTGCAGATAACATCCCTGATCTTACAGGTGTGCTGTACCGATTACACTGCCAGATAGGACAGTGGGGGAATGGTGTGTTTTCCTAGAATCACCCTGTTGCTAGTGAGTAGCAAGACAAAAGTAACCCCTGGCGTCATTTTTGACCAGGGTCTGCCGAGGTGGACATTAACACAGGCAGGCAGTGATGGGCAAAGACCTAGCACATTTGGGCAATGCACTCAAATGCCTTGAGAAGAGCTTCGTTGAACACAGTGCAAAGACAGCCTCCAGTAGTAGGTATGTGTAAAAACACATAAATTATATACTATATATTTAGAGAATATACAAAAACTCTGTTCTCCAGGTACTGTCCCTCTATTTCCTTAGCATTCAGCCCTCTATCCCTCTGTAGGTGCACCACACAACCCAAAATGAAGTCATCGGAGACTTACAGGTTTGCTGCCGGCTGTGTGCACCCTGCAGCCGTTAGCCAGACTCGCCGCCCTCGCATCCCATTCCTGCGGCACTGGCAGTTTGCTCAGCGCCCTGCACAGCAGCTCGCACAATGCAGGGTTCAACGCACCAGCAGCACATTGGTTAAATAATTAAGCACACTGAAAACCCATTATGTGTATAATAGTAACACACTCCAGGCAGCAAATCTCTCTAGAAAAGGTTCTCCAGCTCATTATTTCACTCAGCTGATGAAGAAGGTGAGCTATCAGCGGTGAGCTCCTGTGACCAAGCTACTGAGGCTGACCGGGCAACACTGGATGGGCCTTTGAGCAGCCTGGTCTAGTGGGAGGTGTCCCTGGCCACGGCAGGACCTTGGAACTAGATGACCTTTAAGGTCCCTTCCAACCTAAACCATTCTATGATTCTACAATTTCAGGGTGCTGTGAAGTGCTTAGGAAGACCGCTGGGAATCTCAGTTAATTTGCAGTGCGGTTGTGCTGATCTATCGGCCCTGTGGAAGGGAAATCAAAGCCCGTATGGCACAGCACACCTCTGCAAAGGAAAGCTGCTCTCCTGGGAGAGACCTGGCTCTCCCTTTCTGCTCCTGCAGCCGTGAGGAGAGCCAGCCTGGCAGAGACCTCGGCTCCTGGTGTGGTCCTGGTGTGACTATTGCCTCTTCAGATGAGACCTGTTTGGGGTATGGGGGGTCTGTACCAGGCTGATGTCCTCCAGCTACCCAGCGCTGCCCCATTTGCTCGAACATCTGCCCTGGGTAAACATCTTTGCCGTAGGGGTTGGTCCCTGGGGAAGCAGCCGGGTAAGCAGCATCGCCTCCTCCTGAAGGGAACTGAAGAGTGGGAAGAAAGGAGGTGAATGGCATTCCTGAAATGTGGGAAAAGAAACATTTTATCATGGTTGCCATGGAAACTGGGAATGGACAATAAGCACTTAGGGGTTTTATCATTTCTCTTAGCACTTGTAGCACACAACCTGTGTGAAGAGGAGCATTATCATGCACCAGGAGGCTGACAGATACCTGAATGGGAAAAAAATGTGTGAAAGAATTTGTGCCAGGGCTGACTGAAGGCATCCCAGCAGAGGGGCTGCGGAGACAGCAGGGAGATGGCACTTCCTGAGGTGCTCCCAAAGAACAGGAACAGGGAACCCTGGGAGGAGGGATTATATGGGCAATCCAGACGCAAACATCTGGGGAGACTGGGTTTGGCACAGAGAACCCATGCAAACCGGGAAACATGCCATCCTGGGGCTCTCCTTACTGCCAGCCCTGCTTTGGCACCTTTCTGTGGTCCTACACACCCTTAATCCAACCAGGCATCTCTTTCACAGCTGTTGTGTTTGTGTGTTTCCTCACCATAGTCTTTGGGTTTTTATTCAACACATCGTGTATTACTTTCCTCACTCAAATTCATTTTGATGCATTTGACTGCAAAAGGTCATGTAGATCCAGCTCAACCCTTAAATGACAGATCATGCCCACACACCATCAATACATCAAACAGAAAGATATTTCCTTGGTTACAGTGCATTCTTAGGCCAAAAATCACTCTCTGTCCTCAGCACACCAAACATCCATTATGTTGTGGTCATGACCATTTTGGTCATTTAATAGAGATGCTTTCCCCGTCTGCCTAAAATACTAAATTTCTGCCTCCTGCTCCCACTCACATTCCTGCTCCAATATTTCCTTCAGGATGTCTCTCTTCTTACGGACGTGCAAAAAAACTGCAAGCACTTATCACATGAGGCACACCATGATGAGAAACACCCACCCTTCTCATGAAGTACCGCCTCCCTCCTATCCATCTTCCTGAAGTACATGCCAGCCATCATCTGCAACCACTTCGCACAAAGCTAAACAATTCTTCCTTCATACCGAAACCATCAACAAAGAACTTCCTTGGCCAGGGAAACAGAGCATACACTGAATCCAGATGCCCGGAACAAGAAGAGGAACCATAATGTTCATATCGTCTCTAGAAGCAAATAGTCCCTCTGCATTCCAGCACCCAGACCCAATTTTTGCAATAACACAGCATCACAGAGCTTTCCACTTCACATTGCCAGCAGTGAATATTTTATAGTGATCAGTCAGCCTCTGCAAACCCATGGAAAATACCTTTTCCTGCTGTCAAAGACTAGGCTCGTGTGTCTATATCGTTTACAACCCTTTGTAGGCAGCCCCAACTCTTACACATTTCCAGGCTTACGACATGACAGAGCAGAAACTTCCCCATTTCAGCCCCCTGAGACAAAATTTGCTGTAGCTGATCTTCCAGTCCCAGCTGGTGAGCTCCTGATCAGCAGTAAGATGCCAGAGGTAATGGTGGGGTGGTTGCCCAATTAGATGGGCATGCTCATGGCTGTGTTCTTCTCTTGTAGCTCCAGGCTCTGCTTGCATCTCTAAATGGTCTTTGTCATCGGAATGCTTTGCCACTGGCAGTGGCCATCCAGTTCTGCACCACAACCTGCGTCCCACCAGTCGTTGCTGCCCGTGTGAGCCCTGAAACAAAAGTTTCATCAAGTAAAACTACTTCGCATAAGCGCTCCACAAAATTTGATCTCATCTTCCGACAGCATCACTTCCTGCAGCTCTTATCACCTCAGTATCAAACATCTTAGGAAACCCCAGATGCAAATTCTTCTGCTTGCCCAACTACAAATGCTTGTGCATAATCCCATCCATATTAATGAATCTCATAATCATAGCACTTAGCAGCATGTCCTCCATCTGCTGCCCAATAGTAATTCGAAAGTGATGCCAGGAACATTAATGGATGGCAGGAAAGGATGTGAATCACGGGGGTTTGGCAGTTTAGTACACTTACCCCTCCAGACCAGTATTCCTGTAGTTTCAGAAAGGCATCCCACAAGGTACTGCCAGTAAATCTGTAGAGCACGGAACAGAGTGAGGGACCACTGGACCTCATGACATCTCCCAAGTACTGAGCAAACAGTGTACGCACAAGGATTGTCAAGAGAAGCATTTTAGACATTATAATGAGGAAGGTGGGCAAGAGAGTTTGATACAGTGTAAACAGTGTACATATATATATATATATAAATATTGTCCCTGTATAAACATGGCCAAAGCTCTAAAAAAGCCAGTGTCTGTTCTAGTTGTTCCAAAGAAATCCATTGAAATTTAGGGAAAGACGTGAATACTACAAAGGGACCTATCTTCTCAATCGATAGCTGGCATTAAATCTGGAATAGTTGTTTTCACCATTCAGCTACATGGCTATATTGTGACAGGTTTACCATTTGAATCTACTCTTTCCCGGTGGGGAGAAACATAGTTAAGTTGGCTTTCTGTGAGAGTAAGGCCTCTCTCTGGCTATATTAATATACGTACTGGCATACAGCAAACGTGATTTGAAGGAAAGGTCTGCAGAGAATTAATGTTCCAGATAAACACTTGGGTTTTGCCTGACGCAGCACTAAGATGAATGGGCTGTTGTTAGGTTGAATTTTTTTCTTGTTACCAAGCAGGTCTCCCAGTAGCACTTGCAAAGATAAGGGGATCAGATCTCCAAATTCAGGGTGAAAGCTGATCACTACATCATGATGGAAATTATTCTCTTGCTTTCAAGGTATCAGGTAGTGGCTGTTACTACAGGCTATTGCGTTCGTTTGGAGACATATAAAATACCCTTTTTTCTTCATCCTTAATACCGAGACTATTGCCATCCCATTAATATGCCCTTCTTATCTTTTCTCTCTTTTCTTCATTTTATATGTAACTTTACACTTTGCTTTGCTTGACACTTTGCTGTGTAACCTATATCCCAAGAAGAAGAGAAATGACTGTGAGTCATATTTGTCTGGTAGCAGGTCTGGCAGCTGATCATCTTCCAAGTTGTCCACACAGGATATGGAGCTGGTTGCCACATAGTGATTTCTACCTTGTAAATCTGAGGTCTCCTCCTTTATCACGTTGCTTCACGACAGAGATAAGTGTGTCCTGCAAACACACTTTTGTTCATCTGAATCTTTTTATGGATTAGCTTTGACTGCGTTCCTGCCTTTTTCGTGTTTGCTTTCCACAGTTATCCTAGGGAACACACTTTCTGGTAGGAATACTCACCAAGTGTGAATTTAGCATGAAAACACATTTTGAACTCATAATAACAGCCACTTACATCACAAAATAATTCCAGAAAGTTACACTCACCCACTTGGGGACAGAAACATATCACATCATCAGAATATCAACATCTCCCAAGGAACTGGCCACAAATGAGAGACAGAGCACAGATTATTCCAATAAATTATTTAGCAAATAAGTCTGAACAATAGGTCCATATGTAAATATTGTGGTCCCTTCTCAGATAATCTATGAAGAGTAATTATTTAGCTATGTGTCAGATGAATTATTCAAACAAATACTTGGAAAACAAGTGAGATGCAAAACATTTGCTCTTAAAGAAGTCCTCCTTTTAATCAATTAATCTTGTTAGCAAGTTGGCTTCTGACATAAGAGAAACAGAATGAGAATGAAGCAGAACAATTTCTTCCTGAAGAACATTGATTATCTGTCAGCAACATCCTTGTTTTAAATCTGGAGAAGTAGTCTTCGAATGCTAGTAACTGTCTTAAATCTTTCTTTGAGTTTTTAAAGTTATGCCTAGGGTCCAGATGCTGCATCTCAAAACTTCTGCAAAGATGTTCAAGGTCATAGTTAACATGTTTTTCAAAGAGACTCAAGAAATAAGCGAAAGAAAGTTCCTCAAGAAGCTCTGTTTGTTTCCTCTGTTGGATCACGAACTATATTTCCCTCTTCTTGCACCTCTCCTGAGTTATATCACAGCACTCCACTAAGGAAAAGATTAATACATCTAGTGACTCTCTCTTTCAAAACCACATGGAAATACTTCTCCAAGAAAAGCAGGCTGCATCCCCCTTGAGCAACGAAGTCTGCCATCTGGTAGGTTTGTTCTTTGTAGTCATTTAGAGGACATTAAATCTTCTTTTGTATGCAGTGAATTAGGTGGTGGAGGGGCTTAGCATTCTATTTAAGAAAAAAAAAAAAAAAAAGGAGAAAAAACAGTTCAGAATGTCATTGTGTCCAGAAGAATATTAGAGAGGCATTAAGTAGAAAGACAAAAGACAAGCTAACATCAGCTCCTTTGAAAGCTGTAAATCATTCTGACTCCTCGGGTGGTTGGTTAACTTCATTGTTAGTTGGGTAATTATTGTCCTTCCTTAGAACCTAAGCTTCTAAACAGATTTTGAAACAAAATCATCCCAAATGAGCAGCCAGGAAGACCTAATGGTGTCAAGGGGGAATCATGGAAAAAGAATCATGGAAAAAATATCTTCAAACACAGCCTTTAAAGAAACCCATAACTTTCCATTTACATAGATAAATTGCTTATCTTTGGAAAATTACGTCTTTTTCAAGCTGTCCTCTTTGGTCACTGAGGAGGTGTTGAAGGTAGCTGGTTCCTAAGGGAGAAAAAGCCTCCAGACAAGGTTTTTGTTTTACTTCAGGACTTTAAATGACCCTCTATCCTGGAGAGTAATGGAGCAGGCTAATGCTTCCAAATCTGTTGTTTCAGCAGATGCCAGGAGCGGTTGCCCGGGTGGAGTGCCCCTTCTGTGAAGTGGAGGCTGTTTGCAGACTCTTCCAGCTGGAGGGATCAGGTAAATCCAAACGGAGAGTGAAGAGCTAGCAAATCTATGGGCATGCTAGAAATTCAGGAGACTTGTGCAAGGCCTGATAATCTAAAGCAAATGATATACAATGATTGATGGCATGCTATTGATTGAGTGCAAAGACATAGACCAGTAGCTTCCAAAACAGGCTTCACAACCCTAGAAGGTTTAAGCGGGGCCATAAACCTAAGTTAGATTCAGGTTAACTTTATTTTAATGCTTGTCACTGTGGTTGTTTTCAGCATTCTGTCTTTAAGTAAGGATTCAATAAAAAGAAAAGCTGACAACATTGAGCTAGGCAGTGTCCCCACGAAATGCAGAAGAATCTTGAAATTGAAACCCAGTGTAGCACCTGCACTGGTGAAGTGTCCAGCACCACTCGGAGCAGCCCTGAGCTAAGTTCTCGAGAAATGTGGGGAAAAGTAGTATGAGCAATCAGGAGTGCCATTTTGTGTCGTCCTGTAGCATCACACTACAAACTCATCCAGACTTGCAGGACACGGCTGCCCCAGCCGCCTGCCTGGGACTACATGGTCACCTCAGGGCTCGTAGAAGTCAGAAACTCTCTAAAATGGGAATTCAGCTGTTCTTGAATCATGGCAAAGACGCAAGAAGCCCTCAGAAAAATACTATACATCCATTTGAAGTGCTGACCCAGCACAGGGCAGCACCTACACCACGAAGTAGATGCATGTAAGTCAGCTGGAAGAACCAGATGCAAATTGGAGGACCCCTCTGGCTCCCATCGCTACCTGTAGGGAAAAATAACCCTGTAACGAGCAGCAGCAGCAGCAGAACTCCAAACCCTGTTCCCCTGGATTCACAGACAGTCAGATTCCTACCAGACTCATGTGTCAGCAGGTCGTAAAAAGTTTTAAGTCGCCTTTTCTTTTTCTGGCGTTCTGGAAGAAGTTGTACTAACAATGAGCCACTGCTTGACAGCTCTGAATCCCAAGCTGTTGGGATACAGTGTGACTTCCAACATATTGCTTCCAGCCCCCACCACCCACGGGGAATGGCCTGGCAGGGGGAGCAGCAGCACAGCCTGTTAGGAGGAGCCTCTAACAGAGATCCCTTATTCCCCGCGCTCAGCTAAAGGGCAGCACCCACCTCAGTCAACGCAAGGAAACCAGTTCAGCTTCTTGCAGGTCAAGAGATCAGAAGAATGGTGATAACTTTATACGTTGGGTTTTTTGGGGGTTTTTTTGTGTGATGGATGGTCCAAATTAAAGGATACGGAATGAAAGATACCACATCCAGAAAGGATGGGGTTTTCTTTTACCTTGAACGGCAGCTTCAAACCCATGCAGAAAAGCTAACCCTAGAGGGCTGGAGAAGGAAGAAAAAAATTAAAACGCCACCAACTGCTGTCATTGGACCTGGCTTCACTCCAAGGTCTGTCAGAGCCGAGATTGATTACGATATATGGTATCCTGGAAACAGTCGGTACCTTCAGCTGGTTATAAAGCCATTTTAATTGTCTCGCTACCACCATGGCAACCATACTCCCAACCACAGCCTCCAGGAGGGGAGATGGGCTGTTGGAGGACAGTCCTTTGCTTATAGACCACATCTGATGATGCTGCAGTGATTCAGATGGATAAAACCTTGCTCCAATGCCAGAAGGGACCAAATTTGGAGAAGGAAACGAAGCCAGTACTGTAATACATAGTAACTCCTTATCATAGCCAACATTAAGCATAATAATTTAAATGAACTTTTGGTATTGTACAGGGAGGCCCCCGTTATGGCAATCCCTGCAGGTCCTATCCCACAAACAACCCCTGCAGAGTTGCACACCCACATGTGGGGTGTGCAGGGCCACGACCCCCCACACTGTCACGGGATGAAGATGTGTGGCCTCCAAAGTGTATCAGGCAGTGAAGCCTGAAGGGATGGGGAAAGGGTGTAAGTCGGAGCTCTGCAGCCAAGGCAAGACAAGTGTTTTAATAAAAAGTTACTCTTCTCCTTCCCGTAAATTTGTGGTATTTAATATCAGAAAGGTCTGTGTGATTCTTTATTATTTTCCCAGCCCGAAGCCCTGGCTTCTGAAGCCTCTGTGATTCTCATGCTCAGTGCACGTTAATACACCTTACCTTCTCCGGTTCAAGCAGCACCACGACGTGACCAGATTTTCTGACCCAAAAGCCCTTGTACCAGGCGGGAATTGATCCCTTTTGCTGCTGCCTGATTTGTGTGAGCTGAGCCTGCCGTTGGCCAGCTCACCCATGCCCACTTGGTCCGAGGAGCTGTGCTGCCCGGGTTTTCCTTCAGGATATGTTGCCATGGGACCTTACATATTACCAGATACTTCACAAAAACACCTTTTAAAAAAATCAAATATCTGGAAATGAATTGGAAACTCTTCTCTCCTCTGTCTCTGCAAGGACATTACTCAGTCGAATGCAACCAGAAAACTGAAGGACTGAGAATTTTCAATCAGGACTGGGGTGATTAATTGTCTGGAGCACTCACAAGGTGACCTGCACAGCAAACAACAAGAGATGACATCTCAGGATTCACAACGAGAGGTGTATCCAGGAGGGACAGCAATGGCCCACAGAGAGGAGAGAGATGGGAGAAGATAGGCCAAATTTACAATGTTAAATTCACAACGTTAATAACGCCTTAGCATCGTGCATGCTTATCTGATTCCTTCACTTGGGCTGAGCCAGCATGGCTGTCCCTGCTTCTGACGTGCTTCTGAGAAACCAGAGGCACCACATGCAGCTGGTGTCACCCATGGCCTCAGCACTGTCACGTCTCACTGAGACTCCTGACCATGGGTTTTCATCTTGATGTAGTGTGCAGGATGAGTGCCCTTCCCACACCAGGCTTACTCCAGAGCTGCAAATGCAAACCCCCTTCTCTCAGAGCCAAGAATTATTTCCACAATATTTATCTAATAAAGGCACCTATCCAATACTTGGGGTCTCCTGGCATAATTAATCATGAAATTCAATTCAGTCTTTGCAGTGTTCAACTCAATTCCGCAGGAATAACACTGGCTGACCGGCACTTACCCTGTTCATTATCTAGAGAGCCTTTGCCGTCCAGACTATTTTAGAAATCGCAGTGGGCTTCAAAACCCACCAGTATGGGGCTTCCAGGAGCCCATCCACATCCTCTGCTTTCTCAACTGGTGTCTGATCAACTTGCTCACGGAGGGAAGTGAATTCCCCACTTGGGGCCTCAAAGGTTGCAAACACAATCCCAAAGCCCTCCTGGAGAGCACCAGGCAGATGCTGGTTGCTTCATCTGAACGTTTTCACTAGCTGCCACTGACACATCTTGAGCCGACAGAGGCATGGACCATATCACAAGTGTTCGTGTGAGAAAAGAAGGGTCACATTTCCTCACCAGGTACATGGTAAACACCCAGTGGAGGTATTGCTACAAGAGGACCATCAAACAGCGTTTTGGGATTTCTCACGATTCAAAGGGGGACCTCAACCATCCCCTCTGGTTGTCTGCATCGTTCCTCATTACTCCTGCTGCTCTATCTGGGTAGTGTCCCAGCCAGCTGTGCTTAAATCAGTCTCAGCTAGCAGTTGCCCATTGACCAGTGACATCCGAAGAAGGGAAGAGAGCCCTCGACCAGTGGCCAAGGCACATCTGCCACCTGGGACTACACAGATCCTGTGGTGGAGACAGAAACTTGTTCTTTCCTTCCTTGTGGCCACAAACCCAAAATAGTTGTTTCCACAAAACTCAAAATAGCTGTAAAACATCTTTTTTTCTGTCAGCAGTCGCCCCCTGGCCCTGCTCTCCACCTTGCCTTCTGCAGCTCCTGGTGAAGCAATTCAGGAGAAAGTGCAGGCAGGAGCCTGCTCATGGGGAGTGGAGAGCAGAAGTGGAAGCAGAGGGGAAAGGTCCCTCAGTGGCACCGCACTGTCCCCAAGGACCCTGCAAGATTCTGGTGCCATTAGATACGGAGGGCAGCAGCAGCAGCAGCAGCTGTTTCTCTGTTTCACCCAGGGGACCAGCTTGCCCAGACCACGGCTGGGTCCTGCCATGTCCCAGCCATCACCTGCACTGCACAAGTGCCTGATGGGCTACTCAAGCTCTCTAATTTAATCACCCTGGGGTTCTAGTCACGGGGACACCTTCTTCCTAAAGATTTCCAGCAATTCCCAATGTTACCGAGAAGTTGGTTTTAACATCCACCCTCTAAATCTCCCCTTACAGCCATTCTGTCCTAGGACAAGAATAACTCACTATGACGAGGCTGAGAAGAAAACTACCAGACACAGACTGCCAGCCCGCTGCCACGGCAGTGTTCATTCCCGCAACACCGTGTCTTTATACACCAGACCCGTATATTGCATATACACAAGAAGGACGTGGACCTGTTGGAGCGGGTCCAGAGGGGGGCCACAAAGATGATCAGAGGGCTGGAGCACCTCTGCTATGAGGACAGGCTGAGAGAGTTGGGGTTGTTCAGCCTGGAGAAGAGAAGGCTTCAGGGAGACTTTATAGCCCCTTCCAGTTCTTAAATGTGGGCTACAGGAGAGATGGGGAGGGACTCTATCAGGGAGTGTAGTGATAGGACAAGAGGCAACTGTTTCAAACTGAAAGAGGGTAGATTTAGGTTAGATATTAGGAAGAAATTCTTTACTGTGAGGGTGGTGAGGCACTGGAACAGGTTGCCCAGGGAAGTTGTGGCTGCCCCATCCCTGGAAGTGTTCAAGGCCAGGCTGGATGGGGCTTTGAGCAGCCTGGTCTAGTGGGAGGTGTCCCTGCCCAGGGCAGGGGGTTGGAGCTAGGTGATCTTTAAGGTCCCTTCCAGCCCAAACCATTCCATGATTCTATGATTCTATGATATAGGTTTAAACCGATAGCTACACTTTATACACACTTACAAAAGGAGCGTGTAAAAAGCAGGCAGCGTGTAAAAGCTCACAGCTCAGGAGCAGCTCCCGAAGGAGAGCTCACACAACCAGTTCTTGAGTGGCTGGTGAGCTGGGGTCTGCGCCCATAACCCTGGCACAAGACAATGTCCTGGTAGATACACTCTGTACAGAGAGTGTACATACATCTATACATGTCCTTTGGGAAGGAGCTGCCTTCACTCCCAAATGGACTCAGTGAGCATGGGCACAGATGCCTCCCGTCCACCGTCCTGGGTGCATGAGGAGCCGAAGGCAGCGCTGTCCCACTGCCCTAATTCAATTACCTGTCAACATGGCCCACAGGAACAGGCGGTGGGTGCCTTCCCCTAAATCAACAGCAGTGGACATTTTTCTCCCCACCAGCCAAGCACGAATCACCCTGAAATGGAGGCCGAGCTCCTTGTTTTCCTGACAACTCCACGTTGGCCTGAGCACAGGAGATCAAAGAGGAGGTTAGACATGGCCTCCTCTTCCCCTGCCCGCTGCTGGCAGGGCAGAGGCTCCAGCGCCGGCAGCCGTGTCTCCCTGGATGCTCCACATGCCCGTGTGCCATCCATGCGTGCTGGCACTGGTTTCACAGGACCTCACATGAACCAAATGCTGGAAGGGTCTCCCCTGGTTAACACCCATCTTTCCTCCACAGACCTCACGCTGCTCCACCATGCTCTCCTGTGCTTGTGCTGGAAGTGCCGCTCTCGGGAAAGGCATCAAAGGAAAGGTCTGTTCCGGCAGAACATGTCCCTCCTTGGAGTCCCACTGTCCCATGGGGACCCCCCCAGAGGGGACCCCAGGGGCTGCATCTCTGCAGCCAGCTCCAATGGCTGGACCTGCAGAGGGAGGAAGGCAGGTCTCGGCACCCCTCAGCGCCTGCGCTTGAGCTGCCTCCCAAGGGGATGCGCAGCAGTGGGGAAGGACCACGCTCCTTTTTACAGCCCTCCGGGACCACATCCCTCCCACACCGCCCTCCAGCCTCCCGCCAGGAGACTGCTTCACCCCACTGCGGGTTTTCTGCCTCTCCCCCCGGCATCACAAACACACGTAGAGCTGCAAACGCTCCCCACAGCCGCTCTCCAGTGGGTTTGAGGTGGGCTCCCACCAGCCAGCCCCTTACCACGGCCCTGGCATGGTCTGCCCACCAGCCCCAGCTCCCTGACCTCTCTGGACGAGGTGGTGATGGGATGCTGCCCACAGGAGAATGTGTCCCTGCCGTGGACAGGGGATGATGCAGGTGGGAAACTCACCCTGGGGTGAAGCACCCGCCCCCCCCCAAAAAAAAAGAACCAAGAAAAGTTTGTGCCTCCTGAATTCAGCGTTTTCTCAGCAGGGGCTGCTGCAGGGAGGGGAGGTCGGGAGCCCCGTGTGAGCCCCCCACACCCGTGAGCAGGGCAAGGTGTGTGTGGGGGGGAAACGGCCCCTCTGTCCCACGCGTGGGGCGCTGCGGGGGCCGGGGCCCCGCGTTTCCACGCGCGTCCGCAGAACGTGCCGGGACCGCCGAAGCTGTCCCCCCCCCCGCCCTCCTCACACACACCCCACCCGGGGGGGCGGCGGGGGGCCGTGCCGGGCCGTGCCGTGCCGTGCCGGGGGGGGGGGCCGTGTCTGCGCGCCGCCCCGCCGGCGCTGCCGGGGGAGTGGTTTCCCCGCTCCGGCAGCGGCGGGGCCGGTCTGCGGGCGGGGAGGTGCCGCGGCGGCGGTGCCAGCGCCCGGCCCGGGAGGATGCGGACGCGCTGACGGAGCTGCCGGCTCCCCTCTGCCGCCGTGCATGGGCGGCGGGCGGCTGCCGCCTCGCCTCTCCTCGCCTGTCCCGCCGGTGAGACGGGCCGGGGGGCGGGCGGGGGGGGGTCTCCGCCGGGTTGCGGGGAGGTGCGGGTGGCGGGGCGGGGGGTCGCCTGGCGGGGGGTCCGGGCGGCAAGCGGCAGCCGCCACCTGTAAGTCACGGCTGGCAGCCCCGCGGAGCCCGGGAAGGCGCTGCCCGCCGCCGCGGGGCCGGGCGGGGGGTCGGGGCGGTGCGGGGGGGTAGCGGGGCCGCCGAGCGCCGTCCGGGAAAAAGTGCTTCACTTCCACGTCTGGCTGCGGGGAGTTGCCGGGGAAGGGAAAGGCAGAAAGTGCGCCTTTCCCTTGGCTTTTTTATCCAGGTGCCTTTTTTTTTTTTTTTTTTTTTTTTTTTTTTTTTTGAGTAAAGGATGTTCAGGAAAATTCACTGAAGAATGGGTTCCCCTTTAAAAAAACACACAACCAACTTGTTCGGCAGCCGAAAAGGCTGTGTGAAGGAATCCTGGTGAATGAGCGTAGCACTGAGGGAGTTGTTGGTTTGCGGTCTGCGATCGCCTCAGCTGTTCATTTATTCCATTTGTTTAATTTTTTTTTTTTTCAAGGCAACTTTTGAGGCGAGGAAGCAGGTAACAAAGTGCAAGTTTAAGACAGTGATGCTTTTGCTTGCAGCCTAGCTGAACTGGGGAAAAGAACACTGAAACCCTGCTTTTCCCATCAGGTAGCAGATACCACACATACGATTACTTGTAGAGAAAGAAAGAACCTACTTTGCTCTGTAAATGAGGACTATGTTTCACTCTGAGCAATGGGTGTGAATATTTTCCTGCAGCCAAATGAACATACCACAAAAATTTTCTTTTCATCTGGGACAGAGCCGTGTTTGTAGATCTCTGAATATGGCTACAGTCGCGGAGGGGAGTTGGGTTAGGCTGGATGTAGCGTTAACCCCTCAAGCCACAGTAAGCGATATACAGAGAGAAATTTGTTTCCATTAGTCTTTTCCTGACTGAGATCTTTACTGCAGTCATATAGTCGGTGGCAGAGCGAAGGCAGCCCTCTTTGCTATACATTCAAATCTTATTGAAGGACCCAGAAGTTGGTGTTCGCATCTGTCCCCTCGTCTGGCTCTCTGCGCAATGCCTCCTTATGGAGTATCCTGAAAATGAAGGTGAAGCGGGGAAATCTGCCTACACACAAGCGGGCTGAAGCCAGTATTTTCCATCTCTTAGATTTAATGAGCAACAAATTTTGTGCCCAGAAAAGAATCCAGCTCACAGCTCGGGATTTCGATAATTAATATTCCATTTAAAAAAAAAAACATGTTTTCACAGTCAACATTATGATTACAGAGGGAAAACAAGCAAACAGGGAATGACTTGACCTGGTTTCCTTGCTTTCCCGATCTAGCCTGACAATTTGTCAATCAAGTGGAATTTCCTCTAACGTCTCCGGTACATTACTTTAGCAGAAGAAATGAATGTGCAAATGTAGTCACTACTTTCCCTCCCTTCTCACAATGATCTCTTTGTATTAAGCAACAGGCTTTTGCATAGATCAGGTGTCAACCCCACGGTGTCACAGGCTGAAATTGCACCTTCTCCCTCATTTCTGAAATTACGCCCCCGCATCTGAGCCGATTTAACCACATCTGTCTATTTTGGAGGGGTCAGTCTGAGAAGCCTTGATCCGGGGCGGATCCAGTGTCATATAAGGCAGGAGAAGCCCTGCCGTGACTTCAAGGAGACCAGCATCTGCCTCAGCAACAGCCCTGCCCTTTGCTCCTCAGGCATGTGTACCTTGTCTGGAAAAATCTGTAAATGAATCAATTTCCTGCATTTTCCGTCTTCAAAGGAAGGCTTTATTGCAAACCCCAGGAAAACTGCCAACCAGTAACAACTAGGTAGAATGAAAAAGTGATTGATACCAACAGGTCCTTAAAACCTTTTCTCAGCTCCCTGTTGTAGCCTTTGTCCCTCTTTGCTTGCAAGTCCTTAGGGGCTGGGATCACCTCTCCTTCACCGTTCAGGGGGAGTGTGACCAGTACCATCCTCTGCAGAGCAGATCCAGTGCTGGAAGCAGCTGTGGCCCAGCAGGGTGAGCCCCTGCTCTCATCAGGGTGCCTTGACTGATCCCGCAGCATTTTGCCCCATAGTGCCCATGTCCCCATAGGACTAGGAGAGACTAGTCCAAGTCCGGCTCCTCTGTTGCGACCACTGCAACCTCTGTAAGGCGTAACCAGAATTTTCAGCCGAGTTCCCCCTCTCTGACACGCACACACATAAACTGCCTGTGTGCAAATATTTAGGAGACCTCTAGATCCGGAAGGTGCTTGTTAATTGGTTGGCAGGAAGACTCATAGCCCTACTAATGCATATCTGCGTTCAGCATTAATGACTCATTCCAAAAAAAACCATACTGCATTTTTATTTTTTTTTTAATAATTTCTTTATTTTTAGCTGTGCGTTGTCCTCACCCTCCGTCGTGCCCATCCCTGCTGCCGCAGCACATGGTGTTCTCATATCCTCCGTCTCGGGCTGGGGCAACTTCCCATACTTGGAAATTCAATTAAGGTGATGGAGTTTTAATTCCTAGAGAAAACCAGCTGCGTCTCTGGTGTTAGGTTGTGATGTCATGACACCTGCGGTTGTGCTGTTAATTACCAACAGGGAACATTAAAAGTCTCTTCATTGTCTTTGTTCTCTTAGGAGTGTCTGGTGGGGTTTTGCTTGTTTGTTTGTTGAATCTAAGAGTTTTGCTGCATTTGCTTTCCTAAATTCTCTATTATGGCACTAGTCAGTGCCTCATATTACGGCACTGACTACACTGTATTCTAATTTCCCCAAAGTTACAAGGAAAGAACTAGTTTATTTTGTAGGTAAATACTGTTCTACCTGACCGTACCTAACCTCTTATCCTATTCTGCTACCTAGAAATGAGCCCAGTGACAGACTGTCCAAGTATTCTTTCACAGTGCCAGAAAGACATCAGACATTTCGCAATCTATTTCCCATGACATTTCCATCTAAGAATCACCTACTCTGTGTTGATGCTCTACGATACTTTTTTCCTCACTCACCATCCAGAAATACCTAGGGAATAGTAGAAAGAAGCGCAGAAAGCCAATTTTCATCTGTTACCAATTCCCACGGGTGCTGTAAGGTGAGGGACAATCGTGGCATGAAATATGAGGGATGAGAGAACCGTCGTCTTCCAGGGAAGGTCCTAGAAACAAAACCATTTCTTTCTGAGACCCTTTACTAACCGTTGCTCTGAATTAGGAGTAATGAAATGCTTATTTGTAAGGTACTGGCTTCAAAAGGTTGTTTTGAGAAACTGAAGCCAACGCAAGGTTCGCAGTGTGAGCAGAGCTCAGAAACACTCTGCTCCACATGGGCATTTCCAATCCCAAAAGCAGGTTCTCAGATGAGAGAGTATTTGCACAGTGAGTACCAGAAGAGATACCTCTAAAAACATTTAACAGCTTGTTGAGGCTTATCTCTAGTTTTGATGGGGCTGTTTTCTTAATGAGGTCCTTTCACATCAATTAGCTGCTGAATCCGATGCTTAAAAAAATAAACCCAAACTTTCTCTTGGCACACGGTTCCATGAGGGCTCTGTGGAGATTTCCATGATACCGAGGTCTACCGGCATTCGGAGGAGCTGGCTTAGTCATTCTTCCCATCTGCTCTGCTTCTTCCTCCCTCCGCTGCTCTGCACATGCTTCCTGGCTGTCTGCTCCTCATCCCTATCTCCCAGCATCCTGGCTGGCTGCCCCGCTCTCCTCCCTTGCCGTACCTATCCCTTGTGGCATCTCCCGCGAGGAAGCTCAGGTAGTTTAGTGCTGAGATCAAAGAGCTGAAATAAATGAGCTTCTGTAGAGCAGCCAGGAAAAAGAAAAAAGGAAAAAAAAAAAAAAAAAAAGAAAAAAACCCACCAAGGAAGCGCCCACAGCAAGCAGGATTGCAAACATAAGTTGCGAAAAACTTTGAGTTAAATCACCCCAGATCATGAGATTGCTTTAAAAATTGTGATAGTTGGGCAAATTTGAGTTCTTTTTGCTTCTTCTTTGACTGCGTATGGGTCAAGTTTCTAGCTCCGTTTTGCGAACAAGGCCAGTGGGAACTTGGACAACTACAACAAACGGGAAGCTGAGGTTTGTGTGTAGTCACGGCGCGCCGGGAGCTGGGGATGAAGGGAGAACAGCGGCTCCCCAATGCCTCACTGTGCAGCACCAGGAGCCGAGGAAGCCGAGCTAGAGTCACCTGCCAGTGGCGTGCCCTTTGCAAGCCTGTGTTTTCTAGTGTTGGTAGTCCACAGCTGAGTGTTTGAGAAATTCCCCTGGGTGATATTTACCCCAGTAGCTTCTGGGGTAACAGGAGCAGTAAAAACTGCAGCTTGCTGCGAAGTTAGCGGCGAGAGGCAGCACGGTCCGGAAATAGCAGCCTCCTACCCCTTTTCGCTCTCCCAAACTACGTGCTGTGTCTCGTGGTGAAATGCCTGCTCCTCCACATCGAGAGTCATTTCATCTCGCTGCTTCCTGAGAGAGATCGACATCTTCTGCGGAGCGCACGCCGCTGAGGAGGGGAAGGCAGCTTTGGCCTGCGGAGAGCAGAACTCAAGTACTGCGTGGGTGGCCGAAGACAAGAGCTTCTGAAATGAGGGAACAGAACAGATCTCTAATCTCCAGACTCTGACACATATCGCACTTTTCTCAGTTGCTTAGGAAAGAGATTTGCATCCAAAAAGAAGTGGGAGGTTTAAATAAGAGTTCGTACACACACGCATTTATCTTCTGTGGTCCATGCGGTAATTTACATTTCACTAGTCCCATGGAACCCACAACACTTCATAAAATGCATCCATTACAAAAGTGCAACCAGGGGAAACAAAGAAGCTGTCCAAGTTCCTATCCACAGTGTCCAAAAGCTGAGCTCAGTAGGCACTCGTGGAAACTGGAGGCTGCAGAGTGTCACTGAGGAAAGCGCATATTTTGGGTAGTGCCAAGATGCTGAAGCTAGTGTCCCACCCCCAGCAGAGGTACCAGGCATGGTCCTACCTCTGGATGGCCCAGGCCACCCATGTAGACTGAGTCAAAGCAGGGCCTAAGCCGTAGCTCCATCCTCCTAGGACACTAACGTAAGAGCAAGGCATAGAAGAGTTGGGTCCACAGAAGCGCCTGGCCATAGAAGATGCCAACTGACATGTTTCCTCGCAGGGGCGTGCACCTTTTGGTACCATGTGAGCAGCCCCTTCATAGTTTCATCCGTCACAACTGTAGCTCTGTCCTGGATCACTCACGCACCCACCTTGGCTGAACTGACAGCCCCATCTGCTGCAGCAAAGTAGCCCAAATAAGGCACCCTTTTCATCTTCTGGGTGTAAAAACCTCCTTGTACCTGTCTGTTTATTGGGAATTGCTGAGCAGGTTTCACTGTGGCTCGTCGAAATTTTCCGCTTTGCAAAAACCAAGCAGTAAGTAGACCGTTGCTTTTGCTGCCTAACGCCATTCTTATGCATGCCCTGTCCCGATTTTCCTTGTAATCAATAGCGGGGGTTTTTCTTTTTGTAGCGCACACAAAGGCTAGACTCCTTGAATGAAGAAAAGTTTGCATTTATCCAGAGGCTTTGGCGGGGCGAGGTGGGGGAGGGGACCGGACGCCCAAGGCTGAGCTCCTGGTTTGTTTGAGGCACTATCTGCAATCAGTGGGAACCGCTGAGATTGCATGGATTGCATGGACGAGCTCCCAGAGCTCGGTGTTTACAGTCCTCCCGCGTGCGAGGCTGAGCCCGCAGCGCTGCGCGGGGGACATTTCTCCGGCACAATTTAAATAGGGGGCTGGTAAAGCCCTTGGGATTGTCCCATTGAAATTAGAAGGGGAGGGCTCCCGTTTTCTGTGGTGCCAGCAAAATGATAAATTTGCACACGGAGCAGCGGTTCAAGGCCAATTTCTGCCACCTGTCTGCACTTATTTGTTACAAGGTGCACCTTCAATGTGGTGTTGTTAGGCTGTTATAATATTTCCATGGGTGCTCCGTGGGGGAATGATTAACTTAGGAAGGCTGGGAGGGGAGGAGGGAGGAGGCTGTCCCGCAGCCCCTGCTAATCTGGCAGCAGCCCCGGCACCCCAAGGTCGGGTCTCCCTCTGCCACCCACTTGTCTCCAACAGTGGGACAGCGGGGAGAGGAGGGGTGATGCCTTCAGAGCAGGATGCATCTGGAAATAAAAGTGACCTGATGCTGGAGGTGCTGCTGCCCGCCGCGGAAGCGCTCGGGGCTCGGTGCCTCTGAAACGCGGGGCTCCTCTATCAAGCGGCTGATCTGTGGGCTGCTAGGATTGCAACCTGCGGCCGGTTCCTATTTCTGTCTCACTGATGAAGTCTGCTTGCCTTAAAAACATCTACTTTGCAATTCACGGTGGATTTATCCTAAGACAAGGCCTCCACTGCTGTGTGTGGTGGAGTCCTCTCCCCACATGGCGTGGGCAGGCGCAACCCAGGAGAAGCCAGGCTGGGCTTCCCGCGCACTCAGCTGGCCAGAATTGCTGTACAACATCCTACTTGTGCTCTCTGGTGCTGGTTGTCCTCCCATGGGAAGTGAGACCACTCCACCAGGACAGACCCTGTCCTTGTAGTGTAGAAACTCCATGCATACAATGTGCCCCAGATGCTTCCCAAAGTGGGAGAGAAGCCTGGAGAACACGTTTCGGTGCCTGGGCTTTTGGCCCATGCCAAGCAGCACAGGTGGAAATCCATCCCTTTGTGTGGGGTGGGAGGTGGAGGGTCCTTGATGTGAGCAAAGGGGCCACCACTGGAGTGTTGCTTGGTCTCACTGGTGGAACCAGCTCTCCTGTCATCCTCTTGGTTGTATCTCACACTTTCCTTGGTGGTGCAGCTACTAAAGAGGCAAGGGCATGACCAACTCTTTGGAGCAGTCCCTAAATCAACTGTTCTTCACTGGGAAGTGTAGCAGGGCTCTTCAAGTCCAGAGGAAGGGTGGCCAGGCAGTGTCACCAGTCTCTGAGACTTGACACTTCTTGGTCACTGTTAACAGCAGCACACTTGCACACCATCGTATGGCTCTGCTTGGCAATGCCTCATGGGCTATGTGAAAATGGTTATTTCTTCTGTTGTGGTCAGGCACAAACACTCCCAGATCCCAGCCCAGCCCCAAGGTGCAACATACAACACATCACAGTATGCTTTCCTCAAAGAGGTCCCACACCGACCCAGGATGAGGGCATGTGACAAATAAGGAGAGGAGGAGGATATGGTGACAGCATGGTGCCCAGCTGATGCAACATTGACCCATTTCAGGTGATTCAAAGGGTTTTGAGTTTCTCTCAGAGAAATAAAGCAAGAGGGGCTGCCCAGCCACGTTGGTACTCCTGGAGCCAGAGGAGCAGCGGGTTATCAAGCTCAGGCAAAGGAGGGCAAGTTAATTTGAGGGGTGGAAGAGGGTTGTAGGTCGGGAGAGAGTCCATGAAGCAAATGGGCTCCGGGCTAAACTAATCAGCAAAGCAGCAAAGATGGGTAAAAGTAAGAAGCGACAAGAAGAAATAAGCAGAGAGAGGCTTTACTCAAGTCATTTCCAGACTGTTTCCACTGCAGTAAAGGTTTGTTGCATGATCTCAGTAGCCATGCCTTGTTCTTAAAAGATTAAACAGTATTGTAGAAGGAAGGGCATTAGTTTATGTTTCCTCTAGTGTCAGCCGAAGAAGGTAATCACATCTATTAGGTAGATAAGGTGAGTATTTCCTCTTCAGAGAATAAATGCATTCTGGTACTTTTATGCAGTGGAAACACTGAACTCTTCAACCATCTTGACTGGGAAGAAGTTTTTCTGTTTTTAACTATAGCTGCGTGGGGCTGGGAGAAGGGACTTCATCCACGCTGCAGTCCTCGAGTGATTTTCTTTCATTGCAGTGCTCAAGTAGCTGAGCCCCAGGGGCTGATGTCCTGTCTCAAACATGGCAGGCGCTGTAGTACAGAGTTCCCTAAAACTTTGGTCAGTTCAATGCAGAAGTCCTTTGCCGAGGCTGGAAAAGCAATGGATGTGGGTTTAATTAATTCCGTACTGCGTGGATCATTATATACAGCTAACCAGGCATCTGAAGATACCTCTAAGTAGCAAGTGGCCTGGCTTGGATTCCAGCCAGTGGCCATGTGGTGCCCAGTTCGTTATCTCTTACACCATTTTCCCTCTCATTGAGAGATGACTCAGTGTAATAACTGTTCTTATTACATCCAGTATTTTCTAAAGGAGAGACTGAAGGCAGACAAGTTAGCGCTGAATTTCCATGGGTTTAACAGCAGGGGTTTTGTAATGGGTAGTGGGATAAAAATCTTCTTCCCAGAGTATTGGATAACACAGTATTGTGTTATCCATTGGTTTCCGTACAAGGGACAAGCACTGAGTGTAGTCATGAATTTTTCAGGGACAAAACATTAGCCTCTCTGAAGCTGAAGTTGGTTTGCTTGTTGGTTAGGAAGGAAAATTGCCAGACAAGAATTAAACCCTCTGAATTGAATCCTGGGGATGGAGATGTGATTTCCTGCTTCCCTAATTTGCAATAAGCATGGCCTGTGGCATAAGAAGAAACTCCAGAATGTGATGCACAATTTTTCCTCTGTCACTGTTTTTGAATAAAATCGGTGTGCAGTTAATCCAGTGTTATAAATCTTGGTAGGAAGGCCTCCAGAGCAGGTAGATTTGTTTAATCACTTGGGCTGGAATCCAAACCACTGGAGGATATAAAATATATACACTAGTGCCATTCACTTCACTGAAAACACCTTTTTCCCATCCAAGGAAATAGCTGTGGCTGGCATGAATATATATTTGGCAAGCTGTAGGGCTAAACAAATTTCTCAGAAAATCATCTTTGGCCAAGTTACTGACTATATTTCAGCACTGTAACTTCTCAAGCACTTCAGCTAAGACTTTCTGACAGAGAAGTCATCGGAAATCAGTGATTCACACTTCGAAATGGTGGGATCCTCACCTCTGCTCACCGGGCTCCCTGTCCTGAGACCAATCAAAGTATTACCTTCAGTTTGGAGTAGACCTTTGCAAAAATCACGTCTCCTGTGACATCTGAAAGAAACGTACAGTGACGTAATCCTAAGGTATCCTTCTTTCAGCCTATTTTGTCCTCTTTGTGTCCTGACCAGTAGCTTCTTGAGCAGGAACCATGTTCTTTGATGTTTTGAACTGTGTCTCACTAAGCACACTGATCCTCCCAAAGAAGGGTGTACATTTTTATTTTCTGATTTTTCCAACTATCATCAAAATTCCCGTATGGGAGAATTTCTGGGTGTCCCAGTTTCAGCAGTTTTTATGTAGCTTACACTAAGGAATAAGGTTTAGCATCACAAAAAGAGTCAGATCGCAAGGTATTTCAGCTAAGCGCTTTGGGTGGTTTTGGAACATTAATTGCCTCAGTAATTCACCAGGTATACTATGAGCTTCATCCTTAGTGAGATCAATTCCCATCTGGTGTAGAAAATGATACCGACCTTCACAGCAGGAGTTTCTGCAGCAAGTTTTCAGTAGTACTCTTTCACCCAGGTTACTGCCAGCGTTGTCGCTTTGGTTGCACCCTCTGACTCTGTTGCATTGTCTCTTTCAGGCATTTCTAGGATTTGACAGAGCTTGCACGACACTTCATCAACAACGTGAACGTCTGCAGCAAGGACACTTTTTGGAAGCGACGTCCGTGGACGTGATTGAAGGTAACGCACTCTCTTCTGTCACTGCCCTGTACTTGCCATTTGTCCCCCACAGAGCTTCGTCCTCTGGCCGGGCATCCCCTTTGCTGCCCATCCTGGTTGGTGAGGTGAGAGCAGGATCAGGCCCCAGATCACAGAATCACAGTATGGTAGGGGTTGGAAGGGACCTCTGGAGATCATCTAGTCCAACCCCCTGCCAGAGCAGGGTCACCCAGAGCAGGTTGCACAGGAACACATCCAGACGGGTTTTGAATGTCTCCGGAGACGGAGACTCCACCACCTCTCTGGGCAGCCTGTGCCAGTGCTCTGCCACCCTCAAAGTAAAGAAGATCCTCCTCACATTTAGATGGAACTTCCTACGTTCAAGTTTGTGCCTGTTACCTCTTGTCCTGTCGCTGGGCACCACTTAAAAGGGCCTGGCCCCATCCTCCTGACACCAGTTCGGTGCGTGTCCGAGCATCCTCCAGGCTGATCCTTGCTTTAGGTAACAGCCGTTCCCAACTTTGGCTCAGCCTGTCCCATAAAACGTGGGTTTGCCTCTCTTCTTAAGGAAATCTTTCCTTGCATCATGCAACCTGCCTCTTTTCTATAGCTTCGTAAGAGCTTCACGTTTGAGGATCCTGAAGCTGGTCCTCAAGTCAAATACTGTTTTGCCACCAGGAGTTTCACAGGTCAGTTTTGCCCTCTGTTCAAAAGCCAAAATAAAAATGTGTGCATTGTTTCTGAGCGCTTTCTCATGGTAAGTGGTTTAGCACTTGTCAACCTATATATGGCTCTGCCCTGGTTAGCGCCTTCGCGAACAGCAAGTGGGCTGCGCGTTTGCTCCGTGCCCCTGGAAGAAGATGAGCATAGCGTGGTCCTGCAACTGTAGCAGTTGCATTTAAGATAATCTTCTCTAAATGTAGTTTTCTCACAGAAAAGCAAGAACAGATTTTTGCTTTTTTTTTTCTCCCCTAATTGATACATTTGAGCTTAATTAAACCTAGGGGAAGTAAATGCATCTCTTAATTCACTGCCACAAGAATTTCAAGGTTCGGAGTAGGTGACTCATCCACCAGAACAGAATTTATTCTTTGTTTGTAAATGCTATTTATTGCCTTGTTTTGCATCACTATGGCTACTGTATGTCATTGGTGATCTCAGCCCCTACCGTACATAAAATGAATGCAAGACCGAATTTAAAAGTTATAGTTCTTACAATAATTTTCTTGTATCAGCCACTTTGCTGTTGTATGTAAGTGCTTCTCACATAAAAGCAGAAGTAAAAGTGGCTCAATATTTTTCCATGAAAACTGGCTAAAAAGTAAAATATTTTCCTGCCCACAAATCATATCACAGTTTGAAAAGCAGCACCCAGAGCCCTTTTTCAGATTCTGTGGCTTTTACAGACAATTCAGTGATGTCCTGCAGGTGATTTCAAAGTTTCAGATGAACTGATTTGCAGCGGCATTCTCAATTATTTTACTTCTAGTAATTTTTAGCCCTAAATACCCAGTTAAGCTCGTTAGAAGCATCCCTGCTTTCACAGCCCACATAGATTCTTCTGCTTTCCTTTACTATTTGTAAGCGGAGACTGAGAACAATTAATCTATTCCAGTTAAAGCCTAATTCTTTTGCCAATTGCCTGGCCCCATGTTCTTTTCTGAGACACATCAAGTACAATCACTTCTGCCATCCTATTCAATCAAACCCTTAAGTTGCACAGATTTTGTGAAATGGCCTGGGCTTCAACAGCTTGGGAGCTGATTCACTGAGGCATCTGCTGTAACACTGGCAGGACTGTCACCGTTTTCCTAGCCAGAATCATTTGTCTTTGTCATTTAGAAATAATCTGCAGGGTGTAATGTGGTCTTAGGGAAGCACGGAGCCCATTATTGCTCAATAATAGAATTTCATGAGGTCTTAACAACATCATTGAGCTCATATGACACGTTTGACAGTGCATGTGTGGATGTATATCTCTAATATCCCATGGAACAAGGACAGAGAAGAGTTTTAAACACTCGGTACGTATTGAAGGGCTGCTAAAACAAACCAGACAGCTGTGGGCAACTGCAGGATTCTGCCGCTGGCTAGCAGGGACCAACCCCCAGGACGCGCAGCAGTGGGACATGTCTTCTCCGTGGTAGCCAAGCCCAAGACTTTATAAATACCGGCCCCCCACAAAGCCTCCAAGATTATTTCCATCCAGACACACACTTTCTCATTTCCCTTTCCTTGCAATCCGGGACAGCTGGGGATGGGGCGCTGAAAAGAAAGATGTTCATCTTGGACGTGGTCAGAGTGGTGGGCGCTGTGCTCCTCCAGGCTCATGGCTGGGTCTGGCTAACAGGCGGTGTGAAAGCCCCCAGACCAACCCTTCCCAAAGAGCTGGGGTGGGAGAGTGGTGTCCTGCTATGGCCCAGTGTGGGCATCTGCAGAGGCAGCACTGGAGGGGAGCAGGAGGGAAGCAAAAGGGGCCCTCTGGGACCAAGGCAGAGACCAGGACGGGGAAAAAAGGCCAGAATTGCATGAGCCCCAGGGGCGATCCGAGGGAGGAGGCAACGGAGGGAGCACTGCTTTCCTTTTGGGCGGGGGAAGAGCCCAAGGGCACAGCTGTCTCCTTTAAAGTGCTGTCTGGGATGGTGGGAACAGCTGGCACAGCTGGGCCCACGGTCACCGCTCCAGGAAAGGGTCTTCCATTTCCAGATCAGACAGCCCTCAGTGCTGTTGTCCAGGGGTGCCCAGAGGTATGGCCCGCTGGATGCTGCCGGAATAAAAGCACGTGTCCAGAAAATGAATGTATTTTACTGAGTAGGTGGTTTGTGGTGTCCTGATGTGGTGTCCCTGGGGAGGGGTATGGGTCCAAGCAAGGGCAGGGAGCTCAAAACTCTTCCTAGCAGGCAGAATCTGTCCATCTCCTACTGTGCCGTGGCTCTGGGCGGGTTCAGGCTGCGTGAGCCAGGGGATGCCCAGATCAGGGGTTTGGTTCAGCCTCGTGCTGCGTTTCAGAGCCTGGTTCTGCTCTCCTGGTGTGTGTGTGTGTGTGTGTGTGTGTACCACGAAGCGTGCTGTTTAATTCAGCGTTGGTTGGGTCCACGGCTGGCGCTTCAGAGCTTTTCCCTGAGCTGATGGATGCCTATGGGGTCGGGTCCTGGCCCACAGCTGAGCTCCAGAGTCTCCTGGGTCTGCCGTGCTCTTTTTTAAATACGATGCAGTGGGAGTGAAAGTCTCCGCGATATTACGCTGCTCTGTGCTACAGCTAATTAAAGTCATTGTGAAGGGTTTTGTAGTAATTGCAGATATTGTAAAATTTAGTTTTGTGGGGTAATTGGTAATGTAAGCCTGAAACGAGTTATCCTTAAGATGTTTTAGTTTGCATTTCTCAGTACGAGCAGCCTTTACAAAGAAGGCTTTTGTGTGTGGAGCAGGACCAGAATTAATGGCAGCGTTTAGTCGTGCCTAAAGGGGTGCGTGCTGTGGCAGGTGGCAGGGTGGTGTAATTGATGATGCCTACGTTCTGCGTGCTGCAGGAGGCTCTGGCAGCCGGTAGCTGCTGTACCTGACGAATGCCAGCTAGAGAGAGTGAAATGCCCATCCGGGGCTGATGTATTCCCATCCAAAATGAACGTGGCCCCTTCAGTCTGTAGGTCAAACAGAGTGATTTGGGCTCGGTTTGCTTCCGTGCACTTAATAAGTGTTACGAAGTTTTCAGGCATCCTCAAATTTTTCAAGAGAATGTTGTATCTATAAATCTCACATGTGAGGAAGATCTCAACACCGTAGAGACGTGCAGCTACCCGGCCCTGGGCTAGGCTGAGCTCCCTGCAGCAAGGGCCGCGGCCGGCTCCCATCCCTCTGCTCCGGGGTGCCGAAGGGCCCCGGGGAACAAGGAGAGCGCGAGGGCCAGCACTGCAGTGCCTTGGGTGGCAAACAGCACAGGGGGACACTTAATGGGCACGTAAGCAGCTTAGGTTCCTAAGTCCCTGATTTAAATGACATTTAGGTGCCAACCATTCCCTGGTGCATTTGAAAATCCCACTCAACACCTCTCTGAACGCTCAGGCAAGTAAAGACTACTGAAAATCTGGCCCTTCGACGCTGATACAGCTGGTGTGTCTGGAATTAGCAGCTTAAAAAGTGCTGTCTCACTAATGGAAGAAACATCTGGAAAGAGCAACTATTGAAGACTGCACAAAGAATCAGAATGAGAATTTAATTCAAGGTTGATATTTCCTCGACTAACTTTTCTTGGTCAACAGATGCAATTTCTGAGCTCATATATCAGTAATAAACTGGTTGCTGATAACATTGGAGAACTCCCATTTTCCTGCTGACGACTCTGGGACTCTCTGGGGGTCCTCTCTGCAGTCCCGGGGGGGAGCTGACGTCCATGCCCTGCTCTGCATCCTGGCACGCAGTGGTAGCAGTTGGCTCGGAAGGCCAGCCACTTCTTGGTGGGTTGTTTAGAAATGACAGTCTGTAACACAATTATTTTAACAAATACGAAAAGCCAATGTCTTTTGTTAAATTAACTGTGGGGCCAAAGCTCAGAGCTGACTTTTCCCATTCTGCTTGAATATTTGCAGCATGACAGAGGTGATGAACACACGGGAACCGGTGATGGAGGAATTCACGCTCAGCCAGACTCCTGAGGAAGAAGGAGGCCCTTCAAGCCAGGTAACTTTAGAAAAACTGGAAAGTATCCTGAGTTTCTTTTCAAAAGCAATTTAGTGCAACCAATAACTGTCGTACACGTAGATGTTGAATTGCAGAGCATGGCTGCCAGAAGAACGAGTCCAGAAATACATGTTTAATCCTACTTAGATTTTATTTTTAAAAGGTAAGAGTTCTGGCAGGAGGGTTTTGCCAGGTGCCAGGTCTCTGGGGCATGGTGACAGTGATGCCCGGCCCCTGCGGGGATGCAGGCAAAGAGGCTGTTTGTCACCAAGAGTTCAGAGCTGAGCAACCATCGTGTGATGAAGACATCCAGCCAATACTGCACTGCAGCTTTTATACGCCACCCTTGTAAAGTGCTAAGTTTCCTCAGGCTCAGAGGGAGCTCCCTTTTTAGAAAAGAGACCATTTAAAATGATTGTGTAATTCACATAAATGGCTGTGGCATCACAGCAGCAGCACTGAGCAGGGCCATTTGCTGGCAGGTGCAAGAGCATTTTCTGTCCCCAGGCGGTCCCAGACACCCACTCGTGTACCCACCTGCGGTGCTGATTCCAGCAGGAGGGATCACGATGTCTCGAGCCCCCCTTGTGACAACCACCGCGCCCCGGGTTGTGCTCGTGACTCTCAGTGTCGCTGCCAGGGACGAACCACCTAAACACGTCCTGAGGTGCTTCTCAACAGACGATGTATTACTGTGAGCAGAGTCAGAAAGCTGCTCTAGGAGAAGCATGTTGCAGGTTAAAGTCAAGCATTTGGAAGCCAGGGAAGCCAGAACTGAAATTTTGCAAATTCCTTTCAGATCACTTGTGCACGTGATGAAAGGCTGTATGCAATTAAAGAGTGTACCATGGGCTTTCCCATGCCTCATTGACCTCAGAGGATAGATGCTGCTCACTGAAAGAGCACATTTTCAATATTCTCTTTCCTCTTTTTCACTGAGTCCCAGGTTTTCGTTATTGTTTTAGTGTACGCTGTCCAAACTCTGGGCCAGCTCCAGCTCCACCTCTGTATTTTAGGTGGTTCTGTGGTGTCCCTGATCATATGCTCCAGAGCTTTTCGCCCAGCTCCTTTACCCTTCCCCTCTGGGAGAAGGTGGTACCATCCACATTTTAGTGATGGCCACCTGAGGCTAAAAAGCAAAAAGAAATGAGAGGTAGGGAGGAGGTACAAAGGAAGGTAGGTAGGAAGGAGAAGGTAGCGGAGGGCTATGAAGATGATCAAGGGACTGGAGCAGCTCTTTTATGAGAGGTTCTGGGTCTGTTTAGCCTGGAGAAGAGAAGACTGAGAGGGGATCTCATCAATGCTTATAAATAACTAAAGGGCGGGTGTCAAGAGGATGGGGCCAGACTCTTTTCAGTGGTGCACAGTGACAGGACAAGGGGCAATGGGCACAAGCTGGAACACAGGAAATTCTGTCTAAACATAAGGAAAAACTTCTTCACTTTGAGGGTGACAGAGCACTGGAACAGGCTGCCCAAGAGAGGTGGTGGAGTCTCCGTCTCTGGAGACATTCAAAACCCGCCTGGACGTGTTCCTGTGCAACCTGCTCTGGGTGGCCCTGCTTTGACAGGGGGGTTGGGCTAGATGATCTCCGAAGGTCCCTTCCAACCCCTACCATACTGTGTGATTCTGTAGCGCAAAGTCAGTGACTCAGCAAGAAAACTAGGTTTCTTCCAGCAACTTCCAAGCACTCTGGCCAGGAGACTGGTCCTTCTCTTCCTGCAGTCTCCTGCCCACTCGTCACACACTCCAGCTTCCGCAGAAAAACACAGCGAGGCCCGACAGGCAGCTCTGCTTCCTGCCAGTCCTGACTCATTCCTGGAGGGACGTGGTAAATACTGGGCTCTGGTGGAAAAAAACATTATGTGATTGGTGTGAGAAAAGACCAGATGAGAATGACATGAACAAAAATAGCCGAGCTGAGGCCGCACAGGTGCCTCTGCTAAATTTTGTTGCAGCCGTAATAATCTGCTCTTAGCACATTTTTAGATCAGTGTGTGTCATTTCCTACGGCTTCAGAAAGCAGATGGAAAAGCAGAAATTTTGTTCTGTTGGATTCCCCATCCAGGGGTTGCTCCATTCACGTTCTTGTTGGTGTGTCTTCACGTTAAGCCTTTTTGGGTAAAATTGCAATGCAAATGGCTCTCTCTAGTAATAAGGAATCATTATGCCAATGGGAGGAAGAGCATGCTAAGCTGTGATTGTTCCTTGGGAGTCCTCTTTTTCCAAAATTGGTCCCTTTCAGCACAGGGGTCTTCACCATTTTCTTAGATGATTATTGTTTCATGTGTTGCACACAACCAAGCATTTTAAGTTGATCTACGTGGAAGAGGTGAAAGGACTAATTGTTTGTTGTGGACCCTCTAAATACCTCAGCAAATATGCTAATTCTGGTTATCTTGAGGGTCTGAAAATGTCTTGCGCTCGTTCTGCTGCCTGGTTAGGATTCAGAAATCTGTCTTTTGAAAGACTTGCATTAATAAAAACCAGAACACCTCAACATACCCTGAACCACAAGAAAGCATAGAGCCCTGGTTGTATCAACTTCTGAAATGAAAGCATTGGTAAGTAAGCAAGTGCCTCATACACTTACCTAAAATGTCAAAAGAAATTTTTGAGAGAGGGTTTTTGTTTTCATGTTTTCATAATTTGATTTCTGTGAAACTTAAATGGCTTGGGGATGGGGTGGCTGTCACGCACCCCTCTGCCACCTGAGCAGGCTGAGCAGCAGCTGGGGGAAGAGGTCACTGCCACCTGCATGGCCAGCCCTGGGAGGACGTAAAGCAATTTGCCCACAATTTTATGGCTGTTTTCTGCCAGCTGAGCCACGAGGCTTAGGGAGCTGGGCTCCACCATGGGTCTGAAGAAGAGTGCACTGCTCCTCAGGGGTGTCTTTGGACCTATCCTGGCCAAGGAGATGTTACCTTGTCTCATATTTGGAAACAGCAGCATCATATTAGCAGCTTCTTAAAAATTCCTCCCAATCACGACAGCTGCCATGGAAATGTCTTTCCAAATTATTCCAGAACAGCTCAGGAGAAGGGTGTCTAATGGCAAGTTGGGGGGAACTTTTCTGATAGGCAGCATGAGCAGCATTGCTTGATCAGGACAACTTACACCCAGGTGGGTGCAGCTCAGGGAGGCATTAGAAGGGTTTACCTTCAGCGATTCACTTGGTCTAGTTGCACTGAAGGGACTTTCTCACAAAAGAAATTTCTTCTTAATTGTCTCTCATTTTGCAACACTAACAATAATAGACAACATTTTCCACCTTCGCCTGGATTTGCAAAGAGTAACGAATCCCTGCAATGCTACCATGAGGAGTGAGGGCATACGGATGAGAATTATTGTCCTTCCCCATCTCCAGAAGTCAGATACAGGCATCTCAGCAATGATAAAAATGTGCTTGCTCTTCCCGGATACATAGGAAGAGAATTGCCCTTCCCAAGGGCTTGCTTCCCCATGCCAGTTCTGCTACCAAGTGGGACAACTAAAGCCTAAGCTCTTAGGGAGCAGCTACTGGGATGAAGGAAGGTTGGAAAAGCCACAGAGCGAACACCTCCAGGGGGTTATGAAACCCCCAGGTCCCTGGCAATGTCCTGGAAGTTGTGCCCTCTTTTATGGTGATTAGGGAGTATCTGCGTGTTTCTGCCTGTCCGCGTCGCAGGAGCTGCACTGAGACCGGCTCACACAACCAGATACCCTGATTCAGTGGTGAATGTGGTGCAGATGTGTGGGGAGGTTCCCACCAGCACACAGCAAACCTGTGGCAGGGCCTGGAGTTAAACTGGGATGGTTCTTGCTCTCAACCCTTAGTCTGCACCTTGATTTTATTGTTACAAATAAAATAAAATAAAATAAAATAAAATAAAATAAAATAAAATAAAATAAAATAAAACCCAGCTAGCACGGAGAAATTTACACCCCATTAGTGCAGCTATATGGAAGTGTGAGAAGCCAGGAGATAAGGTTTCAGTGAAGCAACAGCAGAGTTTGTCTTACATTAACATCCTGGAGGAGCTGGAATGATTTTTCTTCGAAAAAACTCCAATCCAAACCAAAGTTCCCTGAGAGATTTAAATGAACCGGTGGTGTAGAAAACAAGAAAGCACTTTTATGTGTTACAATACCCTTCACTAAATAGACCTAGTTCAGCTTCAAGCTCTAATCGCTGCAAAGTGTTTGACCTGCAGCTTCAATGTGACAAATGAAAATAATAGCTGCCACCGTCCTCTCTGCAAAGACGATCTCTGGGGCTACCTGTTTTGCATGAATGCATCATAAAATACAGCGTTTCACATTACAGAAAATAGCTCTGCAGAATGGTGGCTTCTTAATAAAGTGTCACTGCAAGAAAACATGAATATCATATCAGAGTAAAAGGACAGCAGCCAGAAGGGCTGCAGCCGCCGTTTAGCTGAGCGGTACAGCAATGACCTTTGTGTCCTAACACCCCACCAAACACGAGTGTTTGGCAACATAATGAATTTTGTCGCCTAAGTCTCCATTTTTACTACGCATGTCAGATCACACAAGTCAAGGCAATTGCCTGCCCGACACACTGGAGAGCAAAGTCGGTTCTTTGCCCAGGGAGGGACAGCATGTGGAAGGGGAGAGTGTGCTGAGACCTGTAGCCCCTCTGGGTCCACGCTTGGCTGGCAAGGAGCTGGATTCAGCTGCTTTTGAAATCCTCCCTGTGCAGGACCGTTGCCCTGCACCAGTTTGAAGGGGTTTTTTGGTGGACATAGGAGTGCATGTCAAATGTAGAAAGGATGCTAAGGTGGAGCGTGTACTCTGCTTGCTCTGAATATGCAGCCCTGGGCAAGGCTTTGATGGACATGTACCCCAATGTCTCACCAGGCCTTCCCCGACTCACGTGAGAAGTACCCCAAGCTGTCCAAAAGACTGCCGTCGATCGTGGTGGAACCGACCGAGTCTGGGGAGGTGGAGAGCGGGGAGCTGCGCTGGCCTCCTGATGACCTGAAATCGGCAGAGGACAAGGGTCTTCATGGTGACCAAAGAGTCTGTGTCCAGCAGCAGCAGCAGCAGCAGCAGCAGATGGATCTGGAAGGTCTGAATGAGTAATTTCCATCCTTGTTCCCATTAGGAAAATAGCAGTTTGAGGCCAAGCCACGCACTGAAGTTAATGGTGTACCAAAGAGCAGTAGGTGCTTGAAGGTGCCCAGAGATACCTGCACTGGAGAGGGAGTCCTATGAACTGAAAATTTCCTTGTAGCTTTTGAGCACATGGCGTTTTCGTCCACATCAGGCTCAGTGCTGGCCATCGCATGGCCAATGGGCACTTTACTGCACATTAGCAGTTCACTGTAGGAAGCAGTAATCCTGTTCAACAGCAGATATCTACCTCCCTGTCTCCTAGCCTAGAAATGAAGTGTTTGGCAGCTTCGTATTTTCAAAGCATCATGGTGTCCCAGGAGTGCATTAGCATAGCAGGAGCTCACAAATATGTAGATGTGACTAGTAGTGTCACTGTGGGCTGAATATGCCTAAAGATAAGCGTTTGTTGGAGCATGGAGGGAATGCTCCAGTGTGGAACTGGTCTATTTATTTCTGGGTGTTTTTGCCTCAATGCTCTCCTTTTCTCTTAAAGAGTGGCACAGTTTCCATTTCAGTGCACCAACATTTGCCACCCAAATGCTCAGAGACAGCAGCCAGGATGGGGTGCAAGATGCGCCTTCCCTTCAAAGGGGCAATGACAAATGGTCTGATCTTGAAGTGTCAAATCACCTGGTATTCCAGTTGGCGTTTCTGGGTGGTGGTAACCACAGGGTTTGGTCATTGAAGAAGAATTATGAGCCAAATCTATGGCCTGACCTCCAGGTCGCACATTATGGCCTCTGTGGTGTTTTTGTGCATTGGTGTTAGGGCTTGTTATGTCTTCAGGACCGAGAGTTTGAGCAGATTTCACTAAGGCAGCAGGTAGCCCTCCCTCTACGGTGACTGTCCTGCTTTTAAGGAGAGGGATCATCACCTCATCTCACTACCCATCCTGAGGTCTGATATCCCCTGTAAAGTCAGGCTGCGATGCACTTGGAGAACCCTACTCCAGGTTTAACTACTGGTTTGCAAGTAGAGCAGATTGCTCATGTCAAATCTGAGCACCTTGATGGATCATCTGCCTGGTGGAGCCGGGAATCAGATGAAGGCTGTTGTACCTGTATGGGGAAATAAATGCTGATGAACTATTTCTTCGCAGATACTTCAGTGCACGCAGCTCAAGAAGTGGAAGACAGTACAGACACTCTGGAAAGCAGAACTGAAGAGGACGAGTAGGGACTCCAGGGCCTCGGAAGTGAAACTTCATTGTGAATGTTGTTGGAAAGCTAACACACTCTGAAGACATGTCAAAGTAATCTGTATTTAAATCTGCAAGGGTTTTATTTAGTTAGTACCTGGTAAGAAGCATCTGGGCTTTAGAACTGTTCTTTTCAACATTTTGATTTTCAGGCTGGGATTCATATTATTTGTTTAATTTTTCCTTGGGAAACAATGGGACGTGTTAGGAAATACGAGATTATCAAGGAAAAATGCTCCTAATTTCAATTAGCACACTTCATTGGATTTACCTTTTTCAAGCAAGGCTGCTTTCAGGTATCAACAGCAGGACAAAGGGGTTACATTTCTACAGGAGGGATGTCTTAAATCTAAAACCTTTATTGTTTTTAGCCATTTAAAACTAGCACTGTGATATTATGGACAATAGATGTAATATAATGTCACCATTTGATTTTGTAACTTTTGTATAGAGACGCAAGTGTAAGATTTGCCTCCAGGCTGCCGCCCCGGGGTGACCCAGAGCAGTTCTCTCCCTTTGACTAACCTGTGCAAATTTGGATGAACCAGCCTTTTCTTAGGCGCCTTTTCAACAAGGCCGACGCCTTTCAGAAACGCTTTCTCGCTGTACATTGACGAAGCAGATGATTAGCTAGTCGCTGGTGTTTGTGGAGTGAGGCTGCCCGTTGTAGGCTTGGTCGGGTGGATCGTGCTGTTCGTGCACCCTTCAGGCCCAGGTCCAGCCGTGGTGTGGCGCGCTCTCCTCTCCCTTGAAGCCAACAGGATGGCTCCCGCTTCCGCCAGGGCTGGATATTGTCCCACCTTGCTAATAGAAATTGTTGTGACAGTTCTTCTTTTGGTATGTTTTGTGTATAACGTAGGTGCAGAGGCCCAGCTGTTCCTCCTCAACCCGAGCCGAGGGGTGGTTGGGGGTGGGTGATGGGAGCTCCATGACACGGCCCAAACCTGCCCTCCATTTTGCCTGATGCCAGGTCCTCCCCAAGCCACCTGCAGTAGGAGGGGGTGGAGGAGAGCCGAGGTGGTGGGACACACACCTGCCTCTCTCCTGCCGGAGTGGCACTGCCTGGTGGGAGCACGGGCGCCAGTGGTGCCCTCACCTGTGGCAGGCCACCTTGGCTTTGGTTGCATGGCCCCCTCAGCTTTGATTGCATGGCCATCTCAGCTTTGGTTGCATGGCCACCTCCTGGAGACCAGAGCTCAGAGTGGGACAAGCTGACTCTGGACACCTTGGGCCCCCAGTGGATTTTCCTTGGGGATTTGGGGGCCATTTTAACAAGGATGAACCCGTTCCTGCACAGGGACTTCCCACAGACTCCCTCCCACCGTCCCAGGAGAAGCACCGATCATGGGCCAAAATGCTCCCCTTTGGACAGTGTTGGTGGAGACAGACAATGCATGTACTCAAAAGGGTTTGGCTGTGTCAGTGGTGAGTGTCCCATAAGCTACAAAGTTGGCGTTCTCCATCTCTGCAGGGCTGGATGGGGTCTGTACTTCCAATTAATGTTGCAGCTGGAAGAAGCCGCTCGCTGTAGGTGGAACGAAATAACAGGATTTCTTCCAGCGTTAATTCCTAAGTTGACTTCCAAGTGCTTTCTTTTCTCCAGTAATAATTTTCTCTAACAGCAGCTTTTAATTGTGTGATGGTGGATAAAATTTACTGGCCAGATGTATTAATAAGATAAGTTTATACCTTCTTAGCAACCAAATTTAATATATTTACTTACAAAGAATTCTGTGCAATGAATGTTTAATACAAAGGAAAGAGACTATTTTACTTCAAAGCAACATTAATTTATGTACAAAACTATAGCTCATTATTTGGGGTGTTTGGGATCTAGAACCCTTTTTATAAGCAGTGTAGTATAGTATAATGTGATACTTAAGTTAAACTTTGCTCTCTCAACCTATATAACAATCTGTTTTGCCTTCTTGGTGTAGACTCTCTTACCTATGCTGTCACAGAATTATTTTGTTGGATGAGTGGGATCCTGGTCAGAGCACCGGATTTCACCAGAGTAACTGAAGGTTTCAGAGCACCTCCTAAATCTGCTTGCCGTCCCCGTCACCCCCTTCGCTGGTGACAGTTTTCTGGTAAAGCCAACGGAGCAAGAAGAAGCTCGGGCTACGTGTTTGGGTAGCACACGAGCAGCGAGAGGAGGTCCCCAGCTCAGACCCGTCTGCAGCTGGTTGTGGTGGGAGGAAAGCTGTGCTGGCCAGGCGGCCGGGCGGATGCGAAGTGCTCTTTAAACGCTGCTTTTGCATGGACCGTCAAGAAGTTTTACAAAGCTCTGGGGGAAAAACAACAACGGTGACGACATATTTTTAGCTGTGTGATTTCCTTTCAGTCTGCGTCTGCCCAGCTCCGCAAGGAATGACGTTAGACATATCACTTAATTTTCTTCTCGCTTTATAAAAGGAAAAACAGTTGTTTGGAACACTTCCCCCAATTTTATGTGCTCTCTATCTGCTTTCAGACGCTCCCTCCCTTCCTGCTCTGGATGGCCCTTATCCTATTTCCACCTGAGGTCAATGGCACTTCCCTAAATAAGCTTCCCAAAGAAACAACAAAATTCTACATACACCCTGAAAAAACGCCAGGCAGCAGTACTTTTTTCATCTGAGTACATAAAGCTACAGCCCATACAGAAATGCCAGATTTCCTCCTTCCAGCCTAATTATTCCTGTTTTCCCTTTTCCCTCTTTCACGCTTCTCCCTTGAAGTATTTTACCTGAAGCAAATGGATGCTTCAGACTACAGCTGTCTCCTAAAGCCGTGTGGCCTCAGTTTAACAACCACACAAAGCCAAACTCCTCCTCCCATTTTTATTTTTCTGAACATGGGCCAGAGGCCCTAAAATAGGAGGGCAAGATAGAGAGAAAATTGTTTTATACAAACAAGTCCTATTTATTCAACTTGCAGGTCTATGATTGTCCACTTAATTTGTCTGTGTGCAAGTGTCATCTCTCTAATAAACTCAATAGTTGTTTTGTATTTTTTTCTGGATTAAAAGCTTTCTAGAAACTAAAAAGGAAAAAAAAAAAGACATTCAGTCATATTTTTCTAGTCTAGCTTGTAGAATATTTCATGTAGTGCAGAAAGGAAGTTTTATGGAGTAAGACATTGTTGGATTTTGCTCTATTTCAGTTCTTTCTAATTTTGTAAAATGCCACCTGTACATAATACTCGACTAATGTATGTCCTGTAGATGTATTACACCATTTAGCCTATTAAATGCCTATACTGGACCGATTGGAAGAAGTGGTGTACCCATGGTGTCTCGGTTTAAAAATGCAAAGGGTTATTTGTGGTGGTGTGCAGCTCCTGTCCGACCACGGATACAGCTAATACAGGGGAACCAAGCCCGTTCTAAGCCTGCCTTTGCCCCGTGGCATGCAAATACTCACACTGGTCCTCCAGCCCACATTCTCCTGCAAAGATAAATTCAGATTTACATCGATGGCAGTTGCCATCTCCGTCTCTTTCCTTCCTAGACCAGGCAGCTCAGCGCTCATTGTTTCTGTCGTGGGATTTTCTTGCTGCCCTGCTCGATGGGGTCCCGTCGGCCTGGGTGGTACCCTGCCTTGCGTGCAGTGCGAGCAGCGAGCCAGTTGGCTCATCTTCATTCACCTTCTAATGCAATGCACATTTTTAACATTGGCTAGAAAGGCTATTGCGGAGCCCAGCAGGAACTCGCATTACTAGAAATCTATACCCTGCGCAAGGAGAGCGGGGTCGTGTGGCAGAGAAGATGAGAGGCAGAGACAGTCGCCCACTGAACAACCAATTTTTTCCCCAAAACGGCAAGTTACCAAAAAGCCAAGGATCGGATAACTGGAGGGTGAGACTCCCTCGTACTCTCCCAGTTCAAAAGCAGCCGCTGCTCGCTGAGGTGGACCTATCAGCATGGCAAAAAGCGTTGCTTGGGGTCAAAGTCAGTCTCTCCCCAGCAGGGCTGGGGACCTGCCGCTGTGCCTGCTGGGCAGGGGGGGCACAGTTAGGAAAATTTTCTGAATCCCAGGCTAGAGGCACTGAGCCCGGCTTTGGCACTGCAGCACTTGCAAACCTGATGCTTAGTGTCACTCAGTACTGGAGTTTCCATGCACCGTGCATGGAAAATGTCACGTCCAGGCATATATTACCCCGGGGGTGGGGTGGTAAAGGGGCTGACGCTGTCTCCTTCTCACCTCCCTAGGAGCCGTCCCTTCCTTCTGGGGTTTTCCTGTGTAGTGTATGGTGTCCAGCCACATAAGGATGCAACAAGTACTACCTGATGGCTCCAGGGGATGCAATTTCAACTGGTGCCAATTTTATGTTCCTGTGAGATCTGGGATAAGCCCTGGCTGTTCTCTTCCCTTGAGTTTGAAGGCAGAGGGGATTTATCTGTAATTAATTGTATAGGATGCGCATGGAAACAGTGTTGTCTTGCTCCAAACATTTATATTTTACATGTAAACCCACTGGATGCTCAGGTTCATTTAACATTATCTTATTCGCATATTCTGAGCCGTTTTCATTTATCTTTAATCAGACAACTGCTTAGTAGTTCTTTCATTAAGATGTATTCTGATTGACACTCCTGTCTAAAGGAGCAAGTAACGTTTTCAGTGGAATTAGCCTTTATTTAAATGACTAGTAAGAGATGGAAACTGACTTTTGTGATGTTAAAATGAAACACATCATGTCTAAATCAAATCAATCCTAATTTGTGTTTTTACCATCTTTTTTTTTTTTTTTTTTTTTTTTTCCAAATCCAGTATTTGTGTGAATTCTTTCATGGGAAAAGGTGATCTCTGGCAGCTACAGGGAGCGATGACTCCCATAACAAACAGCACATCCCTCACATTCACGTTACAAAAGCTGTTACTCGTATGCACTGCTTCCACTACAAATTAGAGCAGACCACCCTTCTTTTGGTCTTTGAAAACACATTGCGGCTTTCATCTCAGAGACAGTAACTCTCCAAAGTTTAAATTCACTCAGTTCTGGAAAACTAGGATTTTAACAAAGTTTCTGGTTTTCTCTCTTTTAAAAAAAAAAAATAATTGAAAAAAATAAAATTGAAACATTAAAAAGTTGCAATTTTCCTCTAAGAACGCTGATAAAACATTTTCCTCCATTTTCTTCAATGTTTCTGCCACGAAGAGTCCAAAAACTTCACATCTAACCTTAGGAGATTTCCCTTCTGGAGGCCCTCCCTGAGTCCAGGGTGGAGGGTGGGCAGGAGCAGAGGAGTGGGGGCCTCCAGGGAGGTGGGGACACGGAGTAGGAGCTATTCTCTTCCTGCTGAGCTTTCAGACCCCAGACCTTACAGTACGAAGGACAAGGAACTTTTCATCCTGCCTGACAATTCGTGCCCACGCACCAAAGGAAAGCTGTTTAAAATGCCTGTGATTGCAGTGAGTCCAGCCATTAAATGGATGTTTGCAATCAAGCCAGCATTCAGCTTCAGCAGGGCTCCTGGAGTGTGACAAATTCTCTTTATGAATTAGTCATTTAATTTTTGAAACATAGGTTGGATACTGTCACATACCCACGTGTCCTCCACACTCCTGACAACTGTACCCCCACGCATGACTATTCAGTACGCGATGAAGCCATGAAAACCCCTGGGACTGGGATGCTGTTGGGACGCACAGCCAGACTCAGGAGCTGGGGAAAGCTCCAGATACCACAGCACTGGAAATCTAAGAATAATTTATTGTTGCTCTTAACTATTCACTGATGATGATTGGAGCAGGAGGAAATAGCACAGGCACCTATCTCATCAACCCAGCCTTCCCTTGGCAGCCCCGTACGTCGTCCTGGATTAGCTCTTCAGGCTGGTGAGGTCTTGCAAGTACAAAACTGCAACTGAAAACACAGGGGCAGAACAAAATAAACTGAACGTGGGATGAACACCATCAACTCAGGTGCTATTTCGCAGGTACTAGTCTTTAAGTCCCAGCTTGGGTGTGCTGGGGGACGCAAACAGCTTTTTTTCCCCAAATTTACAACTGAGGCAGAACAAAGTGAATTTGACACAAAACTGGTCTCCATGTAGCTGTGGAGCGCACTGGCTCTGGAAGCAGCATGCTTGTTTTTTTAATTCTTAATGGCCATGTCCAGCCACTGGCCCTCCTGTTCCCCAGCAGGACACACATGAAGCTGGGGCGGCTCATTGTCCCCCTCCTCATAAGACCGAGGGCTGGGACCTGCTGCAGAAGAGGTTTCTCTAAATCTCAGGTGTTCCCGTCCATCATGATTTTGGTTAATTTGGCCCAGCGGCGCGGCCCGGAGGTGCTGGGACAGCATCCCTTGGGCAGGAGCTAACCCCACTCCTGCGCAGGGTCTCTGCAGAGAGTGAAGAGAAGCTCCTAGTGCTTTTTCCACCACGAAGCCCTCGAGGTACCACAGGGATGAACAGTTACTCTCACCATGCCAAAACCAATTTTGCTGCGGTAGGAACAAGAAAAAAAATTAAGATGGGGTTTGGGATGCTAAACACCAGGAGAACTTGATGCTTAAAGCATAACCAGAAAACATGAGCGAAGGCAAAGCAGCCGCTTGACTCCTGCTAGCCCCAGCACCTTCCTTCTAGCTCAAGGTCTCTCTCTGGACCAAACCTGGTGCCCTCGGTTACCTCTAATGACCCTTTAGCGTGGGGACACACCTCAGATTGAAGCTGTGCCTCTCAAGTGTGATCATAACTGAGGAGACACATCCGAATTCCCTAGTTCACAAAGAGGCCAAGGTGCCACTTCCTATTTATAGCCAGGCTGGGTTAAATAAAGTGCCTTATTCATCCCTGAGGCGTTAAAAAAATTCTGGAGAGGACAAAGGGCCTTGTGTCTTTTTCCCCACCCTTTTTTTTTTTTTTTTTTTTTGGCCTAGTCTGTACATGCAGAGCTAAGACTTGTTCCAAGAGTGATTCAAAATAAGACTAGAAAATTATTTGCTGGCTCAGCATGAACCACTGTCCAGCGAGAAATCATCTGTATGATTTTCATATGCATTCTGAGAAAAAGAAGCTATAAAAATAATACAAAGTTTTGACGTGTGGGTACAAACTGCGTTTGCAGATTCACTGACAGAAATCCTCTAAATTTGCTGGCATTTCTTTGGGTCCACTGGAGCTGTGGGACGAGTCTGGGTACTGAGGGGAAGAAAAAAGGAATAAAACAAGGGTATTTTATACCCCTGCATTATAGAAATGCTCAATAATATATTGAAATAAGCACAGCAAGAGATGGTGCTTATCATATTAAGCCACTGTCCTAAGCAAGGCCAGTTCTCTGATTCAGTACAGATTTTACTGCATTCTTCAAAGTTTTTCTGATTTCTCACAGTGACGTGTGCCCTTCTCACCACGCGGAGCCACAGTGTGTTTGGGTAGCAGGGCTGCTGGAGGAGCTTCACTGTTTGAACAACGCAGCCAACTACATTGCTTAGGTGCTTGCATTTCATTTCAGCAAATAGGAAAGAACCGATTCAACTCGCAAATAACTCAGACACGTAATTACCTTGTTTAGGCAATAGGTGATTTTGTCACAACCTATTGCCTGGCTCTGGTCGTGATAACCACTAATGTAACCTAGCCAGGGCTTTCTTTCCAAGAGATTCAATTTTAAACCCTTTAGGGCAGCAACTGCCTTTTGGTTGCTTTGTATTGGAAATACCTGCACAGCGCCTACGGCAGCGGGCTCCGGTCTGCAAGCAGGAGAGTCCCCTGTGGTGGGAGAAAGCTGCAGGAGATGCCTGCGGTGCCTGTACCCACGCAGAGGTTCCTGGTCCATCCCCTGCCCAAAGCTTGAGCTGTGCCTGCCCCGCTTTGGGGCAGCTTTTGGCATCCAGAGGGACCTGGGCAGGCTTGAGAGGTGGGCCCGTGCAGACCTCTTGAAGTTTAATAAGACCAGGTGCAAGGTCCTATACCTGGGTCATGGCAATTCCAAGCACAAATACAGGCTGGGCAGGGAACCGCCCTGAGAAGAAGGACTTGGGGGTGTTGGCTAATGAGAAACTCAACATGAGCTGGGCCATGTGTGCCTGCAGCCCAGAAAGCCAACCATATCCTGGGCTGCGTCAAAAGAAGTATGGCCAGCAGGCCGAGGGAGGTGATTCTCCCCCTCTATTCCACTCTGGTGAGACGCCACGTGGAGTACTGTGTCCAGCTCTGGAGTCCGCAGCACAAGAAGGACATGGACCTGTTGGAGAGGATCCAGAGGAGGGCCACAAAGATGATCAGAGGGCTGTAGCACCTCTGCTATGAGGACAGGCTGAGAGAGTTGGGGTGGTTCAGCCTGGAGAAGAGAAGGCTCCAGGGAGACCTCCATAGCAGCCTTCCAGTACCTGAAGGGTGTCTACAAGAAAACTGGAGAGGGAGTCTTTACAAGGTCATGTAGCGATAGAATGAGGGGTAACGGCTTCAAACTGCAAGAGAGTAGATTTAGATTAGATATCAGGAAGAAATTTTGCACTGTGAGGATGGTGAGACAGTGGAACAGGTTGCCCAGGGAAGTTGTGGATGCCCCATCCCTGGAGGTGTTCAAGGCCAGGCTGGATGGGGCTTTGAGCAGCCTGGTCTAGTGGATGGTGTCCCTGCCCATCCTCCTGCCCCCAACCATGGGGTTGGAACTAGATGATCTTTAAGGTCCCTTCCAACCCAAACCATCCTATAATTCTACAATATTGCCCCTCTCCCTGCTGCCACCAGCCCTGCTCCCCCCTGCAGCCCACCCGGGCAGAGCTCAGCCGGGTGGGTGAGCTGTCTCTGGCAAGGACAAATCCAGCAGGTTTTTGTTGCTTTCCCCACTGCAGGTGCCTGGGGCCAAACTGAGAGAGGGTTGAGGTGAAACAGTCGAAGAGCTGCTCACCATGTTTGCCTAAAAGTAGAGCAAAAGCAACAGCTCTGAGTCTCTCCAGTTATCTTTCCTGGTTACTCTTAAATTGCCAGGAAAACCATAGACAAATTAACTAATTTGTTCTTTTTTCTTTTCTGCCCTCCATAAAAGCTCACATGCATTTATATGAAGATACAAAGTGTTTCTGTTTCATGCAGAACTCTGCCAAGCGCTGTGCTCGTTATTGCAGATTTACAATAAAAATTGTTGTGCAAATGACCTAGATACATAGAGTACAGCACTTAAGTGGGGATTTGGCTAAATCCAGCACACATATGGAATCAGAAAACATATACAGGCTTGGGAAAACACCATGATGTGATCTTACAGAGTCTTAATATATGAGCGTACATAGGTTACAGGAGAAGAGACTGCAGGCAATACTGCATTAATGCTGGAAACTATCTTTTGTGTTGGTTTGTAAGATCTGCTGGGCAAAGGAGAGTACTAAGAGCATCTTGAGGTGTAAATCAACCTGATCCACCAACTCGGTGCCTGAGCTGAAGTCATTTGACCTCTTGTGTCTCAGTCTTAGAAAATTGAACAAATGACTGATTCCCAAAATGAGGACCAGATGCTGCTACATTTTAGCAAAATCTTCCTGCTCCTGGAACTATTCTTACTTAGGAGGAACATTTCGCAGGCAGCACTATTTTGTGCCTTGAACGCAAGAGGATGAAAGCTCTTAGCAGAAGCATGACTGCAGATGGCAGGATAAGGCCCATGCTTTACACCAGAGCAGAATACAGCTATCACTATAATGCGATCATGCCTGGAATGTTCATAAACAACACGGCTTCTGGAGCAACATATGCTATAGGCGATAAATCGCAGTAGGTAGGTTTGTAAGTACTGTACCACTGCAGAGCAGTTAATTTACACAAGTTAAACACACACAAATTGAATGAGACATACTGGCACAGAGCATAGGATGCCAAACATCAAACATTAAACATTCCTAGAGTGACCATCAGCTCTGCTCCGCAGAAAGATTTCAGAAGAAACTGGAAGAGCTGATTTCCACTCCAAATTTACTGTGATTAGCCGTGCACTCAAGATACTCGTGTTGATATTTCAGGCTTTGCAAGGCACCACTATTTATTCTGTTTTCCAATGTCACCTTCACCTTTCTTTTCAGTGCATTTTAATAAACTTCAAGATCTTGACTAGAATTTGCAAGTTGAATTTTATCAGGACTGTATATGCCAGCACTAACTCAGAAAACTTGCATACACCAGTCTTACTGCAGGCTACCAGGAACACAACACTCTGTACACTGAATTATCCCATAGTTAAGACAGATCTTCTCAATATGGATTTAGTTTGTTATCTAGAATGATACCGTTACCCTCTAAGTAATAGTTTGCTACCAACTCAAGGCAAAACGCTCTGGAAATGATGTACATGAAAAAGCAGGAATCTCCAATGTCTAATGTGAAAACAGCTAACGCAGATACTCAACTTTCATCACAAAGGCATAAACCAACCCCAGCTGTGTCCATGCTGCTAGGCTAGGTCTGGTGATGTCCTGCTCATGAACCTCCAACCCAATGTTCCTGTGAGGTCAGGTATGTACAGAGGTAATTCCTTTGACTTTGAGGACCTCCTTGTAAAAGGGTAATACACTGAATTTGGGCATTTGGACTGTTATTGGAGCTTACTTTTGAAGTGGTTGTGGCCCTGTTCGTCTGATGTGCATTTCTTGGCAGCTTTGCTGGGCCTCCACTGAGAACTTCCCTCATGTATCTTCTTAGAGAGATCAGGTAGCTCAAACAAAGGAAAGATTAAAAAACACAGGATGGGATCCCTTGCGGTGCTGACGTTTTTCCCTCTCCTTTTTGGAAAAATTTTGCAAAAGGGCATGTTAGCCCAGGCTTCTCTCTTCTGCACCAGAGGCGGGTGGATTTGGCCCACAGCCTGGACTAGAAGTCAACTAATATGCCCCATCTTTTCTAAGCAGCTTATTTTCTGTCTTTGAATTCCTACATGACAAGCACACAAAGAGCATATTAAAGATTAATGCAAAATGCCCTGAAGATTGGAGCTTCCTGAAAGGCATCACGCAGCAGGTCTTCGTTAGCGCACGAGAGCAGATGGACACACCGCCGGGGGGCTGACAGCACATGCAACGCCTCTCCGCACTCTCTTCTCCAGCCTAATGCCTCTGAACTTCGTAAGCAGCCTCAAAACATCCATAAATGATTCAGAAGAAGATGGATTAATCAGAGGAGAGAAGTGTCGCTTGATGGATTGTGGGAGTCCTTAGACCTCTGTTCTGGTTCTTGTTTCACCACAAACTCAGGCTTCATCTGTCTGAGCTGGTCACAAAATGAAATTTATATGTTCAGTCCCTGAATTTCCAGCCCCTCCATCTTTATTCTCCTGGGAGTTTCTGCCTTTCCTCAGCAAAGCACCTCTGCATTTTCACATCTGACACCCACAGTCGTGTACACCTGTGGGATTCACAACCTTTCTCACTGGTGGGGTCTGGTCCAGGAGACAGTGTCCCCACAGGACAAATTTTGGCTGCCTCTTCTCAGGGCAGGAGGAAGGCTGCTGAGCAGTTGTTAAGTTTTCCTGGCTAAGAGCACGGCACCGAGATGATATGCCAGTTAAAAGCAGTGACTCTCTTCTTATTTTTTTTCCCTTTTCACCCCAAACTTGAAAGCAGCAATTTACATGCCTAGCATTTCAGAAATGTTTAAAATTAAAAAAACACTACCAAATAATGCTTCTAGTGCCCACACAATGTGACAGTGAACACTGCTGCTTAGCAAATTGGGCAAGAATCATTATATGTGATACAAGAACGTGAGTGTAACAACAGTGTTTTTACTTGCAGCTCCTGGAGACAGTAACAGCTTGCATAAAACATACTGGTGAGGCTGGCATGATTTAGGGATTACATCTTGAAACTAATGGGTGGAAATGTGCATGCAGTTACCAGAAGCTGTTGCTCTTCATCTCTTGACTCTTTTCCTTTTGGACATTTGCTTTCGTGTTGCATTTCTGGTGCTGACGCTGAGCTTTATACACAAAAAGTGAAATAGCTCAAATACTCTACATTCCTATCAGCAGTCACCTGATGTTGCTACACACCCATCTCTCTTCTCCAGGACGCAGCTGCCTCTATTGGACACGAACAGCCAAGAGAGAGCTGGGGAGCCAAACCCGCGGCTGTAGCGATGGTCGGCCAAACCCTGCCGCTGGCAGTAACCTTGCTGCCTGCCCCAAGCAGGTGCCTGTGCTCAACCCACTCCAGGTGCCACAAAACCAACACCTACAAACCAAATTGTTGCCCTTTTGCAGCCCGCGTGTACCTAACACCTTTCTGCTCTGCCTTCTCTTCATCCCTGTCTGCCAAAGGGGCTGACAAAAGGGCAGTCGCCCACCACCAGAGTCAGCAGCAGATGCTTGTGACACCCCTGAGACCTCTCTGGGGCTGGCTTGAGCCGTTGCTCCAGGTTACAGAGTGGAGGGACAGACAGCAAACCTTTTGTCAGAGCTGTCAGTGGGACCTGCCTCTCAGCTCCATGTCCTCTGCCTCCCTGCTGGGATCCGCTTCGTGTGGCATTCAGCCCCAGCACCGCCCAGCACCCTGCCTGATGCCACGAGCTCTCCATCCCTCTGCTCTGTGGTGATGCCCTGGAGCTGCAAACTCGGGCAATGCCTGGTTGTTTTCTGAACTTGGGTTGAGTTTCGTGGCAACTCCGCATCATCCAGCCATGCAATTTAGCCCGCAGCCTGTAGCACCACGCAAATTAATTTGTATTATCAAACGTTCAAAGGGGAACTTTTTTTGCAGAAGAACATGTTTCAAAACATCTAACAATCTCCACTTTCTTCAACGCAATGTTTTCCAAGTGGAGTTAAAAAAAAATACTTAGCCCAGCTTCCAGAAACACGCTACTCACCATAGAAACTATAAACTAAAACAACCCTACTGCAGCTCAGTGGAGCATTTTAGTTAAAGGTTGTTTGAGTAAGAGGGATATTTGCAAAACATCGCTGCTAATCCAGCCGTTTGCTGTGTGTGGAAGGGCTCCAGTCGGTTTCAGTGAAACTCCACCCATGCAGAGTAGGCAGCAGAACGAGGGACACGCTAAGCTCTTGCCTTTTTTACCAAAATAACCTGTCAGCAGCCATGTTTCAGTGTAAACTAATCAGGAATAAACATGGGATTGTTTCTCCATAGCAGTCTAACTGTTTTTTGCTCTCTGTCCCAGCAGAGCAGTTCAGGATTTGCTTCCACATCAGCTACGCTGTGTGACCATCACTGGCTGTGAGGTAGCCAAGGCTGGGCGTGAGTCATGGGGTAACCAACCTCTTGTGCTGCCCCAAACCAACTTATCCTGCTCTTTCCCCTGGTCAGTACTGGGAAAACTTCTGTGTCTTTCTTGGCACAGGTGGAAAATTATAGGAGTGCTCCAAGCAGGGTTTGTTAGCCTGCATCCTCTCTGCAAGCTGACTCTACTCCTACTCACACCAGCTCACCTGGCTGGAAGCGCCACCAAACTCACGCCAGAGGGGCTTGGGTGCACAGATGAGTGAAATGTTAACACCGGGTTCAAGCTCGCCTTAAGTCCACAACAAAGAGCACGTCCTTTGGACCAGATTTCTCTTTCTGAAGTCTTAGCCATTCCATTTAGCGCAGGTTGATTTATACCTACCCATCCTCTGTTTCCCATGAGAAGTCACAAGCTGAGTTTTAAAGGCAAACCTCTAAGTAAATTTATAGCCTGCATCAGGTTTTTCATCTTGGAAGAAGCAAAGCCATAAATTTCCCCTACAAGTGTTTCAAAAATCATCCCCTTTTTGATTCATTGTGCTTGAAAGTTTTTCTGAGCCAGAAAATGCAGACCTCTCTGGGATATTCATCTTGAAAGTTGAACAAAGGACTGAAGCATCATTTTGGGAGTCTGTTTAATACTCCAGAAGATGAGCAACTCAAATATGCAACCGCATATATTATCTTCCTTCTGACCGAGTGACAGCAGCCTCTCCATCACACAGACAAAAAGCACACGAATACACCAGTAGAGACCAGTGCTTAGGAATGTGAATGTTCAAGGTATCAAGTGCCTCTTTCAAGAAATGGAAACGGCTTTTGCAGAATTCATTACAAATTGAAGACACATGTATCTGTGCAGATGTTTGCAAAGGCTGGGTGGTCCAGGCACAAGGACCTCTGTGCTGTAGGATTGTCAGCTCCAGGTGTTCAAAAGTTCTACAATTGGTTTAAAATGACAAGATTTAAAAGGAGTGGATCTGGGCTCCCTAATTGCTTTTTGCAGCAGGGGAAGGGGAATGGTACTGCGTTTTCAATCATTTCTCTGCACCACAAAGGGCCGAGAACACCCTTTAGAAAATCCCCAAATGGAGATTCTCTGATAGTCTCATGACTCCAGCTGCTGGATTTCCAGAGAGAAAATGAGAGAATGTGATCTAATGAAGAATAAACCCTAAGTCAGTGATACTGTCTTGGAAGCCCACCTTCCCCTACCATTTCAAGCCGACTCTATGATGCTGGGCTGGTCTATCTGAGCTAAACCCTCACAGGGACATCAGCCCCAGGACCAGACTTCTGTGTATCCTGCAAACCAGTAGACTCACCAAAGGAGATGTGGAGGGTCCCCAGGAGGCACATGGGAAGATGTAGTCCCTGGGAAACTTATTACAGACAGCCTGATACGCATGGGGAAGCCCAAGTTATGCTGCAGGAAACCCTGAGGAAGGAGGTGGTACAAGTTCCACCTCTCCCAGCAACTTACACAACAATGTCGAGTGATGTTTGCCTCTGCTCAGCGCTTGCAGACAGGAGCCGTCTTGGGGCCACCCCAGCATTCCCCTTGTCCCAGCACAAGAGAGGGGCAGCCCTCGCCCGTTGGGAAAGGCATTTCAGGTCAGCTGGAAAGAGCACAGCTCAGAGGCTGGTATTTGGGGAGATTTGGGGAAAAGGGAAAGTGAGACTCCAGGATTCTAACCCTTGCTCTAGTGAATTCTCACTCCAAAATATTCTTTTAATCCACACTTATGTTCCAGCAGCAACCTACAGGGTCTTTCTCTTCCCTTCTCAGATGAACAGGAGTTTGACGTTGCATGCAAAGTGCAGTAGATTTTTGCTTTTTAAGGTGTTGAAAATAAACTGCAGCCTCACAACTCCCTAGTGCTTTACAGAGCAATCACCTCTGAGGCACGAAACGTGGACAAATCCCCCAGGCAGATGTGAAAATTCCTGAGGCTTCCTCGCATCCCACTGCATGCACCAGGCAGCTGAGCCCCCGCGTTTGCAAATGATGGCTTCATCCTTGCTGCCTCCTGGGGGAAACACCGAGCCGCTCAGGCAGGATGGGGAGCATGCCAGTCACCTTTTTCAACTCAGAAAAATTGCAGAATCATTTAGACTGGGCGGGATCTACAGACTTTAGTTGGTCCAACCCCTGCTCAAAGCACCTTTGGTGGTAGAGCAGGCTGCTCATGGCTACATACCACTGAATCTTGAACACCTTCAAAGATGGAATTGCCACATCCCCGCTGGGCTCCTGCTCTCCTGCTTGGCTACCCTCTTGGAAAAGTTTTTTTTTCCTTATGTCCTATCCCTTGAGACAATATGCGATTGTCACCTTCAGCCCTTTCACTGTGCACACCTGAGAAGGGTTTGCCGCCTTCTCCGTAACCACCCACTGGTGATTAGACAAGGCAGAGAGGAGATCTCCATTTAGCCTTCTGAGGATTGGAAAAGTGGGCTTAATAAAAAAGATGAACCACTGACCCAGGTCTGGTGCTCAGGACATCTTGGCTTAGTGACTTTGATGTACTTTAAGAAGGTAGAATGTACTTTTTAAAAGGTAAAATATATCTTAGAAGGTAGAATCTCTCATTAAGTAAGAATAAAGAGGTGTATAAAAGGTCACAAGGCCCTGTGAAACCAGACACTTGGTATAAACGATAAATGCCTTACTAATGAATATACACTTGAAGAAGAAGAGAAGGCTGATAATAAGGAACACCCCACCACAGGAGGCGCCGAAACCGGCTGAAAAACAGACAGCTGCTGGATAAGGCATAAAGTCAATAAAAGTTTTCAGTAACTGGGGTACAGGTAAAGGTGGCAGTGGGAGATCGTGACCACCAACTCAATTGGAGACTGAATTGGACTATTCCCCTCCGCCGGTGCTGGAGCATGCGCACGTCAATTAAAGGACCTTGTAACTTTAAACGAAAGCGGGAGACTGTACTAACCAATAGAAATCATTAAGATAAGGTACTAACCAATAATTATAATTAAGGGAGTGTATTTCTGTGTTTTGAATTGTATAAATACTCCTAAGGGTTTTTAGGCCAGTGTGCTAGCTTTGTGGATTACCACCCAGCACCCACCTCTGCAGAAATGACATAAATAGATAATACCTCTGCTCTGTGTGTATATTGGCATCTGCACACCGGGTAAATGACCCCACTTTGGGACAACAACTCCAACACCAGCCTCCCTGACACCATTGTGGAGGAACGTGGCCCCAAAGTGCCCAGCTCTCAAAGGAACAGTTCCTCCGTGTTCCTAGAGGAGGTCAGTTTCTCACTGCTACCATCCGGACACTTTGGAGGAGATTTTTTCCATGGGGTGATTACCTGCCATGAGGATCATGCTTGAAAATACAGGTGTTTCTTTGACACCTATATAGCAGTTCTTAAAAAATACATTGGATGTGACAGATGTGGAGCACATAGTCTGTGAGGTCTCTGTGCTTAACCTCTCCAGCCATTAACTTGACATTATAAGACTCCCTTTCTCTTACCTTTATCTGTCTTTTCCAGGAACATTTTCAAGGTCCTTGGGCAAGGGCCGTTTTTCCTGAGTCCATACAGAATTTAGCAAAGGAAACTCTGGTCCTATTTGGGTGTTGTGTGACGTAAACCACAGAAAGTCAGAAGTTGGGACGTTCTCTCCATGGTTGCTGCTGTAGCAGTGCTACCAGTGACTCACAAATCAATACGCTCCACTTCCACCGGGCTTTTCACGGGCAAAGGAGGTGTTTCCACAACGCAGATGTGGAGGAAGCCGTGGTGACAGTGCGTGTAGGAGTGGGGCTTTGCAGGCACCTCAGCTGCTCCTTGTCACACCAACTACATTGTGCACTGGCATTGCTGAAAAGCAGTAGAGGACAATAGCTATTGCTATTTTCTCCTGTTGGGACAAGTACCCCCTTGTTTAAAAATCCACACCTCTATGCACACCTACACAATACTCCAAATCATTGCAACATGTGGACTCAGATAATGTGAATAATATAAATACTCCTTTGTACTCGTTAAGAGACTTAAGCTCTCCCCTCCACACACCCACCCCTGTGTGCCTCTATATATCTGATAATATGGGATTGTAAAACGGTGCTGTTATTCCTCTGGGGTTTGATTATTTAACATTGTACTGAGCAAAGTTATCAGAGCAATCCTGGTGGACCAAAATAACTCTTTGTTTCTGAGGTGGTGGTTGCAAAATGGGAGCCAAAAATAGCTGTTGGCCTGGTTGACTTGAAATATTGCTGACCTTTCAGCACACCCAGCAGAGTCCACCAGCGTAGCAATCCCTTTGCTCTGGGTGTGCAGGGGGAGCCACCCTCCACTCATCTCTTCCATTTGACCCCTACTAAACTGGGATCCAGACCCATTTGCTTTCAGTCCCCTTGGGTCGTGTGCTGAAGGGGGGAGATTTTTCAGCCCCACGTGGGAAGACAGTCTGGTCTTCCAGGAGAAGAGAAGTCTGTAAGAACACGCCACCACCTGCCCCATTTCTGTGACTATTTTAGGTGACACAGAGCCAGTCACAACTGTAAATGTCTTTTGAACTGTTTCCTCGTCCATGCGTGGAGGCAGACCTGGACCTGGGTGCCAGATGGGAGCCAGGAGCTCATTCCTGGTTCTGCTCTGGCAGGGTGTCCATCTTTCTGACCTGTGTGCCCTCTTTTCCTCCCTGGTTTGCACTTCTCCATCCTGCTCAGGGCTTTTCTGGCCAATGCACTGATAAACACGTTACACCCCTGAAGAGGCAAGGTGTGTTAGGTGTTTGTCAAAGCTTATATCCATGAAGCCCCAATCTCTACAACTAATTTCTTCCTCTATAACCAGCCTTCCAACTCTTCTGGTTCCCCTATGGCTTAAGAGACTCCCTTGATCAGGGACCATTTTATCCACACTGAACCTACAGTCTCACACCAAAGGAAAAGGACTTAAGAAATTCCTGCATGGGTCTCATGCCCCCTTCTCTTCAGCCATGCAGATGACTGTGAGAGAGGTGCCTCCTGCTCATCTCTGCTCCTTCCCACAGTGTTTCCTGTCAACCATTACTCCTTCTCTGCCTCTCACCCCTTAGCTGAGAGAAAAAACCCAGGGCACACAGGAATGAAGGCACCACATAAATCAGGGAGCCAACTGAACGCACAGATGCATCAGGAGCAAGTTCAGACAATAGCCAGAGAAAAGGGGACATGTGCTCTTTGTCCAGGGGTCTGTTCCTGCCTTGACCCATGGCACCACCAGTCCAAGAGGCACAGAAGACTCTGCCGGTCTGACTGAGTCACTGTCAGAAGAGAAGCCTTGTGAGAAGCAGCTCCAACTTTTCCCTAACCACCCTTCCTTGGCTTGCCACAAGGCATGCTGCTTGGTTTGCAGGATACAAAGTGATATAAGACAGGACATCAAGCAAAAATCTCTTTGCTGGCCACGTTTGAAGAAAACATCTGCTCATGTTGGATCTTGAAGGGAAGCTCCAGACGATGTAGACTAGACCCAGAGCTCTCGTGATGTGCAGAAGTGGCTGCAGGGAACTGAGAGTGCAACGCTGCTTTGACAGTCACAAGGCAACCTTCCCTGCGGTGCACTGAGCTCATGGAAAGCAGAGACTCCCAAGGCATTCAGCCGTGAAATTCCTGCAAGCCTTTCCTGTGCAAACTGTGACTTTTTTGAAGGTTCACACGTTTAGCTCCGTTTAGGGGGAATTTTCACAGAGAAGTGCGGCCTTGATACGACACAACCACCAAATTTCAAATTGCTCCTGCAATCGTTTCATAAAATGGGCAAAACAATACACTTTTTTTTTATGCTTATGCTCAGAAACTGCTACTTTAGGTTAACATTTTTATGTATATGGTAAATATGAATTTACCTGGCTGAGTCAGAATGCTCTTAATGTTACATTTCAGGCCAAACAGGAAAGTGCTGCAAACTGAAGGGAAAAAATGTTCTTGTAATCGGAAGCACCAGGCAAGCAGCTTGAGTAACAGGCAGCGTTAGCAGGACGGCCCGTAGCAGAATGCTGATGGGCCTTTCCCAAAAGACAACGCTGTCTTTAGCAAAAGTATTGCTAAACGTGCTGTAGGAGTACAAGAGAAATGGAAAAAGGATAAACCTGTAAATATTAATAAATTCTACTGATTTGGATAATATTTACTCCTCCTGTAATACTGCAAGGAGTGCACAGGTACTGGTCAGACACTGTGAAAAATACCTTACCGTAAACCTGCTGGGAAGGGACTACTCCTACTTTTTAAATTAGTTTCTAACGGTGTTGGGATCAGACTGATTGTTCCTTGCCAGCAACAACCCCACCAGCCTACCGCAAATTCATTTTTATGTAAAAGAGACAAAACCTGGGGGAAGAGAGGGTGGAAGCAGAAAGGGCTCAGCATCTAACCTTTGAAACTCAGCCAGTTTTAAACCTGGTTTGATTCACGCCGGCGCAGTGCATCACCATGGCAAAGTCGTTACTCCCCGCCTGACACCCCTGCTGACACCAGGAGGTATTTTGCTTGCAGAACATGAGCAGGAATGTGCAGCAGATAGATACTTCACCATAGACTGGATCTTCCTTTAACCCTTTCGGTGGTTATGACAAATTCTTGCTTTACTGCTTTGATCACAAGTTATCGTCAGGAATTATCCTCAGAAGAATCCGGCTCAGGCAGCATCGATCTCAGATTTGACCTGCTTGTCTTTTGTTTCTTCACATCCTTATTTTATCATTCTTCAAAGACAAGTGTATTTTCTCTCTAACAAGACCATCTCGTAGAGGGTTAGCATGCAAAGGGCAGATTACTGTAGAATCGAGAGCAAAGCGCTTTGGGACACTTGTGCAAATTGCAGCTGAAGCAGATGATATTTAAACAGAAAGTCTGGGCACAATTAGGAGGGGAAGAGGGAAGCCACAGAGGACCTGGAAGGCAGACCGACAAGATCTTGTAGCCTTGGCAACACCTTCTCCTGATTGCCCACATCAAATGCGGAGGATAGGGCATGAAGGAGGTTGCTAATCAAGTGCCATCTTTGACGATCTTTTTCCTTTCTGCCATTCTGCTCTGAAGGGCTCCTGCCTTTCTCCCAGCCCATGGAGAAGCAGTGCGGATTTGCCTGGAGGAGCAGTGAGCAGCTTAACTACCAGAATAAATAACTCAAGACCTCCAAGGAGCTGCACGAAATCGTGCCGATGGCAGGACGGAAACATAAAGGACACACAAACCAATGTTTTCAGACGTAAATGTGGTCAGGTAGGGCTTTCTCTCTGCAGACCTTGTTTGCTCACTCCCTGACCCATGGTGACATGCCATGGCAGCACACTGGTACTTGGCCACCAGCTGAGCTGGAACCAGCAGCCCTCACAAGCAGACATACCGTGCACCAGCAGCTGGGCAGAGGGGCTGCTGCCAGACCTGCTGCTCAGGCATCGGCGGGCTGGAAAGCTGGAAATAACAAACCAGGGTGAGCTTTGCCTTCAGCAGCTGCCTAGGGAGGGACAGAAATAGCCTACTGAAGGTCTCAGGCCTTATTATCTCCAAGCACATTCAAACACTGTGATTTCCTAAGAGAGCTGGCCCCAAAATACGCACGCAGCAAAGCAGAGTCAAGATCCTTTTAGTGCTTTTGGTAAAATTGATGGTTGAGATATGGAGCAAGCTCTTGGAAAACAGGTAAAAAGGAGTCCGGAGAGGGCAGGCATCCGGGCAGGCAGGTCCCTGCGTTTACTTCAACATTTTGCACACACCATTTGTAGTCAATGGAAAAAAACAGCGTTTCTAGAGGAAGATCCAGCTCATCTTCAAGTAGATGTTTAACATGAAGGGAAACAAAGAGGCTCACTACATAAGATGCAAAGAAAACTACATGCAAAACTTGTGACATCGGGGGTTTAAGGGATTTCCGAGAAAACTGAAAAGAACGCAGAAATATTTTCTCTCTGCCCTCTCTGGTATAATCACCTTGGGCATTAAATGGAAAAAACCATTCATTTAGATGACAGAAAGACGCAATTTTTAATTTGACATCTCTAAATTTCAGAATAAAACCTTCTGCATCACCTGCCAACTTAGCTAAAACATGCAGCTTCAGTATTTTACCTACAAAAGTGTTTCTAGGGCTTTGTCTGCTAAAGAAAGCAGTGGATAAACAACCTGAACTCTACCGTAAGCAATTCTCATTACCCTGGGATTGTAGGAGGAGTAAATAAACAAGGAAGATCTACTGCAAGGGTTCAGGGGAAAAAATGGGTAAATAAGGAGCTGAAAAATTGAAAGAAAAACAGAAAGATTTTATTCTTTTCAAAATGCTCCTCAACTTACACAATTCTGTTGAAGGGGATGTGGATTTGGGTCCCTTTTGCAGGCTGCAGTCCCTGCAGGACTGAGCAGCCACCGCTCCTCGCCTCTGCTCTGGTGCATATGGTCCAGAATCTTCTGGCCAGCACAAGGATAAACCTCCTGCATGACATTTCCCCGTACATTTGTCTTTCCTCCTTCAGTGACATCTGCCCCGATCTGCTCCTCTTGCCCCATAAGCAGCACTTTATCACCAGCATAGATGACCACATGGTGCATCCACAAGTCCTAAACGGGGAATCTTGGTTGGCATCTGAGCTCTGCTCTTCACTTGCACTTTGGTCTCACCGTTTAGGACTCTCCTGCTGCTCAGTTTTACATGGGCCTTACAGTGGCTGGGGGATGCTCTGAGCGCACCTGCAACACCCCAATGCTTTAATGCTGGAGCCACACACAGCTTCAAACAAAGCCTTTAAACCTTTTCTAAGAGCCAATATGGTTGTAAACAACTTTTTTCCCCTCCCATTATGGACCATTGACACAGCTGTTCTCTTTCATCACGCAGCCTATGGAGCAAAAGTATGATTTCAACATGAAAAGGACAATAATAATTTTTTCTCCGCTCCTCACTAAACTGCTCTCCTATGCTAATGGCCTGCAGTGTTAAATTTGAACAAGTGTCAGCGCTCGCGGTGTCTGGAGCTTGGAAGATGCAGGGATCCCTCCACAGACAGCGAGGAAGGTGATGGGCAGGACAGCATGGGAGCAGGGGCAGAGGAGGAAAGGCTGGGAATAGCTCTGGCAGCTCAGGGCCTGTCTCTACATGGCTTTGTGTGGCTTAAAATCCAGGGGGGAACCAGGGAGTCGTGCGAGCGGACTCTCACGGTCCCTGTGTCCAGCTTGACCTGGGAAGTCAGCTTCCTCCCTGGCAACAGCAGCCTGGGTCTGTCTATGTGGGAATAGGATAAGAACATGAGGAATATCAAAAAAAGGTGCTTCGTTAAGAAGAGGAGTTGCACGCAGACCTACGCCGAAGCAGCGACCCAGGCAGCTCGCAGCTGACAGTTACTCCTGTGAGGCCAAGCTGCAGCTCTGCTTCTGCAGATCCAAGAGGCCCTGTGCATCCCGCTCTGCCTTCACTCTCCCAGCACCTCCCTGGCAGAGAGCATCCCTTCGTTCCTGGGGCACCTGCACGGTCATACCCAGCGCAACATCCGTGTCCCTGTCCCCAAAGCAGGATGACACCCTGGATGCCCTGGGACCCACAGCAGGGCTGAGTTGGCACCATTTTCTGGATATCTTATCAGACTTTTTATTTTTAAAACAGGAGAAGAATATTTCTCTTTGCCTGTGTCGGGAGCGTTCTGGGTGGGTTTGCAGTGCTGCTTCTGGGAGAGCATCCAACGTCCTCTGCCGTGTTTGGAAAGGGTGGCTCCCGCCCCACCGCCAGGCCTGCCGTTGATGACATTGGCAGCTGCGGCAGATTTGGCCCATGGACCTTGCTCTCCTGGTTGGTTTTCATCCCATCTCTCGTGTTTTTTTCCACCCGGCCTCCTCCCTCCGGGACGAAGATAAATGTCTCTCTGGCTGCTCCTTGCGGTTGCCCTCGCTGTCCCCCGTGGCAGCCGGTGCCACGCATGCATCCCCGGGTGCAAGCGGAGCTGCTGGAGCCATCATGGCCCCTGTTTTCCAGCACAGCAGCCAGCTGTGGGACGCAACCTGAAACCCTGCAGGAAGCTCACGCCTGTTCCCATCCCCTGTTAGCCGGGAGTCGCCTGGTTTTAGCAGCTTTCTGCACCGCGGTGCTGTGAAGGTAAAGAACAGCCTCTCCCCAGCTCCAGGACTGGTCCAGGAGCCCACATCTCCCCAGTTGTAATAGTGTGAAAACACTGATTAACCAGAGGTTCTCAGCAGCAAGAACAGCCCCATCCAGGCAGGGAGAGAGCATCCCTACGGCTCTGGGAGAAGGCAGAGAGCAAACGCCGGTAAGGTGACCTGCAGCCTGCCCAGGAGAAGGAGCAGTGGGGAAGGATGGAGATGCTCTCCCTGCAGGCACACGGAAGTGAGGAAAACCAGAAAAAGTGGGTTAGGTCCTACATGGATGGCTCTGCAAGCCCCCCTCTCCATGACAGCATGAACATCCTCCCTCTAGCTACAGACTGATGCTGTGCCCAAGCACGGGCTGTCCGAGCGAGCCCTGAGCACGTCCGTGCCGGTGGCAGAAGTGGCCTTGCAGTCTGGCTGCCCACAGGGCTCCTGGCCACCTTGAAAAGACCAGTCCCCACTGGTGCCGGTGTCTTTTGTGGTGGCCCAGCCTCGAGTCAGACAAATCTTCAAGGGACCCTCCTGGCCCTTTTCCCCACCCTGAGCTCTGCAAATAAACCAAAATTCAAGACCCAGGTGCTGTGAGCAGAAGAGAACAAAGAACGCTTCGGCGCAGAGAAGAATCAAAATGAATGAGGATAAAAGTAAATGGTGTTTGCAATTCGGACAGCTGCTGTGAAGACGGTTTTCCTCCCCAGGCTTCCCCAGCCTGGCAGCTGTGTCTCCCTGCACGGGGACCAGCCCTTTTTGGGGACCAGCTCTCTCTCTCTCCATCACCTCCAAGGCCGGGCTGCGTGCCACCCCTGCCCATACCAAGCAAACCGAGAGCTTTCTGCTGTCTCATCCCTCATAGGCTTTATAGGAATATACCGTAGGAACAGACATCTCCCTGGGAAAAGACCATAAATCATCTGTCATATCTTTGCTGCACCTCAGCACAGATTTAGCCTGATACCTGCCGGTGGCTGAGCCCCCTCACCAGCGTTAGCAGTTACCTCTGTTACCTGCTGCTTTGAAACCACCGAATTCTCAGACATTTGCACTTTCATTTTTCAGCCAGCTTCCTTCTGTCCCTGGTTTGGTGCTCAAACCTGCACTGATGTTTATTTCAAAGAGGTGAAATCAGCATTGCTGTCCCCCCTCTTGGGCAGCCACTTCTCCGCATCTTTCAGATGATGCACTGTTGGGGTGAACACGACTGCTCGGAGCAGCTCAGTGCCTCCGGGCTCGTTCCTGTCTGTGCAACACCGAAAGTCCCAAATCTGTCCTTTAGAATCGTGGAGGTGGCTGAAAAAAACTCGAGGTATGGTACACTGGGTGTGACTCAAAAATACATTTAAGTTCTCTTTAATTTGATGTTTTGGTTTCTGTGCGGTTAGGAGCAGTGCTTTATATTTTATACAACTCTGACAGCTGGAAACTTCTTTTTCATTTAAATGGAAGTGAAGCTTCTGCATCTAGGAATTGGGGTTTTAAGAATACAATAAATATGAAAATCACAAGACTTAGGAATATTCTCATTGGTAACAGCCTTTTTCTGAGAATACCAAATGTTTGGGTAGCCAAAGGCCAGGTTATGAGATCTGTGTAACGAAGGCATCACCTTACTCACAAAAACACATACGTCTTTCATTATTCCCTTTTGTGTGCCAGTTGGAAGGATGCTCTTGTAAGGGAGATACTTACCTGGATTGCTCAACAGCGCAGGATTTCATTCCCAGCTCCACTGCAGATTTTCTCCCTGAGCTCAGGAAACTGATGTTCAAACTCTCTCTGCTTCAGTTTCCCCATTTGAAAACTAAGGCAACTAGTAATCTCTCAAGATGGCTAAGGCTCTAAAACTATGCCTTATTTTATTCAAGTTTCCAAAGAACTTAGAAAATGTCACACAGACAAAGCATAAATTACAAAGCATTTTTTTTCATATGAACTTTGTCTTCAATGAAGCTCTTCTTTGACTCACTGTCCTTAAATGACACTGGCATGTTCCTTCCTTCGTGCCTTTAATTGCTTCAATATTTCGTAACTACAAGACTTAGAAAAATTAATTAAAATGTAAATTAAATGATAGCTTGTGGGAAGATTGCAATTACCATGATTTCATCTTTCACTGTTACATCCCATGGTACCAACAGGTCTGTGCAACAGGTGTGCCAATTAATAGCAGGCGATAGAGATGTCTGCAGTCACTTGCCTCCCAGTGCTTCAGTAAATGTTGTCTAGCACAATTACTATACAAGTACCAATCTCGAGTCTCCAGCTCCATCAGACTGAGAGGCGAGAGACTGAGATCTTCATTCAGCAAGAAGAGAAAGAGAAACATGCCCAAAACAGTGGACAAACCTTTAAGAAACCTTACAAATTATTTTCCACATGGTAAACAGATGGTTGCTGAAATAGTTAAATGAAGCAGCATATTTAAAGTTTTATTTTGTCACCATACCTTCACCTCAGTCTAGCTGAGCATGGCTCATCCTTTCCATTATATCTGTGTATTTAGAGCTGTTGAGTTCAACATGTCTTTAGGCTGAAATTACCGAGTATCAAAAAGAATGTCCGTAATTAACTTGATTATACCAAATCTGAAAACAGAGTTGGGGGAGTCATGTTTTTTCTTGCTTACCTAGAAATGGAAAATAAAATACTTCTAACAGGGACACAAAAAAAAATCACCACGGCATTTCCACTGACTCTCAAATAAGTGCAGTTTATCGACAGTCATCACAAAACCCAACAGTCTTTTCGAAAAAAGGTGGTGGAAACTCAAGTCGTTTAGCGTCAGAAAATCCCAGAGCTTGTGATCTTCACTGTCTGACAAGCCAGAGGAACAGCCGCAGCGCTGTCAGCGTGTCTTCATCAGGGCAATAGCCGCGGCAAAGGGGAGTGTTTTCACACAGAGCTGGCTGGAGACCGAGCATAGGGATTTCTGGACCCACTGTTTCTCTGGGTGAGGCTGGCAGGGACCTCTGGAGACCATCTCTCCAAGCCCCTGTGCAGGGCAGGGTCACTAAAAGCAGGTTGCTCAGGGCTGTGCCCAGACAGGTTTTGCATATCTCCGAGGATGGAGACACCCCAGCCTCCCTGAGCAACCTCTTCTGGTGTTCAGCCACAGCCAAGGCTGAGCTTAGGAGAGAGTGGGATGAAGCAGATGCCTTGTGTGCAAGACAACTTTTGACAGAAATGTATGAATACAGAGTTAAAATTTCCTGTTTGTGTGTTGTGGAAAAATTGAGGTTCTGACTGCAACATGGGCGCTGAAGGAAACACACTGTCCTGGAAACACAATAGTGAATCTACAGGAGGTGGAGGTACAGCTTCTGGTCATGCTGTGAAAGACTGTAGAGAAATAAGGAGGCAGAATATCCAACAGAGGAAAAACTGGGTGAGTCATATATTTTAGGGAATGATGGTCTACCAAGACTGTGTTGGGCCCCTACTGCAAATTCTTCTGATCATGGACAAATATTGTCGTAATGATACCAGGCAGAGACACGCTGAAAGAGTCGTATCAGTATGGGAGGCTCTACTGCCCCAGCAGCAGACTAGAAAGTAAGTGCAGTTGGTGATGATATTTCTGACTGTCACAGCTCAGAAACCAATGAGGACGGCCAAGAATCAGGCTGAGTTAAACTTTGTGCAGGAAATAATAATACAGAGGTCGTCCAGGCACATAAACAAAAGGACAATGAGGATGGAGCTGTTCTGTTATGTGGTGAGAGCGTGGTAGATTGAAGGTAACTGAGGTATCGCCCCAAAACCAAGCAAATGCTTTGCTTGAGTGAGAACATTGATGCTGAAAATAACAGAGAAGGTGGGCTAGGTGATGGGAATAAAGACAACAAAATGAAAATCATACCTAAAGTAAAAGCATAATTCTAAGATTTTGTTGTGTTAGAGTCAGCAAATGTAGTGGGAGGAATGGACAGAGAATAAGAACAAATAATCTCCACTGGAGCCTTCTGGCACGCAAAATCATTGTCCTAGTAGCAAGGCTCCTCAGGGAAGCCGGGGCAGTCACACTGGACTAGGCAAGAGCAAATGTAGCACACACGTGCCAGGATAGTATGAAAGGCTTTAGAACACATTCTGAAAGGAACAGTTAAATACAGGGATAAAAAGGGATAAAAATGAAATAAAATTATTTTACTTAACACTGGGACAAACTAACCTGACCTCTCCCATTTGTGCAAGATTTTCCAGCTATACATTTCATCAGGCTGGAGAGCAGCCTTACAGAATCACACAAAAAATACAGAAAATGTTTAGGGCAGACAGAAATCAGCAGAAGAAAAGAAAGGCCATTTTTCTTGAAAGATAATTCCTTCCAAGCTGTGCCAATCCACCACAGAAATAATCCCCACTTTTAAAATTGCCTGAAAACAGACTTGTCTTCATTTATGTTTCCTGTACTATTGCAGTGCAACAGCATTATTGGAGTATCCCGGGTCCCACTGCCCAGGTTTGCAAGAGAATCTGAAAAGAGGAAGATACCCTCTTTATGGACGTTTATCTGAGCACAGATGAGAGGACTAGAAGGGATAACACATGGATATGCTCAGTCATGGTTTTTCGAGAAGGCTACGGAGGTCATCATCAGTGATGTACCCCTTGAAGGAGAACAGGCACCAGCTTTTCTCCCTTGAGGGCTATGAAGGACCTTGCAAGGGAAGCCAGGCAGGTCAGATGCAGTGGCACAGAGAAGGGGGAGGCACGGGAAGGATGCCAAGGGAGTGGCATACTCAAAGCAGTGGTGAGGTCGGTGATCTTTGCAGCAGCAGCAGTGCAGATGTCCAGACCAGACAACAGACCAGTTGCCCAGATCAAGCAGAAGGGGGCTTGCAAGGAGCAAAACACAAAACATCAGTGTCTGGGCAGGAGCTTTGGTCCTAGAATGGCTAGATGCACCCTTTTGTAGAGATGTAATGTGAGAAGAAAATCCAGAAGTTTTAGTCGTGACCTGGATGCTGGGGCCAAAAGAGATCAGCAGCAAAGACAATGCCGTCTTGGCCACGGCCTCTGTGGAGACAGGATGTTAGAGAGATTGCTAAAGCAACTTAACAAGTACTTGGTTAAGCACAAGAGGAGACAAAGAAATCCGACCTAGGAAGGCACGCATTTCAGCTAGGCAGTCATTTCAAGTGGCGAGAAACTGAAGAGGCCTCTCAAGAGCCAATGGTTGTTGTGTAATAACAGCACGATTTGGCCAAGTAGGATTAGTTATTATCATCTTTTATCTGTCTCTGTATAGAACATTTTTGCTGTGAATTGTGAAAGCTTTGGTGCAATAAGCTTTCCCTGATTTCTTTATTTGGTACTGGGGAAGAGGCTGAAGCTGAAAGTACAAACAGGCTCATAAAATGCAGTAGCCAGTCTACGGCAAACAGCTCGCTCAAACAGTATAAAACCCCGTGTGCCTTCCCCTGCTGCAGAGAGCCACCGGAGCAGTGCCAGGCCACTCTGGAGACATTTACTCTTGTGCTGCCGCTGCACCAAATTGCTCCATGTAATAGCACTGAGGGGTTCAACCAGACCTACCACCTACGGCGAGGTGTTAATGTGTAAGGAGACAACATTAGGCCAAATAGTCATTGGGAAATAAGACTGAACACGTCTTAGGGAACACCTATTGCAGGAATACTGGGTCAAAGTGAAGGATGATGGACTGCAGGGGCTACCAGCAGAGCTCACCTGGGGACCGATGTCTGGGGACATGGGCTGGGTCAGGAGGTGGCTCTGTGCAAAACACCATTCCCACGGCCACACACACAGCTCCGCGCCCCGGCACTCGCAGGGCACAAAGAGGAAAGCTGCCGTATTTATGCACTCCCATCTGAGCAAAACGAGGCCTTCAAAGAAGCTGAGAGTGAGTTAGGGTAAAACCCCGGAGATGTTCCTTTCCCTCTCTGGGATAAATCCAGGATAAATCCTCACCCCCGCATGCGAGGAGCTGCCTCCTTGCTTTCTGTTTTGCCAAACAAGGATGGCATTTCCAATCGGAAGGAGGATGGGGCTTTGTAGTTTGCTTTTTTTAAGAGCATAGACAGGCCTTGGTCCAAACCGGCACAGCTTTCAATGAATCTTGGAATGTAGCTTCTCAGTTCACATCCATCTTATATTTTTAACCAGAAAATGTTTCTAGTTAAGCTACCCTCTAAACAGCAACCAAGGAATGAAAAAGAAGAAAAATAACCTATAAATGGCCTCTCCCTGAGACTGTGGAAGTGTAGAGAGCATGGGGATGTGGAGAAATATTCCTCAGAGACACCATCCTGAGAAACTGGGACCTACCGCAGTGCAGCCCATCCCACCGTGCTGCACTGGTGCAAACTGGGACATCGCAAATTCGAACTTCTGTTTCAAGGTGGCAAGGCTGGGCGGGGGGGGGGGGGCGCTGAAATCCTGTCCCCCCTACAGTCACCCTTGCGGCTTGGACAGAGCGGTCAGTGCTCCCTGTGGGAGCGTGGGTTGTACCTACAGCCGCCGCCTGTAGTGCAGGGTACGCAGGCAGCTCTCGCCGTGTTCCCAGCGGGTCTCCCAGAACAAACCCTCACTGTCTCCGGGTGCACAAGTCTGCATGTGGAAAACCAGCGTTTGTGCCATGGTGCTACCTATGTATGCTGCAATTTGTCCGGTTCCTGCAGTCAAACAAGCCTATTTTTGTAGGGCTGATGAAAGCACGGCCCATAATTACTGCCTCCGGCAGGGAGTGGGATTATCTAGCGGATGAGATTAGCAGCCCTGTTGCTCTTGGGGATGACAGGTTGGCCGGCTGAACTCCAGTCAGCAGTCCAGCTCTGAGTCGCATTTTGTGCCCTCTCCAAAAGTAATAGTGCTGTTTTTTAAATTTATAGAAGAGTTTATGGCTTTTACTTTTGTAATCAGTTCCTTCTTGGCTCTTCGCATGAAACTTTGAAAGAAAAAAAAAAAGGCTAAAGATTGGCTTTTATACTGTGGTATGGTCGCTGAAAACCCGTAGTGCTGCTATGGTGTGAAAATGATGTATTTAGTCCTACAGAGATGGGAGAGAAAAGGAGAGTATTCCTGAGACATGTCTCTCCATCATAGGCACCCCCTTGGGAAGCAGAACCAGACTGAGGAGATACAGCCCATCAGAGGAACCTGGTCAGGGCAAAGAAAGGGGAAAATATCCACCCTTTTCAAATTGTAAACGTGTTTATGCATTGACATGTCCGAGCAGAACATCTCCTTTTCCCCACCTTTTAATGCATTTTGCTTTTACATTGCTCTCCCTACTTCCCTCTTGCTTCCTCTTGGCCATTAAGTGACATTAATTTTATTTTTTTCTTAACTAGGACTCTCCTACTTGTGTCCCTGCACAAGAACGGCTCCAGACACGTCCTAGAAAAATGAGCATTTTTGTTTTCACAGTTCTTTTTTCCCCTCATTCTCTAACTTCTCCAAATTGAAGTTTTGAAAGGTTAGAGAGTGGAAAAAGGAAGATTTGGAAAGCGTATCTGAACATTGTACTTTCCCTGGCAAGCAGATGGGGGAAAAGTGGAGGGGAGGTGGTGATGAGAGTAGGGAGTGGAAAAGAAAAACCTGACTAAAAGGGAAAAAAAAAAGAAAAAAAGAATTTTTTATTTTGAAAATTGACAAGTGGAGACAAAATCAATATTTTCACATTTCCTGAAATTTCTTATGAAATGTCTGTTTTGCCAAAAGTGAAACTTTCCCATGACTTCCCTCCCTCTTGCCACAGTAAAGTGCATTCCCATTGAAAAACATACATTCATCAAGTTTGGGATAATATACAAAACAAAATTATGCTGGGAACATCATGGGATATATAAACAAAACAATGCTGGAGCGCTGTGCCCAGCGAAGGGGGTGGGCAAAGTGGTGAGCTGGGCTGCTGCCATGCCCACAGGAGAGCTGGCCGGGACAGCAGGCGTGCTGGTCACCAGCGCCGGCGGGCTCACAGCTTCACTAGCCATGTTGGTGATGCTGTGGTCCCCTACATTGGGGAACAGCCTTCAGTAACCAGACAGCTATGATTAAGGGGCACAACAGTACTCAACGATTGTACTCAACTGTACTCAGTGATCAGTCACTCACGGTGAAACTGGGGGTATTTACAGTCTCAAAGACATCTTTGCAGGGTCCTGCATCCTTCAGTATCTTCATCACTAATATTAATAAAGGGATAGAAAAGATGTTTATTATATTCATAAATAGCTTCAGCATGGGCCAGGCTGCTCCGTGCTGGATCACAGGTGAATGTAAAGTAATCTCAAAAAGTCAGAGAAATATTGAGAAAAAAGGTAGGATGAAATTCGATGAGGACAAATTCAAAGTCCCAGCTGTAGGAAGGAGCAGGCATTCATGTTAAGGGGAGATAAGACACTCGTTCGGTAGCAGATGGGTAGGAATGGATCTGAAGGTTTTAGTGGGTCACAACTTGATCGCGAATCAACATTGCTGTTGCAAAACAAAGACCATACTGTGACATACAAACGGGATTGCTGCTGACAAGACACATGGAGTAATTCTAGTCTGTCCAACACCGGTAAGATTTTAGCTTGAGCTACTGCGTTCAGTTTGGAGGCAAATTAAGGAAGTCATGAGCTTGCCGGAGGGAGTTCAGAGGAGACAACAGCTGGGTGAGCAAGGACCCATAAACACAAGTTGCGTGGGGAGGTCAGAAAAAATGGGTGTGCTCTGCCTGGAGAAGAGAGAATTAATTCAAAGGACATAAAGAAAAGAAGAAATATAATTTTCCCCATTTCTACTGTGAGTAGGACAAAAATAATGTGCATAAGTTACAGCAAGAGAGGTTCAGACAAAACCTGGCAGAGCTTTGGGTTGGTGGAAGCAGTGAAACACTAGAGCTGCTGAGCCGACCATATGGGTCTCTGTCTGTGGACATTTAAGAATAGATTGGACAAGTACCTTGAGAAATAGCACAGGTACGTCACCTGAGACAACACCTTGTCAGTGCCCTTCCACCCAGTTCCCTGTGATTTTTAGGACAGGTGTCTTAATGCTTCAGCAAATGACGATTTTTAAAAATAGCTCCCAAAAGGCTCAGAGCTTCCTGAAGATGCCCAAACCTTCTCTGTTTCTGCAAGCTTTTCCCACTGCCTCGTATTTCCACTGGCTTCAGTGAAACGAGGGCTTGCCGGCCGCAGCTCTTGGACCACATCAATGACTGCTCACAGTCAAACATTTAATTTACCTCCCAGCCACACTCAGAGGCTCTGGATTGAACAGCTATTTTTAAAGCCACCATCCTGCCACATTGGAACATTTGCTCGGCAGTAGAGAGTGTGCTCGAAGAAATAATGACTGCCTTTTTATCCAAAGACTATTATAGCTAATGTTTAAAGTTCACTAAAAAACATGTTTCTGTATATTTGTATGGAAGGTATATTTAAGGCAAACCTCCCTCAAACTCTACTCAATAAGCAAAGAGCACACAGCAATACTCCACTCTTGACATTTTAAAAAGCCCTCTGATGTTCTTTTCTTCCTTTAACAATAGGGCCAATTTTCCCTTTCCTGGCTGCCAGCCTGCCCTCGCTTTTTCTTTTAGCACCTCTTGAAATTACCTTGACCTCACCTTTAAGCACACTCTTCTCCAGGACACTGAGCTCAGACTGGTGGGAGGTGTTGCTGATGGAGGAATGAGAGATCAGACATTAGCGTAAGGGTGAGAATATTGTCAGCACTCACCATTTTTCTCTAATGAGGACCCAGCAACCCCCTGGGGCCACCATTAATATTGATCATGGGTCTTGCCTCTGCCCTGTTGCTTCCCAGGGCTGCAAATCTCCCATGCTTTCTGGCCACTGTTCTCCACGAAGGACTGACTGACTGCCATGCAAGCACCTGTGTTTGGGAGGGGAAAGCAAATGGACCAGGTTCAATCTAAGCCTCTTCCCAGCCATCATCTTCATGACACAGCTCGGTCTCTTCTGTTTTACTGCTGACTTGACAGAGACGGGTGCTGGCTGCTGCTGCCACACACTCACCCTCACCAGACGGGAGGTAGCCGCCTCTCATGGCTGGAAAATAAGCAATCTTCTCACTTAGAAGTTTAAACACCACCAGGGGAAAAAAAAAAAAAATGAGCCTCCCCCAATAAAAATATCGAAAAAAGTCCTCCCCTGAAAAAAGTCGTCTACTAAGAGGAGCCCAAAACTGTGAGTGTGTCTGTGCTGGAGGAGTTGTGTTCCCAATTCACAAGCATGGGACCAGCACAGATCTCCAGTTGTGGCTCTCTCACTTTACTCCAGGTTTGCTACAGGTTTGTCACTGCCCAGGGACACCTGGGTGACAGATCAGGTCAATGGGCTTTGAGACCAGGAGCAAACAGCCATACTCTACCCGTAACTGCTTCAGTAAAACATGGCAATGAGGACATCTGCTCATCAGTAAGCCCTACCGCATCTAAAAAAAAAAAAAAAAAAAAGGCTCCTGAAAAAAATGGCATAGCCCTGAAGCTGGTGAAAGAGCTCTCCTTCACCATCACTATGAATGAATGAAACCCTCTCTTTATCTTTCTGACATCAAACACCACTGATCCAAGCCCGTCAGCACAGCTCAGTCCTGCTCCAGCAAAGGCTTCCCTCTGGGGCAACCGTCTCCACTGGCTCCACAGCTCCTGGCCTGACTTTTGGGCCGTGCCCATACTTGAAAGGCAAATCAGATTCAAGTAGGGTGTTAATTGTAAGTGCAATCCCCATTCTTAAATATCTCAACTCATCCAAAGTGTGTTGTGCTAAGACAGAAAAGGGTATTCAACCTAGAATAAAATGGATCGTGCATAAAAACAGACAGCTCCTATGGAAAAAACTAGTCCTGAGTTACACCAAACAGACAAGCTCTGAGCGTGCCAGCGAGCTTGGAAAATGGCACATTCATGAGGTGTTGGCCAGAAAGGAGATCCAGCCCATATTCACTAGACTGAAGAAACTTTGTAGACCTGGAGGGCAAAGGCTCTGTACCCTGTTAGCCAGCAGTCAGTGCACTTCTGAGGGCACTGCCCTGAAGGTAATTAGCAACTCCCACCTTGCCAAGACTCAGACAAATGAGTTATCCAATTTTTTTAACACCCTGGCCCTTCTGAAGAATAATCTAGGGATGCTGTCTACAGACAGATCCTACAGGTGGTTCACAGTGGGGTGCTTTCTCACCACCAAACACAGTAAAGCATTAATTGAACATGCTAATGAAAACCTACATGCACCTTTTGCCATATGTGACCTGTCCTGCATGGCAAGCCCCCCATGTTGCTCCAGGGCCTGGCAGCCTCATGGCTCCGAGCCCTGATCCTACCCTTTCGGTGTGCTCTTGCCCACATTTTTCACATGCCACAACTGATTCTCAGCAGGCTGAGCAGCCCCAGGGGAAGGTGCTCATCCTCACACAGCTCCTCCTGCGCCCCAGGGCAGTGGGCCAGGCTCCCCTTTCTCCAGTGCAAATCCCCACCGCTTTGTCTGCGAGCTTGTTCACATCAGCATCCCAACCTCGTGAAACCCAGTGGCCTGTGTGTGATGCTCTGGTCCTCCCACGGTGCTGTAGATCCCTGTGTCCTTGTCACCCAGCACTACTAACTTTCCTTTTTCCTTCTAAATTTTCTGGTGCAATCACAAGCCCTGCTATTTTGGTTTGTGACTGTGGGCTACTTGCTGTATAAAAGGAAGCAGGAGGAAGGTCCAGCCTGAGTGTGATGTACGGGCAAAGAGCTCCTAGTAACTGCAAGGACTGCAAGGAGATGTGAGCATGCCTGCTTATCAGCTTCCAACTGATTCAAATGAGCAAGGAGAGCTGGAAAAGCAGCAAAGCATACTGCTTCAGATGGTCCTGCAACTGTGGTGCACCAGCAATGGGACCAAGGTGTAACTGTCTCCTTTCTAGGGAGAACCCCCTGCACATGTGGCTGCCACCGTTTCTGGGTGACCCTTTTTGAGCGAAGTCAGTTCCAGAGTGTCCGTATTTTTGCTCCCAGGAGATAAGTGCCGGCAGTGTGCACAGCCACTGGCAGGGCGGTCTGAGCTGGGCCATGAAACTAGAGAAGAAGGCAGGAAGAAGTGAGGAGAGAGGACAGACCTAGAAATTCAGACAAGATTTTCACAGCTGCACAGACACTTTACCATGCCCTCAGCTCTCATGAGGTTCTCAAGATGCAAACATAAACGCATCCCAGGCTGTACAGCGTCAGTAGTCTCACAAACACGGAGAAGGCAGAAGACTTTGAGAGACTTGACACATATAATGTGTGGAATGGGGTAACATTATGCTGTGGGTGACAGCAGAGACACATTATGGGGAGATTTGAGCAATGAGACTTCTGAGGCTTGGTGAATCGTCTCTCTTTCCAGTAGACAGAGGCAACACCCCGCTCCAGAGAGCTCAGATTAGGGCTGTGCAAATAGCTGAGATTTTTTGGCTTTAATCCCAAATAAAAATATTTTAAGAAATCAGAATCAGAGCAACCTGACAAAAATAATTTGTTATTCTTTTGGGCTAAGTAGACTGGTTTGAGCCACCCATCCCTCTCCTTCTCTCCAGTGATACTGCAGAAATATTTGTGTATGGATGCATTTATTTTGGGACACTTGAAGAAGAAAAAGAAAAAGAAAAGAAAGAGGGTTGTCTTGTCCCCTGCTGCAAATAACTGTGGGAGCCTTCCCTCCCTGAACTGTTCATGGAAAGTGGTTGATGTCTTGGGACTTTTGGCCCTATCAAGATTTTACCACTGTGCAGATCAGAGTCAGGAACGCTAGAGCCAGGGCTAAACTCACAAGCACGTAGAAGGTAATGGTAACCTTGTAGGGAATCCAGAGAAATGGAGAAATTAAGACTGAGCCCATGCTTAAAAGGAACCCCAAGTGTCACGAATCCGAAGACTGATGGGGTTTGTGCTGACTTGACCCAGGAGTCATTGCAGGGTGATTATATAGGAGTACTGGTGTGAAGAAGTCAGAATTGGGCCACCTGAGGAAGACAGCTTGTCAGTACTGGGAAGGAAACCAAAATTCTTCTTTGTAGAAAAGGTCCTATTTAAAAATCTCAAGAACAGACCTGATTTCATTCAAAAATTTGAGTCAAATATTTAAGAAAGAATTTTAGGGCATTCATTTTTATATAAAAACCAAATTTGAGAACAAAGCTTTTCTGAACTGTTCTCCATCCTCAGCAATTCCATTCCAGTATTATCAGTTAGATTATCAATATACTGTCACTAGAAAAAGTATTCCTGAAAAAAATTTAATTTTTCTGATGGAAAATCATCTATTAGTATTTTTTGGCTTGGTCTCATGCTAGGAGTTATTTGCTGTTCTGTAAGATGAATGTACAGCACAACTGGGAACCCATGACAAATGCATGCACATGACCCAGCCAACAGGAAAATATTACTAGGAAGAGGGAAAGCCAGGTACAAATTTTATTTGTATTATCATAAGTTGTGGTTATTTTTATGGAGTAATAGGACACCGGCAATCTGATTTTTTTTTTTTTTTTTTACATTATTAAAACAAAATTCAGTCTTTCAGAAAGCACTCTTTAACTGGCATTTACTAAAATTTGTTTTCAGCTACTCCTTTAAAACGTAATTGAGCTTTCACTTTCTCCGAAGGTCTGCAAGTACCTTCAGCATGGGAGAAACCGAGCTGGTGACCAACTGCACCAAGGAAGCAGCGAAGCAAACCGCACCCACTGCAGCTACGTGCAAAAAACCAGACTGAAAAATAGGAAAACCTTCCTTATCTAAAATGATTCCTCAGTTGTGCTCATGCTGAAGGCTGAAACCAGAAAAAATGAATATTGACTCCTTTCATGAAGATCTTTGAGGTCTCTCAAAGAGGAAAAAAAGCTCTAAATAAGCTATTTACATTGTTTTCAGAGAAGTGTGATTTCTTCCTTGTCAGCAGGCCCTTATGCTCCCAGGCAAGGCTTGCTTCAGTTGGAGCTTTGCGGCCCTGTCACTTAAGAGTTAAAAAAGGGACAGTTTCTTCCCTTCTCCCATTCAAGTAACGGCAACGGATGCTCAAGGCTAGGGGTACAAAATTTTTTTCTTCTAAACCCCATCATATTCTGGTGTGGGAGAACGGTGTGGGGAGCACAAACAGCTTCATGCCTTCACCTAAAGCAGTGCTTATGGTCCCTTTGCATTGGTCCCATTGATGGACCCCTTGGGGCCCTTTTTAATTGCACATAGAATCATAGAATGTGTTGGGCTGGAAGGGACCTTTAAGTTCATCTAGTCCAACCCCCCTGTACCTTCTCTTCTCCCAGGCATTGCTCTTCCCCTTGGGCAGCTTGAACGATCCATGCACCTTCTCCCTGGCCACCAAAACTCCTTCCGGGCCCCCATCTGCCTGGACCTGGCTCATTACTTGCTGTGTCTGGGACTGTCGAGGAACCCCACAACCAGCCTGACTCTGCCCATGCCTTTGGTCCCTGGAGGACCGTGTGTTGTGGAGGGCACATCCCACGTGGGGCCATCTCATCTCCCAGCTCCACTCCCCTTGTGGGCACCCACGCTCAGGGAGCACATCATGAATGCCTTCATACCAGGAAACTACCATACACAGCACCAGCTCAGTCTGAATTACAGATAATTTCAAATTGCAGAGGGAAGAAAAATATTTAGCAAAATTACGTAACCCAAGTTCAAAAATACCCTATTGCCATCTGGTTGTGCTATTTTGAAGACCAAAAAACCCTCAAGTCTTTTTAAAGCTAACTATACTGTTTGCAAACTCAGCCAAATTTTTTACGAAATCTCGATTCTCACATGCTTGATTTACCTCCGGAGTTTTTTGAAGCAGCTTTGCCTGCACACAAGCCGTACCCAGTCGTACAGCTCCGTTCCACATCTGCCAGGCATCTTTGTGACATGCCTGTCACAGTCCTACAAAAGCAGGTGCACAATGTCAGGATACAAGGGGAAAAAAAATAAAATAAAATAAGTTAAGATAAGATAAAATAAGATAATATAAAGTAAGCTAAATAAAATAACAAAACACAAACACTATGGATTAATCCCCAAGCCACTTCCCTGCCTTTGTTGGGGCTGTGCTGGGTAAGGGCGGGCGCAACAGGAGACAGCTATTTTAACAGCCTGAGCTGCAATGGAAACATCATCCCCCAGCTGTTACGTTTGCTAAAGCAACTGGGAACCGTAGAGAGCCTGAAAAAGTGACCAGACATGACCTTCCCCATTAAACAGAGGATAATTTTATGCCGTTCACACCAGCTGAAACATCAGCATGGAAGGGAACATCGCCCTGAAAGCCATCCAGGCGAGCAGCTCACCACCACAGGGACGGAGCCGAGCATGTGGCAGTGCGACGAGATGCCGGGAGGTGAGGTTACCCACCCTAGATCAGCCACACATCACCACTCCTTAGGTCTAGTATTCAAGTATCCCTACTGACTACCAGCCTTGCCAACAAATCCCAAGAAATCACCTTCCTACAACTGCAATCGAGTCTCGAAAGCTCTGCACCAGTGAGAGCGACTTGTATGGAAACCTTTCGCGTTCAATATTAGTTATGTATCATTCTCCAGTATGTAGAAAAAAAATAAAGCAATGTTTCCAAATGGATCCTCACGTAATCTAGCCTGAACCCGACCCCTGCAGCAGGGATGAGGGGCAGCACCTACCTGCTCTGCTCTTGGGCTTGCCACCGCAGTGCTGAGCTAATGACTTCCACAGCCAATGTACCAGGGAAAGACTGTTTCCCTTTGGCAGTTTTATGTGTACCAACTTTCAGCCTCATTACATAAGGTTAATTATTTCTGACTTGCTTCCTCTGTACAGGTTGGCATCATGCGCCTATTGCCTGCCCTGATGCTTTGCAGTCCTGACCTCTTTTCACAATTGCCTTCCGAGATAGGAAGATGGGGTAGTCTCCCAGCATAGACCTTCATCACCTCTGGAGACATCGTCTACCTCCATTGATGCTCACAGGTGCCCAAACCTGGAGGGAAATGTGGCAAAGCTTGGAACCACCCCATTTCCCTCCAGGAGCCTTGAGGTGCTCCTGCAGGAAGCACAGTCACAGAGGTGCATGCCCAGTTGTAGGTGAACACTGAAAGCAAGTTATTTAATAGCATTATTATAGTCTTACTCTCTTGGAGTGGACTGTTAGCTAATAGTCAGGACTTCATAGGGCTGTTTCTCCACTGGAAAAATTGAGAATCCAATTAAGATGTGGCCAGGTGCAATTCTGTTTATTTACTGCGACTGAGTACAAAGCCTAGCTTTAAGTGTGGAAGAACAAAAAAAGACAATTATAACAACAACAAAAAGAGCAGTTTTCTTGCTCCCATTTGCCAAAGGTGCCATTTTCCCTGGCAGCTTATAGGTATCTACATAGAGGCTGCTGCCACCCTGTCTCCCCCCATCCTTGGTCCATGGCTGTGCGGGGCTGCCACCCTCATCTAGGATATGTAGGATCTGATCAGACTGCCAACAGGGTTGTGAAGGAGGTGGAAAGGATGCCAGGATGAGTGCCAAGATGTCATAGGAGTATCAGTTTCAGCTGTCCGAAGCTGCACTCCGTTAGCAGGTCTGGGTTTCCAGCGAGCTTTGTCCCTGATGGACAGCAGAAGTATTTCTTCTGCTTGCTTTCTCAACCACATGAGGCTATGGCTAATTAATCCCTCTGACCTTGCGATTACAATCCCAAAGAAAAGCCCTGCCACTCACTGCTCCCCTGGATGAGGCTCCTGCTGGCCTGGGCTTAACTTGCAAGACCATGTTTGCTGGTCACGTTGGCCACCACGTGACAGCGCCTGGCCATGCCAGGCTCTCGGAGGGAAAAGAGGTGCTCAGCACACCTGTCGCCCCTGACAGCCTGTGGATAAAGACCAAAGACCCGCTTGATCACAGCCATCATAAGTCCTGCTGTGTGGTGTTTTTTCAGCCTCATTTTCCACATCTCCTCGGCAGCCCATCACCCTGCTCGCCATGCCCACCCCACCACCGCCTGGTGAGCTGCAGCCGGCTATCCGCAGCAACACGCAGGTTTGTTTTCTCCTTGGGCTGTCACAGTTAATTGGGAAACCCAATAAAGTATAAGCACTTGAAATTAATCTTCTGAAGAGCCATTAGCTAGCCTCTGTCAACGCTGAATTTCATCTGAGTGTTATTTGGTCCCTCGCTAACCTAGGCGTGGAGCTTTCCCAGCTCCATCCTTACCCTCCCTTGGAGGTCACTCATCAAGGTGAGGAACGTGAGACTGTGCAACACCTGCTGCCACCCCCCTGTCACCCTGAGCACCAGCCTGGTGGCATGCCATGCCTTGCCGTGCTCCCATCCCCGCCATCCCAGGGGCAGGGCTGCTCGCCTGCCTCCTTAGCCTCTGGGACGGTGTCGCTTCAGTCACAGAGGGTCAGAAAAACATTATTCAGTGAATTGTAAGTCTGACCTATTGCGCCACTCCAAACGAAAACAGGCTGAGGTCAAGTCGACAGTCCCAGATGAAAAAAAGTACTTTTAAAAAAAACAACAAAGCTTTATATCAGCATTTCTGACAAAAAGCATCTAAAATGGCATTTTTAGTTTTAATCTGACTTCTGTTTTTTTTTCTCGAAATGAGAAAGTCAACAGGTGAAGAACCACGTGGCCAGTCAGAAGTTTCCCTCCCTCCATCTGTCTCCATATCACGCAGTCTTTGCAGTACGTCACCCTGCGGGAGGGAGAGGGGAGAACTGGAGTTACCCATTTAAAAAAATAATTAAAAAAATCAAAAACTGACAAATGTGCTCATGAAACACCATCTTTCCAGCAAATGCAACACTGCTGGTTGTGGCTATTAAAGCTCTTGATGAAGTTTCTCCTTCATCCCAGGGCAGAATCTCCCATCAAAGCCAGACAGCTCTGTGGCAATCCTGCATCCTAGCCACTGTCCCCCTGTAGGCATGGAAAATCCAAACCATAACCAGGGTATTCCCTGGCCTCAGATGTCTCCTCTCAGAGCTTTCCAGTCCCCTCTGTCTCTAAAGGGCTTAATTTTGTTTCAGAAGGGAATCACATTTTTGTTCTCATTTCGGGCCGGATCCAGTACACCTCAGCTCTGTGCTCCGTAACTGCTACACGCATTGCCTTACCCTCCTTAAGGCACCATCATCTCTTCCACTTGTAATTAAGATAGATGAGCAGGGGTTAGTGGTGCAGAGGTTAACGGCAATTCAATTCACAGCACACCATGGGCAGCGCAGTGGCGAGCGGATGGATGGAGCCAGGCACGCATCTGTCGCCTCCCCCCCCAGCAGCCCGCTCCCGGCGAAGCTGTGTGCGCAGGGTGATGCCGTCTTCTCTTGAGTGCTCTGGGTGCCCCAGCAGAGCTATGCCTGCACCCTGACCTGCACCCCCTCACGGCTGAGCAGGAGGTGACCCTCTCTCTCTTAACCAACTATAGAAGGCAACCCTGCTCCTACCTTCGAGACTGTAGTTTGGTGCCTAATATTAGGCGGGATGATCCTAGGCCATACGTGAGGCTCAGTCTCCTATCTTTCCGCCATTCCCCACTCTGCCCTCCCCCGGCACGTAGGATAGATCAGGAAACCCAGGCACACAAGGGCTCGATGCAGCATCCAAACTGCATCTGCACCAGTGCTAAACACAGAGGAAACCAGTCTCACCACTCCCACTCGCCTGTCTGCTTTACGCACCAGAGAATTGCATTAGCTCTCAGTCATCAGCACAGCGTGCACCCGCACCCCCTCTTCTTATTGTCCACCATGGCCTTCCCCTCCGCATCTCCAGCAGCTTTCAGATGTGCTGGCCTTCCTGAAACCCCCTCCCATGCGGTATGTCTGGCCCTATCTCTTTGTTTCTGGATGAAGATTCCTATATTTGGCTATGCTGACAAAACCAAACTACTTTCTTTAACCTTTCTTTAATTTACCAAGAGGGTCTACCCAGTATCAAGGTCCTCTTCATGGGTTACCACTCTCACAGTGTCTACACTCGCAAGGTTTTCTTTGCAAGCTACTCAGAAAGTTTATTAGGACAGGGCAAAGCTACAGGACTGTCTTCCTAATGTTTTCCAGAGAATAGTCAGCTCAGGAAAGCAGCAGCCACCACCTCCAACCTGCAAACTGGAACTTCAGAGAAAGTGTTTCCAGAGAGGGGCTCTTTGGACAGCCTTTGTGATGGGGAAGAAGCATCCTACCACCGGTGTAAGCAGTGAGTGACTACGGGATGTTTTGCCTGTCCTTCCTAAAGAAATGAAATTTATGTAAGGATTTGTGTGTTTAGCCAGCAAGCCCTAGAGTGGCATCTGACTTGTCCTGGGACAGGACTGTGAGATGTGGGATGTTTGGCAGGTTGCACTATTGCCCATGGAAAGGTTGCAGAAGAAGTCAGGCATAAAGCAGGTTTCACATAGTGGGACCATGGAATTCCAAGGGATATTGGAGGAGAAAGGGGAGGAGCAGGATATGCTGATGTTTCATTTTATAGCAGTAGAAGCACTGCGAATTGGACACTTGCTCAATTCAAAGATGCACCAGGACTCTGCATTCCGTTGCATATCACATGCTGAAGCTTTCGTTTTACTTTGCAGCACCTGATGAGGTTCTCTCATGGGAGTTTGATGGATTCATGCCACTTTGTTAAGAGGTAACTGGAAGCATTGGTATTTCTTTACCAACAGTCAAACTATGGTTGCAGCGGCCCTGTGAGGGAACAGCAGCAAGATAAGGAGAGTGGAAAGCCAATCCATAGGTGCGCATCAGAGATTTCTCATGTAAGAAAGCCTCCTATGACATCCTTCAGGATGTCTAGAGACTGAAAATGAGGAAGAGGTGAGCCCACCTCTGAAGCAAATCGTCTTTGAGTTGTCCAAGACTGTCCCTGCAGCTTTGGCTGAGCAGGGACCAGTTGTGCAACATGATATGCCAGAGCTGCTTCTCACCTGTGGCTGGTAAAGGTTGGAAAGAGGTAGCAGCCTTCCTGGAAGCTGTGGTCTTGTAGGGAAAGAAACTTGCGGAAAAAAGAGGTTTTTGAGGTCTCTGCCATCTAGAACTGACATTGCCTACATGTCAATGGGAATGGGATTTAACTTCTCGTGCATGGTAGGAAGAAAGCAAGCCTGGATGCTGTTAGTGGTTAGGAGCCTGCAGTGAAGTTTCCCAACCAATCAGCAGGTTTTAAGGAAAACAGTTCCTAGACAGGAAATAGATGCAAAATAGGCTCTTAAAATAAAGTAGTATTCCAGTTTCCTGCCACCGGCTCTGGCCTGGCATGTGTAGGCTGCTGCCCTGCAGACTGCTCGGTGGCCCTGGCACAGGCATCGCCCCACACCAGCCAGGATCTAATGGCACAGGACTCATTCAATTGTCCCAACTGAGACCTCACCCATGGGCTGGCCAGGAGCCCAGAATGGGAACCTTTTCCATTTCCTTCATGGGGACTGGCAAGGAACCCAGTTGCCAAGACCTGGGCACAGCCCATTTCACCCCAGTACAGCCTCTCCCTGATGCTGGCAGGTGACTGTGGGGCAGATGCTCTCTGCCTGCCACCTCCTCGGCAAACCCTTGGGAAGCCTGGTCATGCTCTGCTTTGGAAAAAAACCTCCACACCCACAAATCGCATGAGAAACTGTTAATGGCTACAGAAGCACTGACTACAAGGGAGACTCAGAGTCTTCACTGTGGGCTGGTGGCATCGCTGAAGAGTTCATCCTGAGCTGTCAAAGACAGGATCTTGCTTGCTGCCAAACACTCGGGAGCTTGGAAGACCCCCTGCTTTGGTGCCTGCCCTGAAGAACAGGGTCACATTGGAGATAGCCTTGGTAATGCTCCTGCCAGAGAGCTGTAGCAAGGCTGGTGAGTAGAGCAGGTAGCAGGGTGCCTTGGTTGCCTCTGCGAGAGGTTCAGGAAATATAGGAAGGGAAATAAATTGGACTCATGCCCTGTTCTGATTCTTTGTGTATGAGAGGCTGGAAGTGTTTTGGTTTCTGCTTTTTCTTACTTAAAAAAAAATATCAAACATCAAGTTGTGTTTTGGCAGAGGTCTCCTCAGAAGATCTAGAGAAGTGGAGTGGGAGGTTTTGCAGCTTCTAGTGAAAGGGAGAGAGGAGGAGGTATTGAACTGCAAAGATTTTCTCTTCCAACTGTTGGTTAGGAGTGGAGTTAGAGAAATGTTAGCTAAATACAGACTGCTTAAAACATTTTGTAGGAAAAGCAATTCTACTTGAAATTCGTCAGCTTTTACTTGCACTGTCATAATACTATTAGTTCTCCAGTGAAGAAAAAACAAACAGGGTAGACAAGACCTGAATTGCTAATGTGAAAACAAGAAACAAAACAATCTTTGTACCATCCTCACACAACAAAGAAGTTGACTGAGTGCCCATTTCTCCTTAGCTTTGCACATTCTTTGCTACTTCTTCTTCTTACCTAAGTGTAAGAGAAAGGAGCACATGGAACTTACGCTTCACTTGATTGCAGTGCAATGTGCCTCGTCCTCCTCGTAATCCCAGTGCACAGGACCAGGGGGATTTCTGACCTTGACAGTGACGGGGGTCTGGGAGATACAAGCATACAGGCCAGGCAAAATTGGTTTCTCGGGTTTAGAAATGGAAATGAGGATCGGAGACTCCAGATGGAGGACAAGGCTGACAACTCAGCCTGTCAGAAGATATTGCTCAGGTGGAGGAAAAAGCATGCTGATGTCTGTTTATGAGTCTTGGACCAGTTAGTGGTCCTCTACTGACCGGTCCTAACAAAGCTGTCTTGGCCAGAAGTCAGGAGCTTGAGAAGCAAGCCTGGAGCAATAGACTTATTACAGGTAGGTTTCCAGAATGTACCTACAGAGACGCCAGCTGGAAAATCAGCTCAAGTCATAGGCAAGATGGAGAACGCGGTGATCTGCTCAGCAGGAGTGAGTGCAGGCAGCCAGGAGGAGGTCGCATCAAACCGAAGAACAAGAAAGTGATGAACCCCTGAGGCATCCCAGCTGGAGGAAGAGGGGACACTGCCCTGCCTCTGAGCAACACTGGGGAAAAAAAGGACCAGCAATAGGTGCAAGACTCTTGACATGGACTATACTGCTAAAAATCGTCCAGCACTACCCCTACACAAGAAGGGTGCAGTGAAGAAGATAAGAGACAAGTGCTATCATGTCATCAATGACTTTGTTACAGGAAGGTTGTAATAGCAAACATTTCATGGGCAAGGTGACTGTGCAAGTAAAGATAGGTAAGGACGAAAAAAGTAACATCAATGGGACATACGGCACTGTTTCATACATTAGAAATAAAGACAGGAACTTTGCCAACAAATCACTGGCAACTTCTAACTTTTCTCCCCAAGAAAAATTAAAAGTGAAACATGTATTACCAGGTAAATTTTCTCGTAAATATAAAGTGTTTGTGTGAGCATACAAGGCAGATCTGGACAGTATTGCCAGGAACACAAATGCTTCTTCCCCCTCCCAAGTGATTTTATAAAAAGCAAACAAATAAAACTTCTAAGACATACAAGAGAACTTGAACTCCATCCCTCAAACAACTTACCTACATGGGATCCAGTTCTCAATAACGTGTGCCAGGCAAACACATGTGAATATTGCAGAGTTTTGTGATTTCCTGAGGGTAGGAGGTAAAAGGTAGAAATTACGTCAAAAGACATGAGGAGAAGTCCTCATGAAAATAAACAGGCTGCTCTGAATGCCCTCACTATTAATAGATAGGAGAATGAGACTGATGAAAAATATATTCCAGACTGATCCTGCAAAAGATCAGCAAGAGAAAAGAGCTAAACATTATTGACAAGTTTGCCCGGGAGCGTGAGGCGGGAAGCACAAAAGGGTATGTGAGTTCCCTTCCAAACCTCAGACACCTGCAAGTGAACCACTTGCAACTAGAGTGACTCAATCAAAACAGACACGGAAATATTCTCTCTAGCTACGAAGGACAAAGAAAATGTTAAGTAGATCTTTTTATTATTCATTACATTGAATAGATATTACTTGAAACAAAATTCACCTTTATCTGCAAAAGGCAGAACTTTGTATTAATCACAAGCAAATATCACCTTAGAGGATTTCAAAGTGATGGCCAACAAAGTAAAGACTCACAGAGCAACACACCAGGATAAAATTCCTGCCATTTTCTTCCAGCAGCTCTGTGAAGAAGGCTTTGAAACAGAGCTACATCTCCTCAGCTGAGCCTGGGAAAGGAATCTACCCCTAAGGATGGGAAAAAGAGATGTTCAAAATTTCCTCAGCAGATTTAAACTACTGTAACAATCAGGATGGAAACATGCTGTTACCTGTTCCAAGGCAATTCTGTTTGCATAACAGCATGAAGCAGAGCCCACAACGCTGTCAAGAACAGGTTTCCAGTGCAACTTGGGTTTTGTCCTATTCTTGCATTGACCACATTTTCCACATCATTTAAACAAATGGAGGAATAGCAGCTATCATGTGTCCATATTATATTGGCTTTCAGGAAGCATTTGACAGGTCAGACAGAGACTTTCCACCGTAGATTTTCTTCAACACCAGAGCAGTCACACTGAAGGTCCATCCATCTAGTCCTACACGCTGGCTCCAACAGCATTGAAGAGATGTTTAGGGAAAGAGCTCAGGCATAGAGCACGCATACAGTGATTTTTTTTCCTGATTTTTTCCCCTTAGGTGTAACTTCCCTCATTCCCCACCCCAAACATCTGTGACTTAAGGTCTTATTGAGCCAGGAGACCATCATTGTATTTAATTGCCTTCAGTGGATTTTCATTTTCCTTGACTACCTATTCACTTCACAACATCCCCTGGCAATGCAATTCACAGCTGAACTGCGTGGTGTGGAAAAAATTAACCTCTTTTACATTTTGAGCCAATCTCCTGCTAATTACACTTGATGATCTTCAGTTCTTGTACTGACAGAGACAGGGTATGATCATCCCACATTCAACTCTTCCATTGCCTCTTATGATTTCACAGACTTCTCTTATATTTCCCCCTATTTCTCTCTTTCAGGCTGAAGATTTGTGGTCTGCTAGAAATCTTTAGTTATCTAAATCTAGAGGAATCATATCCAGACACCAAATGTGACCCCCATTCACGAGTTAAGAAATGCTCAGTGCTACCACTGAGTAACAAAATCAAATGTTTCTCCTTCCCTGAGCTGGAACCAATATTCAGTTCTTTGAAGGAACTGGCCTTTTTCACAGCAACTACAGCTCCAGGTTTGGACAGCATGGTCAGCGATCTGGGCTTATCTAACAACATTTATCTCCTGAGTGATAAACAGGAGGCAGCAGTATCCAGACAGCCTGGTTTGAATCAGCTAGCAGCAAACGAATCTTAAAATCAGACGGAAAAAAAGTCAGTGTGTCCTCATACCATCTCCTAGAAACAGGACCCTTGAGAATTTCTGATGCGTTTCCTTACCCAGGCAGCTATTTTCCTAAATTTGGTGGCTTCATCCATAGTGGATAGTGCTTTTTTTTTTGCAGGATCAGCAGTGGAATTCCAGCACCCTCAGCACCACGCTACAGCTCTTTAGCAACAGTGCACTAAGCATAGGTCTTAGAAGAGAGGGAAGTCCAGCCAACAGCAGTTAAATAGCTTTTATCGTGAATGCCTGCAGCAGATGTTCAGAATAAAATGGCCAGACATAACGAAAACTGCTGAGATCTTATAGCGCTAAGTCCACCCACAGCTGTACAAACAGCACAGGCGAGAAGAATCGTCTTGGGTATGTCCTACAAAAGCTGGGCAACGGGGTCTCTAAACAAGCTCTGTTATAGGCGAACCTGAAATGAAAACCAGCCTAATGTGATCTCTAAAATATAAACACAACTACACCAGTGATTTATAAGGGAACAGTTTGAGAAAATTAGAAGCATTTGTCCATTATGGGGCTGTCTGGCAGGGACAAGCTCTGTATCCTGCACCTGGCATCTACACGATGACCAGAGGTTGGATTGGAGCTTTCCAGGAGCATCAGAACCAAACTGATCTCAGGTGTCACGATCCCCACAGTATGAGCAACTTCCTGATCTTTCTGGCTTGCCACAACCTCATTATTACAGCTTTTGGGCTTTGAGATGCCCCAGGCCCATGTCCCATCTCATGACAACTGAGCATTAGTGATACTGTAATTAAAAGGGTCTCAGCTGATCATGCAGCTGTCCAAAAGGCCTAATTTTATTAAAAAAAAAAAAAGCATTAAATGTAATCTTCAAAAGCCACCTTCTTGACTTTGAATTGGTGCATTGATATTACTTTGAGTTGTGTCTCATGGTATAGCATTACTCTTAGGAAAGCAAAGGGAGCCAAGTTTTAAAACACTTTTTGTTGTAGGCTTATATAACTTCACAAGATAACATTGCTAGACAACTTCATGTAATAGTTTACAGACTTGTAAGCTTTTTAATAGCAATCCAAAATTATTGTCTCCTAATATCACCTGACTTCAGAGGAGCGTTGCCAGTTTCCATCAGGCAGGAAATCTGTTCCTTGGGCTCATTCACAGAACATTTTGAGCATCTCTGGCAAAACATTGGCTTGAGCAAGAGAGGAAGAAGTTACTCTGAAATAAACTCTAAGGTGCATAGACAGCAGTAAGAAAAAATTCCAGGATAATTTCGTTTTCATGGGGATGCACAGGCACTAAAATGTCCACAACATGACATTCCAGCATCCTCGTGCCCTAACACAAAGCAAAAGAGAAGGTTTTGTTTCTCTGCAAATGGTCCCAGAGCCGACTGAGGAACACTCAGTGCCGCTGTTTGCTGTAGTGGTCTGAACAGCACATAAATCAAAACGGCTCCAGCGCAAAAAATAAGTTGTTGTGTTGTTGTTTTGTTTTTTCCCTGAGGGATAAGACCCTCCTTTAAAATAAGCACATAGAGCACTTGATGTGGGGCTTCTTCCTAGCAGCAGCACAGAGTCGGAAACCTACTGTGGTCACATCTCTGCTGTCGCTTTTACAGGTACTTGGTAGAGAGAGAAATCATTGCCTGAGATTCTAGGGCAAAAGCTGCTTGAAAGCAGACCTCAAAGCCCGGTTGTGGAAGCTTGGGGCCTCCTTACACAGCCTGACATGAAGGACCCAGCAGACCCACACGAGAGGCAGCAAAGGCACTCTGCACAGCAGCCATCTCTCCACACAGGCTCATCTACAGCAACCTCCCCATTAGGGGGTGCAGCTCAGTCTCCACCAGCTCCAAAGCACTTCAGGGCTTCAGGCACTGCAGTTCCAGAAGTGCCAACCCCAAGGGGTGCAAACGCCATAAGGTCTCAAAAAATCATCAGATTTAAACAATAAAAGCAGGCTGCCAGTGCCCTTGCCTCACAACTTTGGGTTACCACAGGGAAGATGTTCCCCATGCCGGAGATGGTCCTGCTGGAGCACTGCACCAGTACAACAACCTGTTGTACCCAACCCCAGCTCAGGTTAGAGTCATTTGCTCACCCCAACTACCTCCTCACACAGGAGTTTTTAGCAGCTTTGTGCACTCACAGTTACACACACCCACACTCAGCTTCAGTTCTCCTTCCCTTCAGCTTCCCCTGCCCCTCCGGAGGGTCAGAGGAGCATCACCCACCAGGGAACAGGCAGCACCACAGCTTGTCTCACCCTAATGCTATCCCTAAGCACAAACTCAAGGCCGCTCGGATGCCTCTTGGTTGGCTTGCTTCAGCAATACTGCACAGAGCCACAGAGAAAACAGCAGTTCCAGCATTGACCATAGTTAAGGAGTTCTGTTAGCTCGCATGCTTCAGCTGGAAATCATCAGCTGATCAGCAATATTTACTTATCATTAACATCAATTTAAAAAAATAACCCTAAGGAGCTCTCAGTGATACAAAAAAAGAAAAAAAAAAACTGTGAAGGGATTTCACCTGCTCTATATCACTTTTCACCTTCCAAAAATAATGTGGCTGTAATGACTCCTCTAATGACTCCGCCCTTTGCTGCCCGGTTACACTGCGGTGTTTTACATGTGCCCCATGCAAAGAGAAGAATGATTCCTTGCTGGGATGAAATGAGGTGTGAAGCCCCTCAGCGGGGCTGTTTCACGGGTTACCTGCAGAGCAGGAGTCCCTGCCAGCACATCGCACCAGCAGCCCATCTGCCTCCCCAGGTGTGACACCTCCCTCACCCCCTCCCTCGGCAGCGGCGGGGCTTTGGGCACAGCCGGGTTGCCCATGATCTCTTCCCTGCCCTGTGCGAGGGAAAAAAGAAAATCACTGAACAGAGAATCTAGAGGCCTTTTGTTTGCCTCCCCCATCGTGGCTTTGAGTCACCATGCGGAGGGTGCGTGGTGCAGTGACACACCGAGCCCCGGCACCGAAGCCAGGAGCACCGATGAGTGCTCACAAGTGGCGGGAGGAGGCACCATGACGTACACGAGTCACGATTTTTTTCCTCACATCGCTACGTGATCCTCACAAAAGAGGCACAAAGCACGCTCTCCATCCCTCCTTTTCAAGCCCACGTTTTTTTCAAGGAGACCAAACTGACCCCATCGCCCCGAGGCTGCCCCCCAACTTCTGCTCGCCGCTTCCCATGCTGATGCTGCCGGACCCTCACTCCCGCTCTGTGTGTGCGACGGCTCCTCGGCGGGGTGATGGTGGGGGGCCACGAGAGAGGAGCACCTCACAGACACCTCCGGTGAGGAGTCAAGCGCTGGAGGGTTTGAAACCCCTGCAAGGCTGCAAATGGAGCCTGATCACCCTTGCATTTACAAAGCTCGTCTGGAAACCCTGAAGCAACTCTCAGAAAACCCTGCTTGCCTCAAACTTTCTTTAGAGACTAGATAAAGCAAGAAAAAAAGTTTGTGCAGCAGCTGCTTTTGCCTTTTGATAGCTTTTTTCTCCAGCAGAGACAAGAAAAGATAAAGGGAGCTCTATGGGGAAGAGAACTGCACTGAAGAATATTTCTGAGTCACTGATCAGTGAAGGAAATAAAGGGCTTCAGAGCTTCTTGCTCACTTAAAGAAAAAAAAAAAAAAGGATCATTGATTTTATTGGGACTCCCCTAGGCAAAGCAGTTACCTAAAGTACAATATACTTTTATTGTGCCACTGGGAACTGGATGCAAACATTTATAAATCTTCCTTTGAGGAGGTTATCACTCAGCCATTCTAAATAGCTTTCTGCGATATGAAAATCCGTAAAACCAGACCCCCCCTTGCATTTAAAAGATGCCTGCGGGGAGGTGAGGGCCCACGTTTGGAAATGCACCACACGGCCTCACGGATTAAGCCCCCCCTTCCCCAAGAGCAGGCTGAGGCTGAATTGCCCCCCAGCAGCCCCCAGTATGTGGACCAGGACCCATCGGAGCTGGTCCAGCCCCAAAAGGGCCAAGCATCTGTGGGATCCCTCGGGGGCAGCAGCTCACGGCCCTGGTCCACTGGATGCTGGGGTGGGTGAAGGCTGCTGGAGCCAGGTGGGATTAGCTGCTGGCTGCTACTAACAGGAACAGGGTTTGCTTCATTTAAAGCTCGCTCAGGTGTCTCTGCATTCACTGGGATTGCACGGCCAGCACACCATCAGCAAGATGCAGCTGTGCTAAGGTAGCGGCAGCCTGAGGCTGCAGGAGAGGTAAGGAGTGCAGGAAGATACATCTTTAATTATAGTCGCTGATACGTCGGAAGAACTGCACAAACTCTGGCCCAGAAAGGGTTTGGCTACCCTACAACTTGTCTTTTTTGCCGTTGTGTTAATTTATCAAACAAGGATGGAGCCTGCAGAGGCTGTGGAGACCACAAAGGGCTGGTACGTTATCTCTTTGGTACTGCTTGGCTGCACGGAATCACAATCAGTGTCGCTAAAGCAGTATAACTCACTTTTCAGGCCACACAGTAATTAAAAGCTGTCTTTTGAAATAGCTTTCTCCTGTACACTGAAGGAAACATTCTTTGCCTCTTCCAGTACAGGAATTAGGGGCAGAAAGTGAAGTCTGCTTCAAAGTGAAGCCCAGCTTCAAAAGAAGCATAAGAAAGTGGTTCTTCAGAGAGCGGGTGGCCATGTGGGACTCCTTGCTGCATGGTGTTTAGGATGCTAAAAGTCTGCATGCATTCAAGAAGAAGCCGGAGGAGTTCCTGGAAAAGGAACCTGCTGAGTGTTGCTACATGCTCGCTGCAGCCTAGGAAGATCCTGGGCTGAAAATGGTTGGAGGTTGGAGGAGTATCTTATGTATCTGTTTTCTTCTTATTTTTCTCTGTGCAATCGTTTATGATGACTTTCAGAGACAGGGTGGTGGGCTAGATGGACCTATGGCCAGAGTTGGCATTGCCAGATTTGTGCTGTTTTGAAACAGACCACACTGAGCCAAACCATCTTTACACCAGTGTGACAGTGCCTGTTCATCAGGACCGAAATAAACTACGTGGGACCCGTGTAAAGGAAGAGCTGAGGCATGCAGGAATCTAAAACAAGAAGTGAGAAGAGAAGGCAGCTCCCAGGAGCAGCCATTCCACAGACAGCAAAGTTTTCTCTGGATGATACCTTGGCCCTTCCCTTTCCTCCCTGGGCACCGATGAGGACAGGGGCAGCTCACCAGCTCCTGGATCAGGATGGTCACAGTCCCTTCACCAGCCCCACAAGGAGACCCATCTTCAGGGACATAAAAATACAGACAGGAAAGGAACAACTCCTTTTTAGGCTGGGAGCCCACCATTCCCCCTCCTCACAGGCAGCTGTGTTTGTTTGCACAGCACATTTTGTACTTGTTTCTCTTGGAGTACCAGCCCCGGGCAGAGGAGCAGAGGGGGTACAGATGCATGGAGTCCAACCGTACAGCTAATCCTCAGCCATAAACACAAGCGAAATAAAGTATCAGGCTGCTTTTTTTTTTTTTTTCATCCATATTTTGAAAACGGTAACAAGAAGTAATTTCCGTTTCCTCTGTCCCCTGTGTTGCCCCTGGCTCCTAAGCACCAAGCTGTCCCCACCTGGGCACCCCAAGGTAGCGGTGCATGTACCCCATTTGGAGGCAGGAAAGGGAGCATCGCTTGGCCAGCGTCACTCTGAGGTGGTCTGTCCTGCCCGGGGAGGCTCAGCAGGAGCAGCGGGAGCCCCCTGGCCAACTCCTGTGGGCAGGGAAGGGCCCAGGAGTAAGAGTTACTGGGGATACTGGCCGTGCTTGGCAGCAACATAATGCTCCCAGCAAGGGCACGTTGGAGTCAGTTTGCTCAGTTCTCAGACCTTCTCCATTCTAAAGACCTTTCAGAAAACCCAAAGAATAACGTTAATTAAATGCAAACCAGTGCCTGCGCATGATCATGTAATGCTGGCCAGAAGGGTATAGTGGAGGAAGCCAGCAAATGTGTACCCTGGTGTCAGAGTAGTGCAGGTCTGTCCCTGCACCATGACGAGCCTCACCAAGGCCACCAAGCGCAAGCGAAGCATGAAATCCAGTCGGCAGTAGGCAGTCAGTCACAAGAAAGCATCTTCCTGGGGGCTGTTGACATTATTATTCTAGATCAAGAAGCAAATCCTACGTGTTAGTTACTTAGTAGATGAAGTTACCATGCCAACTCATATGCTACCTTTTTTTTTTTTATTATTATTATTGCAAGAGTAGGCAGCACTCCCTTGAGATTTCACAAAAGGGGAGGAAAAATGTCAAAGTGCCAAGAATATAATGGAATTTCTAGTCTCAACCCTCTTCCCCATAGATCTGTTTTTCAGGATACATCCCTCTCCTCCTCATGGCAGCAGCGAGGCTAAGCCAAGAGACTCTCTGAATGGTAATTTAGTGGCCAGCCCACGATATTGTGGTGCTACACTCCAGTAATCCGCAGCTCTCTGCCCCCGCTTCGCACAGTTTTCAGGCAACTAATGCAAGGAGCTGGTGCCAAATGACTGCACAGCCTTCCCCCAACCCCTCCTTGACTTCTCTGCACTTCTTTCTTTGTTCACTGCTTCTCTCCTGTCTTCCCATCTGTTTTCTTTTCCTCTGCTGGAAAGATTTTTATTTCTGCCAGTTACTTTCTTTTTTTTTTCTCTGTTGTCTTTACTTGTTTTCCTTCATAAAACACGTTACATTCCTGTCTTCCCCCACTCGGGGATGCCTCTTCTCTTCTCCATCACCTCTAAGGCCTCATTGCAAAGCATGTACCCCCCCCCCCCCCGCCCAGGGGAGAAGATGTGGGTGCCACCAACATGATGCTGGGAGGCAGGGAATTAGCTGTCCGTACCAGTAACGATTTCAGATAGGCACCAGTTCAGCACGAACACGAGAAAACCTTTGCCTGCCAGAGCTGCTGTGCCTAACCTTGCTGGAGGCAGAGCCCAAAGTCTGCCTAAATTTAGTGCACTGTGCTTTCTGCCTTGGGACTAAAAACCACCCGGCTCCAAGAAGCGCGGGTGCCGCAGCCTCTCCTGGGGGAAAGCCAGTGGTGGATTTTCCTGATGGATCCAGGACACATGAAAAGAGACGGGCTGTGGGGAAGAGACTGTGGACAGGATGTGACCGCCAGCTTCCTACACCTCTTTGGGAACCTGCGTAGGGTTGGATCATGGAGGAACAACAAGACTCTTGAGAGTCTATGGGAAAAAAAAAGGTGCATTGAGTTAAACGCAGCCACTCCTGGCACTGCCTCCTGGCACAGCCGGGAGTCCTTGGCGCAGCGCTCAGCTGGATCCGCGCGGGAGCCACTTGTGCCCATACACCGACGGCTGGTTGTGTCAACATTGCCGTTTGTTTGGAAGACACGCGGCGGCAAGGGGGAGAGGATGGCTGGCAGAGCCTGTGCGGCTGCAGGGGGGAGGTCCCTGAGCTGCTCACCATGGTGGGTTGAGGGGGTCCAGGCGCTCACCGTTCCTGCAGCAGACATGGGCTGGGGAACACCAGCCGCCCCTTTCAGATCTTGCTCCAGATCTTACATCCCTTTATATGCAGACTCTTGAATCCAGGGTTTACCTTCACCGGCTAAGAGCCATCTCTACCTCCCAAGAAGGAAAAGCACAGATACTAGTTTCACACCTGATTTTCTTGAAGACCTCCATGTGAACCAAAAAAATTGGGCACAGACCTTTGTACCGGGTAAAGTTTCTTTCACAACTTGCCTTGCATCGCTTTACCCTGCTTATCTGTTCACAGCCCTGGTCAGTTAAGTTCAAGGATGTGATACGGGTTGTGACTCAGCAGCTGGCTGTGGCCAGCACCAAACAGGATACATTTATTTGTCCTGGTCAACATCCAAGGCCGAGTCCTCTTTTTATCTTATTTAATGATCTTGGCTATTGACCATTGTATTCAAACACAGTCAAGTGCAGTGAAGACAGGCCATCCAGAGGCGCTCCTCGGTTTTTCACACACAATGCAGCAGGTAAATATGAATAATTACTGCAGTTCTAATATTACGAAATGTATGCTGATGCTTGGCTTTTTGTGGTCAGGTTTTACACATCTGTTTGGCTTTTCCTATAGCCACTGGACCCCGCAACACGTGAAAGCCTGACTTAGTGATGCATAACGGGACTTCCCAAAAGCGCCCAGTGGCTCTGCTCCCACCGAGGCTGGTGGGCGTCAGATAAATCCACACCCACTTCACACCACCTGCTCCCCCCTCCTGATACATGAAATATTTTGGAAGTATCAAGCTCAGGCAGAGGCAGTCGTCAGACTTTGGAGAGGTTGTTCACAGGAATGAGGACTATCCCCACATATCAGTGCTGCTGGAGTGATGGAGAGACTGGAGGCTGCGATTTGAGAAATTACACCAGTGCAATTACTGGTTTGCACATAATGACCTGAATCATGGCTTGCGGGGGGTTTCTCTCCATCTCGGCGCAGCGCCGTAGCGTGGTGGGCTGTACAATGGGATGCAGTGGGTAGTAAATCTGAAACCAAACTGCACTTGCAGTGAATAACTCAGAGCCCGCAATCACAGCTTGAGCAGAGAGTGAATTGCATTTCAGAATATGATGTTGAAATAAAACAACAAAAGCCCAGGGAAGTTTAATAGGGGAAATTGAAAAGTCTTGTTGGTTATATTCTTTCAGTCTGATAAAAGTCAATAATACATTAGAAAAATGCGTTTAATAGGTCAAAGAAGAGGAGATGACTGACATTCCTCTGCGATGTGGCACAAAGATAATCACCACGAGGCCAAATATTTTTCAACATCAGTTTAGCAGATGATGCCAGAGAGAAAATTAAAAAGCAGGAGACAAAATGTGCAATAGCCACAGAAGCAATACAAATTTGTCTTCGTTGTTTATCCTTTGATTTTTTAGCAGGCTGGGGAAGACATTTGGATTTGGATTTAAAATGTGATTTACCAGTCCCATTGCTACTTTGCAATCATAGAGAGGGAGGATTTATACATCTTTCCCCCTCAGCGTCATCTTCTCTCATCCCTTTTCTCCCCTTCCAAGAAAAGGTGTCTCAAATGGCTGATTAGAAAACAAAGAATGCAGAATACTGGAGGAATGTCCTTTGAGTTTTGTTAATTCAAACACATCTATGCTGACTCTTCTGGGGAACTGCTAGAAATGGCCTAAAATCCAAATTCCCACGTAAGACAGGGATGAAGCCTGACTCAAACCAGAGCTGCATAGTTCCAGCACCTATGGGCTCCTGCAAACCCCTAACGCTGCAGAAGGGTAAAACAAGGAATTCAGAGTGGGAATGTCATCTCTGTCCGTGCAGGTGCACACGGGGTATTTTCAGACAGCAGCGACCTGCGACAAGGTGATCCTCACCACTGGCATCTCTTCACAGACTGGGGCTGAGTTCCCCAAATAGCTTCAGCTGGAGAAAACCAGTAGCATTTTACAACTGGCTTTGGTGGAGTTGCCAGTGCAGTGGGGGGAGGTTTGGGACGGTAGTGTTGGGGTGCTCAGCCAGGCTGTGGAGCTCCAAAACCCCTGGTAGGGCTGAGCTCCCACCTGCCAGGCACTGCCCCAGGGGTAAGATGCCAGTATTCCTTTCGGAGCCTGCTCTGCATTGCGTCAGCGACAGAGCAGTCCCTGGAGCAAGGCTGGGCAGCCACCTCTGGCTGAGCAGCCCTGTGTGTATCTAGGTAGGGTTCTGGTTCACCAAGGTACGCTTGCATGACAGGGAACATCAAAGGGGAAAGCAAGTATCACCTGGCACCTCCTGCCATCCACTTCTACCAACAGACAGTTGAAGGCAAAATGGGGAGCGGGAAAGGAAAGATCAGGCAAGGTTTCATGTAAAACACTTAAAAAAACCAACAACAACAACAACAACAACAAACCCAGAACCTGAAGAATTTCAAATTTGTTTGACTCATGAATGGATTTCTCTCCCCACAAATTGTTTGGTGTGGTGGCTGGCCTGGGAAACCAAGCAAGAGGGATGCCCCACGGCGTGGCACCAGCCTGCCATCGGTGCTGCAGCTTCCTCTGGGATTGCCCATCTCCAGCGTGTCCATCCGCGAGGCCGTGGCGGAGCTCTGCAGTCCTGCTCGGCGCGTGGGATGCAGGTTGGACGTAGCCAGGTGCAAGGGAGGGAGCTGCTGCTTCCCTGCGGGGAGAAGGGAAAAAGTCTCCCTCCAGGAAGGGATGATGCTGACAGCCGCTGGGAGACGGGGCCTCGCGTGGGGCGCCATAGAAACAGGCAGAAAGCTCAGTTCGCCCCCATCTGCTGACTTCAAAATTGTTTTTTTTATTTCTTATTATTTCTTTCCTGCCATGGCAATGGGAAGCCCATCCAGCACCAGTAGCATCGAGAAGCAGCAAGTGTGTTGGGCTCCCAGGTGGGGGCCACTGTCCCTGGGGCTGGTGTGGGTGCTGTGCCCAAGGCGAGGTGCTCAGCAGGGGCATGGGCACTGAGGGGCTGGCTGCAGGACACAGCTCTCAGCTGGAGGAAGAAACGCTCCCTGGAGAGCCCAGCTCCGCAGCGGCACAGCTGAAGAAGGCTGCTCACCCACAACACCGAGAGCTTCCTCCATCTTCCAGCTTCCCAACTAGTGCCAGGCTTTCCAGCCCATCCTCAGCTCTGCAGAGACGAGTTTGGCTCTGTCCTAGGAGGGATGTGAACAGGCGTTTTCTGCATACCAAGGCTATGCTGTGACTTGTAGGGCATGCCGTGTCCTCAAAACTGTGTCAATAGCGTTAGGTCAAATTAAACCACATCTGTTGGTGAGGAAGAAGAAAGGTTGGCAAGGTTTGCCCAGCTAGGAGGTAGCGCAGCCTGATGTGGGTTACTCAACGTCGACTGCGACGCGGCGTGTTTGGTGCTGCACAAACCACCCAGACATCGCTCGGAGGAGTTTTCGGTGGGCTCAGGGATGGGGACATGGCTGTGCTGCCATGACACTCGGCCCTGTCTTGGCAATGAGGGGGACAAAGTGGTCCCAGCGGTAGGGTCTGGGCTAGCAGGACACAGGGAGCTTGGGGAACGTGGCCCTCTGAGATCTCCACCCTGCCCTCTCCTGCCTCTGCAAGCGCTGGATTTCATCCCCTTCCAGCACAGCAGAGAGAAAAGCTGGGTCTTAAGTCTGTTACCATGATTTACTTACATTCCTGCAAGATTTGCTGGGCAGAGACAGGCTGACTTTCAGACCCAGAAGTAGAAGATTTCTCACCAACATGATTCAGAGAATAAAATAAAAACAATTTTGTGCTTTAATCCTCAGTGCTAGAGCATTGCAGGAGGAATGAAGCAGAGAGAAACACTACAGGAGGGTGAAATGTGTATTGGAAGAGTTCAAATGAAGGTAAATGTGATGGCCTGTGGTCCTTTGGTGTCCCCTACATACGCGCATGTGTTGAACACAGCTGTCTGTCTATGCAGGGACATGCAGACAGGTTAAAATTACAGCATGCATTGGGATGATGTAGTGGCACGTGGAGGTAAGTAAATACTCAGTAAATCTGAAGCCTTTGTTTCCCAAGTTGGAAGAAAGTCAGTTTTGTCTCCCCAGGTCCAACACTGGAGCAGATTTTTGATGCTGGAGCAGACAGAGGCAATTAAGCAGATCTTTTACATTCTGGTTTTGGCTCTGGTGCCACAAGGCTTTTGCAAGAGCACTTTGGGAGCCCGGGACGCCCACGCACCCCAACGGCAGCTCTGCCCCCCCCAGTGGCACAAACCCCACGGCGGAGGGGAGCGCGCTGCCAGGCAGCCTCTCCTTGTTTCACCCCGGATAAATCACAGCTTCCCGCTAACACACACGCAGAGTCAGCCCTGGCGCTGCAGAATTACATCTGCTCCACTCACCTCCTTTTTTGGTTCTTTTTTGCCTTTTGGGTTTTTTTTTCCCTGGGGAAATGTGATATATAGGCTTTCTTAAAGGGCCACATGGCAGATGCAAATATCACCCTTTGGGGTGTGCACGTGATTTTGTGCCCCGAACCCCCTGGGGTGTGCACCAGCGGGGGAAATTGCTCCTGTTGCACGGCGCTGGCTCCCCGTGCCAGTGGCAGCCCTGACTTGCTGGAGGACGGCAGGGACGGGGATGTGGAGGCAGGGGATGGCCGAGCGGTTTGCGGAGATTTTGCTGATGGAGCGATGCCAGGGGAACCAGGCTGCTGCTGCTCAGCGGGAGGAGACGCGTGGGAGCCCGTGGGCAAAAGGTGGCCATGGAGGGTGGCTGGGGAACGCCAGGGGAGCAGCTGGGTTCCCCTCGATCAGCTGACCCCTGTTTTGCAGCAGGATGGTCCGTGGCCCCCACAAGTCAGTTCTTACTGGGGTTCCCTAGGAGCGGACTTCACCTGTGCCCCTGCAATCGGGGCTCGGTGGGGCTGTGGTGGCTCGAGTGCTGCCTTAATGCTGCTTTTCCACCCATTTCTGCAAGAGACACAGGAGGAGGGGCAAAATCTGCCAGCGCGTGTGAGAGATTAATTGTGTCCCTGTCACTACTTTAAATCAAATTAAACTCTACAAAAAAGAAAACAGGGGTTTTACAGCAGCACATGTTCTGCTGCTGCAGTTAGGGCTCCGTTACAGCCCCGCACATTGCGAGGTTTCAAAACACGGATGTATAAATCCCCTCGGACTGAAAAACAAAAAAAAAATTGCCCATCCATCGGTTTGTTCTGAAAGGGCCACGGACAAACAGGACTGACAGATGGCTCTCGAGGCTGCGTGCTTTGGGGATACTCAGATTATACACCCGAGTTACTCGAGTGCAGGGGTGACGTTCAGCCGGGGTGTGAGCAGGAGCCGTCCCCATTGACCTTCTGGGCAGCTACTGCCCTCCTGCTGCTCTGGGGGCTTCTGACACCATCTTCTGCTGGTCCCCAGTCTTCCACAGGGATTACGCATTTAATAAAATAAAGGCCAGACTCCTAGGACTGGTTTACAATAGCGTCATTAAGCAGACTCCATTCAGCCAGGAGAGGTGCCCGGTGTTTTGCAGCAGCAACAGCAAGGGTTTGCAAATGCTCTAATAACTGGTTAGGTGCTACTGCCTTCAGCAGCGTAATAACGAGCTACGGCTTAACCAGTTCACTCTGAACAAAACGGCATCACGATTTCTGCACCAGCTGGATGCGGAGGCACCAGAAAGGTCCGACCACCCCACCATCGCCGCGCAGAAACGATGCACAACTCGCTGCAAGTGACGGGAAACACTGTGAGGGTCAGAGTGATGGATTGCACATGAAATAGTTTGGGGCAAATCAACCGAAGAGAGCAACGCTCACCCTGAGCGTGGCTTGGTTATAAAACCTTCGGCTGCCTCGCATGGATGAGGCCCCTCTGCCATCGCTGATCACCTGCCCTCGTGGCAGCGGCTCGTTAAGCGAATTATCTCCACACCAATGAGCCCCTGAAGGCATTCATTGGCACAATAGATTAGAACAGTTTCTGCAGATTTATGGATTTAGGGTTTATGGAGTCATTGATATGTGAATTAAGCACTGACTGACTGAGAGTAACTCTTCAAAAGGAGTCATTATAATCTCTATAGAAATATAATGATTCCAGTGACAACACCTTCAATGAAACTTCAAAAACACTTATTTAAAAAAAAAAAAGGTACAGAAATATATATTTAAATAAAATGCTAGTTCTCAGTTTTTCCCAGCCACCGTAGGTAAGGAAAATTCATCTTTCCAGAGCTCCAGCCCTGAGGATGGACGTTCACAGGGATGTGTTCAGAAAAACCCACTTCCCCTTTCCCTGGGGCACCACAGCTCACACTGGTGTGGGCAATGCAAAAGTGTGATACCTGCACCCTTTGTCACTGGGAGAAATTTAGCCGTACGCAGATAAGCACTGGCCTGCACCTTTCTCCCCTCCACCAAACCAAGCCTGGGATTAAACCCCAGAAAACTCAGCCAGGAAGGAGAAGAGGCCAAAGAGGTTTCTCACAAGGCGCTGCCATTTTTTCTCAAGGTCCTTGTGCTTGAGAATATCCAGCAGCAATGTGGCAAACAATTATTAACCTGGCTTTGGTAAAGTTTTTGAGCACCATAGACTGCAAATTTTGGTGCAGTAGAGCAAACCCCTGCAATGGAGAAGGACAAGCTCCTGCTGACCTCCCCGACATCCGCAGCAGAGGCAGTGCTGAGCTCCCAGCTCGGTCCTTGGCCTCCAAGACACATTTTCAACAGCAGACATCCAGCTGCGGTGACATGCACAGTAGGCAGGTGCCCTTGCTCCAGAAGTGGTTTGCTCTTGGCCACCTGATTTACACGCCAGAGTAGTCTAACTTTGTGTGAATCTCTCAGTGGGGCTTAATCCCCCCTCACAGCCTGCTGGCCACAGGGGAGCAATCAGCCCTCGGCCACCTCCAAGGGTGGGCCACCTCTCCCTGCTAGGTGCGATGCCCCATCTCCAGGTGATGGGGCTGGTTATCCCCCCTGCGCTGATGGACCTCAGGCTCTATCCCACTGAAGCCCGCTGAGTTCATAGAATCATAGCATGTGTTGCGTTGGAAGGGACTTTTTAAGGCCATCGAGTCCAACCCCCTGCACTAAGCAGGGACATCTTCAATTAGATCAGGTTGCTCAGAGCCCCATCAAGCCTGGCCTTGGATGTCTCCAGGGATGGGGCCTCCACCACCTCCCTGGGCAACTTGTTCCAGTGTCTCACCACCCTCATTGTAAAGAACTTCTTCCTAATGTCTAATCTAAACCTACCCTGCTCTAGTTTAAAACCATTGCCCCTCGTCCGATCGCTACATGCCCTTGCAAACAGCCCCTCCCCAGCTTTGTTGTAGGCCCCCTTCAGGTACTGGAAGGCTGCTCTAAGGTCTCCCCGGAGCCTTCTCGTCTCCAGGCTGAACAACCCCAACTCTCTCAGCCTGTCCTCAAAGGAGACGTGTTCCAGCCGTCTCATCATCTTCGTGGCCCTCCTCTGGATCTGCTCCAACAGGTCCAACCCCTGCACCACAGTGAAAAGCCGTGGTGTCAGGCTGGTGTTTTGACCAAACATAGGGTGAACTAGGAGTGGAAGCACAATCATGTAGGTAATCAGCGGTCACTGTCATGCACAAAGCGCTTCTGCTCTTCCAGGTCTGGTTTGGCAGCTCCTGTGATGAATAGGATGAGGGCACCCTGCTCCATAGGATAGCAGCTTCTTTCTGAAGGCAACGAGCTGTGACATTTCAATCTCCAGGCTGCTCCAAGGGCTGGGGTGATGGGCTCCACCCTGACCTTGCTGATGTTCGCTGCAAACTAATGGGCTACTGCGCACACAACCTGGACAGCTAGCGTTTTTTTGTGTGAAGAGCAATTACCATCCGTCTACTCATCAGCTCACGACTAATGAAAAACAAACAGAAGGAAACAGCTCAGCAGACGGCACCACAGCGTGTCCCCGGTGCACCAGCTGAGCATCCCTGGGAGCAGAGCTGCTGCCGGCGGGGTAGGGGGGAGCATGGGCGCTGCACCCCGGCCCTGGCTGCACCACGCAGCTTGTGGAGATGTTTCGGAGAGTGGTGAGCACGGGATTTATAGCTCAAAAGGCCAGAACCAGGTGAACGGAGAAGCCTCTCTCCAGGCCATGCCATCCCCTTTGGGCTCGTGCGAGGTCTGGCACACTTTGGCATAGCTCCTGGCATAGCACACAGGGCTGGTGGCTTGCTGAAAGTGTTAAACATTGTCATTATACCAAAAAAGAAGAAAATGAGTGTGAGAGATCCTGCTCACACAGGCCTATTTCAGACCTTTTGTGGGAGAAGGGGAGGGAAAACTGATGCTTATCTTTCAAAAGTACCTAAGATGGGCTTCTGCAGCAGTGGCAGCTCTCATGGAAAATCCTCCTGGCCCACCTTTCCGCAATGAAATGAGCATTCGTGTATTTGTTTCCCAGTGTCATATTCAGTGATCCCAGTGCTCTACTTCCACGGCTGCTCAGAAACAGTGTTGGGCCCCGTCACACCCCCATTCCTGGGTCTGGAGCACCCTCCTCTCCAGGCAGCACTCTTGTACTTTGCAGAAATGCATCCTCCAAATGCTTCCTTCCACTCAAGCCCAGGAGGCAGCATCCCCTCTGCAAAAGCCAGTCTCCAAATCACAACCTGATTTTTCCCTCTAAAGGGACTTCTCAGATTAAGGTTCAACCCTCCCTCACCTTCCCCTATACCTTAAAAACAGGAAGAAAAAATATTGCAGTATAAGCAATATATCTTATTTCACTGCAAACCTCCCCCCCCAGGAGGCAATAGCTGCACAGGCACAAGCAGCCCCTGAGCATGCCTTTGCCTCATCCATCACTGGTGATGTTGTTAAAAATACCAGGCCGGTTCCTCCCCTGGAATAAATCACTGCAGCTCTGGGGCTTCCTCCGCCCGCACGGCCTGAGATTTCATCCCCGCCACGCGGTGAGTGAAACCTGCAGAAAGGGAGCAGGTCACAGCACACCCTGCCGAGGCCGTGCCGGTTGGGCTGCCGAAGCTGGGAGCAGGGATTCGGTGCGTCTTTCTGCAAGCGCATTGGAGAAATATTCCCCTGCCGCCCCAGCACTGTGTTTTTCTCCTGGCATTTGGAGCTGATGAAAACCTCAGGGCTTCAGAGAAGATTGTGGGACCCCCCCCCATGCCACTCTCCTTGCTCCTCACCCCCACCGAGGAGCGTTGGGCCTCTGGAGCCTTTCACCGTGCACCACAGGTGTTACATGAAAGAAAAAAAAATAAGCAAGAAGACAATAAATATGAGTAATAAACACAGGGAAGGGAAGAGGGAGCAACTAAACCCCAAACCAAATATTCAGAAGTGTCAGGAGCCAAAGCAGCAGTGGGGTAGCCTCACAGAGGTTAGTGGGTGGAAGGGAGCTGTTGGCCAGCAACACCCCTGCAGATTCAGGCTGTGCACGTCCTTCAGACCATTGCCGAGGAAATCAGAAACCCCTTGAAATATTCTTACAGAAAGAGAGCAACCAACACATCTCATCTATATGACCCTCTCAAGGAGGGTAAACCGAATACCTACATTTCACAGGTGGGGAAACTGAGGCAGGGGGAACAGCAACAAGCTCCAGAGGTTGTCCTGCTTTAACCGTGGCTGTTGAACACAGATTAAGCCAAAGCAGGGACAGGACAAGCAAACACAGGCCCCAGCAGGTATCTCTGAGCTGCACAAATACCTGCTGGGAAGAGACCCCTGAGCCCCAGAATGAGGGAGGCTTGAAGAAGCCACTTGCTATGAGATCCCTGACCACAGTTCTGAGGCACCTTTCTCTTACTTGTGATTTCTCAGTCCATTTTTGCTTCCTTTTCTGTTTTCATCTCCCTGGTTGACCTGTCCCAGTGGGAAGGTCCAAGCTTAGCCTGATCCACCAGCCTGCTGCTGGCTCAGGCTGAAAGCATCCATATTCAAACCCCCAGACGGTGAGTAATCTGTTCTCACAACTGTGCCTGGAGACCCAAAAGGCAATTAAGCCCGTGCTGCTGGAAGGTAGTTTCATGATGCTTCCTCCGGATGGCCAGATCTTTTCAGGAACACGTGTTCGTGTTGACGGCAGGGCTGAACAACCGTACGGAGCGCCACGTGCCGGCTGGGGTACGAAGGCTGGTGCAGCCAGGATGCTGCGTGGCTGTCGCTGCGTCAGTGGGTGGATTAGCAAAGGCTGAGCAGGAGATAACCCAAAGCATTGCTGGGGAAAAAACAGTTGGAGGCCACCTACTGCAAGGACTGGCTTTTCTCCCCAGTTCACTCATCCACCTCAAGAGCACGGTTGTGAGTTTAGGATCCTAGGGCTGCGCCTTCCTGGTGCCTGGGAGGGATGGAGGAGCATCGTGGGCCTGCGACACCTGGCAGGCCTGGCGTGGGTGGCCCATGGCTCGCTGGGGACAGAGTGGTGTCCGCGTGGTACCTATGGCAATAGGGACCATCATCTTTTTAGTGCAAAGTTCTCTGAACACCGATCAGCTCCGCCATGGTACTGCTGAGAAAACACACCAAATACTGCAGGGCTGTTAATGGTGACGTGTGACAGAGACGGGCTTCTTGAAGACTTTTCTCTCCAGGGGCTACAGAGAGTAGGAAGGGATAGACGTATTATAGCATCACCCAGCTTTACCATTTTATTGAACTTCACCACAATCGGTGGTTTGTTTGTTTTTTTTTTTTCTTTGAAGCCCCCTCCTGGAGTAAGCAGACCTTAGGCTTCCTTTTCAAAGAAAATTAACCCTCACAGATAGCTTGAGGGTTACAACCTTCTACCAAAATTGAAGGAAAATGGTAAACAACTGCACACTATAGTAAATTTTTAAATTCTTATGACCTTTTGGGGCCCAGATTCCTGGAATCAGCATTGCCCTGATGGCATTTCCAGGAGCAGGTGTGCTCCTTGAGAGCTGGTGCTGGGAGGGAGCACTGGAAGGAGCTATGGGGAGAGAGATGACCTAAACTGTGGGTGCAGAGCTCTCCCAGGGTTGTGTCTATCAGCATCCCGGCAGGCCCTGGTGCTAGCTGTGTTTTGGGGTAGCTGGCACCTCCCAGGGAGGTCCGGATCAGAACCCATCCGTGTCGGAGCTGCTGCCTGCTCTGGCTGCACCCCAGCCGTAGCAAGTCTGTCTGTACAAACCAACAGCCCGTAAATGCCGAGGGGTGGAGACAATTACTGACCTGGATGGAAAGAGGTTTAGTAGGACTTTGTGAGCGAAGGGGCTTTCCACACCTCAGTGTGTGCCTGAGCAAATAGCTCCCTCCCTTTGTCACCCTGCCAGAATGGCAGAAGCATTACCCGTCGTGGTTTTCCCCAGCATGGCAGGGTGGTCTCTGGCTTAAACATGGCTTTGAAGAGCCCGAGGGCAAAAAGCCGAGCTCCGGGCCACCTGGCTGGGGAAGGTGTCAGGCAGGACTTCCCCTGCACTATGGGGCAGCCCCAAACAATGCTCTGCTCAGTCCCGTCTCGCCATCAGGGCACCTTCCCACCAGTCTGCGCTGCTGCTTTTCCTTTTTTAGCTGATCACAACGATTCCCACCCCACGTGTTTTCCATCGGCTGGACACACAGTATCTCCCAGCCTTAGGGTAGTTATGAACGGCTCTGTTCCCTGCATGGCACAAAGTCCAAATGTCACAGGACTTTATGTTATTGCATCATTCCCTCAATAAACCCTCTGATCTCCCCTATCACATGGGCAAGTGACGAGCTGGCAGGCTCCTAAAGCAAAGAAGTGCATGTTGCCCATGGCACAGTGGCACCTCCTGATGTACCCCTCTTGCTTCATGCCGGGGTCTCGGACACTTGGGACCGCTCCGTCTGGGCACTGCAGGGTCCCCAGGCTTAAATCACTTACATCATTCAGTGACAAGCCAAGTGACTGTGTTTAATGTCATTTAAGCCTTCCAGACCCCTTTTTTGCTCCTTTGCTTTGAGTTCCCTCTGAGGTGCCCAAATGCTCCGGGGATGGAAGGATACAGGGCCACCGTCCCCATGGAAATTAGTGCCCTTGGGACAAAGTGAGGAGTGAGAAGGTGAATATATAAATGTATAACCACGGGACACGTCCCTCCCCATTCCTCCCCCATGCCTGGCAATCATTATTAGGACCAAGCCACCTGTGACCTCCAGAAACGGGGCAGAAGAGGGTGAAATGCAGCTGTTCCCAGTCAGCAGCTCTGGGGCTGCTTTTGAACCCCCACACCCAGACACCATGGGGCTTTGCCCCACCAACACAGGACCAGGTGCCAAAAATCCTTCTCCCACCAGCTGCCCTGGGCCAGCTCAGTCCAGCATCTCATCCCAGTCAAGCCCCTGGTCTCACTTCCATCTCCAACTGTAGGGTAAATCATTAACCTTGAACACTCGGAGCTTTTTCAGCATTTCTCCCCGCCTCTTCCCTTCTTTTAAATCTCCAGATATAATGAAAGTGAAAGGGTGCTGGAGTCTCTCCTGCGGAGCAAACAGGAGAAGGTTCTGAAGGTCTTGGGCAGGTAGGGACAGGCCTTTTTTCCCACTTCCAACAGCTGTTTTCCAGAGGGCAAAGGAGGATGGAGAGCAGCGCCATGCACGGAGGGAGCCCATGGGCCAGCATGGGTGTGTGGGACGGTGCTCCAGACAGCTGAGGTGGACGAGCTCACCTGGACCTCTGCCCTGCAGAGCTGCCACCCACCACTGCGTCTCCCCAGGACCTCCTGCGACACGGAGCGGCTCTCAGTTTCTGTGGATCACGCCTGCGTTATCCCAGCTCACTGCGTAGAGGATCGGTTCGGTTGGTACCGGGGTGTGTATCCCTTCTCTTTCTTCGCTCATGGGCTCACCTCTTATGGTCCTCCTGCCCTGGCTCCCTCCACTGCACAGCTCACCCCTTTGATCGATGCTGCTGCTCTGCTCTGGCCACAGAGCCCCCGTGCAGGGTTTGAGCTAGAGGCTCAGCCCCCTTCCTACTGAAATCCTGGGGAAATGAGGTACCCTCCTCTCCTTCCCACCCTCTCTATGGGTTGTGATGGGGTGAGGTCCCGAGCAAGGCAATCGATGATTAAATATTCCCCTGAGAGGGTGCGACGCAGGGGCTGAGCCCCATGGTGCCAGCAGCTCAGCAAACCCCTGGGAAGATGCAGTCCCTGCAGTTTATAGCCTGTGAAATAACCATGCATGAGGGAGTGAAACTCTGGCCAAACTCAGGTTGAGGAAGGATGAGATCTATTTTCAGAGTTCCAATATGTCTGTTCACTTTAATCATATTTCAGTCTCTGACTCCTGTGTGCTGGACAGACCTGAGACGGGCAGTTCCTGGGTGACCTCAAGCAATAGCTGTTTCTAATGATTTAAACTCATGTCTGAGCTGCTTTGAGCCTGCTGTGGGGCAACGTGGCATTTCCCATCCTCGGAGCTCTGCAATGTACAATGTCCCCCTGAGCGGGCCATGTTAGCTGGTGACCTGGTGAGAGCCCTTTGCAAGGCAGGGAAGGGAAAACCCCTCTTCCCCCTTCCCAAGCACCCAGGCCAGCCCTTAGGGAAGGGAGACGATTTGTCTGCAGGAGGGCAGGAGCTGAGCAAGCGCAGGGGACGTGACTACAGCCTGGGAGCACTGTCAGGAGCACTACTTCTGTTGAAATCTGAAATCTCCTGCAGCATCCCCTGCGGCTCACACAGGGGCTTTGCTTGGCCCTCAAGATACCCATTCTCAGCATGCCAGGGCGCTGAGGCAGGATGAACGATGCGAACCATTACCACATCGTACAGCCTCCTGTGCAGTAACCATGACAATTCGGAGTGTGGACACTGCTGTGGGCTTGATGGAAGGGGCTAGAGCAGGGCTTAGCCACCTGCTGGGGACCGCTCACCCCTGGGCCACCTTCCAGCAGCTGCAGGCTGGGGCTCAAGCAGGGCAGAAACAGCAGCACAACCCAAAGTTGCCATATCCACATAAGAAAGCAGCAGCACCTCAGTGCGGCTCAGGAAGGGTTATCATGCCTATGCAGCTGGAAATCCACTGAGAAGAATGGAAAGTAAAAGCATACCTTGTTACCCAACAAAATGGTGTTTTTATATATAGTGATTCGTTGGCGCTGGAGAAATAGGTGCCACTTGCCTGATTTATGGACTTAAGTAGAGCTTTCCAAAGCCAAAAGCAGGGCAGCACCTTTTGTCTGTGGGTAGAGAGATTGTTTCAGTTGCTACAGACCAGAACACCTTGCTCTGTCCTTGTATTAGGCACGGGAAAGGGATGGGCCAGATTTTCCGTCCAGGACTGACTTTGGAGACACAGTAATACCTTGTTATGAACATCTCGGTTAGTTCTGCTGTTTTTACGCATTTCAGTGGTTACCATCAACCTGTTTGGAAAACCCCTTGTTGAAAGAAAAGATGAATAGAAATACGGAGTTAGCCCCAAGGAGCGTGACCGAAGAACCAGCCTCTCCGACAAACAGTGCAGGGAAGGAAAAGATGGAGGTTGCTTCTGAACTGGGCAGCCCAACTTTGCACAGCACGGACAGTGGGTTCTTTGAAAGAGGTATTAAAACAATGTTAAGCATCCGGAAATCAAAACGAAGTCCTAACAAGGAGAAAGGAAAGGAAGGTACCGGTACTTGGAAAGGAAAACGACTTTCTTTTCGATTCTCCAAGAGCTACGAGGAGAACAAACCCACAATCTGTAATGGTGTGGAGGAGATCGGTGACAAGATAGAAGCAGAGCCCATTCAAGGAAAGCCTCTGTCAGGTAAGACATAAAACCACCAGTGTAATTTGCTTGGCAGGATATACATAACCTTCAACTAATTTACACTTTGCATGTCTCGGGCCCAACAGAGATGCTAAAGAACCAGGCATCCCATTACGGGGCAGAGACAACTGTCACCCCTTGCGCAAACTCGTTGGGGTGTTACCTGGCCCAGCATGGGCAGGTCGCCCATCACCGAACAGGCTGTTTTGTGGCCTCCACTACGTTAGTTTAACCATATCCACAACCTGCCTACAATCAACACATCAATGTGTTGGCTCACATATCAGCAGACGTACTGCACATCATACATATCAGTCACCAATCTGCTGATCGCAGTCTGGGAACTGCTGGTCTGACAGTGTTCAGAAGTGCTATTCCTACGCTATTGCCTGCATTGCACTTCTGGACAATTTCTGCGTTTTAGCTCTCAGACTGATGGTCCCCAGATTGTATTCTGTAGGTTGCTGCAAGGCCTTGAAGGGGAAGAAAGATGGTTTGAATGCGATCTGCTTCAGCATCTCCACTTTGGTTCCTAATCTTAGAGACTGCCTCGCAAAGGGACGTCTGCAGGTGCTTTTACTCTCTTGCGCTGACTTTCCATCTATTCTTCTCACAACAGCATTGTTGCAAGTATTTGTTTGGTTTGTTTTCCCCAGGCTGGTTACTCTCATGCATTTTGTCAGCATTATATAGATGGGTCTTAGTCAAATTAAAATAATTACCTTCAGCATAACTCTCATGTTTCCCCAAGCGTGGGCAGACTGCAATGACTTTGATCTTAGTTTGAGCACCATTCTCCTCCACCTTCTGAAGGCAGAGGTACTACAATGCACCCATGAGGAGATAGACTGAAGTGGGTCAACATGGCTTGACCTTTCCTCAGGCTAAATTTCTAGAAATTCTTGGTCTACTGCATAGGATGTCATGGGGATCAGGTAGAAGGGCTGACATTGTCTCACTGCTACAATACGCTCTACTGTGCCATGAAGTTACTTACTGCTTTGCACTGATACATTGTGAGGTTGGTAAGCTGGATCTGAGCCCATCTCATAAACTTTGCTAGCCTGGTCTCAAAGGGTCATAGATGAGGAGCGACAGGAAATGTTACCATAAGCCCTTTTCATCTCCTGCAATAAACAAGCTGAGGAATTGCGTTAATAAGGCCCATCCTGTGCCCAATAACTCGTGATTGGCCTAGACTAGAGCAGCTCTGTGAGAAACACATCCCATCCTGAGATAAATATGGCAAGCGATGGAGACTCCACCATGTGCACCATTAAGCTGCACAATGGTTAATTGCCTTTCAATTGTCTTCCTTCAACTACCAGCTGGCTGGTCTTGTATTACTAAATTAAAGATCCATTTAGCACCCAATATCACCTCCCTGAATAATTATCCTAGATGGTGATTAAATGGTGTTTTCTCACTTTGATAAACAGAACAGAATGTACTCCTTTAGTCTCTCACTGCAAGCACTTGTACAAACACAGGTTTTATATTCATTTTCTAGAAGAGACTAAGTTAATTGGCACAATCTCCCTCCCCTCTGAGTGCAGAAGAAACTGTAGCTCCATATAGGAACTCAAAGCTCCATGCATTGTATGCTGCATTAATAGTTGGGTTATTTGGTATATTTCTGTCTTCATATAGATACTCTTATGCTGCACAGATTATTTGGTGCATGTGGTATAAAATCTGTGTGCAGACAAGCCCAGGGGCATAAATCATGGGCTATGAACCAGTCCTTCATATCTTATTTGACCGCTTTCCAATTTTTCTGTATCATTTTATATGTGTGTCCCAGAAGGACACATGCCTAAATAATACACTTTCCCTTCTCCTCTTTAATATTGTGCTATGCCCAGTATCACAGTGGGATCTCCTGTTCAGAGCATCCCTTATGATGCTGGAGATGGCGAGAGCTTCCCAGGGCCTCTCAAAAGCTAGCAGTGCTCTTGGATCTCCTCAACACATGGCAAATACTTCTTATATTACTGGCAAATAGGCAGTAGTTCTTGCACCAGCAAGGTTTTGAAAAAGAAATGGGAAACTCAGTAGACCTCAGCCACTTTGGAGGTAATGGTATTTAGTGACTTTCCCCCAGCCTCAGCCAACACCAGCCAGTACTGGTAGTGGGTGCCAAAAGCACAGGAGGTGGTGAAAATGCAGTGAGACCTGAACACCAGGAGAAAGCACCCACAGGTTTGGATCCCCCTCCGATGCACATACGCCCCCCAAACCATCCAGGGACAGCAGTGCTCACTGCTTGGAAAACAAATGTCACAGGTGAGATTCTTGGCATCTGATGGTAGGTTTATATACAGGTGGTGAACGGCCTGTCAACTGGCTCTGAACCACCCCAGGTGTGTGAACTCCACATACCTGTCACACTTTGGTATTTCTCCATTTCCTCCTGCTGGGACCCCAGGACCACCATCCCAGAGACTCTCCTCAGTCCCCAGCAAAAGGGTTATTGCAGATTGCAATAACTGCAGAGTGAGAAGCTGTGGCTTCTGGTCCTCCAGAAGTCCCTCTTTTTGGTTGAGAGGAGGCTGAGGACCACAAGCATTCACAGAATGTCTCCTAAATGTCTGGAACAGGTAAGAGGCATCTTTCAGAGGCATTTGCTGTGGTAGGCACAGGCTGGAAAGGATGGCCAGCCATGTATGAGCCAGTGTCTGGCTTGCTACCTCAGTCCCTGCATCGCAAGGAGTTCTCATAATACAAATCACCAGCAACAACCTCTGCAGTTTTGTGTTAGCATTTTGCTCAGTCTTCAGAGAAATGCAGGAGCCAGTTTAGCTGGGACATTAGTTGGGAAAGTGTCTTAGGAAAACTTGATAATGCACAAAATCAGGACAGGTTTGCCTAGCATTACGTCTGAACAGGGAACGTTCCCAAAAACGTATTAGAAGCATCCCCAAGCCAGTATCCCGCTCCCCCTGGGCCTTGGTATCTCTGGAGGACATGCTGGTGGGTAGGCTTGGGGGCAGACATGACCCCGTAGTGAGATGTCTGAGCCGGGAGCTCAGAGGGCCTGAGGGGGTCTGTCCTATTGTGCTCCCTCCCACCCCTCCCGCTGGACACCAGAATCAGAGAATTGGAATCGGAGAATGGTTCGGGTTGGAAGGAACCTTAAAGATAATCTAGTTCCAACCCCTTGCCATGGGCAGGGACACCTCCCACTAGACCAGGCTGCTGAAAGCCCCATCCAGCCTGGCCTTGAACACCTCCAGGGGTAGGACATCCACAACTTCCCTGGCAACCTGTTCCAGCGTCTCACCACCCTCACAGTAAAGAATTTTTTCCTAATATTTAATCTAAATCTCCCCTCCTTCAGGTTAAAACTGTTACCCCTCGGAACAACCCTTCCTGGCCTTCTTGGGCAACGTGCTGGAATGCCCTTTCAGCCAGAGATACTGTGGCCAATGCAGCAGCAGAGCTGTGCTGAGTACACTGGGGAACAAGGGCATCCCTGCCAAAGGAAATCCTGCTGGGAGGGTATATCACAGACTCTTCCCACTGCCAATCCCACTCCAGCTCCACATTAACAGAGGGGAAGAACCAGGAGCGGTTTTATGCAGCTGGAGATCCCAGTGCCCCTCTGTGCAGCCTCCTCAGACATTGCTTGAGGTTTTCCTGCAGGGTTATAATCCGTTTTTTGGATATTTTCTACCCCTGAAACTAGCAGTTTGGAGGTGTGGCTCAATTTGCAGGGATTGCATTCCCACTGCTTTCTTCTCCTGTGTCAAACAGGAGCTGGAGTGATCATGGGGGTGGGAGGGGGTCGGGTCAGGTCAGTCCCAGGGACACTGCTGGGACCTGGCCCTGCAAGCCTCCCTGTGGGGCATCTTGTCCTGTTACCAACCTGTCAATCACCTAACGCCTGCTTTGTCCCAACCCCTTCCCCCCTTCTTCCTGCAGTAATGGAAATCAATGAACTTATTCAGAAAAGGCAACTTCTGGAAGCATTTGCAAGCATCAAGTACTTGGAAGATGAGACTATTGCTGAACGGGATGCTGAGAAATACAAAGATAACCCCCAGGAGTTTGTGAGGAAATCCAAGGATGTGGATTTGCTTTATAACTCCATCACAAATGCGATCCAGTCCATTGTGGTGGGAACACTGGAGCGTCCCGCTGTAGAGGATACCATGCTGACCTCCCTGGTGACTTTAATTGCCCGTGAGGAAGCAGCTCATCCTAACACAGGCAACGCTGCTTGTCCTGGGTTGGACTTGCTCGGCACACCCAGAAAGTGGAGGGAAGAGTGGAGGGAAGCTATCAAAGAGAGCGCTAGAAAGAGAGTCCAGAGAGTACCCATGGCATCGAAGGAAGAAGAGAGTTCTTGGCTTGATCTCCACTTAGGTTTCCTCCAGAAACACCTGAGCGAAGACTTACTGAAAATCAAGTTATCAGTACAAAAGTGCTATCCAGAGGAGTACAAGGTGTGTGACATATATGTGGAGGCTTTTCATAATGCCATTGCCTCGCACTTGCAAGATCTCACCCATAGACCACTGGAATTCAACGAGCTCTACACCTTGCTCGACTGGGTGGCCAACACCTACCGCAGGTAAGATGCTACGCTTGCCGCACTGCTTCAGCCTCCTCTGGAGAGCAGCAGGGCCGCAGGGTGCTTTGAAAGCACCGAGCTCTTTTCAGTTTCCTGAGCGAGCAAGAGAGACACAGTCACTTCTACAGTAGAACCAGATAGCTAATCTATTAGTAGGTGGGGACAAAGGTTTGTAGATAAAACACTTGCTGCTTTTCACAGATCTAAATTACCTCGTTTTCCCCTCCCTCTTCCACTCACTGTTCTCACATGCCAGGAAGCTCCTCCTTGCAGCACTGATAAACCTGCTCACTTTCTGCAAATATTTTGCAAGGTCCAGCAGCAGCTGCTCAATGACTTTTCCAGGCACAGGGAGGGACGTGGGGGGGGGGGCTCTGCCTTCTTCCTGTTTAATTAAAACTGTGATGCGTTTGGAAACAGGCCACGTTACCCTCCATGTTCAGGGGCCAGAGTTGTCTCGAGGAGGTGCCAAGACATCACTGTCTGGAGTTAGCCACATGAAAACAAAGGCTCTGGCTCAGACGTACCCACTGCTTGAATGGGAGGCTCATGGTTTTTAGGACCTGTTAAAGCTCCCTGTAATTCAGGTGTGACTAAAATGTTCTAGGAGCTGCATAGACACACCAAACGCCATCCTTAGGGCACCCTGTGTGTGGGGAAATAAAGGCAGGAATTCTTCACAACAATAAAAACAGTACAGCTGGACATTGCCTCCTTTTACAGCCAAAGGAGATGTCTAAGACAGGCACCAGTAGAAGGTCCAGGCATTGTGCGTCCTCAGTTGTTCACTGGGCCCATCACCACAGCCCATCATTCCAACACCAAAGAGCTCGTAGATTAAACCCAACAGAAATACAGAGTGGAGTGGAGAGGAGGAGAGAGGCAACATCCACAGGAGATGGGGCTGCACATAAGAACAGCCGTGTCAAAGCAAAATTGTGTCTCCCCCAGCAGCTGGCCTCCAGGAATGGGCTGAACCAGATGCTCAAGGGTGGGACCAACGCAAACCAATTGACATCCCTCAAACCAAAAAGGGGGTGAAGACAGGAGTATCAACACTGAATCAAACAGTGGGGAAAAACGGACAGGGAGGGGGCAGTGGTGGAGCAGGTCAAGCAGCAGTGACACTTGCCCAGACCACTCCTAGCCTGGGCAGCTTTTGGCACAGGGACATTTGGACCACAGATGGTCTTTGTTTTGAACAACCCTGAACAGATTTAGTCTGTGAACTTGCCTAGTTGCTCCTAAAGCCCCATTTACGATGTGATGACTGTAATGACATGTGTAACTCCCTCAGCATCATGGCACTGGCTGACCAGCGTTATGGCAGGACCGCTGTGGGAATGACGCTCCCACCCATTGCCCCTCTCCCTCATGTGTCCCTGTCAATCTCATCTGGAGGGAAATTCCTACACGTCCCCAGCCCCTGGGAACTGTACTGCACCCCAGCATTGCAGGAGAGGGGGGAAGAAACGAGCTTCAGCAGCCAGGTTCTGCACCAAAGAAAAATGCCCCCGTCATGTTTCTCTGTGAAAGAGCTTATTGAGAGCTTGCAGCTCTTTTGGGCTCTGCTTGCAATCGCCTTGCTGGGTTGTGCTGTTTCCATTTGATTTTCCCATCCTGAAAGAACTTCATTCCTTCTTGGGATCCATCCCAAAAAAAGAAGAAATTGTCTGACCCAAACCCATTATCAATGCTACAATTCAAACAAATGGAAAAAAAAAAAAAAACAGAAAGAGAGGGGAATAAGCTCCTCGAGTACACATTTGAGCTGATCCTTTCAGTCACAGTGGAGAGTTTGTATTTAAATCTGTGGTGTCCTTTTAAATGAGCAGCAGACCCCTGCGGCAGCTGGGCTGTGCAGTGCTCCACATATGCAGATGGACCTCTCCGGGAGATCTCAATCGTGACTGTGGGGACATTGACTCCAGGACACTATCAGCATGCTGAGCTTTTTTTCTGCCGAGCAGTGACTCTGCACCATCCTGACCTTGTATGGTACAATCCTCACTTGGATCCAAACCTAGCCGTGTGCTCGGCACTGGTTTGGCGATGGGAACGGTTTTTTGATGGTTCAATAGGCTGTGTGTAGGACATTGCAGCTGTGTCCCTTGCTAACCAGGTGATTGCTTGCAACTTGTTCAAGCCCCTGAATATGTTCTTCTTTCTCCTCTCCACCTTCATCACCCTGAAAGATGCAATGCCTCCACGGTCGGTGGCAGATTGCAGGGGTGGCACATTCAGTTGTACAGGCTAATAACGGGTTTCTTGCCCCAGAGGGAGAAACACAAGCGCTCCCTCCCTTTCCCTGCCTCCCCGCTAATCAGCTGGCCTGATTACACTGCAATCCAGAGGAAAGTGAGTGGCAAAGTCGTGTGTCATCTGAGCGCACTTTGTTGTCAGATTCCGTAGCTGCACGTCCACCCACCGCTTCCATCTGCGGAGGAAGTGCGGTACGGCGATGGCCCGTGTCCCAGGCATAGGAATGCCTTCCAGGGGCTGCCCTGCGTGGAGCAGGACCTACTCTGCCACCTCCCCTCGCTAGGGATAACACAGAGGGACAAGGAACAGGCTTGACATCAGCTGTGATGTGACACCGGAGAGACCAGCTAACCCCAGGGCAGCACGCTTCTACAGGAGTTACCCTGAAAGGCATCTCGCAGGCTTGTAGTCAAATGAATCAGCTTCAGGTTGTTTATTTAAAAAAGTAAATTCTCATAGCACTTTTCATGTCCAAACAACTCAGAAGTCTCATGATTTCTAAGGTGGGCTGGAACCTTAGATAATTTTGATTTTGAATAATTAGGATTTTGAATAGCGAGGACAGATTTTCTTGTTAAAGCTTGAAAACAAGCATCGCAATTTAAGCTTTAAGTATATTTCTCACAGCTTAATAATTATGTAGCTCATGCCACATGAATATTCCATCAGTTTACTTACACTCCAAGGCAACATAATTTGTTCGTTTGAATCTTTCCAGTGAACTCTTTCTGGGTCACCCTGATCTCAAACCAGAAGTTAAGACAGAAAACCTGTCCCTGCTGTTAACACCAGATGATTGGGACAAATTGAAGAACGACTACATCACTTCTGCAAAGGTGAGAGCTTTGACCTTGCCCCCACGTGCCCCCCGGGGAGGGTAAGGGAGTCCCAGCCTCCCGGGCAGAGGTGTTGGATGGCTGCCTCATGGTTCCCAGCCCCACCAGGTGCTGAGTCCTGCCAGCACCACGCAGAACAGCCTTTAAGCAAAAGCAAAAAATCCTGAACACCAGTTCTGTGACTGAAGCAGAACCTGGATGATCACAGAGCCAAAAGGACTGTAACAGACCCATACAGTATGGCAGAGGCATACTGAAAGGTCACAGCTGGGCCTCATCAGACTGAAAGCATTGCAAAGTTGGGTGTAAAGACATTTTAGCTGCTGTTTTCACTGTGTGTGAGCTCCTCCAGCACACCTGAGGCTTGCTATAGCCAGACAACTTTGGGCTTGTCCCCAACAGAGGACCTCCCCATGGTTCAGCTCCTCCTCAGGCTGTAGGAAGCCCCTTCTGCAGTTGTCTTTCTGCTGTCCTTGACTGGGACCCTGTGTAAGACTACATGTTTTCCTGGCTTTTTGGTGGGCTCAGACATTTCCTCACAAACCATGTCTGAAACAGGGCATAGCTGAAGGTGAGATCAAGAAACCCAGCTAAATAAAATCGGTATTGCTGGTGAAGGATTGTTTTGTTTCACCGGCAGCAAGATTTACCAGCCAGGACTGAACAGTGCTGCCACTTCCACAAGTGGCTGCACCGCCAGAAAGGACCCGTTTGATCTTTAATCCTGACCTTGTGCATTGCACATGCTGGAGGACTTTGCAATCAAGCAGTCAAACAGCTGACACGGTATTTCCATGGCAGGAAAATAATTCTGCCTTGATTTGAGAGTACCTTGCCCCCACACAGCACAGCTCCTGGTTTTTCCCAAGTTCCTGGGTAGACTGATGGGGTCTGGAGCAGGACCTTTGATTCTGCTCACCTTTCCATGACCCGCATGTGAATCTCACGCACGTGCCGGCGGAGAAAAATGCCGCGAGCCGCTTTACTCATGCTTGCTTCGTTATCCTGAGCTGCATGTTTCCTTCCTACGTTTAACATTTAGGGGAAAATCAAAAGCTATTTTGGAAACATCCTGCAACTGGAGGTCACAGAGAAGTGGGAGAAGGAAGTTCATCCAGAAGTGAAGGAAAACCTCTACCACTCCTCACTCTCCTTTGATATTCAAACGGTATTTAATGAGCTGGGACCAACTGTGGGGGGGGCTCTGTGGCTCCAGGGAAACTGGATCGTTACCTTCTGGGGTGGAAGTACCGCCTCCTGCGATAGTTTATGTTAGTCACGCACTGGTAGAATACATTAGAGCAGAAAATGCAGTTTATTACAACTTCTAGCTCTCCCGCTTGCCTTCTAGCTGCAAATTAAACCTGCTGTCAATTGTGTCAGCAACATAATAGGCAACTGATTTTAAAGTCCTTAAATCTCTTTGATTAGAAAGAAGAAAGAGAAAGGAAAAAAAGGCAGAAAGAAAAGGTTTGTTAGAAAAACCCCTCGGCTGAAAGAGCAACTTTGTCCTGGGGCTGCGGCAGCCGCGGAAAGGCCGTAGGCAGTGACAGCCACTCCAATTTAAAGAGTACAAAAAACAAAAGCTCCTACTAGCTTTAGGGACTACGGGGTAATAAAGCCAGGAGGGGTTTGGATTCATTCTCCTCACTCAAAGGGTTGAGTCATTTCAATTAAATAATATCAAAAAAAAAAAAAAAAAAAAGAGAGAGGGAGAGAGAAAGAAAGAAAGAAAATCAAAGAGTTTTGCCGGCTGCCGTGACTCACTTTCCATAGAGGAATATTACACATTGTGTGATCACCAGGAAGGCAGGTCTGAATTGGATTAGCAGACGGGTAGGATGCCTCGCGAAGTGCGGGAGTGGGATGGCAGCCTGCCTCACTCCGGAGAGGCAGCTGGGATGGCGGGAATGGGAATCAGGGAGGAGCCCCAGTGCAAGCAAGATTTCGGGGTGATGCCCGAACCTCTGTGCGGCGCTGGTGTCGCTCCTGAGGAGGGGGCTTGTGCGTGCCCCAGTGATGGTGCTTAAAGCCACCCTCAGCGTGGGGACACGGGGACAGCTCAGGTCCCTTTGGGCATTGGGCTGGGGACTGATCCCTCCTGCAGATCCCTCCAAAAGAGGAGGATGGCACCGGGGTTGCTCGGGGCTCCAGACAGCACCACATCTAGCTCATGCCTAGACAGCAGAAGGTCATGGGGCCGTTAGGGATGAATGGTTATGCCACAGATCAGTTTGCACCTCTTGGCCCATTCCAGATTATTATTTTAAAAATTGCCAGAGAATAATAAAAACTTCCTGGCAACAAGTCGGCTGTTCCCCCCTTTGCTAAGCAAGTCATTTTTATTAACCAAAGCTCCACGAGATCCTTGCAAAGGATGTTTCTCCCATGCTTGTCATATTCACTGGCGTTTTTTCATGCCCTTTTCTAGATCATCGGGGAACACATGAAGATATCTGGAACCATCAGCAGAAGCCTGGGAGCGCAAATGCTTGAGCTGTGCCTGGCAGAGCTGCATGAATTCATACCAAGGTCATCGCCGCTCCGGGCAGCACATTCCTTCCAAATGAGTCCCACATTGGTAAAAAAGCAGGGAAAAGGTCCATGCATTGGGCCAGATACTGGCACCGAGCAGGCACGGGCCTGCTTCTGGGAGAATTAGAGATCACAATGAGCCCAATAATGAGCAAGCAGCAAAACAACTTGGAGGGAGTCATAAACAGACCCAGATGGGACTCTTGTGAATCCCAAAATCTGAGGTTAGAGCTCCAAGAAGGAGCTGCTGGCCAAAAAGGGATGGGACCACTGTGGTCCCGTCTATCCGGGACCTTTGTGGCGTTGGATGCTGCAGCTGCAACCACAAGCAAGTAGCAGTTATGGACCCCCAAATCCAGAGTCTGTTTGCCCAAAATACCATCTAGGTGTCCCAGCGTGAGTCCCGCTGAGGGGGATTTCTCCCACATCTCATGGCTATGGGCATAAAAATGGCTGATGGGACCCTCTCTGTTACAAAAAATATATAGCTAGACCGCCTTCTGAGTCTTTTTTAAAACCTACTGGGCGTCCAAAGGACACAGGACCCTGCACCTTTGCTGAAATAATGTTTTTCTGCTTGGTAGTCCCCGAGTTATGGCCTTAGATCTTCCCCCCTGCGATGTGCTTTGGGGATGCTCCAGGGAAGATTTTTGGTCCCAGCACAGCAATACGCTGCTCGACCCCTCTGGTGGGGCTGTGTTTTGGGGGGTTCACAGCTGCTTGCTGGAGCAGCGATTTGTGGAGGAGAAAGGCCATTCAGCATGAACCAACTCCGAGAGAGACTAAAAATAATTTCACATTAACCTCTGAAGTTTGTCCCCTCTGGCAGGCGCTGAGTGGGGAGTTTGCTAATAGACGTTTTGCAGGAGCGAGGGCGGGGGGCGCGAGCGCTGCTTTCTCAGATCGTGAACCCGGGGCATGGCAGGTGTCCAAAGTGCACCAAAGGCAGCGCTTTCCCTTCTAAATCCTCATCTCCAACAGCCCAACCATCTACACCTGTCTCCCATACCCTGAGCGAGCAGGGTAGTTCAAACCAGCTATTTGGCTTTGAAGTCTGCCTGGGTTTTTGAGGAGAAACGCAGCACTGATATTCTGTTCTTTCTTTTTTTTTACTTTTTTCTCTCTCCCCACCCCCGCACGCCCCCCCCACACACTTTTTTCCCCTTTGTCCTTTTTTTTCTTTGTTCTCTTTTTTAAATTTTTTTTTCTTTTTTTTTTGAAAACAAAATTGGTGTAAAATGCAAGCTGGGGCAGCAAGGGCTCACAGACAAAAGGGTCCCTGAAACATGAGCTGCTTCTTAACCAAACCTGAGATGCAAGTGGCTGAGGCTGGCCCAAGCAGGTTCTTTTACCCTGACAAAGAATGGGACCACCAGGTAAAGCCTGCCTGAGCATGCAGCCTCCTGCCAGCAGCGTGGAGCCGGCTGTAAAACAGCCGTCAAAACCATAAAAGCAGTGCTACACAGAAACCAGCTACCTAACACACCATGCTGAGGTTGTGGGGGAGAAATGTAGGTGAGATGCCCTGTTCCTAGTCACCTTCTGTTGTAAAATCAACCCTGAGGTCAATCCTTTCCTTGTGTGCTTAAGAGGGCACCGTATTACATTGCTCCAAAAGCCAGAGAAATGAAGGACCAGGCTGATGAGCCTGAGTACCGCGGCCGCAATTAATCCCTCAGCGTGAGGAAAAGTCAGAGATTTGGCGTGCCGAGATCCCTGGCGTCCCTCCAAAAGTGCTGCGTACCCGCTCAGGCGAGCGCACCCTAAACCCATAATTATCTGCCATCTATTCCCCTCCAACGCACACGCATGTTATGACAGCTGGAAAAAACATGTCCACATACAGAGGGGACGGGTTGGGCCAGCCACTGGTGTCTCCTGACATCGCCGTGTACACAGAAGGTGAGCCATCCGTGGTCCCTTCACCATTAGCATTATCTTTGTGTCTTCTCCTGCAGGTTCGGGGAGGAGTTCGTGGCGTGGAGCACCACCCAGGACAGCCCCATCTTTGCACCCTATTTTGCTGCCTACATCAACAGCTTCCACGACCTGGTGTAAGTCCCCCGAGCCGAGCTGCCACGTTGCTGGGGTTCGGGAGGGTGGCAGCATCCAGAAAGGAAAGGTCAAGGTCTCCTGGGGGTGCCCCGCGGGGTGCTCACTCAGCCTCCAGCCCTTCCTCACCTCACGGGGGGGGATGTTTCCCAAGAGATGCAGATAAAAGTCACTTCACTGGGGCAAAAGGGTGAGGAGACAGAGGTGGGGATGGATGCGGTGCAGGGACGGACCCGGTGCTCGTGTGAAAGCTTTAAACTCATTTTCAGCCCATCTTTTTCAACCTCAGAGGAGGATTTTTTTTTTCGTTTTTTTTTCTGGAGCTTGGCAGAATAAACCCAGCATCACGGTCTGATGGCTGCTTTTGGCATTGGGCTGGAGGAAACTCTATGAAAGCACTCCTGCAAATAAACCCCTGCCGTGGCTGCTGGCAGGAGGAACTTCTAGGGCTTAAGGATGTGTTAAGAATTAGTTATTTAAAGCCATGAGTTGAAAAGGCCTCTGATAAACAGGTAAGCCCACTGGCTCTGACTATTAAAAAGTACTTTCAGGAGAGGGGTGGTTTCCCCATAGGTCGGACAGTGCCATTTACTGTGTGTCCCCGGGGTCTGGGCCATCAGTCCAGTCCTGTGGCATGTGGTGACCCTGCGCTTCCCACCCCGCAGCTGCCCACACAGCCACAACAGCCCACCGCTGACCGTGCCAGCGGGAACTGGGGCTGTTTGTAAGGCACCTGCCCCAGGCGGATGGTCTGCAGCCACGCAGGGACACGGCCCACCAAGGCCTGGGAGCTCTTCAGCTTCTGGGGTCATCTTGCCATGCCGATGTGGTGCTTCGGAGGCCAACCCAACACACAGCTAACGCCTGCGTCTGGCTGCCGAGAAGCTTGAGTTGTTATCTCCAGCCCATGCTGCTGCACCGCTGCCTGCGGCAGGGATGTTATGTGCCAAATATTATTGAGGGGATGCAGAGGATTGCGCGTTGCAGTGTCTCACAGGAGCCAGCGGCTCCAGCCGCAGCGAGCACTACCGTCGGGAAGTCTCTAGATGGCACGGTCTCTCCAGCAATGCTAACCTCGCCGAGGAGCTGGCTTTCTCTCCCTCCTCCTGCAAACAATTGCTCTCCTGTTCCCTGCTGGGGATTGGCGAGGTGGTGAAGGAAGAAGCCAGCCCCGGTCAGGGAGCTGGCAGGCGTTTGGGTGGTGGATTGGCTCCGCTGGGTCAAATTAAGTATTTGTCAGCCTGGGGTGACAAGTTGCTGGGCGGAGGTAGGTGCTCTGACAGGATGATGTTGCGGATGCTGGACGCAGACTTTAGGTGTTCAGCAGGAGTTATGGACCTGAGCCCCAGCCTGGGTGAGAGGGTTGGTCTTATGTGTTTTGCAGTCCCACCTGAGCATCCTCAGATATACAAACCAGTTATCAAGCAGCAGCAGGAACCCCCCATGCCCTGTGGTCACAGCAGTGGACATGGCGCATCCAGGAATGCTTGAGGATCACTGGGATTTTGGTGGTGCTGCATCAGTTCCTCTCAGAGTGTGTTCCAGCAGGGCAGGGATGGAAAGTGAGAAGAAAGCCAGAAGGTTGCAATACCCCCAAAGCCCGCACATACTGCTGAGGATTTTATTAACCACTCAGAAGTCGTGATCTCTTCCTCGTTAGTGCGAAGCCTTGCAGAAGTACGCACTGTCCCTAGGAAACCCCACAGGTTTCCACCTCCATAGCTCACCGCCCCAGCTGCTGCCAATAAACGCTGCACGGAGTGAGTCAGCGGGGCTCTGGGGGACGCAGGGTCAGCAGCTTTCCCTTCTCTCACTCTGTTATTTACTTCTCTCAGTGCCCCTCCGTGCTCTCTCAGGTACCTGGAGATCATTTAGCAGAAGTGTTGCTCAAGTGAAAGAGTAACCAGCCTGCGCAACCGCTCCGCATGGTTGAACCATCCCACCTGGTGAGGAAATAGGTGTTTTTTAAGCACAGTTACTCAGATGTGATTCATTTTCAGTGTATGGATTGTGCAAAAAGAGTCATTACTTTCACCCATTAAGTGTTTCCAAAAGGAAGTGTACCAGATACACAAATTTATTTAAAAATAATGCCCAATCTGGATAAAATGCTTAGGGCAGTGTAATAGTTTACATTTTAACTTTAACCCACTGGTGGTGTCTCTCTCTCCAGGTCAGGGTTAGAAACAGTGTTTAAAGTCAACACTGAGGAACTGCAGAAGATTTTGTCAGCTCTGACAAGGAACTTCACAAATATTTTTCTAAATAAATTAAGAACAAAAGCACAGGTAAGAGGATCTTGGCCACGCTATTTCCTAAATATAAGGGGTACGTGCAGGATCACTGCAGCAGCTGAGGGCCGTTGCCCTTCCCTTCTCTCACCAACCACATCTTGTTTTGCAGCACGTGACATTATGGTCCCTCCAAAATGCATCGTGCCTAACGTTTGTAGAAATCCTCCTTAACCCGAAGTGACAGTTTCATCATCCTGGGAGTTTTTCATTATGAGCGATGAGACATTTGTCAGGCTGTTCTCCTTAATACAATGGCAACCAAAAGAAAAGGGTATTTAGTGACTTCCAGCATCTCCGGTAGAGCAGTGGGGGGGAACCTCACCCATGGTGAAGCACCAGGGAGGTCAGCACCTATGGGACATTTTTCCTTCTATCAAAACATTTGGATTTTTCAAGACTTTGATTTACTCTCGCTTATTCATAGATCTGCCATCACAGTCGGTTATCAACCTCTTCAGACAGGACAGAATTCATTCTGGTAGAGGTGATTTTTCCAGGCTGTTTCTACAGTGAAGAAAGACTGAGTCTTTCATCATGAGGATGCTAACGCTCTGCTATCGGCTGATAACGCTCTGGTATCAGCCTAACTTGCGTTAAGAGGCCTAAAAGGCAACAGGCCGCAATGCAGTTTGTGCTTCCTAGGTGGGAATACCACGAGAGATGGGGAAAATTAAGCCTTTGGTCCCGCTTCTTTTCACTCACCCTAATTCACTTTCTAAATCACCAAACATAACCTTCAGAAGCCAAGACAGTCACGCAACTGCTGCAATCTAAGCCAAGGCCGCCTGGCCAAGGGGGACCTTCCGGTGACTGCAGAGCTTGTGTCGGAGCCTGAGGGGCAGGCGAGGAAGGAGTCAAGCCAAGGCATTGAGCAAGAGAGGAGAACTGCCGTGAGAACTGACAGCGGCCGACCCAGACAGAGCATTTCTAAACAGCCCCCCAGCAGGCTGGGAGCACAGCAGGAGGACAAAAGTGGGGGAAATGACTGGGAAGGAGATTGCCAGGAATCTGAAGACAGAGATCCTGAGAGCTAAGAGGAGAAAAGTACAAAGGGGATGTGCCAGAGAAGGGATATTTTTAATTCGGCCCTTAGGGGAGTCTCTTCCAGGTGCCACCAGAAGCCTTTAGTGAATATTGATGTGTTTCTATGTGGAGGGACATTAGCTCTAAGGACCTGGCAAGGGAAATAGCCCACTGGGGACACTTGGTCAGAGCACCTTGTACCCAGGGCAGATGGGAAATGGTGCCATCACTCCCACATCATCACTGACCATGAAGCATCAAGTTGGGGATGCTCCCAGCTGCTATCCCCCCACCAGCACATCAGAGCAGGGAGCAGAAGGAAAATCCCAGTGAGACCTTGTGCAGACACGCGGGTCTGTAGGGAGCACAAGTGCTGTGAGCAAGAGGAGTTTGATTTTCTTTGTGGGGAAGGCTGGAGGGGTGATGGATTACTGGGCTAATTTCCAACAGATTCACTACCAAGTGACTTGTCACGTCCATAGCTGGTGCAAACCCATGTAACACTGGCATACATGGTTGCATGCCACAGCCTGTTCTAGCCATGCCTGAGTTTCCTCTGATTAACATTCACATCTGTTTCTTCATCCATACAGTAGGGCTACAAATTTATTTACCTAAAGAAATATAGCTGGTGGATTAGAAGGTGGCATAGAGCAAGGAAATGAAGTGTCCCAAGTAAACCTTTAATGTCAAAGCAACTCCTGCTCGGGGAGCGATGCTTTTCCTGTCTGCACTGGGGCACCTACCCAGAAAGGGGAATCGTGGGTCTGAATTCCCTAGGGTGGAGACAGAATCCCAGCCTGATCCATGCTGCTGCTGCCTAACTCCTGGTGTGTCTTCACTCAGAGCAGGTGCACTGTCAGTGCTCTGTGCTTTTTGGTTCAAGCCCCGTGAGCAGGCATACAGCTGGGCGCCTTCAGCCAGTGCACCAGCTAGTCTGAATATTACCAGTGTCACCAGTGAGTTGGTCTTTTTTCAGCCGCTCCTGAAGAAAATCCTGACCAAGGACTGGATTTTGGCGACGGAAAGGCCAGACTCGCTGGCATCGGTGATCTCGCAGTTCTCCAAGCACCTGCAGCACATGAAGGACCCCACGGGGCAGGTAGGCAGATGGTCCTGCGCCCGGGCACAGTGATGCTGGGGGGGGTCCTGCTGTCATTTGCAGGTTGTGGTCTGACCTATAGACTCATCTCCAGCGGCAGGGGCTGTTTATAACCATGGGGACTGCTGATGGGGGGCAGTTCAGATATTACCATACTTTCACGTGAGAATTAGCAAGACCTTTCGTTTCTGTAGTTTAAATACAGGAAATGATTCCTTTAAAGAGGAACAAAAAGCTTTGGTGAACATTACCACTGAACGTTATCATTCCATGAGTCACAGGCTTATATGCTCCTTTCACATCTATGCAGCTGTGAAATAAATGGGTAGGTGACAACAGCACTATACTTAAAATCTGAAAGCACCATCAAAACCTACTTTTAAAATGATCCTAAACATCCCCCTTTGCTACTGAGGAGCCAAACTGTCAACACAAAACCACAGGCTATTTCAGGGTGACGAGTATTCCCATGCCATTCCCTTGGGCACCGCCGTTGCTCTGCGCCAAAGCAAGGGGCTGGGGGCCACTGGCTCCCTTCAGCAAAGCTGGCCCAGGCACTGTCTTTGTGCATCCCCTCTATGCCCTCGGCTGCTGCTAAAGACCCAAGGGCTTCCCTTGCCCCCTCTCACTGCCGTGACCTTGCCTGAGAACCACAGAAAAACCGCGAGGTTTGCTTTTTTTAACCAGGACCTTCTACGTGACATTCATAAGTACGTGGTGAGGGAATACATCATGCAGGTCATCAAACCCAGACGGAAAATGAACAATGAGACACGGCAGCAAGTGAGTGAAAAGATGAACCAGGAAGCCAGAATCCTTAATAATATGCTCATCGATCAGGTATGTGAGTTCCCTCCTGGCATCCCCGGATTGTCCCATTCCCAGAGGTGCGATGTCCCTACTTGGCTTCCCGAGGACTGGGGTGGCAGGCTTTCAAGGAGGGCAAGCCTCAAGAAATGCAAAAGCGTGCATTAAAAGAGAGCAAGCAAGGTGGTCACTGCAGGTTAATGGTGCGGACTTCCAGCCTGGTGGCTACTCTGCAGTAGCAGCTTGTGCGTGCTTAGCTGGCCACTCTCTGATTGCAGCGCCAGGTGCACTCCCAGACCCACGGGCCCTTTGCGTAGGGTGGACTACATGCCATAGGATCAAGCTCATCCTGTGGCAACTTGGTCCTGGGCCTGTTCCCTTGGGCCATGGAATGCACCTTGTCTCTGAAGGGATCCCTGCCCTGGGTACAGTTCATGGAGATGAGTCCAGCAAGACGGTCCATCTGGGCACACAGTCTGCATACGGGAGGGTGATGGGGAGAAAATTGCAGCTGTTTGTGTGTTTTGTGGCTAGGCAACATCGGTCTGGGATTTTCAGGGAAACCAAAGTTGAATTTATTGGATTTTGCGGAAAGTCAGGTGTGTGGGACACTGAGCACCAGCGGGACACCAGCGGGGCTGTCACTTGGCTGAGGCAGATCCCTCTCAGCAGTGAGGCACATGAAACTACTAGGCAGTGTAGGGGGGAGGAGGGAAGGCTCTGGCATCTGCTGCTGTGCTGGACCATAGCCACAACGCCCTGCTCAGGGTCTGGCTCTCTGGGGTGCCCCTGAGCATCAAGGAGTGCAGAATCGGACCTGGCGGAGCTCCCCGGCGGTGCCTTGCCATTGCCACCCCCCGGCAGCACCCTGCTCCCCCGAAGGCAGCCTGTCCTGCCTGCAGCAGGACTGTCTCACACCAGTAAAAGCGACCCGCTGCCATGCTCTGCCCTGTCAGGTAAAAAGCATTTTGCAGATGCTGTGCTTCTGCCTGACCGTCCTCATATGCCTCCTCGTTCGCAGGGCTCTGACTCCCACTGGCTCCTTCCTGCCATATACCACATCGCCAATATCATTGGGGAGAAGAAAAAGGACAAGATCAAGGAGTACGTCAAGGAGCTGTGTCAGGATTACCCAGATATCAGGTACGTGAAATGGCAGGTGCCAGAACTGCTGACCTCCATCCCAAACAGCACCAGCTCGCCCCGAGCCTTGGCCAAGCTCTTCACCTTCTCTTCTCTGCTGGTAGCCACATGTTAGAGGTCAAGGTGCCAGCAACAGGGGGAGTCCCACCTTAGTTTTCCTTCTTTATGGCTGTATCCCTTCTCTTTTTTCACCTGTCTGCTGGGTCTTATAGTGCACGCAAGTTACCTCAAAAGCCTTTTCATTTTAGAATAGAGGTAGAGGTAGAGTAGAGTGGAATGCCATGGAACACCATGGAATGGAATGGAATGGAATGGAATGGAATAGAATAGAATTTCAGTTGGAAAAGGCCTACAACGTTCATCTAGTCCAACTGCCTGACCACTTCAGGGCTGACCAAAACTTAAAGCATGTTATTAGGGCATTGTCCAAATGCGTCTTAAACACTGACAGGCCTGGACCATTGACCACCTCTCTAGGAAGCCTGTTCCAGTCTTGGACCACCCTCTTGGTAAAGAAGTGCTTCCTAATATCAAGCCTAAACATCCCCTGATGCAGCTTTGAACCATTCCCATGCATCCTATCACTGGATACCATTTTATTGCTCCACGTGAACCTTGTTTCACTGTAAAGCTCCAGGGTGCCTTTCATCTCACCACCGGTATTAGCCCAGCTTGCCAATTTGCAGCCTCCAACTTTGGAGCAAATACTTTTTCTCCTGTTCCCAGGCTCAGACCTCAAAGTGCCGCAGACATTGACTCAGACCTCAAAGTGCCGCAGACATTGACACAGTTCAGCTGCAGTTTCTGAAAGGGCCTCCATGTAACCACTAAATTTTGGAATAAATTACAAATTCTTTCTTTTGTACTTTCCATTTGCTGTTCCAAAGCAGCATCTGCAAAATTTAAGGCTACTGGAAAAGTAAACAAACAAAGTGACTAGCTCTGTGCGTGGCTAAGCAGCTGCGTATCAGAAGTTACCTCCTCTTCTACAGCTCTTCTACCAACCATTGAGAAGGAATATCAGTGGTACAGCTTGCAAAAAACATCCATTTCATAAGAGTCATTTCAGAAAAAGACCAAAGGTTTTTGAACTGGATTACACAGTTCCTGCTGGAGAACACTTATACAATCAAAATAAACCATAAATTTAACAAACTGCACAGAACACTGAAGCGGACCCTCAAATATTTAGAAAAAAATTACATTAAGTATATTTTCCTTTCTCCAAAACTGAGGCTCAACATTTTTCCTAAGTCTATTTAACTCAAGGTGGCCAGATATGCTTCAGGCTTATCTGTGTGGGGAAACTCAAGACATGGACTTGAAAAAGAATAATTGTTCCTGAGTAATTTCCTCAGTGAACACACCTACACTACAAAAAAAAAAAAAAAAAAAAAAAAAAAAGCCTTAATCCCAGTGGCCAGACTAAGCTGACGAAGGAGGCAGTGCCTGTTCTGGGAAGGATGGGGGAGGTAAGTGATGGCTAGTCAGGCTTAGCTATTTGAAAACAATTTTCTAGGCAGAAAAGCCATTTACAAGGCTGTGATTTGCGGTACTTTTTAATCATTAACCTTAGACCAAAGCCAGGTTTTAAGGCCCATCATCTCAGTTGATCTATTTCCTGGCTTTCCATTATTGAGTAATATTATTTTAACAATTAAGTTTGGAAAACGAGGCGGAACCTGCTGGACCTGCATTGCTTCCTGTTCAGGTCTCTGTTAATTCTTCCCCTGAGCTCTCAGAGATGTTGCTGAATTTGTGTATACCAAGATTACTGGAACAGAGTATGTTTCCAAGTTGGCTTTCCTAGCTCTTATCAAATTAGTGCCTGTCAGCTTCCTAAATATTAGCATTTCCATTACTCAACTCAAAATAATCATTAAATACAAGGTCTGCAGCCTCTCAGGAAAACTTACAAAAGACGTCAAGTGTGTGTGGAGACAGAGGAGGAAATTCCTCAAAGCACCAGCAGCAGGAGGGTGTCCCATCAGCGCAGGGTGGTAGGAGCTCGCTGGCTCCGTGGCTCCGGAGGCTGCAAACCCCCCATCCTGGTGGCTCCTCCATCACAGTGAGGGGTCGTTCCCTGTCACTTTGCCATGGCCTGGCTCCATCTCCGGCATGGTGGTTGGTTGCTTACCTCTGGGTTGGTTTTGCCCATCAGAACTGAGCGAGGTCTTGTTTGGTTTCTGCAGGAAGGAGCACATTCTGGCGGTCCTTGCGCTCCGGGGTCTGGGGCGCGCCAGGAGAGCGGCGATTTTTCGGCAAGGCTACCACGCCCTGGAGAGCCCTGATGGTGGGGAGGGCAGCAGGCTCTTCGCTGAAATTGATGCCCCAGTGATCATCAGCTGCTTCTAAACCAGAACCAAAACCATCAGTCAGCATCCTCCCTCCTCCTACGCTGCCTCTACGGCATGGTCCAAAATCTGCTACCCCACGTCGCTCCTCTGCAAACACAAATTTTTGACTGCCATGGGAAGAGGAGTAGTTTTCTGAACTTGCTACCCCGAGTTCAGAAACCCAAGGCAACAGATGCGCCAAGACACTGACCTCCTGCAAGAGCTCCTGGGCAGCAGCTCCAGCCCGGGCACTGTGTCCACCCGGTGTTCAATACACATTTTATTGCTAGGAGGCTGCTCTGTTGTTTGGTCCAAGATTGAGTGTATTTTCAGAGAAGAGGAGAAAACCAAAAGGAGTTCACTCAGAGCTATATTAAGGCTTGGACTGTGCGTTGCATAATTATACAGCAGCAGAGCAAGAGCCTCCTTCATAATTAGTGTCCCTGAGCAACCGAGGGGCAGAGCTTGGGCAGGGATGTGGTAGTGCCCAAGTCTTATTTCCTCCCCCACGAACGAGCTGGCATGACACAAGGTCGGTGACATTGTGACCTGATGCCACAAACCACTGCCTGCCTGAGGAGGAAAACCTTGGAGGGTAACCAAACCCCACAGCTGGGACACGCAGCGCATGGACTGCTCCGCACTCCACGACGGACCCCGTGGCCTATCTGGGGTTTCAGCAGATTTTCGTCACTCGTGGGCTGCCTTGCAAAACTCCTGTAGGACCGAAGACCTGTTCGTGCCACCACAGCCTCTCTGTGTGGGCAGACATGTCTGGATCGGATGTGCCATGTGGAGGAAGGCTCTGAGTCCTCCTCACCCCGAGGAAAAGGGCTACTACACCCCTCGTCCGTTTTCTTGTATGTTCAAATGAATTTTAACAAACTTGGTACAATCTGACCACAGTATGAAACCTAATGTGAAATGGACAGGCATGGTACTACAGATCAGATCCTCATCTGGTGTAAACCAGCATCACCCCATTGATGGGCAGGGAACACCACTGGCTTAACTCCAGGAGAGATCCAAAACATTACATACAGCATCTGCAGGGGAGACTAGAAGAGACGTCGAGGAGCCTACAGCCGTACAAATCTGATTTTATTTAATCCAATTTATCCTTTAGGTTGCCCTCCACAGGAGTTAATCCAAGACTCTGTACAGAAGCATGTTTACGATCTATCAATTAATGTGATAAATGTGGAGATGGCATAGCCTTGAACACTAATTTGGCTGCTGCATAGCTTAGAGCACCAGTAGCGAGGCTCTTTCATTTCCTTTGCTTCAGTTTCCAGCAGTATAAATTCCAGCCCGGGTGAGCAGCAGGTGCTGGTGACAGGCCAAGGGAGCTGTTGTGATGGATAGGAAATACAGAGTGAGCCTTTAATTCACAGTCATCACATGACAATTTTTCCACGGTAGACTTGCTACCTCCACAGTCAAGATGAGGTGTTTTTCTAAAGATGGTTTTGAAATATTGGGTAAAAATTGAGAGCTTGAGGCAGGAAATTCTGGGAGAAATTTTCTGTCCTGCATCTTTCTTCTATACAGCTCGTGACAATTCCTGCAAATCCGTGTCTTGGTGACTCTCTGTATTTGCTATGGAGAAAGAGAAGTAAACTATCATCTGCATCTCCCATTAGGTGTGCAGAGCTCAGGAACACTTTGGAGATCCCCTTCGCTGTCCTGGGGACATGGTGCAATCAGGGGGCCCTGGATTACACCCCCATGGGTGTGTGAGCCACATCCCCCATTCCAGTGGTGGGGAAGGGCACCAGCGCTGAGAGATTTACATTTAATGTCAAAAGCATTGACTAAGTTGGGGGGGGGGGCGGGGGCGGGAAATGGGGTAAAAAGGAGATTTCAACTTTTGCATCCTCAGTCCGAGACATGTAAGACTGGATTTTCGGAGGAGTGCAGGATTTGAAGCCCTAAAGCCTCAGCGGGAGCTTTTGTGCATCAGAACTTTCCCTCTGCCCTGTATGCGTCTCTGATCCAAGTGCCTCACGCAAGGCGTCTGCGGCACCGAATTTTTCCCACGTGCATTAAATGTAGGCTGGGTTTTCAGTCTTATTCTTTTACTAGCGGTCTCCCCACAAAGCAGCTGCCTTTCCCCAGGCTCCAACCGCCTGGGCCTGGGCTTAGATAAGGCACTCGGCTTCCATTTTCTAATAAAAGCAAGTTGCTGCCCGCAAGTCGTGGAGGAAAGCTGGGCACAATGGCCTGCTTTTGTCACAGCCTCTCCTGGGACGCTCGGATCCTGCAGCCTGGCATCCTGTGATCCAGCGGCAGGAGTACAGCCTGCTTCCTCCAGGAGCTGCTGCTCTCCCGCTGCTGGCTCTTAAGCAAACCAGTTTAATGCTGACCCCCGTTAGGGAGAGACCTCTGTTCCGTCCCTGTCCTTCCCCAATAGCCATGCTGGAGAAGGAGCTCCAGGGTGGGTGGGGAGCAGGGTCCTGTCCCCCCCCTGGGCAGGGGATGCTCGGTCTGGGCCGCAAGAGCCGCTCCTGGAGACACCCTATCCAGGAGAGAAGAAGGGCTATGGTCTCTGCTGCTATCCAGCCATCTTCTTTCAAACACTCGGTGTTGATTAGGACCATATTTTACATTCCAATAAAAGAGAAGAAAGGCCTCTCGGGGCTTTTGTTGTGAAATATATTGCTTTTGTAGGAAAGTGCCAAGGAGCTCACTTATTACCCTGTTAACTCCCTCTGTTTGCTGTTTCCCTGTGGTTTCCACTGTCAGCCCTATTCCTGCTCCAGCACGCAGTTACATTCCCCACCGGGAGACGCAGCTCACTTTTACCCTGGAGGGACCAAGCGCAGATACAGCCTCCAGTGAATAAGGCTTTCTCAAAAGTATCCAGCTAAACGGAAAGCCAAACTCTCTCCAGATTTAGTTTCTCAGGGGTGAACGCTGCATTTCGGGGGGAGATCTGCCACAGCTCACAGCACTGTGTGGGTGGTGACAGATTTTTATTTTTTTTGTTTCAGAGGTCTCTGCTGTTTCACAACACTGTTCCTTTCTGGTTTGGGGTGAAAAGCAGTGCTTCCAGTACTCTCTGTCCAAGGGAACAGCGTCTGCAGCCAGGGTGGCCCACAGGATGGCGTTTGCCATCTGAGACTGGCCTTCGGGTGCCATCGTTTCGGCAATTTAGTGAAATTGTCTTTTCCTGGAAGCAAAGTGCCACTCCGTTGCTCACCACCAGCAGCTGGAAAAGCTCCAAACCGCCCATCAGAGCATCACCAGCCTGCAGCGATCCCTCCAGAGGGAAGGGCTGGGAAGCGCCAGTGGAGACGGGCAGCAGCCGTCCATGGCTCCCGGCTCCTCTCCCGGGCTCTGCTGGTGCCAGTGCCCACACGGGAGCCCGGCTGGATGGGCAGGCACTCGCTGTGGGCAGCAGCTCTGTCTGCAAGAGGGAAAGCAGGAGCCAGGCTGGCAGTCACCGCCCGCTTCAGCCCGTGTCCCACCACAAGCAGAGATGCTCAGTCTGCTCTGCAGATACTGGCTTAGGCAGAATTTAGGTTTCAGGCACTGAATTTGGCCCTTCCGCTCAACTGTCAATTATTCTGCAAGGAAAGGGAAGAACTATGCTGCTCTAAGACACGGAAAATGGGTTTACTCCAAGCAAGAAAGGAATAAAACCGAGACATTGCAGTGAAAGCTCCAGAGGCTGTCCCTGAGCTGAGGATCCTAATCCATCAGTCAAAATATTGCAGAAAAAGCCTTTTAGTGCGGCAGCACTATAATGTTTAGCTCCCTGCCACACGATATCTTTCAGTAAAGAGCTTTCAATTGGGTTAAAATATTAAGGAGAAATGGATTGCAGTATTACATCTACTTTATGAGCTCGGCAGCGTGGCCTGACACCACCCAGCAAACGTGGCTGGGAAGAAAAGAGGTGCCAGGACATTATTATCTCAGGGGCAGTTTTGCTTTTCAGCTACTAATTACTTTATTAATTATATTTCACAGTTCTCCAAAGTAGCGGTGTTTAGCCAACATTTATCTTCTGTATTTTGTGTATTTCTCCATGGAATCTTCTTGTGGTTGGATTTACTGCCCCAAAGCCAGTCGTTTCATTTCTGCGGGCGCTGGGCAGATACAGAAGCGCTCTGCTCAGCGTCACTGTGCGCTTCCATTCCTTAAGGACATTTTTATGTGAGCCTGCTAACGATGACACAACATTAACACTGGGATTGGCCCACCTCTCCCACAAAACCCATGCAAGAGATCAGTCAGTTTGCCAGAGCACTGATTGGACACAGCATGTTTAGATCATTTGCTATTACTGTTACAGTAGTAAGACAGTACTGGGAAAAGACAAAGACTGATGTAAGTTAATGTGTGGCAAAAGTGGATTAAGGTTAACATTTAAAGAACTACAAGAACTTCCCCTAGTCCCACAGCCACATAACTATCTGCTTGAGGACACCGAGCAAACGTGAACTTTTCCTCTCTGTATTCATCCCTGTCACACAGAGCACTGCAAATAGCCTCTAACACTCTTCCAACGTAGCGCACTCTATTTATATTTGTAAATTCGTATCAAGTCATTCAAATACATTATCCCAGAAAAGGGGTAACATGTAAAGCCAAGAAACTTCCAGGAAAAGGCTGTTGTAGTATTTTTGCCATCTTGATACTACCTGAGTAAGATTCTCAAAATGCCCGTGTAAGGCTTTCTCTGTTAGCTGCACGGGGATTATACTTCTTGCTAAACAAGGCAGAAAAAGTGAATGGCAGATCAACGATGAGCACCTAAGTCCCAAGATGTCTGACCAGGCATAGTTTACGTTTGGCCATGCATGAAATTGTGCCTGGCAGCATAAGTATGTCTATATCCTGAGCTCTGTAGTGAGCTGGGGCTGGGAAGCTGCCGTGGGCTGTGTTATGGGATGCAGGATTACGCCTTGGTTCCCAGGACTGTGGGGAGAGGGCATCAGGCAAGACAGAACTGGTTTTTTGTGAGCAGTATTACACAAGTACAGAAAAAGCAAATCAAGCCAGAAGGCAGACAAGGGTGGTTATACGGCTTGCCAAGCCATCCCCCGGCTGCACTCAGCCCCTGGAAAGGGGCTGGCAAACTGCAGCTGAGGACAGCGTGGCGTCCGTACCATCAGCGGCATTTAGCAGCAAGCCAGGCAGATACCTGCAAGAGATGTGCCGGCATGGCTGGTCCTGCTCTGCGATGGGGACAAGACAGACTGAGACCCTTTCAGCAGTGCTGCATGACCACACAGACACAGGAGCAGGAGTGCGTTGGTGACCTGAGCCACCAGGCTGATAACACGTGGTGACACTGCTGCTGTGGCTCTCTTGGGCTGCAGTGATCTGAGGGACCATGGGTCCGTTACCAGCCCCAGAGGTATTGGTTCAAATACCGACCTAAAACAAGGAGCTGCACCCTCGGTGGCCCACAGAGCCAGCAGCAAGAACAAGACCAGGGAGTTTCTCCTGCTTTCACATCCACGTACCCAACAGCACTTTCTGTTGATGCTCATCATGGGTAATCCCAGAACTGAAATTAAAGAAAATCAAAGTAATCATAAAATTCTGGCATCCTGAGCAAGGCACAAAATGCTGGGGATCATTTCCTGAGTGAGGGAGCCCACAGCTTTACAATACTTTTTCCAAAACTCAGGAAAAAATATTTCCTGAAGGAACTGTGCTATGAAGAGAAGCTCATTGAGTAGATAAGAGGCAATCATCGAATTAATCATCAGGTATTCATTAGGAAGGGCAAGGCCAACAAAGCTGGTGGGTTTTGTCTCCAAAAGCACGTCACTTGCACACGTAGACTGTCATCTTCCCCTCACAGCCCCGATTAGAAGAATGCATTATACATGCTTTCATCTTGAGAGCCCTTTAAACGAATGGGTCTTGAGCCCTCCAAAGCACTAGCGAAAGCCCACAGTGCCTCTTTCCCTCGGTGATCTCAAGGATGAATCCATCCAGCGCATGTTCTTGCTAAGCAGCCATTAGTCACCCTCCGAAACAAAGACCATTCTCCGGGATGACGCGTGTACTGACTTTAAGGAGATGCGTGGAAAGAAATAACAGCCCAAAGGGCCAGGCTCAATTTGCCTGTGATCAGTTCTCCCGGCAAGCTCAAGGAGGAGCTGTTATTTGGAAGCACGATTGCTTGCGGCTGCTGGAGGATGCATGAGACACCGCACTCATTCAGGAGACCTTCTTCTGGATCTGGTGAACTGGGTCCTGGTGGAGTAGGGCAAGCGGTGAAGGGGAGACAGTGGGGTACAGGGAAAGGAGGTACCAAGAAATGGTTTGTGCTGCTCATCCCGTATATCTCCTGCCCCTGACAGCCTGCAGCCCAGCCCTCCACCTGCATCTGCCCAGCGGGAGATTATGGCCCCCAGAAAGGTGATGGAGGAGGAGGCACCCACACAGCTCTGGTTCTACATCCCCTCCTATCTCAGAAGCGCCTCTGGCCTCAAAAGTGGGTGTGAGCCTTGTGGCACCACATGTGAAATGCCTCTTTGCAACTCTGCTTTATCTGAAAAAACAACTCTTTTTGCCTTTTTATTTAACCATAGGACTTTCACTCGTTTCTTCACTACCAAAGAGCACAAAGGCAAATTCAGCCACAGCACAAGAAAAAAATAGATCCGTGGGACTGTACCAGGTTGTGGCCTAAATTTCAACCCCCTTATTCTGTGCAAGGCAAAAAGCCACCCTTGAGGAGGTCCTGCCGTTGCAGTGCTGGTCAGGATCCTGGAGCAGCTGTGGCACGTGCCAAGGCTGGGCATGCCCTTGGCACGGCGGCACTCCACGTTGCGGCAAAGGCAAGAGTGCACCTCCCAGGAGCCCCCATGGTGGAGTCCCACACGTGACGTTTCAGTGCTGCCCACGGGGAGAGGGGGCTGAACCTGGACACGCCACTTCCTCCGCTTTTGGCTCCGACCCTCGGGTCTGGGATTTCTCATTTCCATCAAAATGCCTTTTGCAAGTGATTAAATACTGAAACAGCTCAAGGCTGTCTCTTCTGAATGAATTAATAAAATAAAATAAATAAAAAATTAAAAATGATTTGTTTGGCTTGCAACAGGGCAGGAATTCTTGAATGGATGCCTAGTTTTGCTCTATTAAACATCCAGAGCAGGAGAAAATCTTGAGTTAACAAAACTGCCTAGAGACAGGCAGCAAATCTCACAGCAACATTGTTCAATTTCCCAGAGTTATTCACAATCCATTGCAAACAGCAGCCGCTGCCTCTCCACAATCAGTTAACCGTGGTCCTTGCTGTGTGGATTTACATGCCATTGTTTTAGGCACGACATAAAAAATGAATTGCTTTGTTGCTGTTACAGCTCTATTTCTGGGAAAATGCTTGCATGGGGTGTACCGAACAGAATCCTCTAAGGAATATTAATTTCCACAGTTAAAAAAACCCAACTAAATGTCAATACTATATGTAACAGCCCTTTCAATCTTTTATAAGTGAAGCTGCTTCTTCTTAAAGCAGGTGGATAGAAGCCTGAAGGAGTTAAGGGTGCACCCACGGGGCTTACCTTTAAATACCACATCCAAAAATACTGCCTTTTCATAGGCATTGGAATATTGGTTTTCATATCCACCACTCATCTTTACTTACTTTAGAGCTCTTCCTTTGTTCTGTGAAGGGGATGTGAGAAATACTACGACAACCTCACTCGATGCTGGAGCGGTTTAGGAAAGATCGTGTCTGGCTGCTGAGCTACTGGGACAATTCCCAGGGGAGCAAAGCACCTTACCCAGCCCAGAGATGCAGGTTCTGCCAGGGCAGAAGGAAGCAAAGGAAAAGGTTATCAAACCTGTAGAGCCAGCAGGATTCCTCAGATGTTTGTTGAGGAAAAAAGGAGTATTTAATTGGAAGGTCAGTGGGAATTTCAGTCCTCGGGAGATCTGTAAATCTCATTCAGGAATACGCCACTATTTACGAAGAGATAATGAGCCTCTCTTCACTGCCAGTAAATTCGATAGCAACAGCTCTGTTGATTGCAACAGCACAGGATAAGCAATGAGTTCCTTACTGAGTCAGAGAGTCTGAAATACAGGCTATTGAGTCCTCACAGCCACTTGGATTTCCCCTGGAAACTTCCCCCTGTGCCACTCTCCAAGCCTGAATTTGCTTGGGCACACAAGGATAACCCAGCAGGAGAGAGCCCGGGAACAGCAACGGGCAAACTTTGAAAACCCAAAAGGAAGTTCAAAACAGAAGAACTTCTTGGTGTCTTGCTTTCAAGACCTCAAAAAGAAGTACTGCTTTTGCAGTTTCCCTACGTGTTTTCCCCCAAGGACTTTCCACCGCGTGGTGATGGGGAGTTTATGGGCAGCCCTTTCTGCTGGGCAAACAGAGACACCCCCAAGGCCAGCGAGTCCTGGGGCAGGGGGGAAACAACTGCCATGAAAAGATGTCCTGATTAGTCCTGCCAGGTCTAAACACCATGCTGCTACTGTCGTGAGGGCCAGCTGGGAGTTGGTACCATCCAGTGACCTTTGGGATCGCTGTTGCATTCCCTAATCTAAAATTAGGCCTCTCACCCCCTGCACACAAGCTGTGTGCCAACGTCAGCACAGCCCTTGGCATCGAGTGTGGCCAGCAGGTCGAGAGAGGTCATCCTCCCCCTCTCCTCTGCCCTGCTGAGGCCGCACCTGGAGTGCTGTGTCCAGTTCTGGGCTCCCCGGTTCAAGAGGGACAGGGAACTCCTGCAGAGGGTGCAGCAAAGGGCTACCAAGATGATTAGGGGACTGGAACACCTCTCTTATGAAGAAAGGCTGAGGGATTTGGGTCTTTTCAGTCTGGAAAAAAGATGGCTGAGGGGGAACCTTATCAATGCTTATAAATACTTAAAGGGTGGGTGTCAGGAGGATGGGGCCAGGCTCTTTTCAGTGGTGCCCAGTGGACAAGAGGTAACAGGCACAAACTTGAGCATAGGAAGTTCCACTTAAACGTGAGGAGGAACTTCTTTACTTTGAGGGTGACAGAGCACTGGCACAGGCTGCCCAGAGAGGTGGTGGAGTGTCTCCGTTTCTGGAGACATTCAAAACCCGCCTGGACGCGTTCCTGTCCAGCCTGCTCTGGGTGACCCTGCTCTGGCAGGGGTTTGGACTAGATGATCTCCAGAGGTCCCTTCCAACCCCTGCCATTCTGTGATTCTGTGATCTGAGGAAGACCCAGGAGCCGAGCACCAGTGAGGACAGGCATGCCCCGTCTCTGGCTTTTAAACACGGATGGGCACATTTCTCCCATGCCCGTGGGCAGCAGGTATTCAAGCAGCTCCACCAACACGGCTGAGTCAGCTCTGGCTGCTGCAGGCTGGTTTTGGCAGTGCCAGGGTTCAGCTGGCAAGGTTTGTTTTGTGGCAGCTGTTGGGGATTTCTTGACCTTACAGACAGCCCAGTGCAAGTGCCAGTCTCCAGCTCGGATTTGTATCGGAGACCTGAGGCTGTAGAGCAGGCGCGTCGGGACCAGGAGACGGGCAATCCAGCCCTGTGCTGAGCAGCACAGCTGTGCTACCACATCTGGGAGCGCCCAGCCACATGGCGGAGAGCGCGAGTGTCCCATGCTGCCCAGGACGCGGCTTCTTGCACCATTTCTTGTAGCTTCGCTGATGAGGTGGCTCCCATCTGCCTTCCCTCAGTCCCTGGCTGTGCTGACCTCTGAGGGCACCCGACTCAAAAGTGGCCCCATTTTAGTGACCCCTTGTTAATGCAGGAGCAGTGTGAGAAAAACAGTCTGCATCTTGCGAACACACACACACACACACACACACACACACACACACACACTCTTGTCTAGCTTTACAGAGAGCTGGTCCTTGTGTATTTGTGCTGCCCCCCCCCACCCCAAGGGCATTAGGAAGCTGTAAAGAGAGAAGCAGCGTTATATAAAGAAGCAAGAGTAAGCTGGGAAAAATAAAGAACTATGGGGTAGTGCCAGAGGACCTTAAAAATAGGGTGAAAAAACCAACACTGCTTTTCTGTCAGAGGACCTCTTGAGGTTTCTCCAAAGCAGCAGTGTTTCCCAAAACTTCTGTGGTATGGGCCGAAGTGACGCCCCCCGACAGCCCCAGCCCAGAGCTCGTGCAGATCCGCTCCAAGCGCCTCGCTCAGCCCTGTCCCAGTCCCGAGCCCAGTGCTGTGACCCCACAACGTGCCCTCCATTCCCCGATGGGAGCCGGATGGCGGGAAGTGTGAGTCCCCACTCCTCTGGAATGAGTTGTGCTGAGATGACTGGACTTCCACACTGGGAAAAAGCACTTCAAGTTTCCTTCGGGTGAAGAGGAAGAAGCTACACCCTTCCCTTAGCGTCCAGCGTTCCTCCCTAAGTCACCGCGCAGCAGATGTTGAGGACGCCCGTCAGTCAGTCTGCAGGCAGCTCCAAACACAGGGACAGTATCGCTGCCTCCATTGCATGGAGAACAGTTTGTCCCATGAAGCTGCTCAGCCAAAGGTCCAGGGATAGCAAACTGGGAATGTCCGGCTGTCAGGACAAGGGGACCTCACTTCCAGCACGTCTCCTGCCCACTGTGAACATGTCAGGGACAGCTGGACCCAGCCAGAAACCTACGATATGGACCCCTCCTCCAGCCTCCATGTCGGGGGGGGGGTGGCAGAACAACCTCAAAAATGCACACCTCCCTCCCACAAACGTCAGGGGGAGGGTACCAGAGCAGCCTCAGAGACAGATGCCTCCTCCACCAGAAATATCATGGCAAAGGTGTCATCAACCTCAGCTATGGACCACTCCTCAAGCAGAAATATCTGGGTGGGGATGCAGACCACGCTTGCATACAAGCCCTTCCTTTGATGAAGATTTAGGACATTCCTGTCAGTTTTGAATTCCTGGTTCATTATTCAGACATGTAGGATTTTTGATACCAGTAGAAACCAAAAATCAGGAGAGCTCTGTATGGTTAGTTTGTTCAGATGTGGCTGGAGAGGGTGAAACTACCACCATGGTAGTACCATGGTTTGTACCACTGGTAGCAAAGTTCTCAAAAGGGGTTCACACTTTTGAAGCTACCAAATCACAGCTTTGTTGCAGGTCAAACCCCCAACACCAACCTCCCTCAAATAGACCTGGGTAAAAAACATGTGCATTCACCATTTAGGGAGGAAGAGAAGGGAGCCAGAACTACGAGAGAATGATGAAGATATACTGCTGCAGTAGCTGTTGATGCTAAACATGGTTGGCGAGGGACATCCTGCTTGGCTTTCAAGTCTAGATTCAGCAAAGCCTGAGGACATCAATCTTCTCAGCCCAAGGGCAGGCTTTTGCCTTTGGCAACTGGGTCCATGTTGGAAAGGACAAAGGATTTTGCAGGAAGAAGAGAGGTTTTTTTGGATCCAAGAGCATCAGCTTGGGTGAGTCCTTTGATGCTTAAAAAATATTCCATATTGTTTGGCATTAAGGTGTTGAGTTTAGGTGTTGCTTTTGAACAGCAAGATACTATTAGAATTAACCAACTTGACTGTTCCCTTAAACCTCAGGCTGAGCTACCATAGACATGAAGAAAGAATCTGCTCCTCACCTACCAAAAACCATAACCTGCACAAGGAGTTCTTTAGAGAAGGCAGTGAGTAGGCTTCCAAGACAGCAGAAATCCATTCCTTTATGTTTCTGTGACCATTTTGAAAGTCAAGGGATGTTGTACTTAACCATATGATTTAATACATGTCTACAGACAAAGAATTCATTGCAAATGGATAATTATGAAGGGTTGTGGGGCACAAATGAAAACAAAGTTGGGACAGGGAAGTAGTTCATGAAATAAGAGAAAAATGAGAGGTTATATCCTGTCATCTCACAGGAGGTGTTCCAGACTGGCTAGAAACAATAGTCCCATCAGCCTGAAAGCTTTCAAACTTGTGTCCCAGGACGTACTCTTCACTAACGCATTGAAGCTGGGCCCTAGGACATTTAGAAGAAGTCCAGTTAGCTGCAACATAGGAGGTCCTCCGTTCATTGGCACACAGAGGAATTGCAAGAGGAAGCAAAACTCCGTCCCAGTGGTTTCTGATATTGTCTGGAGGAGAAGTCCTGGGTCCTTCATCTTTGCTCGCCACTACTTATTTATGTCTTTTACATGAAGCAGTCATCGTCTGTCACAGGAACTGTTCCCAGAGTGGTTAGTACTGCATGACACAATCTGCATGGTGAACTCAGGTCCCCTCACCTCCCATTTCTCATAGTCTGTTCCTGCCCTGTTCCTGTGCTATAAGGCCAATATTTGGGTATATCATCACAGCTCTTCGGAGTCTGTTCTCTGTTGGAGAAAAAGAGCTCTTGCTTCTATTACTTGCAGTCATTACTGGAGAGGAAGACATCCTAATCCATCAGAAGTAACATATTTTGGGGAGCACATCATCCAAGCAATCCTTCTATGTCCCGAGTGGTCCTAGTTAAAATGCACAACAGTCTTGAGAGCTGGATCCATCTCCCCTAGACCTCCCACCAGTTACCAGCTGCTCTGCCTCAGCTGCTGAGCAGTGACAGTGCCTTCTGAGCCAGCAAGTTCCTCCACAGCTTACTGACATGCCATGTCCCTCCACTCAGGGAGAGGAGCTGGGGCTCCTCATGACCTAGCTGTCATTGCTCTGGCCCGTAGATCTGAGTGAGTCTTCAGAGTTCAAACTTTCAGCGCTTTCGCAGCCCTTTATAAACTTCTGGAGAGAGACAGATGTGGCTGGTGTGACCTCTTGGTCTTTTACCCTACAGTTTAACAAGGGCCCCAAATTCTCCTCTGTTACCCCTGTTTGTACATACCCCCACTTCTATAAAAATATCCCACAGTAAGCAGAATTAGAAGAGGTATATCTATGCACAGGAGCAGTAAATTAACCAGCTACAAGCAGCTCAGGGCACAGCAGATGCGGTCCCCATGACACACTCCTTCATGTGCCTCCCCCAGCACTGCAGGGAGGTCAGCCACCACAGTGGCATCCTTCCCTGTCCCCCCTCCCCAAGTTGCTGCACACCCCATCCCATGTGGAAACACTACTGGACATTACCTGGCCCTGGTTTTCCAGTCCAATCCTATGCCGAGAGCATTTTCTGACTCCCTTAAATACTTCTTCAGGCAGTTCTGCCTGGGTCAATCTCCTTGTGTGCCTCATCAGCTCTGGGAGATTGTCCTCCAAATCCCCAGCAGAAGGTGACAGGGTGGTACCTGCTGACCCAGAGGGCTGCTGCCAGACATCTGCACCCAGACGTGCTGCTTTTCTATCACTAAACATGCACAGCTGGAGTTACCTAGGACAAATGAGTTAAGCTCATAGAAAGTCTCACAGGAAAACTAATAGTTCCCCTGTCTGGTAATAAAGGTAATTAAAATAAGCTTGAATAAAAATCCAAATACCATTCAATGAATAAGCATATTGAATTAATGGATTCCAGAAAGAAAAAACTTTACCATCATAACAATCTGCTTCTTGACACACTTTTAGCTGTCAACAAAAGATAACAGAGGAAATGTAAAACTTCACTTCAAAATTCTCCTTATCAACACCTGTTGTTTATAGTCTCTGCATTTTTAGAGGTAAGACAAATCTTTAATTGGCTAGTGCAAAGGATTCATAACTATTTTTTCAGTAGAGACACATCCCTTTTGTAGGCTCCTGCCCAGCTAAATGTGGATATTAGGACTGCCAGCGAGAAAGGCTTCGATGCTCGGTATAGATGAGGTGAATGATCCCTCGCAAGTTCACTGTTCGCATTTAAGGAAGCATCTGCAAAATTAAGTTACAAATCTCTGAAGTACCTCTTGCTTTTAAGTGTAGATTGCAGCTGAGAAATACATCATATATATTATGGAAGTTAAGTGTAAAACCCCAGATTTCTCACAATCACAGACTTAAGATAGCTTCTTAGATAGCATAAGCCATAAACACAGAATATGATTGTAGCCCTACGCAATGCACTCTGAGTAGTTACAGAGCACAGAAAAATTCCCGTCCAGCACTAGAAGATGTGCAGCCTGGTATAACCGGGATAGCCACTAAGCAATATTGTATAAGTAAATACAAGGTGCCTGTCTCAGAAATCAGAATACATAGATGAGCAACGCCGTGATCAGCAGGAGGTCCAAGTGCAGTGACAGGTTTGTTTCAGGGCATATGAAGGATGCCTTCCAGGAACCGTGTCCCTTTGCCTTCTGCTCAAAGGGTCGTTGGATGCAGCACCTCCAGCTGCACAGTCCTGCCCCAAAACCAGCTTTAACTGCCAATCGCAAACCTTGCCTCTCCCCTTCACATTGCCCTTGGAGGAGATGATGAAGCACAGAGAAAATTTACTGCACTTCGGGGCCAAATCTCACACCGTTTCGTGTTTCCAATGATTTTCAGACTGATGTGGTACCAGGGACTTCTGTCCCATGACAATAACTGTTTCTGGCCACCAGTTGGGGTGGTCTCAGAGGGGAACCCTCCACCCAGCTTAGCCGCAGGCTGGCCTGAGATGAATCGGTGTTTTCCAGAGACCGGAGATCATGGGTTTGCCCGTCGGGTTGGCGCCTCCACTTCTGCTTCCTGTTTTGGCAGACATTGTTGGGTGGGAGGGCTTTTTCCCTGCTACCATGGTCTTTTTTGGGGAGAGAGTCCCAGACAGCAAAGCAGCAGCCCCGGCGGGCAGGATGCCTGCCGAAAGGCACAGACTGGGAGAAGCATCTGCTCTCCAGCACCGTGCCCAGTCAGCCAGCACAAACTGGCCCCGGATCACGTCTGCTGCTGGGGGATGTCCCCATGCTGGACTTGCGTAGCCCCCCAAAAGTAGCCTGTGCAGTCACACAGGCACAGCAGCACCATGAAAGCTCACGGTTCACACTCAGTTTTAGGTCTCTGGACCGCTTTTTTGCATTTTGTATTAGATCACAGCTATCAGATATAAAACAGAAATCATCCCGGGCACAGCAACCAGGCAATGGGACTTGCAGGCTGACCCCTCCCTGCCCCACAAGAGCTTCCCAGGAAAGGAGAGAGGAGGTCAGGCTCTACAAAACCACAATATTTTGATTTTCTGTCTGCAGGAAAGCTGCTTCAGCCCAGATCTCACCCATGTGGATGTAGAAGACGCTCAACGTCTAGGCAGGGGACAGCACAGCCTTCGCGGACCCTCTGCAATAGCCCCCCACAGCCATTACTGTCACCCAGGTGTCCCCTGGCCATCCTCCAGCCATCCCCTGCTGTTGCAGCACACATGCTTCCCCAGTGTAACAGGCTCACTACACCTCCACAGCCTAGGAAGTCAGGGAGACAAATGTCCCTTCTGCAAGGTTCAGAGGCTTTGTCTGAGGAAGGACGGCCATGTCTCCCTGTCCCTAGGCAGGGACACAAACCATCATACTGAAGGTGCTTGGTGATAATAGTGTCTCCTGGGAGCACCACAAGCCCCGCTCTGGGGAAGGCCCTTCACCTTGGGCACAACGCAGGACCCCCATACGGCAGGTTGTACTTTCAGGTTGTGCGCCTCATCCCTGCCAGCCCGACCGTGGCAAAGCTCTGCCCAGGGAGCGCAGCTTTTGGAGGCATCTGCTCCATCCCTAACGGTGGGTTTCCAAGGCTGCAGTGGGGGGCAGACACACCATATATAGAAAACCCTGGGGCAGCGAGGCCAGGGTGACCCATCACCGGTCCATGAGGAGGTGATGCTTGGGGTCCAACTCGTGTGCAGGGGCAGACACCACCACCACCGAGGACCAGCCATCCCCTTCCCCCGCCGGAGGGGATTTCTCTCTTCCCTTTGGCTTGAGCCCATTTGGGGAGGGGAGGCGCAGCCGGAGTTTCCCAGTCACCGGGGCTCCCTGCGCGGCCGGGTCTCCGCCTCCGCTCCCTCCCCTTATAGCCCGCCTGCCCCGGGGCTCCGCAGCCAGCGCCGCCCGCCGCCGCGCAGCCAGACCCGACGGCCCCGACAGCCCCGACAGCCCGCCCGGCAGCCGCCGCAGAGTAAGTCCTTCGTGTCGCCTCTCCCTGCTGCGGAGCTCGGGGCTTTCCCCTCCCCGCTGTGGCCGGTGTCCCTCTCCCGCTCCTCCCGCTCCCCTGCCTCCCTCCCGGCTCACTTGTTGCGAGGGGAGCGAGCGGGACCGGCGCTCCGCTGTGCCTGAGAGAGGGGGGAAATAAGGGGAAGGTGCTAAAGGATGGATTCCCGGACGAAGCGGCAGGTTTCAGCCCCGCTTTGTAATGACCTGAAGAGAGAACAAATCGAACTGCTGCCAGGACGGCAGCTCCAGACACATCCCAGGGCTGGGGATGGCAAGAATATGTGTCTGGCAATCCCATTGCGACAGCTGGGTCTGATTTCTGCTGCTCATCTCCCGCATTTCAGGGCATGAACGCAGGCTGTGACTCCTGTTACCCGCCCCCCCAACCCCTTCCCCAAAGTCCGTACTTAGGTCTTGGGCACCAAAGCATCCTAAACCCACATCAGGCACTGGGATCCAGATTCAGTGTGGCACTTCCCGCCCCCTCCTCTTTGTCTCTCTTCAGTAGGAAGTGGTTTTCTCCTAAATCACAGGATAATAATTGAATTATGATTCACTCAGCCTGGCTGGGCTGGAAAAAAACACCATTTCAGTGCCTGGATCTATCATCCCTGGCAGTCTCTGTACCCTGTACCCTGCACCCTGCCAGGGTCACCATACCGAGCTGGCGCATTTCTGTATTGCCATGCTCGCTGTTTTGTGGCTTTTTTCCCCCAGTCAGGGAAGTCTCAGTGCCCCTAGGACCTGTCTTTTCCCAGAGCACTGAAGAGCCTGTCGAAATTCCCTTCTAGCCTTGGGAAGCCGCCCCACATCCACTGTGTCCGCTCCTTGGGCACAAATACAGAGGTTCAACCTCAGGGTTAGGATCCTCAGCATGTTTAATACGGGACTTTTTCTTGAGGCTGCTGCAAAGTAAGGAGGAGGCTTTCTGTGACTTGAGCGTGTGGCTGATCTAGAAGCCATGGTCCCGCGCCATCACACCCAAGTTCAGGGCAGAAAACCTGAAGAAACAGTCATTCTCCAAAGTATTAAACTGCCTGCCCTGCCACCCCCACCCCCCCACACACTCCCCACCCCCCGAGGGATTTTGAGGTTTGCCAATTCCCATTGAGCCGATCAAACGGGAGCAGAGCGCTTTGGAAAACTCTGGTTTGGGTTTGCTTCAGTCACCCTCTCTGCAAAAAGAGGCCTGGGAAGCCAAAGAGTCTGAAAGTGTCTTTGGCTGAAAGTGTCCAGGAGCTCTAGATCTGGCTCCCCGGGAATTTGTGTATCTTCTCAGTCAGTGTCAGCTCCAGCAGTGAACTTTGCAAACTCCAAGCCTGAATGCAGGATTTGGCTTAAGGAATAGTAACAGGAAAACAAAATCCCAGACAGCAGCAGCTGGTTTTTCTTTCGGTGGCGGCAGCAGTTTAAAATGATACTACCCAGATTTGAAGTGAGAAGAAAAAGGAGCTTATTACACTGCATTTTCTCTCCTTTTTCCCAATAACAATATATATGTGAAATTTTCTCCTCTTTTGCTGTTTGAAAAATTCTCACTAACAACAGGAGATGCTGGTTTACAAAGCCATTTTCAGTTGTGCTTCAGTAATTTAGGGAAACCAAATTCTCATGTAAAAATGACTGTGGCAGTGTGTAGCGATATCTATGCTGTTCTCCAGGCAGGTGATAACATGGTTTAATGCTGGTTTAAAGCATCCCATGCCAGGTGAGTTATCCTGGAACCCTGTGCCTGGCCAACCCCTGCCATTCCCCTTGGTCCCTTGGGTCCTCCATCACCCCGAGCCCCATGGAGGTGCCTGGCACCGCTAAGGTACATGGATCGGGTCCCCTGGGAATGCTCTGCTCCTGCCTTGACTTCTTTACTGGAGACATAGGTTTTGTTTGCCCTCAGCTTTTGACCCCATTAGGAGCAGAGCTTGGCCACCATCAGGACGGTGCTGGACCACATGGGGTGGTGGGTGTCCCATAGGAGTCTGCGGACAGGAGCATGGATTTGAGCTGCACGGTACAATTTCAAGGTGGGGCTGTTGGTGGCCCAGCTCATCTATGGACTGTGATTTCCCAGGCAGAACCACATGAGAGCCCCCAGCTTCACAGTGTCTCCGTTCAGTACTCAATCCAGCTAACAAAAAATTGGTAGGAAAAAGCCCACCTCCTAGGAGGGCTTCCCAACCTGCAAAGATCAGGGCCGGCATGTCGGTAGACTCTTCGCTTTGATTTATTAGCAGCTTATTTGGGTGTCACTGCATAGTCCGAGGTACCCTAAACTCAGACTGGCTGCGTTGCTTTACTGCTTCAAAAGATGGTTTGACCTGGTGTGATTTTCTTGTGTGGGCAGGGGTGACCTCAGTTCCACGGGGACCGGGAAAAAGCTGATGCAAATGCAGGGAACAAAGTTTGTTAAACAACTTTGGATTTCTGAGAGGCTGTGGGAGAGAGGGGGATTTCCACTAAAATGAGACATAAATCCTGGGATGCCAGCAGGCTGGAGAGGACTGAAAATCCAAACAAATGCTTGTTAATACTGGAAGCAGCTCAAGAAAAAGATCAGCAAAAAATTTCAGAATAGGGGTAATCAGTAAGTCTTCCCCCGAGTGCTCTCTGGCGCACCATGAGCTGCCCCTCGTGAATGAGCTCATTCCCAAACGTGTCGTGCGAAGGCTGTTTCCGTTGAGGAGGAAAACAAGAAAACAGGAAGCCACTGTGCCCAGAGACCAAGTTGTGTCCTTGTGTGTCATGGCTCTGCTCCAGGTGTTTCCCTCACCCTTGCTGCCCACCTCTGAAAGGCTCCATCCTGAGGGGTACCTGCCATGATTGGCACCATGGTCCCTCCGGGGTCCCTCTCTGGCCACACCAGCAGCCAACAGCACCACTGTCCTAATGGTAGAGGTCCTCTGTGTAGGGCAGCAGAGGATGCGATGTGAGCTGTGGTGCTCTTCTGGTTGGAAACCATAAGCTGAATATACTGTGTCAAAAATAATTGCAGCTAAACACTTCCCCCCACACACAAACTATAGCGCCACATAATAATAATGAGGATGATGATGATGGTAACAGTAAATTAAGAGTAAATTAGTAATAATAATGAGTTGGGATCTATGTCAAGTCTTGGCCTTAAATCATTAAATTTACCAAGACTTGAATTTGAGGTCTGTGCCTGGGAAATGATTCGGCATTTCCCAAAGTGTTAACTGCTAAAAGAATTAGGAGCCTGCTGGAGTTGTAACAAGCCTTGATTTGTGGGCAGAACACAGGCGCACAGGAGCAGCCCATGGCCATCCGAGCCAGCGCCGAGCTCCTGGCGTGTCCTGTCGGCCGCAGCGGGCAGGAGCGGGTGCCGGGGGGGCACAAGGAGCAGCGCCTGCACAGCATCTCCTGCCCATGACCTGCTGTAACCGGTGCCACCTCCTTTTAGCTCAGTGCTTCTTGTAGAAAGTGTGTGGGCTTTTTTTCTATGAGAAGGTTTCTTATAGGCCTTTCTTACAGAAAGTGCTTGGCTGTTTAGTGATAAAGAGATGAAATGGAGAGGAAGTTTTTGGTACCACTTGCCGTTATGGACCGAGGCTGCATTTCATGGCAGAACTGGGAAGCTGGGCTTTACTTGGTATTTCCCACTGCAGACACAAACATATGCAAACCAGCAGCGGCAAACTGATAAATGCTGGGCAAGTGTTCAAGCTGGCCAAATGTGAGTGAGCTTGACAGCCTTTGCGTTGTCAGCCTTACTCAGATGCTTAAGTCCTTCAGTGTTCGTTAGTTCAAGATGAAAAAGCACACCCTGACACGCCAGTATCGCCAACAGTTCTCATGCTGCTGATGTGCAGCCCCCGGGGAAAAGGCACTGGAGCTGATTTGATCCTTCTTCTAATTCGGGCGTGGGAGTGTTTTAGGCAGGTCAGAGCACGGAGAAGAGCTGCAGACGGTGGCTCGGTGCCCTCTGCGGAGGGACAGCAAGGCTTTGCCCAGGCTGCAGCCACTGGCAGCACGTGCCCAGCCACCTGCTTTTCTCACAGGCATCGCCAGCCCCCACGCATTACCAGGACAAAGTTCTGACAGCCATTAAAAACTAAGCTTTTAACCAACTTAATCTCTCCCTCACTGGTTATTTCATATATAGTGTCATTTCAGTGATTCTCAAAGGTGAGTGACATGCGTCTTAGAATTGAGGAGGAAACAGAACCATTTTTAAATCCACCTCTCTGATCATGATTCATCAAAACAAACGACCCTGAAAGTCACCTTTGGCTATAGAAAAGGGAGAGGTACTTTCTTTGCTTGGAAATAAACAAAAAACAGAACAGTAAATGCTTTGTTTGGAATAATAGGAGAGAGAGAGCGAAAGGACTCGGCTGAGTCTGTGCTTGAACAAACAGGAAGGAAGGGATTTGGCAGAATGAATCTAAACACAGCGTCGTATTGGGAAATGCAGGCGAGGAAAATTGCCCTAGAAAAATTAGGAAAGTCCCAAACGCTTACAGAGAATCCTGGTTGCCATGATTTTTTTTTTTTTTTTTTTTTTTTTTTGCATGGAAATGTAAGAAAAAGGAGCTCTTTCCTACTGTTTTTCAGATTTTAATGGAGCATCCTGACTAGAGTAGCCAGAGTGATTCGCAGAGATTTTTCCTCCCTCCCTAGGGAGGAAGGAAAGGGGAAGAGGTAGGTGCGTGACTCCATCTGTGACTCACTGCTACTGGGCAGCTCTGGTGCTTGGGCTGCCTTTGCTCGCCCACGCGACTGGCCCCGAGCCCCAGGGCACGAGGGCTACAGCCCGCCGCTTCTTGGCAGCCACCGCCGTCCCGCTCAGCCGTAGCAGCACCTTTGGTTTAGTTTAGCTTCGCACTTTACCCCAGGTCACAGACCACCAGTCTAGCTGAGAGCCAGCCAGATCCCGCGCACCCACACCCCTTTCTCTCCTTCCTGAATGAGTTTGCATCTTCATTGTGTTTTAAAAGCAATAGCATTACTAATCCGGAATGTGACCAGGCAGCCAAAGCATGGAGAAGGGAAGGTTTTCAGCTATGCCAGACTCTAACTGCTCTTTATACCACCCGGCTGCTACCACTAACTTGGTGCTTCAAACCTCTCCAAGCTGCCAGGAGCCAGCAGGAGGAAACACAATTAAAATTAAAAGCCACAGTCTTCCAACCAGTTTGCCCAGAAATAAGTATCGCAGTTTGTATCAGCATGATACATATCAACAGCATAAACTTAACAAGGGTATTTGAAGATCACCACATTGTGGTCTTATAACTGAAGCCAAATTCTTCCTTTATTTACAGCCTAATTCCTCTCCCCTTACGCAGTATAAGCCAGAACTTGCCTCACAGATCTTCATACAGAAGTGCACTGGTCTCCCAGAAAGTCATTTAAAAAAAAAAAGTTGTTAGAACAAGGACTGGAAACTATGAGTCACTTTATTTATTTATTATAATTATATAATTATAATACTTACAGAAATGAATATAATTATGCAAAAAAATCTATACCAATATATTAAATGATACATGTAAATAAATAATTCTAAATACAAATTTCAAAAATATGTTTTCACAATAACAAATTTCCGTCATGGCTTATTTGCAGCGCAGGAGTGTTGGTGGTGGAGCCGGACTGTGGCACAGGGTAGTGTCTGTTTGAACAAGGCTAAACCACCCCGATCCTGGTGCCTCGTTCACGTTTCCTTCTCAGCCGGGTGAGGACTGCCCTGGACGGGCAGGAGCCCGGGGCACGAGCACCAGTTTCATTTACCGGCTCTGGGAAAAGTCCAGTCTGGTTAGTCCCTGCTCTCAGAACCTTGCCCCTTCCACCCCTCTACCCCCCCATTTCACTTGCATTTCTTTCTGCATAAGCCACGTCCCGCACTACAGCCCCACATTTCAATGTAAACAGATGGGAGAATGATTGCTCACACGTATTTGAAAACATCCAACATGTTACATTGAAGTCGCAACAAGCTGCGCTGAAGTTGCCTTGTTTGGGGATGCCATAGTCGCCCTGGGACCGTTTTAAAAATAAGATTATGTAGCCTATGGGTGGGTTTGAAGGGTCTGAATGCATCCTTGAGCTTGTGTCTGCCACTGTAGGGATGTGGGCAGCACGTAAAGCATTGAAGCCATGCTTCTGACTGGGGTTTTTGGGCCTAAAATGATAAGCCTTGTGATGCTCATGTCAGGAGATGCTGCTGTGCTTCCCACACTCCCATCCTTTCAATCATGGTTTTCACATTCACGTTGTTTCTGAACTCAGCCACCTTCTCTGGGAGCTCTCCCCCATAAAGCTAAGAATTTTATTGCTGAGTCCAATGGGGACACAGTTAAACCAGTAGGACTTTTGATCAGCAAAGGCTGCTGCATACCTGGCATGGTAGACTTGGCTCATCTTCATGCTGTGCTTGCAAACTCAGTGTGCAAGTAGCTACACAGGGGCTTCCACAAACACATCTGCAACCAGATGAGCAGAAATCAGCAAAAATAGGCTCTAAGGAAGTTTGGAATTGATCCAAATACCATATAAAAATATGGGAGTTTCATGGTTGCTTTGAATAGGCACAGGATGCTTGTCCCACCCCACCCCCATCATTTGTGTGCAGCATCCATACTCACATCCGTACTCCCACAGCATCCCCTGGGAGAGCCCTGCTTTCCTGTGTCCAAACAGGCCTAAGGTCTCAAATCAGGCCATCTGAATCACCCTTAAAACCTCTCATCGATTTTCTCTAAGTTGTTTATGAGACCAGAGAGCTGCTTCCATCCTCTCAGTTACCTGAGGTGACGTTGCCCAGGAGCTCTCCTGCAGAGCTCTGCTCATACCAGACGTGTGTAGCACTTTCCACACAGGGACAACTCATTACAGATTTATTTTTTTTTAATGGGAATATGCCTTGCCACATTGTGCCATGGTAATTTTTATGCAAACTGTTATAATCTGACCAGTTCTTTCTGAAATTTACAGGCTAGAAGGAAAATGATGAAAATGTTGCCTTTTTTCCAAAGTGGCCCTATTGGAATACGCAATGGATCAGAGGGTTGCATTGGTGCAAACGGGCAGCTTGGAAACTCTTCGACATCAGTAGCTGAACAAGTCCCTGCCTGTCCTGGACCTTCTGGAGACGAGATCTGGTGCAGGGACCAGGAGAAGATGAGCGAAAGGCCAGAGGCAACCTGCAGACCCTCACGTGCATCTTCCATCACGAGCAATGGGAGCTGCACCTCTGCTGGGGACAGCCCTGAAAAGGGGAAAAAAGGAATAAAGGGAATGCTTACAACTGCGCTTAAGAAGATGAAAAAGACCAAGCCACTCAGTGGTAAGTGCTCCTCCATCCTCCTTGCACCACCTCATAGGCCATAGTTATCTCTAGAGGGGCTGCACGAGGTGCAGAATTGTCCTCTTGAGAAATACGGGCACCGTCAGATTGAAGTGACTTGTCCAAGGAGCCTGGGGAAACATGGGATGAGGGGGACGTGACCTCAAGTCCTGGTTCTCTGGTACCAAGGGCACACTCCTTGAGGAACTGCCAGTTTGCAGGTTTTCTGTGCAAAGCAAGACTTATTTCTGCCTCCCATTGGGGCACAGAGAGCCCCCACGGGCTGGGCAAAAACCAAGGCATACCTCTCTGCTCTGTTCCTCCATGAAACTGCCACCCTGTGAAATGTCTTCCCCCAGGGACAGCAGGGAGCAGCACGCGTAGGTCTTTCCTAGGGCTGATAATCTGAACATACGGCTCCTCCAGTCGCGGGCACAGTCCCTGCAGGGTGCTCAGAGTGGCAGAAAAATACCTGCTCAGAGAAATCCAGAACTGGAGAGGAAAGTGCCGCTTGGCACTTCCAAGGCTCACCTGCCACCTAAGGTGACATATCTCGTTACCTGGCACATAAACTTGCAAGCTGTACCTTAAAATAAGTTTTAATTTTTTAGTCCTACCTCCTTTACTGGGGAGCTCTTCCGCAGTCTCACTGTTTTAGTACAAATTATCTTATTTCTAGGCAAGCCTTTACCTGGCTAACTGTCTTCTCTTTCCCCATGTATTAAATGTTTTCCCTAAGTGGTGGATTTCCTTCTCAGCCTTGAATTTTCTCAGCTAAATGAACCAAATCTACTGAAAACAGGCCCTTCGTGTCTTTGTTCTTATTGCTGCATTGCCCCATTCCCAATGCCTTTTTTTGAAATAAAGCAACCAGAATTGCAGACAATATTCCACTTGAGATACCACCAGTGCCTGGTACAAGATGTTACCATTTTCCTGTCTCAGCTGGACATTCCTCACTGAATACATCCTGGGGTCATATCTGGCTTTTTCACCATCATCTCATCATAATGATTTACTGATTCTGCAGGCATCTCTCTTCCTCCTCCATCTCAAGCTGATTCACATCCAGCTTGCAGGAGAAAATCCTGTTTGTTGCTAAGTAACTTTCGTTCTCTTGAATTTGTATCTTATATTTTGTGCTATTAAATTTCAGCCCATTTGCTATTCAAGTTATTCCATTGTTCCTATATAATACACCAAGCCCTCGGTTTTGATAATGTGTCTGAACTTTGTGTAATCAGCAGATGCCAATAGGGCACTCCCAGATTTTGTGCCACGGTCTCTAAAGAGAATATGAAGTAAGACAAGTTTCGTGAATACAGTAAGCTTTCTCCACCCAGGGTTTTCCATACAAACCTTACACACCGAACAAAACTTATTTTTGGGATGTAACTTCTTCAATTTAACTAATAATTTTCCCAGATTGCACTGTATTGAGTATCTCGCTGTAGTTCAGATAGGATAGTTCAATTGTATTTATCATCTTGCCTGCTAAATGTGTCCTCCAAAAAAATTTCACAGGTCACATTGTGCCAACTTATTTCTGGAAAATCCATGTGGTATTTCCTCTAGCACATCTTATTTAGCTACATCTTTCCGACTACATTTTTTTCTAAAGCCATGCTTCTTACTTGAGGTCATATTAACGGGAAGGGGGGTAATAAATAAATAAATAAATCCCCACAAATCTAAATTTTGGTAAAAATAATGGGTAGCACATGAATACCTGTTCATATGTAACACACTGGTGATGGGTATTCCAATTACCATTTCCCCATTTAGAGGCAGGCTAGGAATAATCTGACCTTTAAATAAATAGAAAGATTTTCTATATGGCTAAGGAGCCTAAGATCTAGCATTATAGAAATAGAAATGTTTTTTAAAAAAGTATTCCAGAGCCATCATTTCATATAAAACAGAAATTTAAGTCTTTGCTATTGAGTAAAGAAAGGCAGTTCTTTTTTCACCAGTCAAACAAGTCATGGATCTCCTTGAAGAGCACAAGCTTTGGGATGCTGCTCAACACCTGATTGTCCTGGAGAAGAGCCTGTCCAGCAAAAGTGAGGAGGGACTGAACACCAGCCAGAAAGATGTCGAGTCTGTCTATGAAGTTCTGAAGCACAAAGTCTTCAGCGTCTTGAAAGACTCCTTACTGCTAGCGAAAACAAACCCAGAACTGCTGCAGCAGGCAGTAGAGGCACTGAGAGAGCAGGAGAAAGAAGATCAGAACTACCTGACGGAGAATCCACCTGACCAAAACACGCAATTTAGACCTAGAAAATGGAAAGAGCTTTGGATGGCTACAGTAAAGGAGTCAGTAGAGACTCGAATGAAAGACACAAGCCATACTCCTAGAACTGAGAACCTCTCTACAGTTGGCCAGAACCTTCTGCACATGGGAAAGACAATGAAAGAAGATTTGACAGTAGTTGTAAAGTACATTAAACAGCTTTATCCTCCTGAGTTTAATGTCTTCAGCACATATGCAGAACTCTACCACAATTATTTTGCCTCCCAGGCAACGAAAAACGCCGAGTCTCATCTGGAAGACAAGGATATTTACCTCCTCCTGTCATGGGTGCACAACTTTTATCCAAAGTAAGTGACACTTTTACACCTGTTTACCCCTGGGGATCAACACAGGTTCACTGGCTGCAAACCAGACATTTGCTTGATTTATGAATTGGTGTCACTGCGATGCAGTCTGGTACCTGTTTAAGTTTGGTGTCACTGGTATCATGCTGCTGTAACCAGCTGGCCAGGACAGTTGAAAGGGACACATTCAAGGCTGCTAATCTCTAAACCAGGGGCTCACGCCACTGTTCAGGCTTCTGGGCAAGGCAAATCCACACAGATGTTTAAGGCTTCACTTGTGGGTTAAATTGGGCAGGTTCATTGCCCTGGTCCCTGTTCCAGTTGCAGACCTGAACTCACTCTTGGAAAGTTTGGAAATTTCATCCCTCTGGACCAGAGGGAAGCCAATAAATACAATAACTTGAGATGCAATTATCCTGGGCATGGAGGATGTTGCTTAGGTGTTACCCGCAGTCTGTGCTGTCCTCCAGATTAGGAGATCAAAGGGTGAGCCCCTTTGAGAGGACATCACCAGCCAAGGGTCGCATTTCATCCTCGCAAGCCCTATATATGCTATAGAATGAAAATATTCCTTGTTGTGGCTTATAGTACTGGATGGAGAACCAAGGGCTCTCATTTCTTAGGTGAAAACCAGTAAATACACCAGCAGCGTTTCTTCTGCTGTTCTAAAGCCGTTCAACCTTCACCTCCACTTTTTCCTTCTTGTCTTCCACTGTCAGAGCATAATGAGTCAGTGTTGATCCTGGAAGTTTTCCAGAGGCAGTGCTGTGCTCTTGGTCAGGGTGTTCAGGCCTGAACCAGCGTGTGTGTGGACATCAGTAGCTGCGAGGAGCAGGACTCAGCCAGAGCAGCGCAGCCCGGCGACGGGGACGGTGTTGGCCAGGGCAGCGGCTGCTTTGCGAGGTGTTCCCAAGGGCCAGGGTCAGGTGTCTGCTCAGGGACCACCTCTCTTCATGGCCAGCAGTGAAGGCAACAGCTAGGAGGGGGAGGGTTGCACAGCAGCCTGTCCCCAGCTTCCAGCATCATATCAGAAACAGTGTTCTGGGGGTTCTCTGGGGTTGCTCAGTGTCCCACCCTCACAGGTCCAACCCCTGGCACAGATTCAGCTCCTCCGGGTCCTGCCCGGACGAAGGACAATGTACATTTCCATCTGTTTCTTCACTGATATCCTCAAAAAGTGTTAGTGATTTGCATCAACAGCTGCCTTGAATTACACTGCCCTTGGAAAATGTGATTGTTTGGCTTTTTCATTGCAGAGATATGAGAAAAGATCACGTTTTAGCAGAGGAGCTGGAAAAAGTTAATCTTGGAAGCCTTTTGCCATCAAGTCTGAGCAAAGAGCTTGAAAAGAAATACCTTGACAGTGAAGAGGTGAGAATCCGTTCAGTCCCTCCTCTTCCCTTTACTGCTCCCACATGACTCCGCGGAGGAGCTCTGACTTGTCCTGCATGCTCACTTCTCAGCTGGGAGTCACACACCCTGCCAGGGAGAAGCAAAAGCAAGAACGCTTTTGTTCCTTTGGGGGGGACAGGTCGGCTTTCTCTTAGATGGGACTTGCAGAGCAAGCTTCTGGTGAGCTCAGCCTTCTGCCCTGGGAGCCATCAGAAAAGAGCTGCTCTGGTCTTGCAAACCTTGTGGTAGGAAGGTGGGAAAAAAATCCAACAACAATTCCTTACGGGTAACATTCCAGTTTGTTAAATACCATGGGGGATTTATGCTCCCTCTCGCAGACGGTGGAGTCAGAGTGAGTTCTGGTCTGTGTAGGGGTACCAGACTTCGGGTGAGCGCAAAGCTTGCAGGTCTGGTCTTGAAAAATATGTCTCTGATGGAGAATCGCCTGGTCTGCAGAAAATAACAGTTGCTCTGTTTTTTGGATCACTCTTGCCTTAATGGAAACAAGAAGCAACTTTTACAGTACTCCCATAGCTTAGTGCTTTTGGCATGTTGAGCTGGAATTCCTGGGAAATGAGAAGAAAATTTCCAGGTTTAGCTGTAGCCTGTGATGGTTTGCAGATGGGAGAGGTGGGTGTGAGGGCTGCAAAGCGCACAAAAAAGGCACTTTGGGATCAGAGATACATGGCAGCCGCCGTACAGACCATTTCGAAAGCCTCACCGCACAGCGTTGCACGCAAGAGGGGTCGTAGCAGAGAAAAACCTGTGAGAACATGTTGTTTCGCTCTCCGGCGCTCCTAAGACATCAGAAGTGCCCGTGGGAAAGGATTGCAAAACCAGCCTGGAGGGTAGCACGGAGGCAGGCAACGCGTGGCTGGGGGAATTCGGGCTCTGGCACGCGTAGGTGCCCGCAAACTGCCCTGCCCTGCCCCTGAGATCACCGCTGACGTGGTGGGTGCCGGGCAGGGACGTCGATCTTGATCTTCACCCCGACCCTGAATGATTCAGCTGGCTGTGGCATAGATGGGCATTGTGGGGGGGTTGCCCTTGCTGCCGTGGAGGGGTGGGTAAGGCGCCTCCTGACAAAAAGCCTTTATTTCTCAGCCGGGGCTGAGGAAAAAGTCTGCTCAGCCAGACACATGGTGGGTGGGTGAGTGAAACCTGCATAAGGCAAGGAGCTGCTGCCACCCCTTTGTGGTAAATGCTGCTGTTCTTCCTTCCCTAAAGGCTACTATCAAAAATTCACTGAGCAAATGTTTAGATAAAGAAATCCAACGATGGAAAGAAGACAAAGAACCGGAGAAATTAAATGGACATTTTCAGAGTGAACTGCTAGCAATATTTGTTATCCAGGTAATGCAGATATATATTAAAAAAAAAAAACAATTGCATCTGCATGTATTTAGGATTTGAGACTAAGTATAGTCAGTTCAGGAAAGCGAAAGGCCAAGTGGCTTGTGTTGGGGGATAATAGAGATGGGTGGCACGGGAGAGCCCTAACCCATGGCCTGGCATGGTCCTGGGCTACCAAGTGCTGGAGAAAAACTCCTCAATAGGCAAAACAAGCAGGGAAGCTGCCTTTGTTTCTCCCTGTGTGTTTTTTCCTGCACCCCCAGCCAAAGCCAAGCCATTAGGCGCTGGATAATGCAGCAGCAGAGAGACAAGAGACAGGTTTAGCTGAGCGGGGCAGCGGCACGGTGCTTCCTATGGGAGACCGACTGTCGCAGGCAGAGCTGCTCCGAGTGCCCAGGCCCTTTCCCCACGCTCAACGCTCCCCCTCCTCTGGCAGCAGAGGATTAGCGGAGTTTATTTTTAAAAAATAAACCCTTTATATATTGAGGTGGTTGTGCTTAAATTGTTGGGTTTTTTTAATGCAATCATATGATATTCAGTGAAAGTGAAAGTGTCGCTTTCCCCCACTTTCTCAGCTAATTTATAGGCTTTCTTTAATGCTTCTTTCTTCTTCACTTCTCTTCCCATTTGAAAATGGAGTTCAAAATTACCAAATAAGTATAGCTGCCCTGCACGGTCCCTGGCTCGGTCCCAGGGGGGGATGCCGGACAGCTGGGCGCAGTTACCGCAGTTAAGGATCTGTAGCCTTTTTAACCAGCAAACCTGGCCTTTGCGGAGCAGGCGGCATTTAAAAAAAAAAATCACAGAATCACGGAATGGTAGGGATTGGAAGGGACCTCTGGAGACCATCTAGTCCAACCCTCTGCCACAGCAGGGTCACCCTAGAGCAGGCTGGACAGGAACGTGTCCAGGCGGGTTTTGAACATCTCCAGAGATGGAGACTCCACCACCTCTCTGGGCAGCCCGTTCCAGTGCTCTGTCACCCTCAAAGTAAAGAAGTTCCTCCTCATGTTTAGGTGGAACTTCCCATGTTCAAGTTTGTGCCCGTTACCTCTTGTCCTGTCACTGGGCACCACTGAAAAGAGCCCGGCCCCATCCTCCTGACACCCACCCTTTAAGTATTTATAAGCATTGATAAGATCCCTCCATCAGTCGTTTTTTTTCCAGACTGAAGAGACCCATATCCCTCAGCCTTTCTTCATAAGAGAGGTGTTCCAGTCCCCTCATCATCTTGGTAGCCCTTTGCTGCACCCTCTGCAGGAGTTCCCTGTCCCTCTTGAACCAGGGAGCCCAGAACTGGACACAGCACTCCAGGTGCGGCCTCAGCAGGGCAGAGGAGAGGGGGAGGATGACCTCTCTCGACCTGCTGGCCACAATTGTGTGTTTGTTTGTTAGAGCATGGCTTTGTTTGTTTGTTTGTTAGAGTATCTACAGCGGCCAGAAGCGAGCCAAGGACATCAGCGCGGCGGTGGGCGAGGAGCTGTCGCGTTGGCTGTGGCAGGAGCTGCCTGCCTTCCTGAGAAGGTGCGGGGGGGCAGCGGTGGGGGGTGGCAGGGCTGGCAGAGCCCCCTCAGGCACGCGCTCACCCGCCTCTCCTCTTCCCATCTCCCCTCCAGCTACAAGGACGCATTCGAAGACTTCAAGGAGAAAAGCAAGAAGCACCGCCACTACAAGCCTATACTGATTGCCAGTGTTAATAACTGCTGGAATTTTAGGTAAGGGTCTAAAAGAAAAGGCTTTGTTCCTTCCTCTGCAGGTCACGGATAATGATGTGCTAGAGGGGAGGTGCTCCGGAGTGGGCAGAGGAAGGTCCATCTGCCTGCAGAGGAAGGTTTGAAGACCTCTGAATTTCTCTTCAGTTATTCAGATTATTCTGACCTTGCTGATACTGCCTTGCAGAGACTACGCGGAGAAAAACATGGCAGAAAAGGACGACAATAAAGCCAGTATCCTCAGCACCCTCGGCGACATCGAGAACAGTGGCTTTGACGTGCTGCTTCAACAGCTGTTTGTGCAGCTGAAGGTACCGTATCCGCGCCCCACACCCTCCTGCCCCACGGCCCGTGCCGGGCACGTTCTCCTGCTGTGCTCTCGGTTGCCCAAATCTCTGATTCAAATGCAGCAAAGTTCAGAAGGGCTGCGGGGCAGGTCAGGTCACCTCTGAGCATCCCTCAAAAACCTCTGGATCACCTCTGCTGGAGCTGGTCCTCAAGCCCACAGGCCAAACAGGTGCAGGTACATAGGCATGACTGCGCAGATGAACATAAAACGTGCTGATCACATCCAAGATAACTGCTGCGGGAGGGAGAGCGTCAACCTGCCAAGTGTTTACACTCCAAACTGTAGGAAGCAATGGCAAAAGAGATGAACTGTGATTACGCAGCTTTTGGCTTCTTCATAAAGGTGGCCTGAAAGGCACTTTTGATTTCTTTCTTTTTTTTCTTTTTTTTTTTTAATATATATATAACGCAAGCTTTTAAGTTAAGCAAGTGTGGTGGAGAGGAAGGCGTAGGAGTCAGAAATGTTCAGCCACAATCTCTTTTGCTTTCTCTGTATGGCCTTTTGGAAGGCATCTGACAGAGGAGAGAGAGGTGCTTTTTTTATTTTCATCTTTATTTACTGTGTCCAAGAAAAACCGTGGTTGAAAGCTTCTCGGAATGATTCAGTTTCTTTCCCTAATAGTGCCATAATTCTCTAATCAGCCAAGATGGTGTGGACAAAACATTAAAAATCTGGAAAGGAAAAAAAAAGCATCTCCAATATGAGCCTTTCAAGCCCCCAGTCTTCTTCATCACGAGGAACCAAGAAGGGGGGACAAACCCAATACAGCCCCCGCTTCTCCTGCCCCTGTCACACATTGTCACACGTCCCTGCACAGGACTGCACGCTGCACTGTCGCTATGTAGGATACTGTACATATAGAATTGCTAAATATATGTGCGCGTAGATTTTGTTTCGAGGGAACTAAGCTGGTTTTCCTGTTTTTCAGCCAATTTATAAGAGGTTTACAGAAAACAAGTGGGACTCCAGCAACGAAATCATGAACGAGATCATTAAAACCACCAGCAAACATATTTCAGAATTCCGCACCCTCAAGGACCCTTTCTACCATGTAAGTCCAAGAGAAATATCAGCGGGATTCTGGAATGCCGAGGCTGTGTTACCAGCTCTGATCCTCTGCGGCTCGAGTTGCCCTGACCCACGCAAGGCTGGCGAGCTGGCTCGGCGTCGGGGAGCCCTCTTGGGCAGGATTTCCATCAGCCTGTGGTTTACCTAGATTAGCCCTATAGATCTTACTCTTCTCCAGCAGAAGCAGACTCCTCCCGTAGCTCTGCTGCAGCGTTTGCAGAGAAAACCCCCTTTGCCGTAGAGGAAGGGCTCTAGGGATCACCCAACATACGGCTTTATTTATCTGTGGGGTCGGTTTAGCGCCCCTGAAACACGGATGCAATCGCACAGTTCTGTCTCGTGGCTCCTTTGATTGCCCTAAGGACTGGAGGAGATGGGTGCCACTGGGACAGATCCCAGATGACTGAGCCACAACCACATTTTCAGTGGTGCTGGAGTATATACGAAACGTCGCCATGTAAAAAAATCTTTGATTTCCTGCCTTTGTCTTTTTAGTAGCTGAAACGAAATTATGATGTTTTTGTATTAGAGAGAGGAACAGGAGGAGCAGCGTGAATTCCGGTTTCTCTGGAATTCTACTACTTCTTCTCTGAAACTTGTTAGATCTTTTCTATGCCTTCAGCTCTTCCCAGAAGGAAAAAACATTTGGAAATTCCCACACCTCATTAGTTTGAGTACAAAGAAATTCTCGGCATCTAGGATGTCGCGGGGAGGTTGGCAACCAGCGCCGTTCCTCACGTGCGAGCCGCAGCGGGCATTTGGTGGGGCATGTTTTACAACAACACCCAAAATGTTTTTGTCCTCCATCCACACACACAGTTTGTTTTGTCCCCAAGCAAAAGACAGATGGATAACGCCCCCCCCCCCCTTCCCAACAGGCTATCGTCGAGAAGATCCATGCCCGTTTGGTTAAAGAGTACATCGTAAGGCTGCTGAAGAGGAAAGTCAGCCTGAAAACTCCAGCACAACAGCAAAACCTGGCCCAAAGCATCTCCAAGAACGCTGCTGACCTGGAAGCCTTCTGCACCAGCAATGTACGTGAGCGCTCGCTGCATCCGCAACAGCACGGGGCACACTGAAAAACAGGAAAATAAATTTTCAGGGGGCCTCTCATTAAGCTTTCCAACTCAGCTTAATTTCCTGGAAGGCAGGATTGTAGGCAGAAAGAGGTCCCCAAGAATATGCAGGGAGGAAGTCTGCCATGCCACCAGCCTGCCCTCCCCCAGCAGCCGTGATTTCATCCTCCTTTGTCCCGTAGGCAGTGGCTTCCTTTAGAAGATTTATATTAATAGGGTCAGAAGATTTAGCTAAACACTGCACTGCTCCGGTTCGAGTACAGCCTGCGTGGCGTCTGGGTTTTGACTCTTCCCCCTCGCCCTTGATTTCCCTCACTCTGCTGCTTTTAGTTCAGGCGGGGGCTGGAAAGGGCAATGCTGGGTCTCTGGTACGCAAGGGTTTCCTCCACCAGAGACCCTTGTTTTTTCTGCATGGCTGAAACACCCCTCTCTGTCCTCTGAGATCCCCTCCCTCCTTCCAAGCCTCTAAATTTGCCTGCAAAATAGCTAAGCCAAGCCCTGTCCTCCACCACCCCACCTACATTTGACTGGAGGAGGAGCAAGCCTGGGCATCACTCGGTGTGGGCAGGAGGTCAGGCGGCCGTTGGGATATCCAACGGCCAGAAAACAGGTCCAGCTGGGGCTCTTAACCTGAGTGGGCAGGGAGAGGATTTTGGCAATGCCTGGAGATGCTAAAGGCAGGGTTGTGTGCAGAGCTGGGGGAGAGCAGCACGTGGCAGCGCGTTACCTTCCCCATCAGACCTCGTACACACACCGGGCAGCGTTGAGACCCAAGGAAAGGAAAATGTGACGGGAGGGAAGAGCAGAGAGAGTCTGACGAGGTGAATGCAGAAACCTCAGTCTTACGGCACACCCTACACCACTTGTGTAAGAGGATTAAAAGCCACAACGAAACTAAGCCAATTTCTCCAAGGCTGGCCCAGGCTAGAAACATCACTGAAAACAAAGAGGCACCTAAAATCGCTGCCATGTCCTTCCCCATCACCAGGAAACAGCCTCAGGAGCCAGCTTGGGGGCACCTGCGGTGAAACCCAGCTCCTGGGCTGGGTGGAGGTTTGCAGCTCCATGATGCCCTGCTGACCACTTTCTCTTCTGGCAGGGGTCTCAAGCCACGTGGCTGAATTCGGCGCTCCCCAAACTGGCTGAAATAATCCGACTTCAGGACTTAGGTGCTATTAAAATTGAAGTTGCAACACTCGCCACAACATACCCAGATATCCGGTAAGAGGCACTGAAACAGATCCGCAAATACCCGTATGGAATTTTACTTGAGCCAGGGAACAGTCAAATATGAGTATAGATGAGGTTTATGTAGCCTGAGTCTATGAAAACAGGTGGGGGCTGCCTGCCAGGCTGTGGCAACCCCAGTGCCATCAGACAAGAAAATAAGCTATCAAAAAAGGGCTATTTATATATTCCAAATTCTGGTCTGATTCTCTCCTTTGCCTTGGGGCCATGAAGATGAGAGGGTTGGAGCACCCCTCCTATGAAGAGAGGCTGAGAATTGGGGTTGTTCAGTCTGGAGATGAGAAGGCTCCAGGGAGACCTTATAGTGGCCTTCAAGTATCTGAAGGGGGCCTACAAGCGAGCTGGGGAGGGACTTTTTACAAGGGCACGTAGTGGTAGGATGAGGGGTAATGGTGTCAAACTGGAAGAGGGTAGATTTAGGTTAGATATCAGAAGAAATTTTTCACTCTTAGGGTGATGAGACAGTGGAACAGGTTGCCCACAGAAGTTATGGATGCCCCATCCCTGGAGGTGTTCAAGGCCAGGCTGGATGGGGCTTTGAGCAGCCTGGTCTAGTGGGAGGTGTCCCTGCCCGTGGCAGGGGGGTTGGGACAAGATGATCTTTAAGGTCCCTTCCAACCCAAACCGTTCTATGACTCTATGGTTTCCTACCCTACCCCAAGCCTCCCAGGGCAGTGCTGGGTCCCGTATAGGATCACCAGCTGCTGGGTGATGTCCATTGGGGACTTCAGTGCCGGTGCAGGATGGGGGCTGCATCCTGGTGCAAGGGGCCTGGCATGAAGATCTGCGTGAGGAGATAACACCTGCCTATTTCTTTTCCACAGCAAAAAGCACCTGGAAGCGTTCCTGTGCATCAAAGCCAATTTGTCACGTGGTGAACTCAAAAGCATCCTGGGCTACTTGTCAGACAGCACAGCATCCACGTCGCCTGGGGCCCCGCTCTTCTCCAACATAAACGTGTCCTAGGCCAAGGCACCCTGTGGCACCCACCTTGTGCCGGACTGCGGGCTAAGCCAGGGATGGAGACCATCCCCTGGAGCGATGCACAGCACACACTTCCTACCTTTTCCTACGGAAAGTACTTTGTCCTAATCCAGTGCCCAACATCTCTATGGGAATCACTGTCCTCCATGCACAGCCAGGAAAAGGGGGCACCCATGGGAGGAGCAGTGCTTGCAAGGACCGGGGCTGCTCCTCGCAGCAGTCACAGGCTGCCTCCAAGGTCTCCTTGGTGCCACCACATTCTCTGCCTGGACGCTGCCCTGGTGCTCCGACCTCCATCTACCTCACAGGGTGCCGCGAAGGCCACGTCGCTGACTCCCCAGCTAGCCCAGACTGAGCAGGCACCTCCTAGGCAACTTTCTGTCCTCTAAGGAAATGGAGGGAGACAAAAACTGAAGCCCAAATTTAGAGATGTTGGAAAAGTCCCATGTGAGCACGCTTGCACCCCATCTGCCTTCCTCTGCGCCGGGACAGGGGGGCTGCGTTAGGCTGACGGGAGAGGCACCAGGTTCCAGGCCAGGAGGAGGTGTTGCTCAGCCACAGCAGGACTCCTGCCGTCCCCCCACGCTGCAGCACCCCAACATCTGGGGCTTGGAGTGGCCCCGGCTGCACGCTCTGCCCCATGCAGCAGCGTTGTCCAGGGGCATCAAGGTTTCCGAACAGGCCCTGGAGAGCCCCAGGTGGCCCTGCAGCAGCGGTCCGGATGGGACAGCGTGTGCTTCTTTCACCTCCATGAGGTGGGAGCACCTGACACCCCCACGACAGCCACCAGCCCCTCTTGCAGTGACCCCGTCCAGTGCATCTGGGCTGGAGCAGCACCCCGCTAACAGAGGGTTAGGAGCAAACTGCCTGCTGCCATGCATGGTGTGGGTTAAGCACCAGCATCCAGTAAAGCACTTTGGATATTGCTTAAGCCCTCCTTATCGAGGAGAGGGCTTTTCCAGACCCCATCAATGTCATAGACTTTGAATGGGTGGTGGAACTGGTCTGGAATGGCATTATAAGGTATTGAGTATCCTGCGTGCATCACCGTTTCCTTGCTCCCTCCTTCCCCTCTTGCTGTGAGGTAGATATGATGTGGAAACACAAATGGGTCTGTTGTGAAACTACGTTTCGTTTTACAGCCCAGCTTTTTGGGAAGCGAATCACTCGCCAGAACAACAATGTGTTTAGTTGAAGACCTTTCCCTTCTGTTTTTCTCTGTGTCAACTTCTGTATCAGGCTGTAGAAAGTCGGTCCGGAAGGAAGACGCATAATGACCGTGCAAATCATGTTAGTGTATTTATATGCATATGCAGTATACCATTGGTGTATTTTTGCATCCAATTTTATTTTTTTCTCAGTTAGAGATATTAATTTGCAATGTTTATATTTAAACAGTATTCAAATATGCTAGAAAAGTGACTCATTTATTCTGTCTCTGGCTGTTGTTTACTGCACTGCCACACGTAGTCCTACGTACTCCTTCAAAGGGCCAATTCCTCCACTCCTCCCAGCCTGCTTTGGTGAATGCCACCCACTGGTTTCAGATAGGGCGGGTGTTGCTGGATTACAGACAAGCTGGAAAAGCAGAGGCACCCTCTGTTTGTGCCACATATGGGTCCCATAGCCTGTTTTTCCTTGCTCTCTGGAGCAAGGACTGTCTGTGCACTGTGGTTTTGGCATCTGGTATAAAAAGTCGCTAAGCACTACTGGAGTCTCGATGTTGGATAATAAAAAGACACATATATTTGACATACATCTCGTCCTTACTGCTCTGGCATCCCCCTTCCTCCATCTCTGTTGTCTCCTCATATTCATGCGAGCCTTTAGGGACGCAGCCCACCAGAATTTGGCCCCAGCCAGCCCTGCTGGTCCCTGCAGCTGCTCTTAAACCTGGGGCTTTGCTGTTGTCCACAGCGAGATGGATGCAGAAGGAATCCTCTGCCGGCAGGTTATGTGACAAAATTTTGTACGCTGGGTGAAAAACAGTGCTTTGGTTTCAGTCTGCTGCCCGGCCATGGGTGGTGCAAGCCTTCTCCTTCCATAAGCACGCTCACGCTCCCACAAAACTTCCTATGTACACATAATTTAAAAACTTATTAGGCGTTATTTAAACATTTATCCCGCAATTTAAAGCCAAATGCCGAAATGACTTCTGACCGTGCGCAGCACTCATAACAACTGCCACCCATTGTGCAACATTTTCTTTCCCAATTAGTGAAAGGTCATTTTATTGCTATAAATAACTGCATTTTGATTTAGAGATCTGTAAAGGTCTTACAGAAATGCATCATACAAGTGATTACGCCAGTCTTTTAAAAAAAAAAAGGATTCCAGCTAAGTAAGTGCTAGAAGGAAAATAGTGAATCTATTTATGTATCATAATTAGGATGGGTAGATGAAAATGGTTTTCATACACATTTCATAAGCCATATGGAACTGCATTGTGCAGTTCTCTTCACCCTCCTATAAAACCCCAGCTTTCAACTCTAATGAGCCCAGGAAACTACTTTATCTTCCTGTATGACTCAACATTTACCGTGGCATTTATTTGTATGTGGCATATTACACATAGGCAGGTACTTCCAAGAGGTTGCACGAATGTTTTCTGATAACAGTGTTAGATTAATACTGATAAATATCACTCCTATAAACTAACTAAATAAAATTTTCTGAGGTCAGTGTGGCTGGATTTTCTTTATCACCCAGCCTCTGCTGATGTTGATGTCTGCCCCTCCTTGGAGGCAGAGCAGACAGCCAAGAGGAAAAAAATAAAATCAGCTTTACAAGACAGTTAAGAAAGCTGGTTCCCGGGCACAGTTGCTGTGGCTTTGCCAGCTCACCAAGCTGGTTGTCATTGGTGCCACCAGGACATCAGCCTGCATCAGCCACTGCATTGGACATGGACTGAGCTCACACATGCACATACTCCTCGGTCTCTACCCATCCATCCCACCAGGCACTTCCATCATTTGGCATCAGACTGGCAATTTGCAGTGCAAAAGACACAGGGACACAAAGCACAGTGCACCAAAGGGTGGACTGAGGCACTACTCACCTCCCACAGGAGCCATCTGCTGCACACCAAGTCCCCGATGACACCTGGGGAACCTCTGCGTTTGCTGCAGGGAAAACCAAAACCAGACAGAGGGCTCCTGGGTCCTCCCAGGTGCGCACATGATGAAAAAAAAACGCAGGAACCTTCTGTTAGAACCTGCTAAGAAATTTTGAGGTCTCCACGCTTGGAAATTAAGAGTTAACAAACCAAAACACCTGCAACGCCTGCCCTTTGAAGCTGGATCTTCTCACCAGGATCCCCTGAGAAATGACAGCACTAGACTAAAGGCCATCGGCTTTGGTAATTGGGCCTTTACGAATTCAGCCTGCATCTCCAGGTGGACAGTCCTGGCTTCATCGACGTGCACAGTGACATGCACAGGTGACACAGTTCCTCACCTACTAATTGACGTAAAGCACCTGCAATTACATTTTCACAAAGGATGTGGCAGCAATTTGTTGACTCCATTTACAAATCTTGTATTTAGTTTAGCTAGCGTGAACTTTAATAGGAGAAAACCTGGAAACCCCAAATCAGTGGGAAGAGATTGTGAAGCCTGGCAATGCACGGAGCATCCCAAAGGAAAGGCAGTCCTGCAGTGAGCAGGGACAGCAGACCCTCCTTCCCCAGGGGAATTGGGGCACACAGGCTGTGGGTCCCACATCTTCCAGCACAGCTTCATGTGCTGCCCCATCACCTGCTTTGCACATCTTGGGTCAAAAGCCTGTGCTGGGGACCAAATGGGCAGGAGTCATCATCACTGAGCGTTGGGGAGGAAGGATATTTCGGGAGCAGGCTAGAGGCTGGGTGTGACACTAGCAAAATCCTGCTTGCATAAAGCTTTGCCGCACTGTAGATTGAAACCCATGGGAGTAATTGCTGCCTTCCTGCACGACTTAAAAGAGGATGTGGACACACCACCCACACCGATAACCTTGAAATACATAATAGTTCTGCTGTAGCCACAATAATAAGGATGGCAGCTAATGTCGGGGGATTTCAGGAATTGCTCATCAGTGCAGCAACCACAGATTTCCCCCTTAGCAAAGGTGCAACTCCACACTGCTGGGGAAGGAGGTGAATCTCACCTCCTGGGGGGAAACCAGAGGAAATGCGGTGGAGCAGATGCACATATCAGGCTGTTCAGGTTCACATTACTGAAGAAAGGTTAATGGTGTTTTTTAAAGCAATATGAAGTTTTTAAGGCTACTGTGAAGTGAATGTTCCTGCTGCTGGACACCATTTCTCCTTGCTACCCAGGTTTTTCTCCTCTAGAAATCAGGTTAAAAAAAATCCTTTTGAACTGACCAACTTGGAGGCTACCCTATGTAACCATTTTTCCTCTTTCATTTTTCTCTGAGTCTTGTCCCTTCAGAGGTCTTCAGTTGCATCTTTCACCTCTCCGCAAGTCTTAGAGGTTTGCCCCAGCTCCTCTCCAAACACTCCCCTCCAAGTAGTGCCCTTGGACCATGTTCTCCAAATCTTCGCGTTCTTTATTCAGCAGATGGGACACACCAGGGCACATCATGTACCAGCACCTGGGAAGGCCATTGTCTGAGGAAGAGGAATTCACTGCTATTTATCTAAGTAGTTCTCATCCAAATAGGACAGAGCACTTGAGCTGTAATAACTCTCCTAATGGACTAATAAAGGAGGAAAACGTATCATTTAGCAGAAAAGCTGAGCTCTCAAAAGTACTCATTAATGTTGGAATGGCTGTGATGGGGAGAGATTAACTCTGAAAGGGAGGAGTTTATAACAAATTCTCGGGTAGAACAATATTGGTCCTGGAGTCTTCAAGAGCTTTGGAGCCCAAAGGCTGGAGCTCTATCGCAAAGGCTGGAGGCCAACCCCCAAGTCCCACTGGCAAGAGCAGTGCAGCCTGAGAGCTAAACCAACATGTACAGATTAGATAAAATGTCAAGATAAATTTAACAGTGCTATGTCCACGTTAATGAGGGTTGTTTCTGCTCTTTGGTACCATTGCAGTCCTCTCTACCCTACACCATGGCCACAAGAAGTGGTGACAGCCATGTGAACTGTGAGGCAAGGACTATCATCTTCATGCTCCTGCACAGCAGACCCCTTGTCTTTGGGAAGGTCCCAACTCCAACTTTACGCGCTGTGACACAGCCCCTTCACAATCTGCATGGGGCAGTGCAGACCCAAAAAGGCTGGTTGAAGCTACCCACTCCTTCTGCTTGGCATGTGGGGAATGACAGAAGTATTTCCAATGCCCCAAGAGAGGCATTCGACCCAGCAGGATCCTGGCAGCCACCCACTTGTGACAAGCTTTTGCAGATACTCCTGGACCACACTGGCCCTGAGGTCCGTTGGTCAGGAAGCAGGTGTGAAGGGAACATCATCTGCAGAGGCCACACTTGATTCAGAGGTGTAATTGCTGTCCTGCCTGGACACGGATGGTTTGCAGAAAGCATCTGTGAGCTGCCCTGTGTCCATTCCCCAGGATGCCTGGGAACAGGCATCCAGTTCCACCTCCAAGGGATCATGGGGCTTAGAGTAATTCAAGAGAGGCAGGTAGGACCCACAGACCCTGTGATCTCATGGGACCCATAAGAGTTACTGAAAAAGTGGAACAAAATGAACCAGGATATCTCTTGCACATGCCGGGTGGGCTAGACCTGCTCCTGGAGGAATCTTGGCAACTTTCAAAGATCTCACAGGTAACACTGTTAATCCTGGAGCTGGCAAAACACAGCATGAGCAGTAGCAATCCAGATATAACCTTTGCTGTATATCAGTAAGAGAAACACAGGAGGTGCCCTAGAGAAGCAAGGCTGCAGAAGTAAAGACCGAGAAGCTGGGAGAGCAGCCTTCAAGTACCTGTCATGCCTCTGGCAGTGCTCAAAAGTCTTTTGTTGATCTTTGTTTAGCTGTCCAGCTCAGCATCCCCTTCTGATCCATTAAAATATCACAAAGACTGAAGTATTACTGTGGAATGCATGAACTGCCCAAGCTCCCATTTCTGTTTGATTTGATTTCTCTATGAAGCCTCTCTCAAGGAGCTCAGATTGCATTTACTTGGGGAACATTTTGTCAGATCAGCACATACAGCATGAAATCAATAGCAGCTTTTGAAAAAAGACCAGATTAATTTGTCGTCCAGAACAATCTCTTAAGCCAACTCTTCTTCAGCAGAAACCACAGTTAAGAAAATAAAAGTTTCCACCTTCCTTCCATCTACCTCGAACCCTCATCTTCCATGTTCCCTATGGGCAAGGGGCAAAAGCCCATCTCCCCATGTAACACTATTTCTGTATAAAAAACCCTCTTTCTGTATAAAATAACACTATTTCTATCCTGGTATGATGTTCTCCTTTCCAATGTAAGTTTCTGCTATCTCATATGAGCAACTCAATACCACAAGCTTCAGTTTATTATTCAAAATGATACTAATTGCTCGTTTTCATACATTTCAATATAGCTTGACTTGAAAAACAAATTTCTGCTTTCAGTAGAACATGAGCAACGCTTCCATGTTAATGTGCAAATTATCATTAAGAGAATCAACACAGAGCAGATTTCTGCAATCTGTTTACCTCTCTCTGTACACAGAAAAAATTCTTCATAGGGGTACTTTCAAGACAGAAATGGAGGCAATAAAATCTATAGGTTTTTGAGAGCTAATACCTGCAGTAGTAATGGATACTTGAATCATTTTCTTAGTCTAAGACTCCTGCATCACGCGCACAGAGTGCCCCCACACAGATGCTAGTACCATAACAACCGTTTTTCTTACAGATGCTCTGTATCCAGCATTTTGCCCAGTTTCAGCCCTTCAAAAAACACTGTCTTCTGGAAATTCAACATTTTTATCCATGGAAATTGGCCAAATCAGGATATTTGGGCAAACTCAAACCGTGACGTCTAGGATCCAAAGGCTGGTTATGCCGATGTGTGAAACCCCCTTCCTCTTCCCACGCTCTGCCACAGCGTGTGCTTAGATGAATTCCAGCGTGGTTCTTGGTCATTATTCCTTCTGGTAACTTTCTCTTCAAGGAAAACATCAGAAACTCTGGGCCATGCCAGTTCACAATTTTATAGGAGCTTTGACATGTTATGAAAGAATTACAAATAATGTGCAGAGGTCTTTTCTGTCATTTCTGGGCTCGTGAGCCATCAAGACCCTCAGTGTTTTGCTCATGCAATTCCCACCTAATGTACATAATTACTATCTTGTTCAATTTCCAGTACTCAGGGATGACAATTTGGGAATCCTGAAATTCTGAATTCCCTGAATTCTGAAGCTTTTGGTAGACAAGGAAAAATATATACAGGGTACGCCCAGAAGGACAAGGGTGGACATCAGCCCCCAGAGGCTGATGTGGGTGGTCTCGGGAGCCTGTCATGAGCTACACGCGGTTGCTCTGTTCAGGCCTTTGCCCTGCGTGTCACCAGCACCCACCTCGGGGCAGACTGTGAGGTCTGGTGAAGGTGTTTCTCCCTGGGATGAGCCAAGAAGTCACCCAGGGGCCAGGGGCAGTGTCACCTCTCCTGGCAGCAGAGCTGTTTGTCGGACAGTCGCCGCAGGAGGGGAATCCCTGCCTGCATATGTAAGGACGGGAAATGACTGCTGCTGTAATCAAGTATTGCCTGTCTCCTGGATAAGGAGGGAACAGGAAGAGCTCCCAGGAGGAAGATGGCACCTGCCTGGATGTCCTGGGATGAGGGCAGAGGAGGATGGTTGTGCCGTGGGAGGGGAGGGTGATCTGACAACAGCACCAGGAAAGGGGATCCGAGCTGGTCTCTGAGCAAAGGTCTTTAAATACCACCTCTGTCAGAGGCTCCCAATGGGCACAAGCCAGAGCGCAGGAACGGGAAGAGTCAGGGAGCCTTGCTGGTGTAGCATTAGTCCAAGCAGCAACACTTACACATCTTTCATGCCTTCATTTGCATCTCTCGCAAACATTTGCAATGGTGTTCTCGGGTGGAAGAACAAATTATGAACACCTGGTTGCATTGGTGCTCTTACTTTAACCTGGCTTGGGTGACTGCAGTGTGACTGGGTAGCAATGGGTTCTCCCAACAGACCACGGCATTCCTGCTCCAAAGACATGGCAAACCTACAGCCAGGGCTGAAGCACCATAATGAAGTGCCCCAACTCCCCCAAATACTCCTAGCCACGGGCATGACACGTGGGGGCAGCAAAATCATCTCCTGGGGCCTCAAGGGCTCTCTGGTACATAGCCCAAGCCAAGGGCAAGTGCCTGGACACGGGCAGAGCCACAGGAGGGACGTCACAATTGCGACTGAAAGCCAGAGAGATACAGCCTTCAAGGTCAGACGATGACCGGCTTAGGACACGTGGCTCTATATTTGGCAGTGACGCAATTAGCTAGAAGCAAATACTCATTTTCCATTGATCTGTAGGCAGGGCAACCGTCGCCAAAGGTAACATGAGCACCGTCAGTGACAGACGATACATTGTCGAGGTTCAGACCATCTGACTCTCCTGTGTTTCCGTGCGGTCAACAGTTCTTAATGCAGTTTCACTTCTCTTGGAAAAAAAAAAAACCAAGCAGAGAATGGATTATTTTCCTCCTGCATGCCAAGAAATGGTGCAGTATTTCCACAACCTGAGGCAGAGGTTTCCTTTCCCAGCCAGGATTTCTTTGTCAATCTGCAATGCTTCGGTGCTGTCAGCCACAGCTGTGCTGCACACAGAAGCCAATCTGAGGCCAAAATGCTTTCAGGGGTGAAGTTTCAGGCGGCAGCGTGTGCAGAGCCAAAATTTAGCTCAACAGCAGGAGGGACCTGGAGGTGGAAGCACCCTGCCCTGGCCTCTGCTGTCCCTCAGACACAGGAACCACAGCCCTGAAGATACACCTTCACCAGTCTGTAAGCAACCAGCCCCACAAACAGCAGCATCTTGTCCTAAATTCAACCCTGCCTTCAGCCACAGCTTCCAGAAAACAGAGGCCCCTCTCGAGCTGCTTGGCCAGAGCTCTTTCCTAGCCCCCATTTTAGCTGCCATCTGCCCAGATCAAGGCATTTTCTTTATGGCAGAGGAGTGTGTTGCTCAGCATGTGTCTGCTCTCCCATCGCCATTTGTCCTTCATCCAGCTGAATTCAAGTAATGTCATTAATGAAGGTCATCAAGCACCACTAATCATCTCTTATAGCCAGACCAAAATGCCTAAATGCTGCACATTATGCAGACCAGTTGAGGGGGGAGCAGGAAGGAGAGGGAGGTGACCGCAGAATAAGAGAGTGTTCCCATGCATTGCACAATGCTGGAGCCATAGGACAGAAGTGCCCTTGACTTACACCAGGCCAGAAATATGCTGAGCTGTGTCCGCTGGGGCCTCGAGGGTGCTGCTCCCATCGGGCATTGATCCTGCTCCAGCAGCTCTGCTGGCCACCAGCCATGTGCAGCACCAGCTGATGGAACGGTGGCCAGCCACCTCCATCCCCACCCAGCCCTGACAGATGCTGTTGTCTCACTTACCTCTGCCAACAACCCACCTGAGCTGGGAGGGAGAGGAAACCTAGAGATGAGCTGTGTTTGTGAGCTGGCTGTGGGGAGCTCGGAGCGCATCCTGACAAGGTCTGGGGTGAAGATAATGGCCTTGCTGCAAGAAGAAGAAGTATGCACCAAGCTGCCTCCTGAAGCCAGGTGTCAGGGACACACGGCGTTGGTATTTTAGGGGACCTGGTAGCTCTGGAAAGCAGATTGGTCTTTCTCATTTGTCACATGGAGGAGGCAGGTAATTCATCAGCAGCCTGCAACCTTTTGAGTCCCTGATGTGGTTGCTCAGCTGTGAAGAGGAGGAAACCTCTGCCGTTTTACCCCAGGTAGCAGTTGCACCTTTGGCTAAAAAAATGCTCCTCTGAGGAGCTACCTAGAGAGGTCATCGTGGGCAAACAGAGCACAGAGACGCGCAGGGAGCCCACAGCGGCTGAGCATCCACCAGACCAGCAGCTGGGCCAGTGCTGTCCTCAGCCTCCCTCCAGCCTCCACCACGGGACCGTGAGCGCTGTGTTTACTCTGCACAGAAGCAAGACAGATGGCGATTTTATCTGCCCAGGAATGCACATACCCTACGAGTCCTCAGTCTCATGTTTCCTCTGCCCTCTGCTCTCTCACTTCTCTCTCCCGTCCAACACACGTTTTAGCCCATAGCTCTTTGGGGAAGAGGCTATCGTGTGTGAGGCTGGCTCTGTGCCTGGCCAAACCTGCTTTTCAAATATAAGTGGAGCTGTCAAGTGTCTCCGGCAGAGCAGCGCACACAGATATCACCGTGCCCTGGTCCGGCTGACACAGCCACAATGTGCGTCCACCAGGGCAGCCCATATCAAGCAAAAAAAATGAGGACACCAGGAGTTATTTTTATTGGCTTCCCTCCACGCAGCTGAATTGTGTTTTCTTTGCTTTGGGTTTGTTTGCTTTAATTTATCTCTCGTTACAGGAAAGCATTGGCAAAAGAACTTTGAGCAATCTCAAGTCTCATTAAGTTAACAATGGCTGGGAGAAATCAAACCAAAACAGCCTGTATAGTTCAGTCAAAAAACTGTAAGCTGAGTTAATATAATACAGTCCATATTGCTACACCTGTACTCAGTTTTAAACACAGAAATGATTTTGAGTCATTTGTTTCTGCATGGATTTAAGTGTGCAGATAAACTGGTCAGGGCTGGGTTTAGCAGCCTTTGCTGACACATGCTGCCTGCTTTGTTTCTCCAGTGCAAAGCACTTGCCTGCTACCACTGAAACGTACTTCGGTTCGCAACGTAAATGAAATCGAGCCAAGCCAAAAAATTCTTGAAGAAGTGGACTGCACGTTTTTTCAGACCAGATGCGTGGCAATAACCCTGCAGAAATCACATTATGCTCTGACTGACTCAACCCATGCTGCTGCTTCACTGGGGCAAGAGGTATTTGGCCTTGTTCCTTCTTGGAACAGCCACCTATTTAGATGGCCCCTCGTGCCCGGGGTCACAGCCCGGTGCTGAGAATTGATGCCAGGGAAAAGAGCTGTGCTGGATTTTACAGACCAGATGAAACACAGATGTGACTGGTCCTTGGACACATGTGGTGGGCTTGCAGCAGGACACAGACTTGAGCTCAGGCCCAAAGGTCCCCATGCACCCTTCACCTACCAGACCAGCTTAGCTTTTCAATCAGGCTAAGGCAGCAAGTTTGGAAGTGGAAGAGTCTCCTGCCATCCTCCCTTCTGGCATCTACTTATGGCGCTGCAATGCAAAAGGCACCAGCAAGAAGATGTGGCTCGGGAAGTCCCTGCGTGGGATGCTGCTGGGGGCTGGACGTGGCAGAGAGCATCGCTGCAGGCATGGACAGGTCTTGCATTCTTTCTCTGGCCACTACCAATGGCTGGTTTTTGTTTGCAGTGGTGGTTTGCTTTTTTCTTTAACTGTTGCAAAACTTATGTGGCAATAATAGCAGTGTGCATGAGGAGTGGATACCTCATGAATAATATAAACCCGTTTAATCACACACTACATGGATAGTTTCAGTTGTATTGGACCATAGTCATTCCAGGACTTCCATCAGACGATGCTGTTACCGTATCTGTTACCACCATCCCTGTCCTCCCAGCACCTCTATTGTCATCTGTGACCGATGCAGGATGGGGTCAGTGTGCAAAATGTAGAGTCACCCTTAAAAAGCAGTCCCTGCTCCAGCAGGGTCAACCACAGCCCACCGCCCTTGCGGAAGGACCTAGATATAACATTTTCCTTCTGCACTTGCTGCCCTACATCCCTCTGCTGCGTGCCTGAGGCCTCCCGAGGAGCCGGTCTTCACCCTTAAAAACACTCACATCCAGGGAAAAACAGATGATAGACATGGGAATCAGTGTGTAAAAGTCTTGCAATCTCTCTTTATCATGATGAGCCCCTAGCTCGGCCACAACAGCTTACTTCCCCTGTACTTTCCCTGTGCCACTGTCGCTGACTGCTCCGTGGGTAATTCTGAGTTTCCCTGTTTGTCGCCACAACCCATTTTACTTTTTTTGCTTCTTCTTTATCTGAAAGTTTCTGCTCTCAAGCAAAGCCAGTGAACTATTACCCCAGGGTTTAACCGCAAGTTTTCCATTTTCCCTGGCCATGTCTCTTCGTGTTGAGCCGGGGTGGCTGCGGCACCCCCATGCTGCCGGACACAAGCTGAACCTGTAACGCGATCAACACAGGTTAATTGGCCACATGGGCCAGGAAACACAATCCAGGTGTCTGCATGGGGAAAGGACGAGGGTGTGTAAGGCCATCAGGTCTTGAAACACTGTCATTTTCCTCAAGAGGTTAGCTCCAGCCAGCTAGTATGTTTTGGGGAAGAATTTTCTTCCTGGAACACTTTGGTGTATTCCAGCAAGGGATCGTTTTGGCTGAGGGCTGGGTATCACAGCCTTACAGGTTTTACTTCATTTGTAAATTATCTTTTGCAGAGTGGAACATGGAAGTTTTTAACTACCCCGTGGAAAGGAGTGGACAGAGAAAAGTCTCCTTGGCCAAGGAGAACATATCAGCCCAGCCAGGCTGGGCAACACGCAGAGGGAATAACCCAAACTGCATCCCATGCCCCGGGGCAGCTGCCCACCTCCACGTCTGTCCAGACCCCTGGGACCCACTTGAAGAAACTCTACAGCTTGGGGATAATTTTGCTTCTGGGGGTTCCCAGAAATCTGACATTTTAAATCACTTCCCTGCATCCAAAGCTGACTGCGTCTTGCTTCAGAGGACCTCTCTTGAACCCACGGGCTTTGCACTGCTGTAAACCAGCAGCAGAGGCCAGCCCCACGTGGACCTCATCAGGAGAGGAAGACTGTCACATGAATGGCATCCCCAAACACGTGCACTCCCTCCCACTCACAACTGGGTCATTTCCCCATTGCAACTAGAATGACCGTTTTTACCACTAAGTAATCCCAGAAAAGCATTTGAGTTTTTTCCTTAGTCACCATCTCTGTGTCTCTTCCACAGACATAGACACTCTTCCTTCCTGCCTGCCACGGCATCTCCTGCAGATATTGACCTTCCAATTTCGAAAAAAGCACCTCCCAACAGGGTCTGCAAGCTGGGGCCCCCTATCTGTGCTTCCAGTTTTAGCTTCAAATCCTGCTTCTTTGAAACTGAGTCAACAACCTCCAGGGCTGTAGGAAGGAAGGAGGAAGCCCATCATCGTGGGTGCAGTGGACTCTCCCCACAGGCTGTCCTCCAGACCGCAGCTGGGACATCCCTGGTGTAAGGCTCACCAGCATGTCCCCATCTCCCTCTCTATGGTTCTTATGAATCAAAACTCAAAGCCTTGGGGAACACAAGGAGGGACCCCTGTGGCCTGAGATACAAAGCTCAAATTTAACATGGGGATGGAGAAAGGAGGAGTGTGTGATACGCTTGGACAGACACATGTTAAAAGCCTTAGGAAAACTGGCAGAAACGTCTCTGTGGCAGATTCAAATGGGAAGGATGCTCTGCATCAACCAATGCAAACCTGTTGGGTGGACCTTGGAGAAGCACAAAGCAGCTGTACCCCCTTTACACTGCGGCCCCATGCCCAGGAAAGTGTCCTCACCAGGGCAGAGGTGGGCAGGCTCCCTCCGGCACAGGGTCTGTGTGGCAGTAGCCACAGACCCTGCAGCAAGGGCAGCCCTTGGATGTTTCCAAATAACCTGGAAGACACCCACAGCGCCTGGCCCTCTCCCATCGGGTGGCGCCAGCACCTGGCAGGGGCCTTTCTCACCTTTCTCACGGTGATGCACCAGGGAAGAGCCAGCCCTGCTCGGCAAGGAGAAATGTCACCTCACAAACCCACTGGTGCTCTTGGACGGGGTGAGCAAGGGAGCAAAGAGGAGATGCAGTCTCTGTAGCCTACTGAGGTTTCCAAAAGGCATTTGACAAGCTGTTGCCAAAGGCTCTAAGGGAAACCGGGAAGCAATAGGATGAGTGAGAACGTCTCGCAGGGTTGAGTATCAGAGCAAAGACGGGAAATAAAGAGCAGTTTTCATACTGGAGGGGTGTCCTTCCATGCGGGGTTGTGCTGGGGTCTCTGCAGGAACCCAGGCAGGGTTGGACAGGCAGGAGACAGCTTTTGCAGATGATACCAAATGCCTCAGGGCAGTGAAGGTGACCTTATGATGCTGAGCAAGCAGGTGTTCAAGCGGCAGAGGAGATCTACGCAAAGGGATGCAAAATTTTTCTTTTACATACAAAACAGGGGAGCCAAATGAGACCCTGGGCACATAGTTCTGTGGAAACACTACCTAATGCAAGGAAGAGAGAAGAAATCTCAAATTAAATGTGAGGAGTAATCAGAGAGAAAAAAGTGAGCAGATCAAGAACAAGAAATTACGCCGTAACAGAACTCATGGCAGCCCCAGCTCAAGGACTAAGCGCAGTTTGAGTTCCTCAAATTGGTGCTAGCAGAGGAGCAGAAGGTCCAGAACAAAGGCATGGGTTTAGCAGAGACATGGCAGAGCTTCTGGGTGAGCAGGACAGGACTCTCCAGGCTGGAAACAGGACAACTGAGGATAGGAGTCTGAAGATTAATGGAGGACTAAAGAGGGTGGAAAGAGAAAACTGTCTCTTCCTACACATGACGTATCAGAGGGAGGTAGTAGATGCAAGACCTAAAACAAGAAAACTGAAGCTTTTTTCAGGCAGTGGGTAATTAGGCTGCAGCAGCTCCTGCTGCAGGATGCTGTGGTTGCTAAAAGCTAAGCTGTGTGCAGAAAGCAGCCAGACAGGGACGGAGGCAGGGCAGGAGGAGCAAAAAGTCTTAAATACAGATGCTGCTCTGGCTCAGGAAATGTGTAAGCCACAAATTGCTGGCATCTGGGAGAGTATTTAGGGGTAGATCGTGCTTCTCCCATCCCTTCTGCTTTCCCTGGGCATCTATTCCAGCCACTGTCATGGAGAGGACGCTGGGCTGGAAAGATGTTTGGCTTGACCCGTGCAGTTGTTCTGCACCCATTCCTGGACTCCCCCAGATGTTTGAGGCTCATGAATTGTGTCACTTGGCTCCATACCATGTGAATTTTGTGTTTATTTTAATAATTTTGGTGTAGTGCCCAGAGGTTGAGGAGGAGCAGTGAATGGCTCTATGAAAGGTCACCCTCAAACTCTGCCAAACCTCAGTCGCGCTCATGTTCAAGCTCAAAAGCAGGCTGGGGAGTCAGATTGGTAAATCAGTCTTTTCATAGTTCTTCCCCAAAAATATCTTCTGTGCTCTTTCATCTTGTCACCCAGCAGAAAAAAAAACCAAGGCTGATACTATGTTAAATACAGAAAATATCTTCACAAGAGAGAAACTGCACTTACAAATTCAAGTCAACTTTAGCTCACCAAAAACTCCCAAATCTTTTTACTGTGGAGTTCTGGTTTCGTGGGACCTTGGAACTCTGCCTCATGTCCTTATGTGCAGCTAGGACGTGTGTTTATACTCCAGTCACGTCAACAAGAACAAACATCCCAAGCAAGCATCACTTCTTGGTTCAATGCCTTGAAAAAGCAGGGCCTTGTGGGAAATTCCACCCTTGCTACAGGCTCTTGGAAGGCCTCGCTTCCCAGGAAGCAATATTAAAATGTAGGTCCCCGATGCCAACAACCTTCAGACTGGGAAGGGCCATCCAGTGGCACAAGGAAATTCCCGTCCTTCCACTCTGCTCTTATCTGATCCCTGGCAGGGACTTTGACTGTCCCATCTGGTTCCATCCCGATGTGGTGTGTGGTGAAGAAAACAGAGTCCTGACTTTGAGGAGATGCAAACCCCTCTAGTCTACTCTTAATTATGTTTTTCCTCTCTTTGTTTGCCCTTTCTTTTAGTACAATAGGTCAATGTTTCAAAATTATGGAAGGATAAGAGTGTTCTTCACCCCAGCTCTCCACTCCATCAACCACCCTGTTACACCATGCTTGGGAACAAGCTCTTGAGACAAATTCCACAGAACCTTCACCTCTTATTTCTTTTCAGGCAGGTGAGAAGTGATGATCCATTACACATGAGCTCTAAGTCAGCCCACAGGGTGATGGCGCTGCTGGAAGGGGGCTCTGGGGGCCTCCAGTCCACCTTCCCATTCAAAGCAGGACCCTTGCCAACACCAGCTCAGGTCAGCCCACGGTTTTGCCTCACAAAGTCTTGAAAAACCTCTAAGTGGAGAGTCCCCTGCCTCTCAGGGCTGCATCACCTCCTAGGGACAAAGCTTTTCGCTGATGTTGAACCTGAACATTCCAAACCACAGCCCGTGCCCGTTTCCCCTTGGTGTACCACCTGCTGCTATTGAGAAGAGTTTGACTCTGCCACTGTTGTAACCACCCTTCTTGTACGTTGCCGTCAAATTGTCCTTTATCTTCCTCTTCACCAGGTTAAGCAAGCCTGGCTTCTACAGCCTCTAGTCATCATCCACATGGTCTAGAACCTCAGCTGGACCTTCTCAATGGCAACATGTCCATTACTGGGGCAACTCTCTCCTGCATGCATTTTCAGAGTGGAGAACTTCAGTGGAGATCCTTCTGGCCAACAACTGTGGTTTTCCAAAACTGATGGCTGTCAGAGGACAGGCAGATGCCCCTGTCTCCAACACCCCTGATGTCGGCTCCCGGCACAGCCCTGGGGGAGATGCTGGAGGTGTCAGCCCAGGGTCAAGGACGGCCTTTGCTGTTGGTGTCTAGTGCCAGCACCTTGGTGGTGCAGCAGTGCTGCCCTATGCTGGCAGCCTGGCAGCCCCGGGGGAACGTGGCCAGCAGAGGAACTTGTCCCCAGCCCTCACTTATGGCCACAAGGGAGGTACCCAGCTGCATCCTAACTGAGGCGAAAGGCGAGTTTCATCAATGCTGAAACCATAGGGGTCCAGCATTGTGCAAAACATTTGAGGCTAACATAAACATCTCTGCATTTATGAAAATGGAAATCAGATGGTGTCTAAGTGAAACCAGAGTGCTGTTCCTTCGGGGCAGCGCTCTGTCATTTCTCTATGGATGGGGGGAGCTGCTCTGGGAAGAGTATGGTTTTTCCAACGAAATTACTCAAGCTATGCTATGCCTTCATCAGCAGCTACAGCCTTGCTTTGACACAGTATTTAAAGCATACAGAAATATGAGCTTGCATCATGCCTGGCAGCCTTAACTGTTGCCAAAGGCTTGAGAAGACATGTGTTTTCCCAGAATCACTGCTTTTCCCGCATCCTTACAGCCCTGAAATACAACCCCAGCATTCTGAGATAGCAGAGGAAAATCCCTAAACACACACCTTAACCCCAGAGGGTTTTTGGCAGCTCAGCCTCCACTGAAGACCAGGACACACACAAGCCAGGCACCAGCTGGGGTTTGCCTGCCCGGCCTTGCAGTGAGACGGGACAGACAAACCCCCTGCGCCCCCCTACAGCTGGGACACACATGGCAAAACGTGGCGGGGCACGTAGCAGCAGTGTCACAGCTTTAAAATGGGAACTGAAGCACAGTGTTGCTATCCGACAGCTCTTCCCAGGGCCGTGTGTGTGCCAAGGTCTCCCCAGGCACCCTGCAGCCCGAAGCTCAGCTGCAGAAGTGATTTATCGGGAGTTCGCCCACTCAGGGTAGTTCCCTTTTCCAAAACAGCCCTGTGCTGCCCCAGAGGCTGGCAGCATGGGAGGCACGCTCTGGGCTATCCTCCTTCTCACCACCTCTTATGCTCCCCAGTCTGCTATTTTGGAGACATCCCCTTTTCCTTCCAGGGCCCTCCATTCTGCTACCCACCCCTTCCAGGGACGCTCAATCTAACAATACCTGTGGGCTGCCCTGCTTCCACCCCAGGGATGCCTCTCATGAGCCCAAGACCTCCATGGATGCCTTTGGAAGTGGTCCTCATCCCTGCACTGAGCACGCACTGCTCAGCACTGCTTTCCCGATCCCCTTCTTCATGGGGTGGGAGAAGGGATCCGGCCCTGGGCAGAGGAAGGCGGCACCAGGGATGGGGAGACCAGAGAGACGCCGATTCTCAGGACAAGAGGAGATGGAAAAATGAAGTTGGTGGGGGCAGGTTGCAGCAGACACTAATGCGGCAGGAGAGACCCCGTAGCAGGTCTGTCTGAAGCGAAGGTGGAATTTAAAGGAGTCAGCAGCTCCTCAGGAAATAATATTTCAGGCATGAAGAAATCTCCCTGTGCAGAAGGAGGATGTGCAGCGTGATGGGAATTCAGCTGAATCATAAATTCCTTAATCCCCTGAAGTTTAAGAAGGAATTAACAGAAAGAAAACAAGTTATTCAAATTCCAGGAGATTCATATAAAACTGTGGCACAAGCATCTGGGGAGCAACTGGAAAGCTGAAGCGCAGATGCTGGTACCGAGGGATGAGAGGCACCAGGGGAACATAACTGTAAGTGCTGGGAGGTGCGTCTGCTCCAGCAGCAGCCTTGGCTTAAGCAGCCTCTGTCACCCCCCACCACCACTGTCCCCTCCCCAGCCCCCAACGCCTGCACTAGCACTGGTGGGGGGTGGGGGGGGACATGCGGTGGGGGCTGCTCACACCAACCACGCTGACAAAAAAATTAAATGAACTAAGCTAACGCTAACAAACTGCGCGTCCGACTGCAGCCTAAATAAACCAGAGGCTTCCAGAGGCGGATTTCGTCCACCTACCTTGTCCCAGCACAGCGTGTTTGGAAAATTGGTCGAAGCCATCTCACAGCCATCCGCTGCGGTGGCCAAGAGGGAGATGGCTCCCAGGGCAAAGGCATATGGTGCTGATCTTAAAAGACGGGGAGGAATAAGCCCTGGGTTATTTCCTGGAAAAATATTGGTAGAATTAAAGAGTTTGAAGCATGAGAATGATACCAAGGCAATACACCAAGATTGTTTTAATCAAATTTGTTCTGCATAAATCTAATATCTTTCCCTCCATGGCAGGAGTTTCTCCTCCCTGAGAGCAGAGTGGCTGCAGATGTTGGGAATCTTGACTTTAGTAAGGGTTTGAACACTGTCTCAAGTACCCTTCGTGTAAATAAGTGAGGTAAGGACTGTGCTCCCCGACAGTGGCAGCAGGGATGAGGCAGCGGAGAAGGAGGGTGTCACTGCTGGCGGTGGCTCAGTGTGGGTCTGGGGAGCATCGCACATCTGTCTGGGCATACAGACCTTGGGCTGGGGGCCTGCTCTTGCAAAGCTCCTGGGAGGCAGACGCGAAACTGGACGGAGATTTGTGATCAGAACAAAACTGTACAGGGTGTTGAGTGCAAGTCCGCAGGCGGCTGGTCTGAGCCAGGCTCATTAATGATTCGGATGCTGAAATGCAGAGGATGGTCACGAGAGCTTCAGGGACTGCAAGTGTGGTGGCCAGGGGTAGGGGACAGGATCTGATCTTGCAGTTATCTTGAAAAAAAAAATAAAAATCAATAGGATGCAATTTAAGCAGAACAAGAACAGCATACAGCAATGACATAGAAGCAAATAAAAAATTGCACAAATACAGGGAGGAAATTGCCCGTTCAGTAATAATTTGCAAAAACTCAAACACTCTGGAGCAATGACGGGTCATGAACGGGCTGTGTCAACACATTGCTGTGAAAAAGGAAACCGCGAGCTGGGACTTGCAAAAAGGAGTGACACCTGGACCACACAGAAACTCTACTGCCCCAGCTGCCATCATCGACACTCAGCTACTGTACAGTGTCCACTCTTGGCACTCCAGAGTCCAAAAGACAAGAGAATGACTCATGGTCCAGAAACATGACATCTGAGAAAGCATTGAATGAACCAGTATAACTTAATTTAGGAAAGACGGTGGGGCTAGACAAGACGTTGGCTCCCAAACAGGTGAAAAATTCTTCTAGAAAGGAATGCAACAAAGGCAAGGCAAGGCAAGGCAAGGCAAGGCAAGGCAAGCAAAGCTGTCTTTGTAGAAATTCAGCTTCATGCTGGCTTTGATCTCAAGCCGTGGTTGTGTGATGGCAGCTCTTCCCTGATCACCCTTAGGAAACCGCTCGTTCAAGGCTTCCTCGTATGTTGTGACTGCAGAAGGTTTGACAGCAGCTCTGCGCTTTGTCCGAGGCCCTGGTTTTTGAGCAGGCAATAGGGAAAAGGGTGCCAGTGCTCTGCCCCTCGAGCCCCTGCCTGCCCCAGAGAACATGGGCATTGGCTCCCGCAGTCACTGTCACCTCTCCTCCCTCCCTACCACGCAGAGACATTTCCCACTGTGCCCACAGAGAAATCCCGACCCATGTGGCTATCAGGCCGTCTTGGGGAAAACATCTCGGTCGTGACTATTGTTAATTATGAACTCGCAGCCTGAGCTCCACCTGCCTGGGCTTGTTTTGTTTAAGAAGGAGCCAAGAAGGAGCTGCTGACACGGCTGGTTATCAATGACCACGCAGGACATAAAACAGAGCAGGAAGCTGTGGCCAGGAGCAGCCTCTATAAAGAAACCACCACAGAGTTCGGCTTCAATTTAGTGCACCCTGTTTCTCACAGCTTTTCTCCCCTTGCAGCGCAGACTCCTGTTATGGGACCCCCCAGGACTGGGCACAGGGATGAGCCAGAGCCAAGGGACAGCCAGGACAGCCACATCCCCAGGATGAGCAAACCCCACTGCAGCAGGGGAGCTTGACTGCAGGGCTTTCCCCAGGGCAGGGAAGGAACAGGCTCTAGCTGGGGAACCTCTGGGATCGGGTGGGATTTAGCCACAGGGGCAGGGACAGGATGGGGGCAGACTTGGCACAGCGCTTTTGCGTGGCTCAGACCTCAGGGAGGAAAGACGAGCGAGCTGGTGGGGATTTTACTGGAGACATAAGTGTGAGCATGATGGGAGAAGGAACCACATCCACAGTGACCCCTCCGCCACGGCGCAGAGTGGCTCCCAGTGCCCAGCCCTGCTCCGCATCCCCCCGGCAGGAGGGAGCGGGGTGAGCCTGTGGGCAAGGGGCTCTGCAGCCCCCCGAGGGCTGTGGGACGTGGGACACCCCTCCCAGGGCCCGCACTGGGTGTTCGGGCAGGACACAAGTACGTATTGGGTTTGCAGTGCTCCAAACAGGAGGGGGAAAGGGAATTTGCCCCTGTATTTTTAAGCGGGGGGACTGTAGGAATGGGCTCAAGAGTAATGGATACCAGTTAGGAATGGGGCAAGAGTCTTCCTGGCACCGGGCATGTCCTCATAAGGGAGAAACCCTCCACGTCTTACACCGCCGGCCGTGCCCGGTGTCCCCTGCAGGCCGGTGACAGCCCGGGGCAGAGCGGGGGGGCGGGACGGCGCGGACCCGCTAGGTCCCCGGCGGCGACGGGCGGGTGGGTCCCCGCGGCCCCCAGCACCCCCCCGGGGGGACGGGCATCCCTCCCCGGGGCACAGCCCCGCTGCCCCCCGCCCCGCAGCCGGGCTCCCGGGGACGCGGCCCCGGCCCCCCCCCGCACCGCCCGCACCGCGCCTGGCAGCCGGCGGCTCCCGCTGTTCCCGCAGGTTTTACCCCCATCTAGTGGCGGGTCCCAACCCGACAGGGACACCCCACCGGCAATGAAAAGGCACCCGAGGCGGGGGACCGCAGCTTGGCTTCAGGCTGGAGCAACCAGACGTCCTCGCTTTTTTTTTGGGGGTGGGGGGGGGGGACAGGGTGACTACGGGCAGGGCTGGGGCTGGGGTCTGCCCGGGAGCAGGCAGCACAGAGCAGCCCCTCTGCCAGGGGAGCTGCTGGGGCAGGGTTCTGGTGAAAAACAAGATCTTATTAACAGCTGAAATTAATTAAAGGGAAGGGGAGGTCGCAGCATCCCCAGCCAGGGATCGCATCTTGGCAGAGGGGTGGCCTCTGTCTTTGCAATTCCCTTCGAACTGGCAGAGACGGTGCCCTGGAAGCCGGCCCAGGGCCACATTCCAGGCACCTGGACAACCTGCAAGACAGTTCATCATTAAAGGGTCATGAAACATGGTTACAATAAGGCCCCTGAGGCCATCACTGTGTGGGTTACCGGCTGAGTCGGCCCCAGTGGGGGGTCTGTATCACCGATGCACACTCGAGGGGTACAAAGTGGCAGGGAGGTCAGGAGATGTCCAGCTAACCCGAGCAGCAACTGCCCGCATCATCTTTGAAGACAAGCAGGTCACAGTACGGAGGAGAGGGGTCACAATCAGCACAGCAGGAGATGGGCCCTTTCCTGTCCCCCCACCCTACACAGGACCAAGCTGCAGACAAGTGCTGCGGTTATGGCCGTGTCCTCCCCGCTGCAGTGTGTGCTTTAGCCTCATGTCCAGCCATCACTGCTGCCTCTCCACAACAGCACCTGGGGCAGGTGGCATCCCTCAGCCTCCCCATCTCCTCGGACAAACCAGCCCCCGGATGCTCCGTCCAAACACCTGGAGCTGCTGCGGGAAGACCCATGGGTGCGATGAGCAGCTCAGAGCTGGGGGGACAAGGGTGCCCTGGGGTGGCCGTAGCCTATAGCTGCATGCACAGATGAGTGCTGCCACCCACACCAGGCCACTCCTGGCAAGTTGTTGTCACCCATGCGGCAAGGGTGAGGCCACTGACACGTGTGGCAGGATTGCAAAACACAGACTTGTGCAACGCCAAACCTTCCTCCATGCTGATCTTCACACCGGGCAGAGCACAGCCCTCAGCCTGGGCACAGAATTGCTCTCCCCCTTCCACAGAGCTTTTAAGAAAGAGCTCGTGTTTAACGGCTCCTTTCTGGGCTGCAAACCTCAGCGTGGGCTCAGCCTTCCCCTTGCCAGACCCAGCTCTCCCTCCCAAGTTTGGTTGATGCTGGATGAGACCCCCAGCAGACATGAGCGAAATGGGCCGCGGGCCCATCAGCAGGAGCCACAGCCGATGTCTGGGAATGGAGGTTCAGATCTTTCTCTGCACTGGGCAGTCTGGAGGGGAATAAAATGACATCATTCAGCATAGCACAAGCCTGTTTTGTTAGGCACAAAAGATCAGTGTGGAGAAGTTCAGAGGGTATAATCCAGTGAAGGAAAAAAATCTGATACCCATCTGTGAACTAAGATTTGCTTTACATTTTTTCCAAAACCCTGTAAGGATATGTGATATGACAAACTGCTCCAGACAGTCTGCTCTTGCAAAAGTCCTTGCAAAAAAACTTTGTCCCAGCCCTTAAATGCAGGGGTTTTCCCAGCAGCTGGTTTAAACCCAGCTCATTTATTCTAACTGCTGGCAGCCTGGCACCCCGTGTGGAACAGCCCATCCAGGCGATAGGCAGCGGCCCCCGTGCAGGCAGGACAGGCAGGACAGGCAGGACAAGCAGAACAGGCAGGACAGGCAGCCCCACGCTCTCTGCGATGCTTTGGAAGGCAGCGAGCAAACTGTGAGCGAGGGAATGGCTCCGACCGGAGGGGACAAGAGGGCAGCTCGGGGAGGGCGGCTGGGAACAGGCTGGAAACCGCAAGCTTTGGGATGGCAATAGGAGACAGGACAGTTAGCTGGCAGCTGGAGCTTGGGGAGCGTAACCACCCCAGAGCCCCTGAGAAGGAAAGAGAAGAGGCAAACCCATGAGGAACTATTTATTTTGGCTGTTAATTTGCTGCCACAGAAGTGGGGCCGACCTCTAGGTTCAATGGGATAGAGGTGGTGGGGAGGCACCAGGGGGCGAGAGCAGGAGCGTGGCTTCTGGTGCCCATACGGCCCTAGGTCAGGTTAAGTCAACTAAAACCTTATCCTCAAGCCCTTCACTGCAGCAGGAGCCCCGAGGGCTGCGGAGAGGGAGGAAATCAGCCCCTCTGGTCCTCGCTCCGCAGCGCAGTCTCTCCACCTCTCCTCTGTGCGCCCGCGGGCTCCAGCTGTTTTATAAAGCACAGGACACATCGTGACAATTCTGCTTATTGCTGTCTTTTGCAATCTTCCCCCCAAACTGCCCATTATTTGGCTGTCAGAAATCTCTACTTGCTCTGTCATCCTGATTTACCCCAGAATTCCCAACTTCTTGTTTTCCTGCAAGTCTCACACCCTGGTAAGGGGCCACTCACAGCCCACACAACTGATAGGTCACGCAGGCATGTACCCCTGTAATACCCCAGAATGATAATAATAATAATGCAAATAATAAATATAAAAGAGCCACGGCCCTTTTCGTGTCCCAGTGCCACTAGATGGCACCAGGTGTGTACCTTTCCCAGCCCGGGGTGTCCCCAGGGCCACTGGCGGAAACTGGGGGGACCCAGCCCAGCCCTTGGTGCAGCACAAGAGACATTCCCATGGCGGTGGCTCCTTCTCCTCCTTCCCGCACGGACCATGGGGTGCTGGGGTAAAGGCAGACATTTAAGCCTTAAAATCAAACCTTCAGCGATGTGCTAGGGTGTTTCCCCGTGGGGGAATTGCCTGCGGTGGCTTTTGTCGTGTTACTGATCCCACGCACGCTCCCATCCCCACCCGTGGGTCAGGAGTCGCTCCCCAGCCGGGGGCTGGCAGAGCCCGGCGCTGGAGGTGAAAGCCTCAGAAGTGCATGCAAATTATTCCACTTAATATTGGGATCGATGTTTCTCAGCATCGACAGGCTTCTCTCGGGAGGGAGGAGGAAAGGGAGTAAAACACAATTTTCTATATCATTTTGCAATCAGCAAGTGGCTTGCCTTCTCTGATGTCTCATGGCCGTAGGGATTGATTCTCCTCGTGCGCATTTGCTATCCAACACCAGTCAGCATGTCCCACATCCTCAGTATGACCTGCTTTTTCACCATCAAGCCCTCCATTCACTGCCTTGTATCCTTGGCAAAGCCACTGAGTAAACTGGGGAAGCGCAGGTGGCACCTCAGCAAATGTCAGGTCTTTCCTCAGACCTTGCAGCATAATTAAGGAGAGTCTGTTTTCCACTGTCTTCAGCATCGAGCGCTGAAGGTGACCCTCCAAGACAGGAGCTCAAATGACAGGGGTGGCTGGTGAAGCTCTATGGCATGCAGCACTTCAAAGTGACCAGCCAAACCCCTGCCCCAAGCAACATGAGGGACATGAGCGACACATCGTTGCTCATCACACAACTCATCAGCCCAGTGCAGAGCCAGAGAGGTGATGGATGGAGAGCAGCTCCCAAAAAAGCCAGACCATCAAACCACGAGGAGCAGTGTGTCACTCCCTGCTGACTGTGTCCCCAGGGCTGGCACGTCGGGGTGATGGGTGAGCACGGCAGTGGCATGACCCTGGCACCAAGGGGATCCCTGTGAAACTTCAGGTGCAGAGGGAGTGGGAGAGGGTCTCTGCGCAGGGAGACTCTGGGTGCTGAGCTCCGAGAGATCCTGTCCTGCCCGCAGCGGTGGAGCCATTGTGGGAGCTGATGGACACGAGGGCCAGTGGGAGACGCTCACTGCGGCTCCATGGTGGCCCTGGCATGCTGATGGCGAGGGCAGCGCTGCCCCTGCCCGCATCCCCAGGCCACGAGATAATCCTGCAGAAGGATCCTGAGTGTGACCCTGCTTCCCGGCTCTCCGCAGAGAGCACCGCAAATCCCACCCAAGCGCTTTAACCCTGGCCTAGGGTGAAGGCTAGAAAAAGGAGATTGGGTCACTTGGGAAGGTCAGAGCACATGGCAAAGCTGGCTAAAATCCCCCCCAAACCAAGGAAAATCACTCATCCCCCTTCCCCACAGCCTTCCCTCCCCTCCCTGACCACCTCAGATAGCCCCAGCATCCCCCCTGCTGCCACCTCCCCTCCTGGGGAGCCACCAGGAGCCTCCCCACACACCATCTGCTCTCCCCAGGCGACTTGCAGGTGGCCGAGGACATCCCTCCCACACCATCTGCCTCCACACCAGGCGGCCTCTCCCCATCACCCCCCCCATCCCCACCCCAGCCGATGTCCCCAGGCCCTCCAGCTCTGGAAAACCTCACGCATGCCACCAGCATCAAATCTCATGGACAAACTCAAGTCTTTATTTGCCCTGTCCACGAGTGGATGCTCCGCACAGGTGGAGAACCTTGCCGCTAAGAAACCTCATTGAAAGTGCTGCTTCTCCACGGACACAGAGAGAGCAGAAGGTGCTGCCCATCCCCTGCCCACCCAGCGAGGACAGGCATAGTGGCAGCTGTGATGGGGCAGGGCTTGTCCTCAGCCATCTCATCCGCAGGGTCGGTAGCGGCAAGCCCGGTTGACCCCCACGGCTCCCAGCCACGGCTTGCAAGCAGAGTATACCCTCGTCTGACAGCGAATGTCAAATGGCAGAGGCATACGTAGCAATCGACATGGACGTGGCAGGAGCCATCCACATGCCGTGGGATTATTTTTAGCCTGTCCATGATCGAAATGTCAGAGGGGTTTTTTATTTATTTTCTCTGGAAGGCTCGTTGCTTGAAATCCCCATCGGCAGAGGCTGACGCTGACCCTGCTGTCATCACAGTCGGGTCTGTCATCCCCTCCCATCCTTGAAAAAAATGTGCAATTAGGCGGGAGGGGAGGGTGACTTGCCCAGCGTGCCCGGCAGGGCTGGCACCCTTGGGAGGGCAGTCGTCCATCCAGCCCCACAGCCCAACCCACACCCACCCAGCCAGGCTGCAGCTCCACCAGCTCCCCACGTCCCGGGAAAGGTCTCACTGAAGCTGCAAGGAACAGCTATAAAATGCAAGGGACGCGGGAGCTGGGCCTTAGAAGCAGACATGCAGACAGGAGGGGCAGGCAGGCCATGGGTTGCTCTCGCTGCCCTTTAACAATGTGAGCATAATGATGCCGAAGTCTCACGGTGCCCCAAAAGCCCACAGAGGACTCCCTGGAGACAGAGCAGCCTGTTCCTTCTTGCTTCCCTGCCGCTCACCCCACGCTCAGCGCTGTGCCAGGAGCAAAGTTCATGACAATTATAAACCTGCCCCAGCTCCAGCTCACAGGACCCCATCTGCACGGAAGGCTCCGGGCGGACAAGCTGCCCCTGAGCAGGACACTCGTGTCCCTGGGGTGACAGCAGAGCACGGCAGAGTGTGGCAGCACCCACATGGGTCTGCACTTTCCGAAGGTCCCAGGGCCTGATACATCCCCTGCCTCACACATTTGCGGGTTACGCACAAATTTGCCCCTTTTCTTGTTGGGGAAGCAGGTTGAAGGGGAAATGGCTGCTCAGAAAAGCACTGGCACACCTGAGGTAGCAGAGGTTTTTTGCTTGTTTACACGGCCAGAGAGGAGCAGTAATGGCCTATATTAACACAATAGCAAAGGAGGGCCTTGAATCAAATCCAGCTTGGAGGTTGTGACCAGTCCACAGATAACTGGGAAGAAAAGTCAGTGTTTTCCCGGAGGAACTGCCTATTTACATCTGAAAACAGCACAGACCTTGCCCGGAGGCTGGGACAACGCTTCCCATGAGGCTTTCCCCTCCCTCTCCAAGAGGAAATTTCCAGTAACTGAGGTATAAAAATGAATGCAAAACTCTGCTCCAGAGCCAGCTGTAAAACTCATATGGGAAGAGCTTCCCATCCCACAGACGGTGCCACGGCAGGCTGCCCCCAAAGCCGGTCACAGCCTTTGTGTGTGGGGAGCAAGGGAAGAGGCAGCTCTCTCCATCCCTCCTGGTGCAGGTCAGGCTTCAGGGGGTGGATCCAGGTGCCCAAACCCGCAGGCACCACTGGCACCATGGGCTAGGCAGGATTCCCTAATGGAGGGTCCTGGGTCTCTGGGGGAGGTTGTGATGCCACATCATCTGCTAGGACACCGTGTGGTGCAGCAGTCCCTGGTTTTGTGTGAGATGATTGCATGAAACAAGGGATGGAAACAGAGAGAAATTTGGCAAGGGGGAACCTTCCTCCTCCTCCACACACCACCATGCCACATCCTGGGAATAACCACCAGGACTCAGCTAAGTGGCAATCTCTAGGAAATTTTGAAGGAATGTCTTTCTGCCATATCCCATTCATCTTCTGCCTGGACTTTGCATAGAAACATTTGGGCCACGTGGTTTTCCTGCAAAAGTGCAGGAACTGTGTCTTCCATAGCTGTCAGGCTTCTCTGTGCATCTGGCTGCACGGATCCCTGAAGCTTTCAAGGAGCTGTGACTGCAGATGCTGCCACGTGGGAGCGAGACCTCATGTTTCTCCCAGCAGGCCTGAGGGAAAGCAAGAAAAAAGCTGGGTAATTAAATAGCACTCATCAGAACACGTGCAAGAGTCAAACAGCAAAAACATCCCTCTTATACACAGACTCTTGCATAAAGCTGTATGGATATTTACCTGCTGAAAATCTCCAGGTTCTGGGCTACTCTGGCTAACACACTGCATGGGCCTACAGCCGTGGGCAGCATCCCCGCTGCTCCCTGCCCATTCTCGCCAAACCTGCTCACTCCTCTTCTGGGAGGTCATTTCATGCTAACGTGAGACAACCAAAGGTAACAGTTTTCCAAAGTCCTCCCAGCTCCACATGCAGAAGGGATAAATAAGCACAAGTATTGTGTTCCTGGCTGGGAGAAAGCAGATGAATCCCAATGTACCTGCAGGTCACACCCCAGATTGTGGCAGCAAAATCGCAGGGCTGGGATGGAAGGAGGAAGGTGACCTCCCTTTGAGCACATCCCATACCTGATTTCACTGTTACTGCTACCCTTGAGCGCGGGTGAGGCTACCAACCTGTGCTGCACATGTGCTTCCACCGCACTACAGACTCAGCCAGGTCTTCTGGGATTTGGGAGCCTACTTACCCAGGGGATTTCAGCAAATAGGAGATATAGTGACTTACAGTGTTTTAAAAACATGTTCCTGAATATCTTTTGTAAAGTGAAGGTGATGCCATGGGTAATTTCTTTAAAGGAGGGTATAAAAGTGGGTGGCTGATAGCCAGCTCATTATATCAGGATCAGTTTTCATTAGGAAGGGAAAGCTTGTGTGCTTATTAATTGTTTCTGTAATTGCTTTCTCTCCCTGCTACCAGGGTAGCCGCTGTCTGCTTGTGCCTGAGGCCCCAGGTCAGAGTCCTGTGTAACTCATCCCTGATCTGCTAACATGGGGAACTATAAATAAATGGTGACGCCGGAGAGCGGAGGAAGAGGTGGAGAGGGACTGTGCTTCTCAACCTGAGACGCTCAGTCTAGTCAGCTTATCCAACAGCAGGTGACTGGTGACAGTCTGTAAATATTAACCGAGGGGGACTATTTCTGATAGCTGAGGGCTCTGGTCTGGCAAAGCTAAAACAAAATTCTATGGCTCTGAGCTGGAGCTGGACAAATTTGGACTAAAAAGAAGTTGCAGATTATTTAAAGTGAAGCAAACAGCTGCATATTCTCCAATAAGCATTTTTAAACTATGAGAACCTGATTAGTTTCGGAATCTGCTGCAGCTTACCCCAAAAAAATAAAAACCTCCAATTTGTGACTGCAAAGGAATCCCTTGGGAAACTGAAAGGAGATTGCAGGTGCTCCAAATGAGCCCTAGCAACTCATGCCAGAGGATTTAAGACCTTACAGTGACAGTCATCCCTCTGAGTTTTATCCCTCCTCCCTTCTGCCACCGGTTGCTGCTGCCAGCACGGAGGGGGCATGCACAGTCACCTGAACAGGACCAAGCCTGGCTTAATTAATACAGCTCTGATGGAGGGGGCAGCAGTGGGGGTCACACATCCCTCCCCTCAGCACCAGGGAAGCAGGAGGACCACCGAGGAGAAAATCCCTCAGCACGCCCTGTCAGGAGGCAGCAGCACTTGCCTGGGAGACCCTGCCCGTGCACACATGGTAAGAGCTGGGAGGGAGGGGATGCTGCGGAGAGACCTTGCTGCAAGGACACACAGATGGGAGTGAAGGATCACCGTCAGGAAGAGCCCTGTCTTCTCCCTTTGTCCCTGCTGTAACCTGAATCACATATCTAAGCATTGGGCGCCCTGCACTGCCTACAACACGGTGCTTCATGACGTGGAAATTTGCAGGTGGAAAGAGGGAAATAGAACTGGCGTATACAGCAACGAGGACCTCGGGGAGGTGATGCTACAGCCATAGCTGTTCCACCTCCCTGGAAGTAGGAATGCCTATGCCTGTGCAGGTACGCATGTTACACACAAGCACGCTCACACACGCGCTTACCTTTGCTAACAGCAGAGGCAGCCACAGAGTCCATATTTGCTAGGTTTTACTTCTATATCTGCAAAAAGCAAGTTTGCTTCTGTTTCTGATTCCCTGCAATTATCGTGAAATGCCTTCAAGAGAGCAGCTCTGTCTTCTCGGCTGAGTGAGTCTTTCATGTCCAGCACTGCACTCAGATGTTCCTTCCTTTCCCAAAGGATAAGAGGGCAGGTCAGTGAACAAGTCAAGGAAAAAAGCTTGCTTCCTATCACTCCATTCTGCTGAAACAGACCAAAGATTGGAAGCTGCTGAGCTGCTTTTTGACACGCTCTGGCCACCTAGCAAAGAGGAGGCCGCATCACAAGCGCTGTGTGGGAAAGGGCTGAGCCCAGTCACACAGCATTGCCACGAAACTGTGGAAATCTTCAGCTCAGGTTTCTCCTAGAAAACATCAGTATCCGCCATTATAGGTTTTGGGTAACTCTGCATTTGACCATTTGGAAGCATTTTGTTATCTTTTCTCTCCTCAAATGGAGCTACTTCTTGTTCATCTGGAAGGCTATAAGATTTCTGTTCTACATAGCATTGCTTCGCTGAGCGAGGCCACACATATCAGGCTGATTAACAAACAGGGCAAATGGATCCAAGCCAAACAGTCGTAAACAGACGGGAATCTGCTGAAATCGAGAACAGTGCATCTACTCACACCAGTATGACCTCCTCTGAGATCTGGATCAAAATAATATTCTTCTGAGGACTTCCTATGCCCATTTTCTATACTCTATATATATCTATATAAATATATAGTTGCAGATATATATTACTGTTTATATATGTGTGCAGATATATAGTAAAAGAATAAGAATTGTTATGCTCTATCAGTTTAGCAGCTTTTTACCTCAATAGCATCTTCAAAAGTAGCAAATGCTTAGGAAAAGAATATGGAAACCAGACAAAGCATAACATGATCTCTCTTTGTCTGTCTTTTTTTTTTTTTTTTTTTTTTTTTTGGCTTCTGGCAATCTGCAGTTTAGGGACTTCCTTCGCTGGGGGTTATATCATGACTGTCATGTTGAATAGGCACTGAAATAATTATCTGCCACAAATTGTCTGCTCCCCATTTGAAGCTATTCACACGTTTGGCCTTCATAGCACCCTGTGACAGAGCGCTCCACACTGTAATCATCTTAACTTCGAAAAATACAGTCACTAGCACAAGACATCACAACAAAAAAGAGATGTCATGAACCACAGACTTTGGAACAAATGCAGTTAGCTAAGATCTCACTCCCTAATAAAAGTTGGGTTTCATCTCTGTTAACAGCTTCCTGTGAGAAATGGAAGTGTATATTCTTGCGGAATACACCTAGGATTTTGTGGAAATAGTTATACCTAGAAAAGGACCGGTGAAGTGTTATAGCCAAAAGCGAAGTGCTTGGAAGTGAAGAAATGCCTGAGTTTAGGATGTTCTTGAAACCTACATTTGCCACACACGTGCCTGTAAATTGTGCATTCAGGTGGTATTTTTCCACAGCATTCCTGCTTTGTTGACAGCCATTTCATCCATCCTTCACCTTTACAGAAGGACACCTCAACTCCACTGGTTAATGTCTGGCAAAGTTATAAACCATGTTAATCCCCATCTGCAAATAGGCAGCACTGAGTGCATTCAAAGGTAAGTGCCTGGCTCAGCACACTGCAAAAAGTATCGCAGGACTAATATTGCTGTAGGTCTTATGGTGGCAAGTAGTCATGTAAGAAACTACAAAAGTCAAACCAATAAAAGGCCTTACCTTAGATCAGGAAATTCTTTGAGAATGGGCAGAAGGGCTATTTTCATCCCCTCAGCGTCGGAAGATTGAATAAGTTCTAAAATTGCTTTTACAGGATCCTTGAGGGGATGAGCTGCAGGACCCTGGTGAGAGAAGCAAAGGTGTGTTCAGGGCGAGGGAAGCAACGTACAACATTAAGAGCTGGACTCGTATCAGACTGGGGATCTCACTGCGTGGGTTAGGAGCTTTGCCGGACTGTCTGTGCATATATAGAAGCCTATTTTCCCTCCAGGGTAGGAGAAAAGAAACCGGAGTGTAGCCACAGACTGCTTCCAGGGAGGCTGGGTGACTACCTTCAGCAGCGCAGAATCCTCTCCTGCATTTCCTGTGGCAAAGCAGGCAAATGTACCTCATTTTTCCCTACATCGCCTGTCCTCTTAAGCCATTTCACCCTTTGGGAAGTGGTTTGCTTCCAAAGGCAAGCACAGTCCTGTACCTATGTGAAAACAAGCTGTGTTGGCCAGACATGTTGGCATTTCTTCTGCCCTGGAGCATGCCCAGGGACAGAAAAGTGCCCTTGGGGAGAGGGTGAAGGGACACAGATCCTCTAACAGAAAAACATAAAAAATGGAAAGCAGGGCTAGACACTGTAAAGGATACGACATGGCTGGTAGATGCTGCATGTGGTCAGCTCCCTCTAAACTGGAGCACGCGGAAGCAGAAAGCCTCATGAAAAAACACATGACATTTTTAGCAAAGCCGGAGGAAGCAGAATGCGGATGAATTGCCAAGAGAGAGCTTCAGGTCTTGCTCACATTTTTCATCAGTGCGGTAACGCAATTAAATTGCTTCCCTGAATTATTGATGCCATCACGTCAACAGAGACTCTGTGACAAAGCAAACCTGGAGAACGGGCTGCCAAACTGGGGCAGGAGAAGCCCAGGTTCCCCTGATCTCCCCGGGGCATTAGAAAGAGCAGGCCGCATTCTTGATGCAGCTCACCTCCGCATTGAACATAAATTAAAAAAAAAAAAAAAAAAAAGCAGTAATATTCAAAGACAGCCTTCTGTCTCTTCCTCTGCACTGCAGACACACAGCATGTCTAGCTCTGCACAGTGCACAAGCTGTACTCAGCTCCTAAGGCACCGATACCGTACAGCTTCCTACTTGGCAAGCTCCCTATTACAAAATGCTAATTAATTTGACGGTGTCAGATTTAGTTAAGCCTATACAGACAGGCAAGGTCAGAGGTAAACAGCCTGCAATCTAAAAGCACAAAAAAGATGTGTCTTGTCAGCAGTGCTTAAGTGCCTTTGACAGGTACTGCTCTTAGGAGAGCAGTAAGGTATTTCCTAATGTGCTTTAAGGACGGCGGGGAAGGAAGCGCCTGAAGAGAGGGCAGAGCAGGGCAGGGAGCAGGTGCAGCCTGTGCAGCAACTGCACGATAAATCCAGTCTGCAGCAGAGCACATAGTTTGCATGCATAACCGCGTACCTCATTTGACTGAGGACCAGGCTGTCCCCTGCAAATTGCTTATGTGTTTCCTCCCTGAGGTTTTCCGTGCTCCCGCATCAAGTGAGGAAGCGAACCGACTGAGGACGCGAGGGAAACAGTGCTAACTAGATGCAGGCTTTTTTCACCCAAGCTGCATGTAGGGTTTTAGTAGATAATTAGATTTTCTGTATCTCCTTTACACTCTAAAACCAGCTTTCCCTGCACATTACATCCAAAGCTGATGCTGAGCACAACATTACTGGTAAACTTCAGAGTTAAGATCAGAGAATCCTCCTGCTATTCCCAATGGCTCGATTGCTCAAAGCATTGACTTGACTGTGATTGATCACTCCAGGAGAGGTGGGACTTCAGCTAAAAGCGCTGCCGGCTTCCAGCTTTCCACCATGAAACTAATGCATTAATTGTAATGGGTCTAAGAGGTTTTTAGAGAAGCCCGCAGACGATCATTTTGATTTCATTTTATTCTTTGGACAAAGTAAGAATCGCTGACAAATGACTTGCAGGGGGACTCATCTAGGAGAAAATAGATTTCCAGTCCCTAGCACTTAAATCTGCAAGTCATGAGAATGACTCAGAATTTATGAAATTATTAAAACCAGTAAAGCTGAGATTTTTTTAGCTGCTCTGTCACATCTGAGTCCTGTTACCAGACAACTTTTGCAATTGCCCAGCCTTTTAGAAAATGCAATGCCTGCACGCTCTCAGCCTGCATTTGCAAAAAGGCTGTGCCAGGGGCCATGGCAGCGATTCTCCAGCTGGGGCGGCTGCAGGAGGGGCTGCTGCTGGCACTGCAGTCCTTGCCCTTGGGTAATCAAGAGACCCATGTGACAGCCTGGTGGCATCCGCAGATGCCATGTGCGGCACTGCCAATTATACCAGATTACAAACTGAGCAAAGAGGCTTTTTTAAGCTTCCAATGTCACTTCTGCAAATCAGACCTATTATTTTTCTACAAGTTTTCTCCAAAGGTGTGGCTCTGCTTTAACACCCAATCTATCCCTTCTGCAATGTGTCTTTACCTTCTAATGGTGTGAGGTGTTTACCCCTGCAGGAAGACTCATTCTTCCTTGCAACCGTCACCAACCACAACAGCATCAGCATGTTTCCGCCCGTGAGGAAATGCTGCAGCACAGGAAAATGTCTCACAGCCCAGCTCCAAGGGGCTGGGAAGGGCCTGCAGGGAGGGAGGAGGCTAGATGGAGGGGTAACAACGCATACCCCGCGTCCAGGAGGAGCAGCATCTGGGGCAATTCATGGAGAAGGTGAAGATGTGGACCAGCTGATTTGGTTCATCACCCCAAAGGCTCAAGGCAAAGCACTGTGGGGGAACACAGGTCTTCCTCTTCTGCACCCCCATGCCACATACCAAAGGCTTGCCTGGGGGAGCTGACAGCTTTGGAGCTGTCTTACCAACTCAGAGAGGATCATGCCTCATTCTTATTTCAGTGGCAGGTGCGTGAATCTTGCCTCCTCTAGTCACACATTTCAAAACTATAAACTAACAGCTTCTGGCAGATCAGAAGGGCCATCAGCACATCTGATTGTCATTTCTGTGAAGCTGGATACCACTGCGGTAAGACTGCTTAAGCTTTTCTGTTGCTTTCAGAGCCTTTTCCTCTGCTGGTACTGTTCTTGATGACAGAGAGCAAAACCGTAACCATATCAAAGACTTACTAAGCACTCTTTAAAGACGGTTTGCAGCATTCTATGATCTTCTTCTATCCTGCTGACAATCCTCCTCCTCTGCACAGAAGATGGTTTCCTGGAAGTGGTCAGGAGAGACTGCACATATTCTGTAATAATGACGGCGTTGACAGCCTTGATGAGGGCCTGTTCCAGAGCACAGAAGACCAAATTAACTTCCCTGTACTGAGCAAGGACCAGACCATACCTATAGGACTCTGACCAGTGTAGACAGGGGATATAGGGCCCATGCAGATGCATGTTCTGTTTCTCAGCTTAAGTATCCCTTTAAAACACCTGGTCTAATGCACAGACTACCTCCAAGCTGTATTTGAATGGCATAAACATTGATGATAAGTGTGGAGACATCCAACCAAAAGCAATGGGACCAGTTAGCTGAGCCAGAGGACACTCACACTCCAGAGAAGCTGTGACACTTGGCTTAGCCCCAAGCTGACAAACACGTTGCTTGGTGACAGCTTGGACTACAGAGAAAGCCAGATCCAGCCTCCCTGGAGCATCCCCACTAGACACATCCCAGGGCCATGTCCTTGGGCACACAGTTGTGTCTGGGCATAGAGAAGTCACCTGAGCATCTCTGAGCCCAGCCACTACCTGCTGAGAAACTCCAGTGCCGAGACCACGTGGTGCCTGAAGGGGAAGGGAGAGCAAGCGTTTCTAAGGGGACATAGGCTGCGGCACAGAAACCACATTTTCATTAGCAATTGAAATCAGAGCAGTTTTAGGCTGCAGTCCAAAGGTACAGGAAATCCCCAGCCCTGTCCCTACCAGACAAAGCAAGAGGCAGACAGCTCTGGCACAGCGCTCCACCACCGAACTGCTGCTTGCGCCAGCACTAATGTGACATAATGTCCAGTGACAGATTCTGAACAACAGCAGAATAGCTCCTATTTTTTTCTGTTCCATTACCTTTTTCCACATTTCAAAATGTTAATTAAAATCAGCACCGACAAAGAGCCTGCAGACCTGGTAGGGTAAGAGACAGGGTAAGAGACAGGGAGTCCAGCGCTGAGGGGGACATGTGCTGGCACAGGTAGCAGCAGCAAATCCAAGCTGCGTGCAAAAGAGGGTAACCCAGGTACCAATCTCACTGCTGAAGAGCCAGACTCAAGGGTGTTGTGAGACTCTAGACGAGTTGTTTCAGCTACTGTAAGGGGGAAAAAGCTTAGGTAATCTGTGAGGTTGTTCTTCGCCAATCCTGGCATATTTAAAACTCTGCCTGAGAGACTATGTCCTTTGGGGATCTGGACCTTTCACCTCTCTGTGTCCGCTCTCCATCAAAGGGATTAATATTCCTTACAACTAAGGTAGAAGCACAGTAGAAGCTGAGAAGATTTCCAATTTCATAATGGTACTGGGTCACTGGTAGGATCAGTGATGGCCCAGTGCTCCCACTCTATATTGGGAGGTACATTCAGTTTCCACATCTCTTCACTTGTTGGTTTATCTTCTGAGATTACAGAAAGGTTGTAGCTGTCGCAGTGAAGAAGATACTCAACTCTGTTGGACAGAGGAACTGGACTGAGACCCCTAGATCTTTAAAAGCCCTTTTAACAACAGACAAAACTGTATATTAATTGAAATTAATCCAAAATTTTTAGATTAATGTTCAAATACTGTGCCATCCAGAGGTTCAAGGAGTAGTTTTAGTGATTTCCTGAGTAATATCTTGTTCTTTCTTATTTATTTCTCACCTCATATGTGTCTGTTTTTTTCTTCCCAAATGCCAAAAAGCTTTGCTTTAAGGATTCAAGGATGTGGTCAAAACCACTGTCACACTTTTTGAAGTGTTCCTTCAGCGTTCCCTGAGGAAAAGGGACAGACAGAGTCAAAGGGTGCACATGTAGAGACATGGCACAAACAGAAACGGATTATTGCACTTTTGCTCTTTCTGCTCTTGGAAACAGACTCCTCCATGAGCTGCAGCATCCTGTGCCTTCATCTCAAAGAAAAGCAAAACATGAAAGAAAGAAACAAACAATTCAAATGCAGGAAGGATGTATTAAGTTCTTAAGCCCAAAGCTGGAAGACAAAAACTAATGAAAAATGGGTGCAATCGCTCTAATCTGGGGACTATGTAAAATGTGCCCCTACAGATGGGGAGTGCAGGAAGAGTCAGCCATTCTGCACCCTTCCGCTCCAGCATCCTGCTCCCAGCATGGCCATTGCCTCTTGTTCAATGGGAAAGTATAAGGATGATTTAGCAGGCAGGCAGGGGATAAACTCTGTCTTTTACAATCCAAAGCCTGCGTCGACACAGCCAGAGAAGGTCTGAAAACCTGAGCCCTAGGTCTCCTGTTCCTCCCCAGAGTTGTCCACACTCTCTGCCAGAACCACCCCCAGCTCCTGTCCTGGCATGTGGGCCCATGGGACAGGCTGGCAATGAGCTCTGTAGACCAAAACTGCACAATGTGGCCAGGGTTTCTTTTGTCATTTTCCTTTTGCTGCCTTCAGAATGCTCGAGGGAGCCTGTGCAATGAGCCTGAAGATGCTCAGGGGACCTTCCAAGGAAACGCACAACACCATGTGCTATTAGGAGCCTGGAATTGTGTGTTATCTAGACATGGAGTCCAGGACATGAAGGGCTAATAGTCTAATATTAGAAAGTATGAAGGGAGGGGAACTTATCCCAAGGGAGGGATATATTTCTGGTCAACCTTCTCTACATCCTGACTACCCACCACAGCCTTGGGCTCTGTGAGTTATCACTGCCCCAGGAAGATGCTCGGCTGCTGGGGATGAATAGGTACCAGGGAAGTTCAACCTTTGGGGTCTGGGTGCCCAGGGGCAGCATGGGGTACCCATTTGTAGCACAACAGCAAATACTACAAACAGTGAAACGGGGATCTCAAAAACTGGAAAAGATGAAGCTGTCAATATATAGCTTCAGACAAGGCAGAGGAGGGTACAGGGCCTGAAGATCAAACTATGGTTTCACCCTTTCCAAATCAGGACATAAGAGTGAAGTGCATGCCTGCCCTACAGTCTGAAAACACTCAGTGTTAACATGGGTCTCCCATACCTTGACTTTAGAAGTGACTGTCTGCAGAAAATGCTCCGTAATTTCATCTTCCATCCTGTCTAGAAATCCATTTACCTTAACATCCTGACCAGTGCTGGCACTGCAAATGTATGTTAGCTTGTGCCAGACAGTCCTGTTAAAAAAAAGGGGGGGGGGGGATATGTAAAGTATTGATCAGATCAAATCAGGCTATTCTCTCAGTTAAAAATTCTTCCTACAGTAACCAACACGACCGCCTGGGTAATTGAATGGATACATGCTCAGGTCCAGGGCTAGTTCAGTGACCCATATATGTGCACCCATCTTTTGGATAGCTTTCATTAAGATACTGCCACAAGGACATGAAAGCTCAATGCACACAAATGCCACTTGCACCCATCCTTAGTGAGATTAGATAAGTAAAAATTCTAGTATTTTCAAAAATGAGTCTGGGTGAGCATCCTGTGTGCCTCTGACACCCTACAAATACAAGATGAACCATTATCTTCCATCAGAATGGTCTTCAAGTCAGCTGGTTAAAATTATCACCAGCTTGAAACCAGACATTTTACTTTCTGGAAAAGCTCAGTGTATAACTTAATTCCCAGTATCACTGTAAAGAATTACATAAAAAAGCCTCATCAGTATCCAGTCTGGGATCCAGCATCAGCAACACGCAAATACATCAAAGAAAACAGCTACCTAGGCTCAACGCAAGGCTCCAATGTCAAGTAAATGCTGTGCATATGCTGGATTTGGGTGTTCTGCTGACTCCAGAGATCCCCAGATAATTTTACACAGGAAGAAGAGAAGCAACCTTGTTTTCTCCAACACTGCAAGCACTTCTGAAATTAGCTTGTAGGTGCAAACAGCCTCCCCCACCCTTCTGTGCGCTTTATTGCTTCCCTCCTTCCTAGCAGCCTCAGGGAAAGCCTGGCATGTTCGACAGGGTTTCATTCAGCAAAGCTCTTAAGCTTGGGCTTATCTTGAAGTGCGCTAGCACGCACATCTCAGTGCAACATTTATGAGGTTTTCCTAATGAGGGAGAATCAGGCCAGGGAGAGGAACCACATTGCAACACACGGCAGGGTTGGTCGGGATAATGTTGCCACATACAACACAGCATTGCTGCCTGCCTCCTGCCCAGGGTCGTGGGCACCAGGAATTGTGAGATGGTGGACCACAGGCATGTGCAGGGAGCAGGCGAGAAGCAGCAGTATCACACTGCCAATGCAGCAGTCCTGTCCCCCTCCCTCTTGCACGGGGCAGTTGGGACAGCTCTGAAGGGGTCTTGCTGACCACAGCTGGCTCCCTCCATGCTTAAGGGTTGGCGTGCATGGGGTTGGATGACCAGCTGGAGGCAAGGCGGACCCCATAGCAGAGTTAAAAGAAGATCAGACAGCAGAAAATGCATTTTTCTCTGCATGTCACCAGGGTCTGGTTTCTAACCTGAGAATACAGCAGTTCTCCAGGATTCGTAAGCTGCCGCAGATGCCAGGGCAGCCGTCGAGCTGGAGAGAGCTTCTTACTTCATTTTCGTAGCTAAATGAAAACAGGAAGACCTATCTTTAAGCTAGCGTGCTCCGTAACACATCTGACAGCATTAGCCCAGCAGCAAATGGGAGAAATATTCTGTGATTATTTGTCTTTACAGCATGCACTGTTTCACTCCTTAAGGCAGGGTCTACAAGAGGACAAAGACAGTCTCTGTCCTGCCCAGCTGGTGAGGAAGGAGAGCACAGGAATGGCAGAGGGAGAGCCCTCGAGCAGCCTGGGTGTCACTGCTAGGGAGGGAGAGGCAGGAGGTTCATTTTACCATTGCTGTTGCTGCTACATTTGCTTCTGGGTAACAACTTGGGCTTTGCCGATAAAGCTGCAGAATAAAGCTCCAGTGTGTATGAATAACCCACAAAGTCTATTGACTGCTTCATCACAGCTCCAGTCACACAAATGGCTCCTGGACAACTCCATTTTATAGGGATTTCCTTCCCCTCATAATGTAAAGGGCCAAGGTTCTTAAATCAAACCTCCTTCTGAAATATTCACCTACAACCAGCAGCACTGGCATTTTCTGCTGCTGGGGATACACAGGGAGGGAGATGCAAAAAGCAGATGAAGGGAGCCAGAAGAGAGAAGAAGTTGTAAGAGGGCAGAAGATGAGAAGATGACATTCATCCTCCTCTGAGAAAACCTCCTCACCCTCCCAGGGAGCCATCAGAAAGCACCGTGCCTGGGAAGCACAGCCAGGGTAGGAAGAGCCAAGCCTGGGCACTGGCCACGTGGCCTCTCTTTCTGGTTGTTTTTAAGGTCTGAGACTCTCCAGAATAAACATCCCCCAAGGCTTTAACCTGTCCAGGCAAGTCTGGGTGCACTTTGTTCCCTCAGCTTTAGTCTGACAGCAAATGCTGAACACATAAACAGCAGCGGAGCGCTGTTCCTCTAGTAACAGCTTTATGGGAAACAGCCATTAAACTAAAGTGGGGCAATGGCAGACCTGGGTGAACAGAGCATCACTAGTCGCTTCATCAGGATTTCTTTCTTTTGAGTACTGAGGATGTTGCCAAGGAGGAAAACAGCATTATTCCTACCTCTCCAGGAACCTCAGGCACTCCTCCAGGCACACAGCTTCCACCTTCTTGCTCAGGCTCTCACTGACAAGCCAGGCAGCCTTCATCTTCTCTGTTAGAATCTGTAGATTTCAAGGCGTGAGAGGAGAGCAGAACAAAGCCATTTGTTCCCTGCGCAGTGAAAGAAACACATCCCATCCCTCACCCTACTGCAAATCCCTCTGCCTTCTAGGCAACAACTTCTGTTTCAGTTTTGAGTGGCCTTGTGGAAATAAAAATATTTTTTAGGAGTCTGGTTTTAATGCGTGATGCTACATACCTTTGCTACCGCTGCTTTCATTGCGGTCAACAGGAGTCAAGTCCTGTGCTCGGGGGAAAGCCTGTCCCTGCAGATGTTCTCTGCTGGCAACGTCCAGCCTGGCAGTTCAGCTCATATGAAGACCTGTCATCTGCAGGAGCACCTGCACTTCTATGTGACTCACCCTCGCAGATAAATTTGTGTGCACCCACTAAAAAAAAAGGTTAGGCAGCTCTAACAGTGTGCCCTGTGCCTCTGCCAGCATCTCTACCAGGGATGTCTGAAGAAGACAGGTGTCATCTTCCCCACCACCACCGCTCATGCCTGACAGGGCAATGTGTGTTAAACCCTACGACGCCTGTCTCACCCCGCTGATCCCATTTGGGTGGCCCAGGTGCCTGCAGGAGGTGGGCTGTGCCAGACAGCTAGAAATCCACCCCATATTGGGCAGGCTTGAGCAGGTGGCAATTTAATGCTGCCCATTAGTTGCTCTGTGGAAACAAAAGCTTGCAAGGAGAGGAGAGCCAGATGGATAAAAGGAGACAGATGGACTCATATGCTGTGCTCTCCCAGTGCTCTGGGAAGCGTCAGTGAGAGACAAAGGGTGACTCACATCATGAATGGGTTTTTCCACTGCTCACAACAGATGTAAAAGTTCACCCAAAGGGACAGGATAAAATATGCCACCCCAAAGCATAAGGAAACCATGGCTGATGAGTTTCCATGACACCTTGTTCATTTTCTATCTGATTTTTAAGTGTCAGCCTCAGAAAATTGAGGAGGCGGTAATTTCATAAGGCTTGCCTGTTTATCCAGGCTTTTCCATCACCTACCCCAGAGCATTCAAACCTGCCAGTTACATACACAACAGAGCAAACCCACTCACGCTGAAGCATGGCCAGATGTTGCAGATATGAGGGCCACAGCATTCAAACCAGGCTTTGGCCTGATCCCCATTAGAAACCTTTGCTCTGTCAGCCAGAAGCTGGGGGGGGGGGGGGAAAGCCAGTTCGGTAGCTAAGAGCCACCCTAGCACAAGTACATCACTGAGTACATCACTGCTCCACCTCCAGTGGGTCCAGGGCAAAGCAAGGGAGCAGTCCCCTCTGTGAGCTCTGCACTTGGTGCCTGGCTCTGAGTTGGGCCAGAAAAGCCAGTTTTTGCCAGTTAAAGCTGTATCCTCACAAGGAAGGCCAGCTGCTGTTGATCTACAATGCCTACTGCCAGCATCCAACAGGATGCCTGAGGTTGTCTGCCATCCCAAAGGACCATGGGGCTACTTCCCTCTCTCATGACCTGAAACAGGGCTGCTGTTGGGGTGGTGGCAGTGGAAAAGAAAGATACAGTCTCAACAGTCACAATCTGCCCCTGATCTGTAGCATCACTTAAGTCCACATGTAAACTCCCGGATTTATTTTTAGCCTTCTGCAGGTTTTGATCCAAACGCCCTCTGACCATGGTATGTACTGCTTATAAATCAGCAGAGTGTGCTTCTGCAATGCCCTTCAAGCACTCAGCTTCACTGGGCTCTGAAGTAATCCCTTGTGCTGCCTACCCCGTCGGGCAGCAGTCGCAGCTGTACCCAGCACATAAGCAGGGAGCAAGCTGCCTGCGTTTGCACTGCCAGATACGGGGACCCTCCATGGCTTGGCAACTCCTGCTGCTTTCATAGAAGTGCTCTGCAGAACTCATACAGAGCAGACTGGTTAACACACACCATGACTTCCCAAAAGGTTATATGAAAATCCCAGCGCATATATGAAAATGCAACTTCAGCTTGAATGAGCTAATCTCGGGTTCATCCTTTTTTAGTTTAGTTTTCTTTACATACACACAACAGAAATACAGGTTTGGGAGCAAACAGATGCAGTTTAGGGATGGCAGCTAACTTGTGTGCTTTTAACACACTAAGCTTAGCCCAAGACATGCAAAACTGGGTCTTGCCAAATACCCAGGTACTTGTGTGCAAAAACATAACTGCCACAAAATATGAGAGCTTTCAGTTTCCCTCGGTTTACCTGAATGACTGCAGCATCTGCACAAGGGGGTTTCCCAATATCAAAGGCTTCTTTCAGGGCTTTCCCTACTTCCCTCTGAATTGTAAAAGAAAAGAAAAAAGAACAGTTGAGGTACAATGGCATTCGTAATGAGTTAGATTTCCCAGCCTCTTGTTATGCATTTGGACTAGATGAATTTCTGCCTCTATTTTTTTGTTCGTCTCGTTTAACCCAAAGTCTGGCTATTTTCCAGATGACCTAATAACATTGTTCTGTTTTGTTCTACATTGTTTGTTTGAGTTTAAATGATTTGCAGCTTCCTTTCATCCCAGTGTCAGCTCGGGTTATCTACAGTCTTCCCTAGTTAGCTTAGCTCAAATGAAGGCGCCCACACAGCAAAACGCTTAGACACAATGCTGTGCTGCCAGTTACTGTAGCTGAGATTTTCCACCCTTCCTAGCTCCAACTGGCACCCACAAAAACCAGCCAGTGCTAATTAAAAGCATTCTGTCACTTGAGCAGGGGCTTGTGAGGGCAGAGAGGAGTTGGGTTAGTGTTTAGAGCTACTGTCACTGTAAGATGAGCCCCATGAGGCTGCACGATGGGAAATTTCCCAAGACTTGGCTGGCTTGTGTTAGTTTGAATGGGCTGTAAAAACAAAACTAACATTGCAGGGAGAGGGCTTATTGCTTAAAACATGATCTGACCTTTATAGAAGCTTTAAACTCAAAAGCCTGGCTCGCTTATTTATTCTTCCACTTCTGCATCTTTCTCTAAAGAAATAGAAAGAATGTAAAGTCTGATCTTCCATTTTTGCCTTTGTTCTTTTCTGGCTGATGCATTAGGAAATTTGTGTCTGTCACTGAAGAATTTCATCAAAGGTACATTCAAAACAACTGCTCTGCCATACTCATTGAAAAGCATTAATCAAAGACAAATAAGTAGTTGTAAACAACCCAAGAAAGATTCCTTTCCTCCTGAGTGCCATCACCTGACTGTGAGCAATTGCGTGAACACGATGTGCTGAGATAACACATCCCAGCCAAGCTGCACAAACACTCCTAGCCATGCCCCAGTTGCACAGTGAAATGTGTCGGCTTAAGCCAACATGAAGCTCTTGCTCTCCAACGGGACAGAGCACGCATTTAGTTAGTAACTGCAAGGCAATAACTTGTTGAGCCAGAGTACTTAGTTGCTTTGGATCAGATGATGTGTCTGAATTAGCACAAGCTTGCCTGTTTGTAGCTCTTGTGGCGACACCAGCACCTCAGGCACCAAAGCTCCAATGTAGGGAGGACCAGAATTTCTGCTGTAACAAACAGGACCATAAATAACCTCCAGTTTCCTTGTCCCTCCCTGTCTGACCAAGATGTGGTACCCCATGCTGTAAAAGCTTCAGACCCATGGATCGCCAGCCCACCAGTGCTGACTGCCCAAGCCAAGCACTTGGGTCCCTCATCTGTCCAGCTGTTGTTTTAAAACATGCAAGAATTTGACATCCTTGTGACCTCTACATCATTATCAAGTGCAGTCAAAACTGTGTAAGACGCTCAACATGGGTGGGAGCACACCAGTGACACGCAGGCAGGCAGGTGGGCAGAACAACCACACAGCCTCATTCATTTGGGCAGCAGCAGGTCCTTGGCCCAAATTCTCCAAAGCACAGAAACTTCTCAGTCCTCCTTTTGGCTACTTGAAAAAATAGAGGGAGGGAGGGAGAAAGAGATGGAGGGAAGAAGCCACAGACCCAAGTTATCTTTTTTGGGTCAGTCTAAACCCTCCTCAGGCTTTTGTCCAGGTATGCATGTCCCCGGTCGTGCTATCTCCGTTTTTGGATAAAGAGCCAGTTTTGAGATGAGGCTGCAGAAGCAGGGAACAGAAAGTTCATTTTCCACCTCTCAGTATCAGAATTAACACTGGTGTCATGCTTGAAGGTTTGCCTTGCACTCACGTCAAATTCCACAGTAGCGCAAGGGCAGGGGTGACACGTCAACAGCTCTATTGACAGCAACATCATTTCCAGTTCACCAACCTTGCAACCTAAAGGCGCAAAGCTCCCTCACCCTAGACACGTCTGGGCTGAGGAAAAGCCACCTGCATGCTGGCGAGTCCCCCGCAGTGGTGTTTGGAAGTGGTTTTGAGCCCCACGTGGTGTCTGAGCTCTCAGCACTTTCAGATGGGGTCACAGTTCTCATCGCTCATTTCTGGTTAAAGTGCTTTCAGCTTGCACAGATACCAGGCTGGCACTCCCAGTGACAAGCCAGGTATTCATAGGCAAAGCAGACCATGGCTTATTCTGGTCATTCTCTTTTCATTTAGAAAAAATGTAGTCATGCATTGAAGTGGCAAAACCCACAGCACGTGATTTACAGTCACAATTACATATTACAATTGCTCAGAGATAACTGACAGGATATTTGCTCAATAGCAGCCTCCTGCATATTTTAAATAATGAAGGGCTGGAGTATGCTGGAAAAAGAAATAGGGGGATAAAGCAGGTTTTATAAGCTATGCCACTGAGCTGAGTGAAGGGACGTCCATTATTTTTCCATATGGAGTCAGCTCACGTCCAGTTAAGCTCATTAGCTTGAACCTCGAGCTGGTCCTAAGCTGTTCAGATTTGAAGTGAGCTGCAACGCTGCTGTACTACACTCTCCAGCAATTACAGCTCTGTTCTTCATGTACAGTGTGGCACCATATAGAGCTGTGATGCTTCCAGATCCAAGGTGGCATGAAAAGATGCAGCCAACTCAGGAGAGCATGGCACAAGCGCTCAGAACCATTGCCAGATCTAGGTGAGCTTGCTCAGCACATGGTGTATCAGGAAAGCAGGAAGCCCATGGTTAAAAGCTTTCTCCAGCTATTACGTTAGAAGGAACTTAAAAAAAAAAAAAAAAAAAGAGCTAAATTCTCCCTCATTGTTAGTCAGCATCTTTGAGGGTTTGTCAATGACTCAGTGACATGCTCTAACATAACCTCACTAGCACTACTCTGAGTAAAGTCATTTCCTTCATTGAAATATGTGCTAAAACCAGAACTTAAGAACATGTGGTCTTCCCCAGGGTAATGATTAGAAACAGCCCATAAAGATGCTTTACGTTAAACTCTGAAATCAGTAGGTTTTAAGCGTGTTGTCACCAGCTGGCACCTCTACTCCAGTGTTTGTGACTACCTTCATATTCTCCTTCAGAGAACAGGTCTTGAGGAAAATCTCTGTAATTTAGAGTATTTTCCCTGGGGTGATTCAGCAGTTTGCCATGGAATTTCCCCTCTTCTGCTCCCCAGGGGCTGGTGGAAAGGGAAAGCAAGAGAGATAAGTGCGGTAACTCCTGCTGCTGCATTTCGGCTTTAGCTGAATCTAAAAGGCCCTGCTGAGTTTTACAAATAGCATGGTTTCCCCTGGAGTTCCCCGTTGCTACGACGCATCTTTCCTGCTTCATTTGTATTCCACACGTCTCAACACATTCTTCAAAGGGGGTGCTGCACTGAGAAAAGTAGGAGATCCTGCAGCCCTGGAGCTGAGGTCACCTGTGGGATCGCAAGGCAGGATGCCCCACTCCGACCTTACAGGAGGGCTGTGCCAGGTGTGCACCAGCTGCATGGTTTCTTGTGCTGGGCTCTGGAAATAATCTTTGCTATAACCTCAGCAGTGTCAATCCAGCAGGCTGAAGAGGGCTGTGAGGGGTCTACAAACAGACAAATCCAGCAGCCTCAATATCCTGCACAGCTGAGCCTATTAAAAAAAACCCCAACTGTTGCACACTGTGGGCTCATTAACAGCTGGAGAGAAGATGAACAGCATCTTGAAATGGCCCTCAATAAGAAGTGGATTTCACCCACAGCCTCCCTTTCCTCCAGATACATTGGCTTCTGAGCAGAGTATATTGCAGCACTATGAAGGTGCAGCAATTGCATGAAGAGAGATTTGCAAATATTCTAGCATTTCTTTGCTAAGGAGCAAGGACAGAGTAGCATCCCTTTGGCAGAAAACAGTCATGGATCTTTATACCTGAGCTCTGCAATGAAACTTAGCCAAGATGGAGACCTTGGGGCTCGTGCACACCTCAGCAGAGCTGGCTCAGCAAGCAAGGGAGTGGCTAATTTAACACGGGAATTCCTTATTTTAATACCATGGGAATAAAACAGGCAGATTGGGGTAAAACTCCTGAGTTCTTACCCGGGCGACTGCAAGTAACTTTTCCTCAGTCTTCAAAATAATCCACATGAGACACTGTACACCAAGGGAAAGGCTGTGCTGGGGGGTCTGCCCGGGTCTCAGACATGTCTCGCTGCCACTGCGTACAGAAACAAGAGCTCAGCCAGAGGGGCAGCTTCCCGCTGGTCCACAGCCCGTCGCCCGCCTGGCACCCCCTGCTTGGCACCACAGCCTCACGCTAAGCAAACGGGGTGCCCTGCAAGCACCCGGCAGTGGCTGCAGTGCTGGGCCAGGCACAACACGGTAGATGGTCTTCATCATGCCCTTTTGCTAACTACTCTTTTGTCCTGTTTCTTTTCCTTCTCCCTATATTAACTGCCCAAATTACGCTTTTCGCTCGCCATTTCCCTCTGCCCTGCTGCTGAATTCCTTCTCAGGCTTGGGCAGAGTCACCCAGGCACACTTCCATGGATGCACAATTTTACAAGTGTCACATATTCTCTTTGAATGGAACGAAAAGCAGTTATATACCAGGACAACTGCATCTACACAGGAGCTTTCATTAAGATTGTAACTGTACTCAGAAAGGAAAAGCCAAATAGTTAGGTCTGGCATCTCTGCTCTTCTCATTTCCACTTTCTTCACTACCTTCTGACCTAAATACAGTCACTGCCTGCTCATGTTGACTTTTTTTTTCTTGAAAGAATTCAGCATTTGCATAGCACATATTTTTTCCTATATTTGAGCTTTTCATTATATATTTGCAGTACCATAATTATTCACCTCCAATGTCACTTAAGTTTTCAATATTTCATCAATCCATTACTCATTATCTAACCAAAGTTTTACCAATTTAAACCCAGAAAAGTAGCAGTTCAAGGGATGTACACTGGCCACATGCCTCCCATGTGTCTGAGGACAGAGTGCACCAGCATTTACCCACTGCCCTGCCCCGTTCCTTCGGGAGCTGGTGAGGGAAAGAGCCCACCTGATGAACTGTTTATGAGCTATTCAAGGGTTTATAAGTGTAATTAATACAAGGAACAGAGAAGCTCTAGGCTTGGATGGAAGCAATCAAATAACCCCAAAGGGCTGAAAACTATTAGGACATAAGTAGATTGGAGCTGTCAAGTAGCAAAATAACCATGGACACAGAGGATCAAACACCTCATCTACCATTGTCATACAAAAAGAAATCACAAGGCTCAGGCTTTGATGACACCCACAGGATTTGAATTCACATTGGGCCAAAAGGTCCCAGATGTGCCACTCTTCAGATCATGGGGAAAGCCACATCCGTTTTCCCAAACTTGGGCAGGAATGTAATGATCTGCTATATGTTTTTCCTGTGATCTGAACACTAATGCAGGAAATATGGAAATAACTAATCAAACTACAAGCCACATAAAGCAGCAAGAGAACCAAGGAGACGACAAGAGAAGTCCACAGAGCCGAATGCTGAGATAAAGGCAAGAGAAAATTATTCTGGAGTAACGAGAGTATCATGGGCCTTGCTAAAAAAGGCTTAATGCGAGAAAATAAATTGTTCAGGAAAGCACGACACTGTGCATATCCAACAAGAGTCCAGCAGAGAAACACCTGCCTAACTCAGGTAAGCCCCTAAGCCCAATACTAAGGATTTACAAAGCGGCAGTACTGCAATGAAAAATGGCTCTGATTCTGAGAGCACAGAAGATAAAACAGGCAGTTGGCAAGTCTAAACTCAGCAGGAGTCCTAAGCATCACTGTGTTAACAGGAAGCAGGGATTGTGCTCAAAACTGAAGAATAGAGACATAGAAAAAATGTAGAGAAAAATAAGTCCTTCAAACATACCTTTTGTACATTTTAAGGCCCCATTCATAAACTAAAAGACCTTGGCTGAAGCTGAAATTGTTACTGTCAGTAAGTGTGGAAAGGTGAGAAGACAAAGAGGCATAACAGCAGTGGGTGTAGGTGACGAGCAGTCCTGCTTCCTTGAAGAAACCACTTCTGTGCTCCAGGCTGGGGAGAAACGTCATTTCCAGCTGACTCAGATGCTGTTTCAGTGCAGTCTCATCTGTGTTACTAGAGGAATCAAAGCGGGGAATCTGGGCTGCCATGTACTGTATTAGTTTTTCCTCCAGATCTTTCCTCCAAAAGTTTGGACTCCAGGTGGAAACAGACTCCGTCTCTTGGCTGCTGCCAAGCCACTCTGCTTCCTTCTGCTTCTCCCACTTCAGCGATTCCCCCACCGACTGCAATGGCTCCAGGAACATCCTACCACTTCCACTGAGCGCTTCTCCCACCACAGTCCACATTCGTTCAGCCAGTAGCATATAAAGTGATTCAGACTTTCCCACACCATCGTTTCCAGAATGCTCGAGACCATAAATATGATCACAAGCTTCAAAAAATTTTCCTTGCTCAATGAATCCGCAGATGGTTTCCTCTGCAATAGAGAGAGTAACAAGACAACCTGATGTTTGTTCACTCCTCTATAGGACCCATCACTTTAATATCCAAGTACTGAAGTATGTTCTTTATATGTATCCCAAAACTCCTCAGGATCCACTCAAGATCACCTCACTTAAGGTCTAGCACTAGCACCTCTGTTTCCTCAGGGGAAATACTTTCTTTCCTTTTTCTCTCTTTTGTCCTTTTTCCTCCAGGCTAACTAAGCCTGCAGACTAGTCTTCTGCAGCTTTCTGTCATCATCCCAGTAGACCTCCTCATGTGAGCAATGCAGGTTCACTAATGACAATCTTTCCTTGAGGAATGTACCTTTTGTCCAGAAGAAAAGCATTAGAGAAAGGACATCTTCTGAAAGAGTCAACAGCTGAAAGTCAAGCCTACAAGGAATCCTCTATCTTCTCAACAGAAACCCTGGCAGGACCAAAGTGCTGCAAACTCTCTTGTAAGGTCCCTCCCTCCTGTTCACAGGCTGGCATGGCTACACAGAGGGTCTCACTCCTGCCAGCGAGCTCTTGTCTTAGACTGAGACTGCTCTTTGCCGGGGCTTTTTAACTAGGCCAAAAAACGATGCATGCCATTTCACCGAAAGGTGAAAATCAGAAGGTTGGCTACCTATCTGCAGTGTCTCAGCAACAGGGATTCACATAACTCCCCATCACTCCTACGTCTGCAAGAAGCTGTGGTGACTGAGCCACTGCCCTAATCACCCCGTCAAGGCAGTTACAAACTCTTTAAAGATGGGAAATTGGAAGGGGAAGCTTTTTACCGCTGCTTGTTTCCAAAGTATCTTACCCATCACACCCAGCCCACCCCTAAGAGTTAAATGTAATCTCACAGCAGTCGCACAGAGCTGCATGTTTTTTCCTGTGCATTTTACAGATGATAAAATTGAGCAACAAAGGGTTAAGAAGATTTGCCCAAAGGTAACTGGAGTAGAGCCCAGAGGAAAAATCAAACTTGATGAGAACCCAGGAAAAGTTAAGTAAGGCCAGAAGCAATGGGATTCTGAAATCAATTCAGGATACAGCTTTGGGTGTAGAGAGAAGAACGAAAGAGCATGAGCTTCCATTATCTTTCACCTGTATCCTAACTTTCCTCTATGAAAACACCTTGGCTGTGTAGTAAGAATTAAATCAAACAGGACTGGAGGGAGACAACGTGACACAAAATCAAGAAGGGTTGATGCAAGGATCTTAAGCAAAGCAATGGGCAAGCTGCTCAGGAGGGGTATAACAAGCTGCACTCATCCTGCCTCGATACGTGCAACACATAGGAAATGTTTACTTGGTACAATTAGCCCTACCTCCCCCTCCCCATCTGTGGAAGAACAGCACAGTCACACCTGACAGGGTGTCAGTCACACGTACATCGTCTTTCTCACAAGACACATCAGGAGTCTTTGCAGGGATAGAAATAAGAACAGCAAAGAGAAATACTTGTGAGGCAAAGGGAAAATAAAATACAGAAGTTTCCAGAGGAGCGTGTACAGTTCAGAAATGACAAGAACTCAGGTGAAGGATGGGGAGGAGGAAACTGTAAAGCACCTACTCCAGAAGCTAATGAAAACAAGAGTCTGCAGAGCTGGGAGAGGCAGAGAAAGTCCAGGACTGGACCCAGAGATAACTTCAAGGTTACCTGCAGGTGTCTCTCCTTCCACTTCCTTCCTACTGGTTGCCATCTTCAGCAAATTCCCTGCCACATCCTCACTGCCAGCCTTCTCCTCTGCTGTCTCTTTCCCACTAGCCACAACCTTTAGCAATTTGCCTGCCATGGTTTTCAGTTTCCCTCTCCTCTTGGCTTCCTGCTTCTTCCTCTCCTCGTGTGCAGTCTTGGGAAGCATCCTTGCGTTTTCCCCGGACATCTTCTCCAACTTGCTGCCTCTTCCCGCAAAGGCTCCCAAGGAATACTTTGTCTTCCTCATGATCCCAGCAGATTCAGATGTTTTCTGTCCAATAGGGAATACTATCAGAAAAAAAGAAAAAAAAGGCAAAACGTTAGAAACACTTCTATGCAAGGTGATCTCAGTGGCTGTCTCCCAGAGAAGACATTTCTCCCCAGATTTATTTTTTTTCCCTGCGGCTACAGGCTTCAGCTGCCTTCTAAGAAGTGCAACCTGGTTCCTGCCTGCGCTGAGCGAGGACACTTTTATAGGCTGCCACCCCTCTTATGTAATCTCTCTCTCTTCTAGGAAAATAATGTCAAAAACCTCATACACAATCTAACCACAAGCACTGGGGGAAAGCCAGAGGGATTTTCGGCATTTTCTAAATGACTAACATCCCCGCGCGCTGCCAGTTATTTCGATGACAATCCCATCAGTTTAAGGGAGTTGATTATTAATAGTTTCTATGAAGCACACATCACTTTCCACCCACCCCACGCGCCCTGGCTGCACCTGAGTTCTTCCTTGGCAAGGAGATCACGCCTGGCTTTGGAGCCAAATTTTTCCCCACCTCCCAGGAAGCCTAGTGTTAGCCAAGAGGGAAGTAAAGCCCCGGAGAAGGGGTGTTGGTTTTCATGTTTTAGCAGCACCATTCAGAGGAGATAAGAGCGATCTCAGCTTTCTGGATTGTGCAATTTTCCAGCAACAATATACACTATTATATATCATTTTATATTTATACACACATGCATAACATTACCGCAATCTGCCACAAATGTGTGCGTGCCTCTGTGTGTCTGTATGTGTATGCACACATATAGGTCTACACACCATCCAACCTCCGCCGTGAAGAGAGATTTATGCCCACTCAGTGCAAGGAACATAGTGGCGAGACTGGGGCTCTTAAAGGTTCTGACCCATAATCCTCAGAACCAATTCCTACACAGAAAATATCATTTAACTCCAGGAGTTTCTGTTTAAAATAGGTTTTTAAAAAGTCCCTGCACTCCTGGGAGAAAGGCACTACGCCTGGAGACAAGCCGAAATGCTGTTCTTACCACGCTCTCTTTGCTAGATGGTTACAAACTGGTTTTTTATTTCTCCTTTCCATTAGTATAAAAATGAAATCAATAACTTGAGGATTTTCATCAGCTGAAGAGTCTTGTATTAGCCATTACAAGCTGTATTGATTCAAAACCATACGCTACTCAAGAATTATTTGGGGGGGAGTATGAATTTAAGGGACAATTTTTCCACACAGCATCTAGATTCATCCAAATATGTGGGTTTAACGCCTGCAGTTTCTTCCAAGATTTTCTACATTTTCGTGACAGTAAAATTCCACTAGTTTCCTACTTGGAAACCAAGTAAATGTTATGTTATTCTGGCTTTTTTACTCAGTGCTTAATTCCACCAGCACGTTATCATGGAGCCATTTGATTCATTAGTCATGATAAGGAGAAGGAAATAAATACATTTCATTTCAAAGGACAAACAGAAATTCCAGTAGTGGTCATACATTTGAGCTGTTGGCAGTAGGAAATACTGAGGTTGCAAAATACAGTGTTTTCCCAGGTTGTGAAAAAAGTTGAAAATTGAGAGGCTTTATGTATATCCCATTTTGACCTTAATTTTTAATTGGCTGAAGTTAAAATATTTCCTTTGAAATACTATAGCTGCACTACATAGGAATACAAGGTGGAATGAGCGGGTTAGTACTGCAGAGACGCATTCCAGGCCTGCTGAAATCCTTCAGCAGTATTTTCCCATGAAAATTCCAACACAATGTGTTTATGTTTCACTTCATCAGCATTCTTCCAACAAGCCCAGCTCTAACAAAAATCATTTCCCCAGACTTCTCTGTGGAAGGAAATTGGATGTCAAAGTGCCAGTCCTGCAGGCAAGATTCTCTGCAGTATACAGATTTTGAACACACTATAATTGCAGATCGTGCCCTAAACTGGGGCAACATGATGTATGGGAATTGCTGTATTTTCCCAGAAAGCTTCTTTCAAGGGAATACAATGTGAGCCTGTGGAAAGCTGGGAGTGACTGAGCAGAGATGGATAGACTTCCTGAGGCTAGGACCATCTCTTGCTCCATGGTCAGCTCGATCCACTCAATCAAAGCCATGGTAGACACTCCTCAAGATAAGAGTGCCCTCAGGGCACACCCCATCTGAGCACCACAGCACCAACAACCCAGATCTCATCTGTTCTACCTTTAATTGACTCACAAACCAGGGCAATATGTGTGTATAGGCAAAGCAGGCAGTTTCCCAGGGAGCAGGCAGCTACAAGCACCCTACAACGGGCAGCAAGTTGAGGATGGCCTTTCTGACTGGGGGCGCTGAGCCCGTCAGCAGCATGAGGTGATGCCCCATCCTTTCTGCTGCAGCGGTAGCAGCAACCCATCATCATCTACTAGGTCCACAACTACTTTCCAAATGCAAGGGTTGAAGGATGGCATCACTGAGGGGGAATGCGCTGTACCAGGAGAGGACATACCCCAGAGAAGCTGCCAAGAGGCCACCAGCAGTCCGCCTCTCTTGCTCTATGTGCCTTAACAGCACATGCAGGGTACACACGTCTCTCCCCTCTGTCTCTGATGCTATTTTACTGCTCAGGCTAAATCTCTGCAGTTCTCTATGAACATGCTATCGCAGTGCTTCCATGAATGGTTTTACGCCTAGACAAGCAAAGCCCCCAGGGAAGCTACACCTTTACAGCAGAAAAGCTGAAAACTATCAAGATCACAGTAGAACAAAGGTCTTTTAGCAAGTGTTTACGTAATGCAAAGGGAATGTGTGCTGCCCAAAACCATCATTTTGGGCAGGGGAATGAGGACACTGCAATATTTCACCTGCCCCTTCCATGGGCACCTGAGCTGCCCACCCAAGGGGAGTCCTTCCAAGCAGAAAGAAGGGCAGTAGGAAACCACGAGGACACAGCACCTTAACAAGCACAGTTCTGCTTCTGAACAATATCCTTTATCAGGTGTGCCAAATGATTACTTCCTCAAAAGCCACTCCTTGGAGGCCCGCCCCCGGCTCCCTTCCTCCTGATGTTTCAATGCCTCTATTTATTCACAGTGTGATATTCTCTAAGGGGGACCTTCTCCTTTCTGCCCTGACCCTTGCTGTGCTCACTGCGAAAGAGGAGCAATTTGTCTTCTGGGAACATTCCCAGCCTCCAGGAGTTTCCCCTGTTGCCTGGAGCTCCTGGAAAAACCCACAGCCTCCCCACATCACTGAGACTCTGTCTTGCTATCTTGGAAAATCTGTAACTCCTTTGTCTTTGGCAGCTTTCACTAAACAAGCAAATATCTCGGACAAATTTTTATATTGTTTCTCTGTTGACTTAACTCTTTATCTTGCTGCTTCCCATTTCTTCTGCCTATATAGATAAAATCTCTTCATAAGAAGTGGATTGTGTGCCTGACTTGAACAACAGCTGTTTGGTCTGGATGCTAATCGCATGAAGTCAGACTATTAGCACTTCAAATGAAATGACTTTGCAAGAGTCCAATTACATCAATATTCCAATTCCATCAATGCAGTGATGCCCCTGCTTGCTTTGAAGGAACTTCGCATGAGCACAGTCAGGCATATACAATGGAAACTTTGTGCTCAGTAGCATCTGTTACATGACATACACTTGAGTCCTAACAGGCGGGCTGGATCTGCAGTATCCACAGAGAGAGATCTGGAGTTTTTTCACCTCCTCCTTTGTTTCCAGAACATGCTGGTACTCTCCACCACTTTGAACCAAGGGCATGAAAGATGGCAGAAAGGAATATTAATTATGATGATAAAACATGCAGAGTACAGCACAGAAACATAGTGGTTCTCTAGGATATAAATCCATGCAAAAGCACTTTGTGAAGCTATGCTGTAGTCTGACAGTACGTTCCTCCACCCACATGCAGCATCTTTGACTTCACCAGCAATCAAAGAACAGCCATTCTGTATTATAAGCAAGGAAGGCTTTTTGGAGAGAGAGAAAAAAAACAACAAACAAACAAACCAAAAACGCCGCCCCCTCCAGTTGGACATTGCAGCTGGCATTGCCATAATGGTCATATGCAAGTGGCGACTTTGTTATTTGTGCAAAATCAGTTGTTTATCATTCTGTGGAAAGCATATATTTATTCTTATTTCCTACGGATAACCCCATTTCCTAAAGGAATGAGACAACACAGCCACAGGTTGTGTACATCTCTGTGTTCATCTGATCCCCTGCCCTAATGCACTCGAGTGGGTTTTTTGTCAGTTTTAACCAATTTTAAAGCCAGTTTTAACCAAACTGACAGAGGGTGGCTGGCACAAAATAGGACACCCTTACACACTTCATGAAAATACATGGCTGAGGAGAGAAGAGAGACCCTCACTGCTCCTGCTGAGGAACAAAACACGGCATGAACTCAGCCTTTACTGGACATCAGAGACTCCACCCAGCAGCTCAATCTGAAGGTACACAGACATGGTTTCCTTGTCTCTGTTGCTCATCAAATCCCCTGTTTGCTCTCCAGCTAACCCATGTGTGTGCAAGAGTAAATAAAGCAAAACAAATATTTAATACAAGCAACCTTTCCCGTGGCAACAGCTGAAACGAAGCTGCTTCCCTACGGTGCCTCCTCGCCCCAGGCTGCACCCCCTCGCCTCCCCGACATCTGTGTCACCCCAAACAGGCAAAAAAGCTGTGAGTTGGAGCTAATTTGGAGCTGCTGTTGCTGCCCAACAGCCACAGTTGGAGTAAAAGGGAAAGAAGGGACCTTCTTCCTTTCTCTTACTGAGTGCGTTCGCTTGAGTAGCTCTTCCCTGCTCAGCCACTGATTTTCATCACGTTAATCCGAGACTTCTCTCCTGTTCTGGATTTGTCTGAAACTGGAGGAATACAGTTTATTAGGAGGGGACAGACAGATGGATTGACAGACAGACAGGCTGCATGGTCTCAGCAGTTTCAGAAACCCCACTGAAGTTCTAAGAATAAGCTCCTGAAGAACTGAATATTGGCTCTTCCCCTGCCCTGAATACCGAAACAAAACACATTTGGACTTGATGTACAATTTGCACTGCCTCTGTTTTCCTCCTGATTGCGAGGACCCCATTCCAGACTGACCTCAATTTTCACTTAATTAGTAACCTACTTTTCCTTTCCTTTAGAACATTTTTAGCTAATTCCTGGGGATTTTGCCTAATTTTGTTGGGTTTTTGTTTTCAGAATGAAACAAGCACTGCTTTAAGGAAGATGTTTCCCCTTTTGACAACAACAATAGTAGTAATAAATAAATAAATCACACAACCCCAAAATTTTTTAAGATGAACTTGAGAAAGCCAAGCAATCGGGAAGTTTGAAGTAGCCCTAAAAATTCCTGCATTAAAAATATCCTATCCATGTACTAAGAGAAGAATAAAGCAATACTGCCCGAAATAGCAGCTTAGTCTTCAGGAAAGAAACTGGGACCAAGCTGGGAATTCCCACTCCCTGATTTTGCCCTGCAGGCTTCCAGTAAGGACTGAGGATACTGTAGTAATTACAACTTCCTTCTGTTTTCCTTTAGCATCAGTGGAAGAGCAAGAAAAAAACATCCACCAGACAGAGTACATAGCACACAATACAGACTGGTTAAAAAAAGAGTTTCTCCAGACCACAAAAATAGGCGGTTAGGTTCAACCAAACACTGGGATAATAAAATATTTCAAAGCAAACTTGTTAATTTTCACATATTTAATAGACCTGAGGCCCTGTTTGGAGATGGGTTATATTTAGCTGTGGGGAGGCTCAGAAATAGCCAACAGCGGGATGAGCAGGAGGTGGTTTCTGTGTTCCCCCAGCTCTGTTGGGAGACCAGTGGCTGGTTTGGCATTACTGGTGTGGAGGGACAGGGGCCACAGCCCTCTGTGGGGCACTGGCACCTACAGGGACACCAAAGAGGAGGGGGGCCACAGACCCAGGCTGAAAAAGGGACAGAGCCAACGGGCTCCATCCCCTTGCCCCGTGCACCCCGGCCTGGTAGAAGACCCTGCTGTTTGCTACAGCGTGGACTGGGCAGGATGTAAAGTTTCTGCAAAGGTTTGAGGGTTATCAGTCTGGTCACATCCCTAGCAGAGCAGCCAGCAGCTTAGTTTCTAATCCTAAGAGCTATCTCAAGAGTTATCCAAGGAAGGCTCCAGGGGCAGGTCTGCCAGAGGAAAACTACAACTTAAATGCTGCTTGCTATCCTGGAGACAGAAGAGCTTTTATAAAAAAATACATTATGGATATTGTTTGCTAGTGTGGTAAAGAATGCATTACCTCAACCACCAGCATGTGTCTTTTCAAGATGATCCATGATTTCATCCAGAGGGGGATTTTTTTTGAAAGCTTGTATTATGAATATTCCATCTCCATTTGGACACACAAGCCTAAAATTATTTTATTCGAGTCTTTTCATTTGGCTTAGATTGACAAGATTCCTCTGTGCATTTTTATATAGATTCTTTCCAGCAGTAAAAACTTTACGCTCAACTTTGCAGGAAACTTCCTACACACATCTGTACCCACAGCCCTACATGGAGCAGCATATGCAGAGATTTGGGACTGAAAATCCACATTACATCATTTGCATGGTTTCCCTGCTGCCACAAGAGGCCAGTGATTGTGTAATTTCCAGTCTCCCATGTTTCACCCCCATCGTATTGACAGGGCTCCACAGGCACATCTGCCAGACACCATCTGGAGGCTAAAATTCATAACTACAGATTGGCTTCCAGGACATCCCCAGCCCTCTCAGATAGGAGCTGGGCACATTTAAATATTAACTCAAGATCAAAACTCAACCATTTCTCCACTCAACATTCACAGCAGGCGCCTCTGGCCACAAACTAAGGCAGGAATGCCCCACGCACCTGCACTGCCCAAGAAGTTGATAGATGGGATGGGATATGTTTACAACACAGCTCAGGGCCTTTATCCTCATTGCTGAATGCTCTGACACAGCAGACAGGTTATTTAGGAGAGGAGGTGAGAGAAAAAAGATCAGTTTTCATATAGATACCTAAATAAATCACACTTTCATAAACCTAGCACCCGTCATTATCACTTCTGGACAGTCTGAGTAAGCACTCCATTCCCACCCCACAGAGAGCGGGGAGCTAGTTTAGCCGCTAGCCTTGGTAAAGCTCAGGGTATCAAAGAAGATGCCATGTCACACTGTAGAAAGGTCAGTTTTAAAAGATTTTTTGCAACCTCTAAACACTGGAGCTAGCAAGCTACAGTGAGGGGTTTGCTACAGCAAGAGGAAGCCAAAAGGGTCCTAGGAGAGAGATAATCATCCTCTGAAACTGTTTCAGAAAAATACCCTGGGGAGGAATTCTGCATAAGCATGAAGAGAAGCATTAAATTTTTATCATCATGGGTTCGAATACATGGTGATAAAACATTTGCACTGCAGCACTGTGTTTTCTTCGGAAAACAGAAAAGCATTTAAAGGAGACATGGCACTAGAAAATTCAGCACTGCTACCTGATGTGGAAGATCCCTGAGAGTCTTCAGCATTTTCTGACCCATTCTTCTCCTACAGGAATGAAAGAAATACCGACAAAGCAAGAGGTGGGCAAAACTTGGGGGGTAAGGTATCAGATGCAGGCAAGGTAAAGGAAAGGGAAGAGTATTTGCAATGCATTCACCTGCTGTCAGTATCAGGATGTATCTCATCTTTCCACTGCTTCCCACTTCTTGGTGAAGTGTAGGGAGTGCTATATAAAGATTCAGAGACACTAACCCAGCTCCCGAGAGATGCACAGCACCGACTGCCAGCACATTGGCAGTGTTCCTCTGCCGCCTTCATCGCAACCGCTCTGCCGGCGTTCATCGCTCACAGCAAGTTTTTCCCTGCAAAGGAGAAAGATGTGGTCCTCGAGGAACCAAAATTAGATAATTTGTAAGGATATTTCTAAATTGCCAAGCAAATTAAAAAAGCAACCGCTATTTTTTCCCATCCCGAACAAGCATGTTATCGGTTCTGTTATGACCTTAGCCTTCTGTTATGACCCCAGCACATGTTATTTACTGGCTGTCAAGAGCTGAGACTCTTGAAACTCAATTAATAATAGAGCATTAAGGCCGCATTTGAACAAAGGATTTAAGTAAGTGACTATTTCCTTTAGTTTCAAAGAGAATATTCAGCCTCTTAGCTGTACACGTCTGTTTAGTGAGCAGGAAACGGTGGTGTGGAGTGGTGTTTGTATGCTCCATGGCTACATGACAACAAATGCCTTGGAGTCAATAACATCTGAAAATCGCACGAACTGCAAACCAGTTTAATATAGGTGATCCTGACACAGCACAGAATCGCTGGATTTTAAGGCAGCTGCCTTGGAGCTTGTTTGAATGAATGGGTGTTTAATGCTATTTTCTGCACAAGGTTTTAATGAGGAGCTCCCATGGTTACATGTTCAGTGACATCTCCTTGGCTGTTACCACACCCTTCCCAGGTAAATATACCTTAGATGGCCAAAATGGGCAAAATGGCAGCTAAATACAAGCTTTCATGCTGCTGTTTTACATCAAGAAAAAAGACGACTGCACTGATTTTGTTGATTAAGATAAGATGAACTGGGCATTCCCTAGCCCGGATTCCTACTAACCTTACGCTGGGTAACCACTTAGATCTATGAAAAGGGAAAGCCAAAGAGCTGTAAAACATCTTCTGGATCAAAATGGCTTTGTACAAGTGCGACCTGAGTCCTTCATGTATGCAGTTGCGTTCCCCCACCCTTTGCATGTGTAAATGTGACTGAAACAAAGCATGTTAACATTTCCTTTCCTCTTGCTTCCCGGTCTTGGGGGGCCATCACACAGAGAGAAATCAGGAACTCCAATCTGGACTGTAGGCTTACACAAAATATCTAACACAACAGATCTGCTGTGGTACAACTAGTTCCAAGAAGAAGCAGATGTACCTTGTGATATTAATTTATTCTAACATTTTTTGAAGGGGAGAGATGGGGAGAGATATTGGTATGTATGGCAGGTACTGACTGATATTTAAAACCTTTGGCATTACCATATGTGCCTGGAAATAACTGCCAGTACTATTAGTTGCTGTCATTGATGACAGCATATAAATGACTATCTAATCTGCATATACAATTAAATAATTAGATGCCATATGTAAGAGCAGTTATTTATAAATGCGGAATTGGAGAAAAAAAATTAAGCCCCATCTTCATAACTTATCATCTCACAAATCAAATCCTCTTGAATATAGGTATAGATCTTCATTACTGAGTGTCCCATCCTAGGTTAAAAAAAAATAAAAAAATCAAAATTAATATTTCATATTATTGATTTTCCCATGTGATGCACTGGATCAGCAGTGCCTGCATCTAGCCTGCTGGCAGGAAGCTATAGCTGCTGTCCACAAAATGCCTGTCTACTTTTGGAGCTCATTATGCACAAAACAAGCCAGGAAAAAACCCGTCCTGCTGAAGGCCCATCCACTGCGTTCAATGAAGGCTTGATCTATTCTTACGAAGAGCTGACCTAGATTCTCTGCCTGAATGAGAGCATTTTCCAGCATCAAGGCTGCTCAGAGAATCCGAAATTCATATACTGCTTATCATGAGAGAGGGAAAAAAAAAAGAAAGATATAGTCTTAAGGGAAAGCGATGGCATCCGTTAGTCATAAAAGAGCTTTATCCATATCTGCAGAAAGCACTCCCCGACATGCTTCTGCTCTCATTTCAGAGTCTGGAAAGGACTGCAGCCCTCACCTCAGCACAGGCGGCAGGCCAGGCAGCCACGGCTCCATGGAGAGGCTGAGACGTGCCAAAGCCGTGGAGGACACAACCGCACAGCAGGGTGGCCAGCTTGCCACTCCGGAGCCACCCGCGGCTTTCCGGCAGCTCGGAGGCAGACCCTGCCCCTGGACTGTGCTGGATCAATGACTGCTGGTTCACGTCATGCCAAGAGGAAATAAGCCAGTGAGGTCTGCTGAACCCTACACTGCCAGGTCCCGATGAGATCCAGCTGCAGACACAGCACACGTCCATCATCCCTGGGAAGCTACGGAGGCCTTAACGAGGCAATGCTACGTCCTACCGATGAACCTCATAGGACACTTCTCCATCTGCCAGTTCTTCAAGAGATGGGAAGCGCATCCTGTGGCACTCAATAACGTAACGATGGCGGTATGTGGCTCAGAGGGACAGAAAGGCTGGTCAGCCCTGGAGTAAGGACCTCAGAGACCTTAGCTTCCTGCTTATGCTACTGATCCATTTTGTCTACAATAACATTCTTAATCTCCCCAAGATCCTAATGGACTCCTCCATCAGCTGGGCCCAGTAGCCTTTCATATTAACCAATGATACTCACCAGACTGGTGATGAGGGGACCCTGAGGGTATCCATCACTGTGAGAGATGCCAGCTTGATGCCAGCCCTTGATGGCTGCTGTCACTGATGCTGAGATGCCCACAGGAGCAGCTCCAGGTCTAGGCCAGCACCCAAGCAGCATCTCCACAGGTGGGATGAGAAGGAGCTGTCAGGCAGGGGCTAGTGCAAGACACTCTCAGGTCCAACAAGGTAGAGTTCCCACCCTGAGGCTACGCTGCATTGCTGGCTGCAGGGACAGGGCAAGAGCACAGATCAAGTCCTCAGGGTGGGCAGGAGCTGCGCAGTCAAGACAGGTTTCCTTCAATACCAAAATGTTTTGATCTGTCTCACAGATGGAGATAGAAAGCTAAATTCACATACATAAATTCAGGTCCTTTGATCACAGAGATGTTCTGCCCTTTCTCCAGACATGAACATCCCGGACCAAGTCTACAAAGAAGGACTTCTGCTCATGTGGACCCTCACTGACTGCACCACACAGGCGAAACCCACACGTCCAGCCCACACAGAAGGCAAGTGATTGCTGTGGGCCATGCTGCCAGTGAGCATCCCCCCTTCCCCTCTTCCCTGAAACCTCCAGAGGGGCCGCCGAGAGGAGAATACAAGCTCTAATTAACCAGCTCTCAATTCAGATCTGGTTCAGCAAATGCAAATATCGCATCAGGCAATTGAGTTTTCCTCACCAACTTACTTTTGCATGTGGGCAACATGCAAACTAGGTCAGTATTATTCCTACCAAAACACTTGCTATGGGTGTTATTTTTAGAAAACCATGTGATTGTCTGACTTTTATTTATGAGAGCACGGAAAGATCCACTGTATATTTTCCTGTCTGTCTTGTCTGGGGTGGTTTGTTTTTTCAGTTCTTTGGGTGGGTTGCTGAGATCTCGGGCCTCTTTTTAAAAGGCAAAATCACACTCAATCAAGAGACCTTGCAGGTAGGTCACATCACTTGTCAGTCAATGAAACAAAGCACATGCAGCAGTGAGCAAACCAAACCAGAGAAGGGCACAGAGAGGCTATGAAAAGGCAAGACAGTGATGCAGGTAACAAGGGACAAGGATATGGAGCAGAAAAGGTGCCAGGGGACTATGGGAGGTGCGGAATCAGGCAGGGTTTGAAGGATGATAGAAAACACTGCACTTAGATCTTTGTAACTCCTCCAAGGGTAGACCCAAGATCTCGGCAGCTAGACAAAACTCAGCAGGAGAGACAAGTTCAGCAACAGAAAACTTGTCCAGAGGTTCAAGTTTATTTTCTGAGACCTCTTCTTACCTCCTTGGCACAAGCAAATCAACTCAAAGCAATAAAATCCTGTACCAGCTTTTCAGGGTGCTCTTGCCACAGAGGAAAGGGAAGGGGTCGAACTGGCTGGGAGGGCCTGGTGCTTGCTGACACCTTTTCTGCCTCTGCCCAGGAACCGCTGCCCCAGGAACCAGGGCCCTTTTGGGGTCCCAGTTGGCTCTTTGATAATCCACCAACACACAGCATACACTCAAATTCAGAAAAGCTGTTTTTGTCTGTCCTTTCTAATTGATCTCAAGCCCTGAAGCTCCCATCCCAGGCAGTCTGCCTTCCTGAGCTAACTGCTGGTATCATCTAGGTGACTCCCCCCAAAAAGAAACAAAAACTTCAAAAGAAACAACATAGGCAGAGACAAAGACAGCTGGACAAGATCCAACTCAGCTTCCAAACCACAAACATTTCTTTCTCCAGCAAAGACCATGCTGTCACAGAGCATTAGGTATGCACTGCAGATAAAGCTACACAAGCTAAATCCTCCACACAGGGCTGGCAACTGTACATTTTCCTGCAAACAGAAATGGCACAAATGAATGGGGAGAGGCAGGCATCTGGCTAGGCCATCCTACAGCTTGGGAACTCACCGGTGTTCAGGGGTGGTGAGTGAGAATCACATACAGAGATGCTCAGGGGTGTTTTAAGAACGTGGGACATGTCCTGCAAACTTGTCAGAATGGCCTGGGTGATAAAAGCTGGCTGGAGGATTAGCCATGCATTGCTGTGTCATCATCTAACGCTCCTATGCCACGTGAGTCTAACACTGCTCCCAGGAAAACCAGTGGTTTGGGATAAACAGCATGAAGGGGGCTTATTATACCCTAAACTTGCCATTTTTCTTCCATCCCTCACATAACACTCGCACATGGGTCACTTCTGCTACACCTGCAACATGTCGCATGTGATGTTGCACTGAATTTTCTGTAACTATACTTGTTTGCGATCAATTCATACAAAAATAAAATGTACCTTATCAGTCACTGACATATGCATTCTCCATCTTATTGTTAAAACCAGCAAACTAATACTGCCTTGAAAAAGAACTGAAGGCAGCAATTATTCACTGCACTCATTAGTAGCGAAAACTGCTTTCCAGCCACTTCAGTTACCATCCCGAAATTACACAGTTAGTTGTTGGTGCCAGATTGCCATTTATCTAAAGCGCCTTTTGTAACAACAACAAACAATAGCTGCTTCTTCATTTAATAGGCTTCCCATAAGAGGAAGAACTCATGTTACAAAGGAAGGGCCAAACAATCATGCCTTACTACCTCGAGGTACACAGGACTTTCACAAGTCCCTTAGAAATTTCAGTATACACAACATCTAGGAGAATTATGAGCAGCCCAAGGAAAACAAGGATCTCAGTAACAGAAGAAGTACTAATGAGTGCAGGACAACAGGCACAGGCGGGCAGGCAAACAAAAAGCAGAAGAAGTGTAACAGGAGCCAGGTTATCGGCCGTCCCATAACAAGAGAGCTGGTGCAGGTCTGCTCCATGGTCCACCAGCAAGGTTCACGGAGTCCATGGACTGCAAGGTCCACCAGCACCATGCACTGTGTCATTGAAGCTCATGGAGCCACCCCAGAAGCTGAAGCTGTTGCAGAGGTGAGAAACACAACTCGTCTGTTTCTGCTCATCAGAAAGCACGAGTCCTCTCCTCCTCTAACCAAAGTGATGTTCCCCTCACTGTTACATTTCCTCACAGGCAACATGCACGTGTCGTTCCAGTGCAAAGCTGCTGTGAGAGCAGATCCAGGGTCACATCAGACTGGCACACACAAGACAGTCCTGAATTCCCTCATTCTTTAAACATCCCTTCTTTGGTGTCTGGTTTTTTTTTTTACAAGCATGAAATGAAGACTTTGTGTCTTTTTCAGGGAGGGCAATGTTTTATTTAAGATGGCCTGCTAGCACCATGAATTTTACATGACAGAAGCTCCATCCCACAACATTCTTAAACCTCTCCTCATTAGTCAGCAGGGCTCTGATCCTGCAGTGGGGAGATGTGGCACCTCCCACCAGGAGCCCTGGCATGGGGGCTCACTCATGTTATTCACAAGTATACCCCTTCTCCCTACCGACCACCACTGAAACACAGCCTGCCCTGAAGCATCACCTTGGAGACCTTCCCGGGACATAGATCTGCTGCATCAGCTCCTCCTCCCAGTGCTTCCCACAGAAATGCCCACACATACACGCAGGCTGTCTGGAGATACACTGATGTGAGCAGAGCGTGGGCAGGTCTAGCAGAGCATCCTATCTGCTGCAAGGCCTCTGGAGGTCGCAGATAAGGAAACACAGGCAAGGGCAATGCTAAGGGCATAGATATATAAGCAAAACAAGCCAGGCAGCAGCTCAGATGTACCTTCCCACAATTTTGGGTCGAGTGCAGGACTCAGTTGACGTCTGTGGAGCTATGCCTGGTAATCAGTGTTCAGAAAGGCCAGCTTTTACAGTAAACCAACCATATTCAACCTCAATTAGCCATGGAAGATTAGCTGGGTTGGGGATTAACCAGACACTTCTTCCCCATAGCAACCATGGCTACACCACCATGCCACTGCACACGTAACACAGGGCACACAAGCCTCTTGGAATCCAGCAGGTTAAATCTGTCCCCACTCAGCAGAGAAACCAGCAGGCTTGTTCCAAGCCTTTCAAAGGTAAAAGACCTGAATATGTTGTTATCCCCTAATGACATATAGCCTCTACTAGCCAGGATCTGGCTTTATACAGGTTACCCCATCCCACAATGTCTTCGATGGCTGAGAGCCGACAATATCTAAGCAAACCAGCCAGTGCTAAAATAAGAACACGTGCGTAGCCTGCAAAAGCTGTCCAAAGCTTTAGGCAGCGGGTGTGCTGACACCGTTGCCTATGTGCTGAGTAATGATGTCTCACTGCTTCTTTGTGCTCCCTTATCCATCTATTTCCATCTGTTGTTCCTTGGCTCCCACTTGGATTGTACACTCTTCAAAGCAGAGCTTTCTGCTAGCACCTAGGAGATAATCTAGTGACAGGGCACCACAAAATCAGTCTGATCAACTCACATGAGTAATCAGTGAATTGGAGTCGACATTGTACAGGAATGTGGATAGGAATTGGTTAAGCATGGTGTGTCTGGATGGAAAACGTGACTCAGAAGTGTTACTAACATCATTCTTTCTGATGTCCATAAACCTGAGTAAGAAATGGAAGAAATGGAGTGGGCAGAAAAAGACAGAAAGACAAAGAGACAGCAGGCTGGCAGGGAAGCATCTCTCACATACAAATGCACTAGATGACTGGTACACAGATCAGATGCTTAGAAGAGTTGAGAGCATTTGCAACTTCTACAAAGATTCTCATTTCTTCTTTTACAGTTATTAACTTTGCATGCTTCTCCATTTTGTTTTTGCTTCATCTTTCACATACATAGGCCAAGATTTGCATCTTATCTTCATGTATCCCAGTGACTTACTGGCATATCATGCGCACACACAGCTACACCCAGAGGTCAAGGCATCTCTTTCGCTGCCTTCTGTACATGATGATAGTGCAACTACGCTGGTCACCAGGACAACAGTCACAGCCTGTCAAACTGATAAGAAGTTAGTCGGCTGGGTTCATGCTCTGAGAGAGAGGAAAACCGAGGCAATAAACATAATACACAGCAGTGAACTGCAAATGGCATTTGGTTCTGCCCTTAGGGAGCTGGAATGAGAACGAACATGACAGCAACAAAGAAAGAAGAGGGTCTGAAGAGAAGAGGCTTTTAAAGCTCCACAGTTAATGGGAAATGGGAAAGATTCAAGTAAGACACAGCACTGGGGCTGAGACGTGGGGTTTCTCTCAGCCCTCTCATGCAAAGGAAGCGGTTTTGAGCCCACACAGTCCTGAACTTCCAAAAGTCACCAAAGCTACTGTCATGCCAATGGGCTCAAAGGTTGCCCCTGTTGGACGCCAAAGTAAGGAGCAATTAAAAGAAATAAGCATTACATTTCAGGCATTCTCTGTTGCTAGAATTGCCTCTCACTAACAGCAGCCAGGACTGCTAAAGAACTGTACTACCTCATGCCAACACTCAAGGTGTCTTCTGGCTGGACCCGAACCCACTGCAGGAGGAGGAAGCCACCTCTTCCCACAAAACAGCCCCACCAAGCAGAACTGAGCTGAATCCAGGGCACGTCCCTCAAGAGAACTATTTTGCCAAACAGGCATTTGGTAGATATGGAGGTCAAGCCATAAATCCAGTCTTTTGAATGCTGCCAAAGTTCAGGGAAACACAGAACTGGTATCTCTAACGTTCAGTCTTACAGCTTCAAGGCCCACAGCCCAACCATTTTGCCAGTGCAAAATAGATATGAAAGGCAGTCTGAAAAGAAAAGCAGCTGTAACTGGAAGTCAAGTCCATTTTATCCTGTCAGCTGTAGTCCATGGGCCAGGGGTGGGGAGTGTTTTAGACAGAATTTATCAAAGTGCTAAACCCTGTCAGAACAAGAAGGGATTGTGCATATCAAGGTGAAGTCCAAGAACTCTGATAAGACCATTCCTCATAAAACCAATAAGAAACACTGTCCTGTCTCTTTGAGGGATACTGATGGACACAACAGGGCTTCTGCCAGAGCAAGGGTTTATCAGCGATGTTGAAAATAAGGTCTGGAAATGCAGGTCACACTGGTCAAGCTCTAATCTAAACGGGAAGAGGGGAGGAATCCAAATAGCGTCATGCTATATGACATGGGATCAGGCAGCCACAGCAGACAGTGCTAAAGGGGTAGGCAATGGTTAAAGGTCTCCTCCCCAACTCTGCTCCCTGTTCCTTCCCAGACACAGAGGAAGAAATTCGGTTTCTTTCTCCTGTCTCCCAGCTGTGATTCAGCAGTGAATTATCTTGTTAGAAAAGTGCCCCAGCACTCAGACACGCTCTCTATCCCCTAGCCTACATATTAGGGAGAGGGGAACTGCAAAGCCAGCTGCACAAATATCTCTGCTTGGCTGGGGCCAAGATATACACAATGGTCCAACACACTGAAGGCCTTTCTGAGCACAACAAAGCAATGCCCAGAAACAGAAAAATGTCATCAAGGTGATATAGGTGGGTTTCTCGCATTTGTTCTGCATCACAGTCAAAACAGGCAGGCATAATGCAGGGAGACAAAGAGGCCTTTCTGAGCGAGCAGTGTGGCATGTACTCCTGGGTCACCTCAGGCGGCTGTCTGTCTGCCCGGTCTCCTTTCCCCTGTTTTGATTGTAGCTGCATCCTTTCTGTATCAAGATGTGAATACTTAATGCACGCTCACCTTTGCCCTCAGCTACAAGCTGTTTCTGCTTAGCTAATGCTTTTCTTGGCAGGCTGAGCCAGGCAAGGCAGAGTTCAGTTTGCACCCCGATCAGCTGAAGCACAGATGACTGGCTCTGGGAAATGCTGCGGAGACATGGCCAAAATGAACTGAAGTCACTTACATGGAGCTGCAAATTGCTCTGTGCTGGTACTCGGCCAGTGAGATTCTGACCCATGACTGGGCACCCAGCCACAGCCAAAGGACAAATCAAAATAAACAAACCAGGAGTTTCTTCCAGGGACATATTATGAAGGGATTCTCAAAGCAGGATTTAAGAACAGAATCCTGTCTGTCCTTAATGACTTAGCATGGACTGGGTACAATGACAGAACCTCTAAAAAGCTTGAAACACAGCTAGTGGAAATGGGAAAGAGGGAAGATAGAAGACATGGGGTAAGAGTTGAGACATACAGGGCTTTTCACAGCTCTGGCACAGCTCTCCCATGCAAGTGCTGCGTGCCAAACTTTCAAAAGTGGTCAGAGCAAATGGCTGAAGCTTAGCTGGTTCTGAGTAAAGGCTTAAGAATTTGACTTCATTTTACTTGATATTTTTATTTATTTGTTGAGAAGCAGCCATTAGTCAGCGCTCCATGAAAGAGACTGCTATGGGAAACCCATGACTAATAACTGTCCTTTGATTCACCTGTTCTCATTAGCAGGTTTTTTGGAAGAATATATTGCACAGCCTCTTGTGCAATAGCCCTGTGCAGAGTCCACGGATGTAGGGAGACAGACCTCCCCAACACTGATCACTTCTTTCAAATATCTCTCAGCAAAAATACGTAAGTTGGAATCACTATGGCAAACACAACACTGTTTGCAGATCTGGAGCACAATAAGTAAACAGGCAAAAATCAGGCAAAGCTGCCACAAGCCAAAGTAAGCTACAGAGCTGCTTCTTTAAGACCTTTGCTAGGGTAAGAGAAGATGTCACTGAGCAGTTTACTCCATAGCAGGGGATAAGGAGGTTTGTGCTGACTCTCAAGCAATCTAGCGATCAGACTGTGACTTGGCAGCCCACTGTACTTTGCCCGCTTCCCTGCTGCTCCAGGAATTGAGTAAGCTGTGACCGATCCGCCCGCACACGTCACAGCATATGCCTCCCCGTGCACCAGAACTAGCATGCTGCCAGACAAGGTGCAGGGGCCAAGTCATTCACCCTCCTGGCCACCCAAACGATTTGCAGGGTGCAGAATGCACTACCTCAGGACCCTCTGCAGAGGAAGTGATGGGACTCCCTCACATCTGCAAGGAGACATATTTCAAGCTTCATCTGTATGACGCAGCTGTTCACTGCAGGTCTCTGTGGGAGCAGCAGTTGACACTGGGATTCACAATTTGCTATCTATAAAACGAAAAGAAGTTTAATCAAACATGTACTAGTAAACATCCTCCAGAGTGCACAGACTCACACAGAGACTAACTCTCGCAGCCAGTAGACTAAACTATCAAAACCCCTTGTCGCAGCACTCCTTGTCTCAGTGCACCAGGAAAAAAAGCATGCAGGGAAAACAAGGGCCTTCTTTAGCCACAGTAAGTGCTACTAATCAAAAGAACCAGATATCTACAAACCAAAATTAATAATTTATAAGCATACACTTTTGAAGACAGAAATATTATATCTATATAGCACAATCAGGGATAAGTGCACAAAGCCACTAGCAGGAAAGATGTCCCAGAAGTAAAGTCTCTGAGTTAAACCGGCACATTATCCACTGGTATAAAACAGTGCATCTCTGTGGACTTGGATGAGCTCACAAGCATTTACATACCACCTTCGAGATCCCACCTGCACCCACACATCCTCCCTAACTTAATCTAGAACGGAGAATTCATCCATCACCTAGTCATCCATTAATCTGTTGACTGTGCAAACAATCAGAAATGAGAGAGGCTGTGTATTTATTACACATTTCTGAATAAGTCATGCCCAAGATCTAGGATAAACAATACATTAAACCCTAAAGAACCCTTTGAAAGCTTTTTGCCTGCTGGAGACAACAATGAAAAAGTAACATGATAGAAAAGAAACAGTAAATCATTCATGAGAATGATTAAAAACAAACTGTGTGTGAGGTGCAGCAAAACAACACTGAAAACAGCCAGTGTATTCTGCTTTAGTATCTCGTCTTCTAGAGGGTGGAGTGGTTGTAAGCAACTTAAAGAAATCCCACTTTGTGTTCTGTAGTGCAGAGAAGACATACCAGATACAAAATCCATGGAGAACTGCACAACCACAAGTTACAGCTTATTCAGATGCCCCATCACTACATCAGGCGCTGAAGCAATAATGCTACTGTGCTTAAAATCACTGGTGCAAATAAGGCTTAACTTAACAAAAAGGGATGTTAAGGACACTAGAAACAAGGATAAATTAGTCTCCCAAGGGATGAAAAATGCTTTCAGTCGCTTACATGCACATGACCATTTTGAAATCCTAAAATCAAGTTCTGAAAGGGTTACAGTGACAAAATGTTCACAGCTACCACCTAATCTAATCCAGTTGTTGGTACCACAGTTTCCCAGATGAGTGTGTTAGCCACAAATCATGTTATTAGCATTTATTTCATATCCCTTCAATTCTATGAAAATGCTTGTTTCAGGAAAGCTTGTTTCCTAAAACTATCTCAAGTAAAAAGTTCAAAAACAATCAATGTAGACAAGATTTGTTTCTTAAAGAGTCTTAAAATAACATCCTTGAACTTCAAGGCAAAATTCATCCTCCATTATGCATTTGAACATTCATTGACCCAACTGTGTGTCTTAAGACCTTTCAAAAACTGATTTTGAAACAGTTCAAGGCAGTAATAACCTTGTAAAAAAGTTCTGCCTTCCGTGTGTCTCCTGGGTTGTTCTCAAAAAGAAAAATCTACATTAGGTCGATAAAATCATGCTAAACTTTACAGTCAACACCATGTTTGATGCGGATTCACATTCAAGGGTATTTTTAGCCTAATTTCTTAAACAAGCAAGATTTATGCGATCGTGGTGTGTGTATCTGTGTGTGTATGTATGCACCTGCCTGTCTCTTCAGCCCTATCTACCTGTTCCTGAACCCCCTGGATAATTCCAAATACACTGACATCCAGGTACATGAGGCTTGGGTAGATGGGTAGGGTAAGACATTATTAGTGCTTCAAGTCAGCTTTTATTAGCCATCACAGAATCCCCATAGGCCAAAACCAGACTTAATTCGTTACACCACTCTTGGAAACCATGTGTTCTATCAGCTATTTTAATATTGCCACTAGTCTATGTAACATCCTAAACATAACACTTGGCACAATGCAAACCATAGAACGAAGTTTCTGCCTCTATTTTTTTATTTGAAGTACCTCTCCTTTTTTTTCTTTTTTTTTTCAGTTTGGCAAATTATTTACTTTAGTAATATAAATATTTGAGCCACAAACCACCAGAGCATTCAAAGACTTTAGCACTGAATTGCAGTCATGTATTATTTGCTTCATTACAAAAGGTTATCCCTGTATTAAGAAGCCCGCACCAGCTATACTCAAGCTCAAGGCAAAACATATCAAACAAGCAGCAAATGCCTTATTACAACCTACGAATTTAACATTATCCACTACAAAACCTGGAGTCTCCTGCAAAATACCTTCAATGTTGCACAAAAGACAACTCAGTAAGGGTTATAAAATCAGACTTTGGAGACAAAACTTGTTCTGCTATGTGTGTAGCCATCTGCTTCCAAATGCACGGCTTTGCCCTCCCAGCCAAGCAGCGCCTTCGAAGGTTTAGTTCTGGAGAACATGACGATTTTCTTTTGCCTTCAAAGCAGATTTTTCCTTTGCTTTCAGCACAAGCATTTGGGGTACCTTCTCCCCCTACTAGATCTGCCAACAGAAGCACAAACATAATCCCTAGCTGGGTCTCAGTACTGCCTGCAAACCCCAGCTCTCCCAGCAATGCCCTCATATTATTTTAAAGCAAAGAAACTCCTCCGTGCTCAAATGAGCGGAACAGAGGAGCAAAACATGCTGCAATCAGCAGTGCAGACCCCTAGAAACTAGCTCAGCAGCCGCATGTTTCTGCCCACGGGAGAAGAGCTTTGAAAGCACTTAAGATCTCCAGGGTCCCCCCACACTGGGAGGAGGTTGTGGAGAGAGGGTCTCAAAACTAGGGGCTACCACACCTTCCTCTTAGGAAAAGCAGAAAGCCAATAGGTAACTCTAAGCACTCATTACTCTTTTCTACTACTTAGAGTTAACATCTGCTGGGAGATCAATACTGATAATCACAGCACTGGTTGCCAGACCGTCAGAGGCCAAAGAAAAAGGATGAGAAAGGATGTGTATGTGGAAGTGTTGGCAAAGCACGACAGCTGCAGAGGACCTAAGCAATTTCATTAATAAAATGGAAATGAAAGCGTAAATTGCTAAAACAATACTGGAAGAGAGATTTAACTTAACGCACAAGCAGACATTTTGAAGTCTGAAAGCTAGCTATGACAAGTAGCAGGAAAATGTAAATGCAGTGGTTGCTAATGGGCATAATGAACAGGCAGGCAGCTTTGACAGCATGTTCTCAGCTGGAAGCTGTATTCCCCAAGGACTCTTTATCTTCCATATCCACTTCTTTCAGCAACCATATAAATGTAGCAGGCAGATTTGCCAACCACAAGCATGCAACTGCTGGATAATGCTAGTGGTTGCCAATTAGGCCCGTAGCCAAAGCTGCTACCTGGACAAATCAAGGAAACCTGGCTTCTCTGATTCCAATCACCAACACTTCCACCTACGGCTGAGACACGCAGAGAAAAGACAGCTCTCCAAACTGGGAGCATCCCTCTTTCACAGAGCTCCGAACTGTGCTATGCTGAATTCACCTCCTGATTGAACTTCCACCCCATTTGCACTTTTCATTCATTTCTGTCGGTTTGCCTTTGTTTATTTGCCTCTTTAAACACAGACAAACTGGTTTTATTTGCTCAAAAGGATGTTTTAATTTGTCCTTTTCATCCAAACAACTACTGTCTGCAAAATTCCAAACAGACTCCTCCCACAAAGAACCAGCCAAGTGCAATGCCAAACGTAAAAGTATACTATTGAAAAATCACCAACACAAAAAAACCCCATGCAAAGCAAATCAACATGTTCATGTTAAAAAAATAAAGAAATACCACAATGAAAATCCATGGTATCGTACCAAACAGAGTGGGACCACTCAAATGGCCATTGAGTACATGCAGCCTGATGGCCTAAACACCCGCTTTTCTAATGCACTGCTGAAGATATGCACTGCTTGAAACTCAGAGATGCATATAACAGCCTTCATCCCTTCTCTCAGCCCACATGGGTGGGTATTACTCAGCTGTTCAGGAAGCTTGCTAGTTCTTCCAGATGTACCAGTTGGTCTAAGAAAAGATACATTACTACTATTCTTTTGGAAAGGGTATTCCAGCAAATATACATCCAAAAAGAGACAGGATACTCTCTGCCCACTTTAGCCTTATTCATGGAAGCCAAAGTGACAACAGGCTCATTAGATCTGATGATGCTCTGGGAAGCCACTCCTTAGTCTTTTTAATGCAACATGGTGAATGTTCTTGGTGTTGGATATAGTGTTGGTACAGGGGGCAGTGACCCATCTCAGCAGGTGATGCAGCATGTGGGTCCCATATTGAGCAGCGCTAACTGGAGAGTCAGGCCCAGCATCCCCTTAGCACTAATGCCCTACCCAGACAGTCTGTATCCCCCACATTGCATCCTGAAAGGAAGCCCTGGCATGTAGAAAAAGCATCCTTTTCTCTTAACATTTACAGCTATCAAACACTAGTTTCTATTCTGCAGAGAAAGCTGGTTGCTTCCTCTTGCTGAGACACCTCCCCTACATTGGCAGACACATACTGGAAGAGAAAGAGGGAGTGCAGGAGGGAGCCTCATGGTGTCCATTGAGACAGTAACAACAGATTTGCGGCAGAGCCTTTCAGGGCAATCAGACCCAAATGCGAGCTGGGAGATTTTATCATTTCTGCATAGTAATAGAAGCCACAAAAATAACTACCATAAATAATGGCTATATGTGTATCTAACGTCATACACTTGCTCTCTTTTTTTTTTCCCCTCTATTTACTAATTATAGCTAACAAGAATGATTAATGTTACAGAGCATGGAGAGGAAAGCATTTCGCAAAGCGAGTCTCCCCAAGATGAACAGTGAGCTGCCAGGCAGCAATGTATGTGGAGCTCCTGAACAGAAAAGCCAGAATTAACCTCTGCCCTTGCTACTGATCAGTGTCTAGTGGATTTTGGACTCATGCTTCCCCAATAGCTGCGTATTCAAACCTAGCATGTAAATAATTAAACTTTCTCTACACATTTCCAAGATAGGAAGAAGAAAGGCTATTGCTCTGCAGGGTTCAGTGTAACTATACATAATCTTGGCTCTCGTTCCATCTTCTGAAATTATTGAAATTACAGCCAAAGCTGTGAAGGCGGCATGACAAGGAATCACTACCCAGCTGCTAAGGGTTCCTGCCTGCACTGGACAAAATAACAGCTCTGAACCAGCCACTGGGAGAAAACACGTACAGCTTCAGCCACTGGGAGATAACACATACAGCTTACAGCAGAGAAAAAAACATTCTTCAAGGCCAAGGTTACCAAATCGTTATTGAAATAAGGTTATGTTTATAGACAACCATATCACTGATAGACGACAAACTTGCTGAAGAATAAACTGCAGACAGGACACAAGGTTGTCTATCAGAGAATATAAACACACGATTGCAACGCCCCTTTTTGAAGATTTACATTTTAAATATAGACCTATATTAAGATTTTCAATAGAATTTTGATTTTGCTGCATTATCACAGGCATTGACGCTCTGTTATTTTTAAGAAAAAATTGCTAAGGCAACATAGAACAAACTTGAATTGTTCAAGGCTGAACTGAATGATAATACAACATTCCTGTGATAAAGAAACACACCCTAAGGTCCACTGCGGAAAACTTCCCATTCTCAGACATGAAACCGCTTGCAAAACCTGACTTACTAATGCCATTTAAAGTGTCTTAACTACAGAGGTATATATAAAACTTGCTTAGTTTCTACCAATGAAATGCAAAGCACGCAAGTGGTCTGTATTTTGAAGGTCACACAAGCAATGCAAACCGTGAACTTCGGGATTCATGAAACCATGACATTTTAAAGTGGGAGAAGAGAAAATATTTTTCTGTCTTGTTCAAGCCACGAAATACTAAAAGGAACAAACTAGAAATATTAAGTTTCAGTACAAATATTTGGGATCCAACATTTAATATTAATGAATTGTTCTGGTGAGAAAAAAAATCAACCACCAGGCACCAAGACAACAATAATCCACAATTTTAGTCAGGTTTGTATAATCCAGGAGAATATCATATGACTTCATCTGTATGGGACCTGCTTTTTGCAGAAAGAACATTATCTTAAAAGGAAACTCTTTAATTTAATGATGTCAATTTATATACTATGTTAAAAAAAAATCCTTCTTTATGCTACTAATCATAACAGTTCAGAGTTATTCACTATGTCAAATGGCACCAAATCCAAGGTGTCTTTTCCCTTTTGCTGCTCAATAAAGTGCTATTGGCAGCGGTATGCTTTAACACTCATAATTTATTAACCTCATAGGTGTCGCAGCATGGAACTAAAGCCACAGACAGGAGGCATTTAGCAAGTTATACATGCTGTATATTTTCACAGCAAAGGAGTTCCTGCTGTGCTTTTCTTGCCTCCCACATTTTTATGATTTTTTCCCCTCATGGTAACTGCCAAGCTTCACATATTTTGGAGATGCTTCCTTATTTTGCCCTAACCCTCTTTCTCATGTTTTAAAAAGTGTTGCTGTGTATTTATCAAGGAGACATTTAACATATCCTGAAGAATTTTTAACTTTTTCAAATGCAGACAGAGAAGTCTAAGACTGACTCACGTGACGTTTGACAGGATGGCGTCCTGGCTACAGAGACTTGCTATTCCATAGGCTGAAGAGAGACTTATATCTAGGACAGCAGCCATCGTGTAGGAGGGTCTTACTTGGAAGCATTGAGATGTGCACATTTATCTGTTTTCTCCAGCTGAGGGAACAAGATTTTTATTATTGTGTGTCACTGGAAGCATTTGTACCAATAGCCCAGCTTTTATGATTTCTAAGAAAATTTCATTTGTCAGTCACCTTCATGTTTTAATGCAGTTTTTTTGCATATCACACCAAAAATGTTCAAGATGTATTTGAAGGTTCAATAGGAGGAGTGCTTCCTTTAATGCTTGGACTCGATGATCTTACAGGTCCTTTCCAACCTAAATGATTCTATGATTACATCAACATGTTATCAAAGTCAGCCGGGAAACCTACATTTCAAAACTAACTTCAGGCAGAAAGAGATTTAGATTATATGACATTATTTAATGTCACTACTAGTTGTATCTTCATTCTCTCTCTTTTCCTCTATACACCCACAGAACCATCAAGCTTTACAACATTATTCAGTAAGACACAGTGACAGGAACTGAGAAGTATTATTCTGCTGGGGAATATTTATAGGGATAAGAAAGTTGGTTCATCACTCAATTGATAAAGTCAAAAAAAGTTCTTTGCTACTTGAGTATTATTCTAAGTATTCCAAACTACGCAGTTCCCGTGATACTCTAAGACTGAAGGTAGATGGGAAAGAATAGAAGAAGGGACCAAAGTTTTTTGCTTTTTAAGTGAATGCAAATCCAAACATTTATTTCATCTAGGGCCCCAGTTCAGCTAAGGAGGGATGGCAACATTTTACATTAAGAATAGAGAGCATATACACAGGGGGATTGCGTCATCCTTCGTAACATAGCCCAAGAACCCACAGCCACCCAAAGCTGAGTCTTTATGACATGCAAGTTAAACGATCGGCTCTCTCCTGCATGCTTAAAGCAGGCTGTACAGGAAAAAACACAACTTATCCAGCAACTTAATTGCTTTAAATTATTTGTAATATAGTTGCCGTGATGTCAAGTGTTCAGTCATTGCTGGGCGATTACGAGTCACAACCCAACCCGCATTTTCATTCCTAGAGCACTGCGGGCTCGGCCTCCATCAGAGGTTCGTCCCCGCACGCCTACCCCCAGCCCCGGGCCGGGCAAGGGGCACCGCCGGCCTCCCCCTAGGCCTGCTCCCACCCGCCTGCGTGTGGAAAGCCAGAGCGGGGAGCGGAACTAGGGCCGTTCCCGAAGCTCCCAGCGGTACCGGCCTGCCCGGGCCCGGCCCAAACGCGAGGAGCCCTTCTAGGCCGCGGGGGCGGGGCGGGATGAGTGGCAGGCCGGAGGGGAAGCCGAGGGGTCCCTCTCCGGTGGCCGGAGCGGGAGGGACGGGAGAAGTCTCTCAGTAGAGGCGGGCGGAGGGCGGCAGAAGAGTGCACAAGCCACCCGGCTACCCCAGACCCCACCGTACTGACTCAGCCCTGACCGGCTCTCCACGGTCCCCTCGCCCCGCCCCGTCCCGCGCTCTCTCGCGAGACTCGGCCGATGTAGACGCGATGTCCTTTGGGGGACTGGCGGGGGGAGGGCAGCGGGGGGGGGGGGAAGGGAGGAGAAGCCAGCCGTGCCTTGATTGATAGAGGTCGCAGCCAGTGGGTGGGGGGCACGGCGAGCCCTTAGCCAATAACTTCGTCCCGAGGCGAGCGGCCAGCCAATGGAGGCGCTGGGGGGGCGGGGCACGCCGCTGGCTGATTGATCCCAGCTTTGGCGATGTTCAGTCAGAGCGAGAACATTCTAGAGGTGAGTACGGGGCAGCCATTGCCGGGGTCCCGTTAACCGCCCCCTTCTGCCGGAGCTGCGTGCCGACCGCCGCCTCTCCCCCCCCCTTCCCTTTTCTTCCCCCCCTCCTCCTACTCCTCCCCCCTCTCCTCACAGGTGCCGCCGCTAACGATGCCCCTGATTGTGTCTTGCCCGCAGATTGTCCGGCGCTGCTGTCCTTGCTGATACCGCCCGCCTCAGGACGCCGGGACCCGGAGGCTGCGGCGTCCGCCTCCGCCTCCCTCTCCGTCTGGATATAAGCGCCCCCACGGCCCTGTTCTCCTCGCACACTCGGCTTCGTCGCAGCCCGGGGCGAGCAGCGTTGGGTTTATGTCTTTATTGGACGAAAACGGTGGGTATTAGTACAAAGCTGGGGTGGATGAGGGCAGCCGGGATCGAGAGGAAGGTTTAGGTCCTGAGAAGGTGTAGGGGGGAGCGGGCGGGCGCCTTAGGCTGGGCTGGGTCGTCGTGTTGTCGGTAAACGGTCGATAGTGGGAGAGGTTTTGTGTAACCAAGTGTCGATTTTGATAGGAGGGGGAAGATAAAAGAGGAAAAAAAAAAAAAAACAGAAAGCCCTAAAACCTAACCAAACTAGAAGCCCTAGCGCTTCATTTTCACCTCCTTTCTGGTTTTTTTTTTTTTGTGGGCTTTTGTTTTGTTTTTTTAAATATATTTTTTTTTCTTCCTCCCCTCACCGCCATGCGAGGAGACAAGATGGCGGCGGCCGGGGCCGCGCCTCCCCGCGCTGTGGCGGCGAGGGGGGGGGGGGGGGGGCGGTGGCGCAGTTACAAACCCGCCCCGGGGGGGGGACGACAGACGAGGACGGGGGGGCTCCTGTTCTTCAAGGGTTATCTCCGGGAAGGAGGGGGGACATGGAGGGGTGGTGGCGGCTGCTGAGCGTCCCCCCCTCGCGGCTGAAGAGCGCATGCGTGGCTGGAGGTGACTCCCCCCCCCCACCTTTTCTAGGGCTGACTCAGTGCTTAATTGCTGCATTTATGACTCATCACAGGCCTGAGCGGGGCGGGGAAACGGGGCTTTGAAGCATCGAGCCTGTCTGCCTTCCCGCTTTTTTTCTCCGTGCATATAGGATGTGGGGAAGCGGGGGGCGGTGGTGGTGCTTGGGATGAGGTGTCCTAGGGACCGGGAGAGGGAGCTTCAGTCTGCAGCAGACAAAAGCTGTAATCTGGAAGGAGGGGAAACCGCATGTTTTGTCTGAGAGCTCCTGCTCAGTCACCGAGGTACCTGCTTCCTCAGTGCTTCTGCAAGCACATGGTCGGGTCACATGGTGGCTCTTTTGAGACATCTTGGCAGAAGGAAACCTCGTGCTTGAAGCATAAGCCCATGGTGCATTTTTTGCTGAGGAAGGTCGGAACTGCATCTGGGCTAATGTAGAACACAAGGCGCATTACAAATCTGTTTGCTGCTTCTGTAAAGAATTTGTAAGTCTGACGGCAGGGATTCAAATCGTGTGGAACTGATAGACCTGCTCTTACGCATAAATACTACGAATGTTATTTTAATGTGTCAACGCTTCTGTCATTAATGATAACACCATGATGACGTGTCAGAATAGCCATGCTGTAGTCAAGGTTGCCTGGGTAGTCAACTAGTTGTGGCTTAAGTACTCTTAGATCTGATTATAGAGACACATGTTAATTTAAATATGTAAATACTGCTTAAGGCAACTTTAATAATAGGATTCATCCTCCTTCCCCTTCCTCCCCCTCCCCCCTTCCCCTAAGAAAAAAATCAACTGGAAAAGCTGCGGCACTGCTCTGTACCTCTGCATTGCTAGGCTTTCTACAGTGAAGCAACTTATGTCAGACTTTATCAGGCTTATTGTTAAGTCAAAACTCAACAGAAGCTGCTATGAGAATCCATAAGTGAGAGGGAGAATTCACTAATTTTCAACTCTTTTCCACTCCAATCAAAAAAACTGGTAAGCCATGTAAAAATTATGTTGGGCTACAGATTGCTGCTGCTTCATCTTACTGATATTTCTCAACATTCTGACAGACTTGAGTTTATGTGATAGGTTCATGCTATGATGCAGAATTTGAAACTGTTTTCCAGATCTTTCTCCTGATTTCCTCTGCCCTGCAGCCTGAAACATATCACATGACCCTCTCGGTGCAAGAGCCATTGGTCTCCATAATAAATCAAGCGGTGTTCCTTTTCCTTCCTTATTGATTGCAGCACTCCTTCAGGAGTTAATTGTACAGAAAATAGTCTTAAGCTGTTAAATGTTTTTTGTGTAATAAGAAAGAAGAGGATGGAAAACTCTGTGGTGTAGTGGAGAACAAGTTACTTAACAGTACAATGCAAGCAGTACAATTTTCAGTTCCACAAGTTGAAGAAAACCGTAGCATAAAGAATGTAGAGTTTATTTTATTTTTTTCCTTTTATGCTGGATATAATCTTTCGCATAGTTCTGTAGCAAGATCTGATTGGTGCACGTTATGATAAACTTAATTTCTCTTCTGTTTATTAACACTTGCAGAGCTGTTGCGCAGCCACTGGTACCTGTATTGGGGAAACATAGCATACAAGCAAGAACCTTACAGCCTCAGTGGCGAAAATTTTTTCATGTCAGAGACCGAGAACTCTTGCAGTCGTTTATGTCATCCCGTCTTCTCCAGACAGAAGATACCAAAAAACTGCAATCAAAGATCTCTTCATCTTATTGATAAAGCTACTAATAAGGCAAAATGTCTGTCAACGTCAACCGCAGTGTTTCAGATCAGTTCTATCGCTACAAAATGCCCCGTCTGATTGCCAAGGTAACTTAATAACTGTTAGTGGTAAGTAGGTAGTGTTTCACACCACTTGCTCTGTTGTTAGAGGAGGAAGAGAGGTGTGAGGTAATGATAATATTTAGTCAGAGGGCAAAGAGGATGTCTGCTTCTTTCTGTCCAGGCAAACTGCACATTAGCTTTAATAAGAATACACCCTTCAAAGCAGAACTTTGATGTAGTGAAGTGGAGAATGCATGCTGGATTTGGCTGTTGCAGTCACTTAATCTTAAACACCTTTTTTTTGTTTCCTTTAGGTGGAGGGCAAAGGAAATGGAATAAAGACGGTTATAGTCAACATGGTTGACGTTGCAAAGGCGCTTAATCGGCCTCCAACGTGTAAGTAGTGTAGAGTGACACAGCACTATTTTTTTTTTTATGCTTTTTTTGTTTGAAGTGGTAGTGGCAAGTAGCTAATAAAGCATTAATACAATTCTTTCAAGATTTGTAAGAAGTGTGATTATCTTAAGATGAAATAATGAACATAATGAAGCAATGGCATGTTTACTTGCTGTTACAAATTGCAGCGAAGATATGAGGACCGTAGTGGTTATTATGCTTTTCTTGCAGATCCTACCAAATTTTTTGGTTGTGAGCTGGGAGCACAGACCCAGTTTGATGTTAAGAATGACCGTTACATTGTCAATGGATCTCATGAGGCGAATAAGCTGCAAGACATGTTGGATGGATTCATTAAAAAATTTGTTCTCTGTCCTGAGTGTGAGAATCCTGAAACTGATCTGGTGAGTGCTCTCCATCTGTAGTAATGGTAGTGCTATGGAAACACTTCATTAGATGTTTATGGAAGTGGTGTGAAGTTAATAGATGACTTTGACTATCTATGGAGAGAAAATGCAGAGTACACACACACCTTTGGGAAGGTTTTACACTCACAACAGTTCAAAACTTCTTTCCTGCTCCTAAACTTGCTCTGTTGGGTGCAATAGAAAGTATTTAAATCTCTGGCTTAATCCTGTGGAGATGATAATGTAAACATAAGGTTTAGGCTTCAATGCGTGATTGTTCTGTAAGTGGTATGTTAACTGGACATTGTTGTTTTTTACAGCATGTCAATCCTAAGAAACAAACTATAGGCAACTCTTGCAAAGCCTGTGGCTATCGAGGCATGCTTGACACAAACCATAAACTCTGCACGTTCATTCTCAAAAACCCACCTGGTAAGTTTGTTTCCTTATTTGGTTGGGGTAAAGGGAACCTCTTCAGTGTGAGTGCTGCTAATGAAATAGAAAAATAAATAGCTCACATCTAATTAAAGTGTAAAAAGGCTCCAGCATACTCCTAGAGTGTGTTTGTGAGTCAGGATGAGGTAGCTGTGCTTATAGTTTTCAGTATGAGCGTTCTCTTCCCTTGTGCTCCTTCCCAAGTAGAAGTATTTGTGAAGAGTTGGATTTGCATATGTAGAATAAAATGTAGGAGGAGGAGAGCTAGTCAGCAGGAGCTCGTTGCATTTTTGCCTTTAACTCGGCGCAAAGTAAAAGCAGTATAGTAAATGCTGATGTACTTGTTCTGTGCAAGCAACACTCTGTAGTAAGCATCTAGTTGCCTGCTGCAATTTAAGCTTGCTAGAATAGAAAAGTCTAACCTATTCCAGGGGTCTCTGCATTGTGAGGTCACCTGTTATATAGACTTGGACAACCGTATGTCTTGATGAGAAACAAGACTTTCACTGGAACCAGAGGTTTCCTCAGCAGATGTACATCTGCCCTGAATATTACTGGGTTGGGTACTATAAGTAACTTACTGCTATTAGCTTTTATTAAAAGCATCCAAACCCCCTTGGGGATTTGGCAGAGGTGCAATAGTGCAGGGACTTCAGCTTTCTCTAGTTCATGAAGTAAAACAGTAAAATTCACTTACAGAAAGTGGTGAGACTGGTACAGGAAAGAAAGAAAAAGATAAGAAGAACAGAAAAGGCAAAGACAAAGAGAATGGTTCTGTGTCCAGCAATGAGACACTTCCACCCCCACCACCAGAGGAGATTACTCCTCCACAGGTTGTGGTAAGTAGAAGGGAAAGTAGGGAGATGGGGTTGTGTGGTGTTCTGCTCTGATTCAAAACTTCTAAATCACTGGTATTCCTTGCAAGTCAGCATTGCACCAAAAGTTCTTACTGTATCCAGAACTTCACTGCTGGAATAGAAGTATCCCTGTGCCTCGTCTGTAGCAGCTTTATCAACTCTTCTGTACCAGAAGAGTTCTGTTTGCACCTTGCTAAGTGAAAGCTGTAAACCCATTACAATCCAGTTCCCTGGAAATGGGTATCTCACGAGTGTACTAGATAGAGTGGTAAAACTGCACTTCAAGGAACCCTACAGATGGCTACAAACTCAAGTCTAGCTTCCATTACTTCTTTCCTACATCTGCCCTTTCTCCCATCATCTTTGACTTCCAGATCATAGTATAACCCTTTCAAAATCAAAAGTACCTGTTTATTAAAAAAAAAGCTCTTAAATCTGTACCTAGAAACAACGCTCACCTATTGCTAAGCTTGTAGTAACGTCGTATGAACCTGTTGGTCTGGTTTTGTTTTTTTAGGAGGAGGAAGATGATGATGACTGGGGCGAAGACACAACAGAAGAAGCCCAGAGGCGTAGAATGGATGAAATCAGTGACCATGCAAAGAACCTCACACTTAGTGAAGACCTGGAAAGAACAGTGGAGGAGAGAGTCAACATACTATTTGATTTTGTGAAGGTAAATATTCTGTGTTTGTTTGCATGGTAGCCACTCTGCCATAGTCATACAAAATATTGGTAAGGAGACTTAAGCACAAGCTGCTTAATCTTCCACCTGAGTACTGGTTCCACCAGTGGTGGGGAAGGAAGCAGTGTAATAGAGCATTGATGCAGACTTTTGGTAGCTTTAAAATGTTTCTGTCCTTGTCTTTGTAGAAAAAGAAGGAAGAAGGTGTCATTGATACTTCTGACAAAGACATTGTAGCAGAAGCAGAAAGACTGGATGTAAAGGCTATGGGCCCGCTGGTTCTTACTGAAGTCCTTTTTGACGAAAAAATTCGTGAACAGATAAGGAAATACAGACGTCACTTCCTTCGTGTAAGCAGTCTCTTCTTCGACACCTATTTTAACCACCATTGGGTTGACTTTTTGTAGCAACTACTTTACTCAGTTCTGGATTGCTTGATACTGTGGGGAAGAAGGCTTTTGGTGGTTTTCTTTGTTTTTAAACCACTACTTCTTAGCTAGGGAAAATGCTGTGAGGGATAGCATGAGCTGTTGTAAATTTTGCTATCTCATTTTGTTGAGAGCGGAATTAATTAGCTCTTTCTGGAGAGGGGAAAAAAAAAAGCTAATTCAGTTGTCTTTGTTTTCATCACAAAACTCTAGTTCTGCCACAACAACAAGAAGGCTCAGAGGTACCTTCTCCATGGCTTTGAGTGTGTGGTAGCCATGCATCAGTCTCAGCTTATTTCTAAAATACCACATATTTTGAAGGAAATGTATGATGCAGATCTTCTGGAAGAAGAAGTCATCCTTGGCTGGGCAGAAAAGGTAAGGGGTAGTACTTCATGTACCATACCAGCTAAGTACTTGAATGTAGAATACTGCATCCGATTTCTCCGTTCTGGTGTAACTACTTGTGCAGATGGCTTTAAACAACTAATCTGAGATAAGTTACTGTCTGGGAGAAACCTCGCTTTCAAAAATGGGCTGCTCAAGACAGTGGGGTGAGGTTAAAGTTCTAAGTTAAGCTCTTGCTGTGTTCGGGTATGATATGATGTAAACTCCTTCAGTGTTGAAGCAAAATCTGTATGCTTCTGTCCTCCAGGCCTCAAAGAAATATGTTTCAAAGGAGCTTGCCAAAGAAATCCGTGTCAAAGCAGAACCATTTATTAAATGGCTAAAGGAAGCTGAAGAAGAATCTTCCGGTAATGAAGAAGAGGATGAAGATGAAAACATAGAGGTAGGAAAGGTTCATGTACTGTAAACACCTCCTGTTCCTGCATGCTTAAGTCTTAGGCTTTATCTTGGTGCACAAAAAAATAGCTTCATGTATTACTGTGCATGTTGGGAACTGAGGTAATGCCTCATTTCTAATACTTTGTCGGAGCATTTTTGCTACACATAGTCACTTGTCTACACAAGATGATTTTTATAACACTACAGGCGTTTTTAGTAGCCAAGGACTGTCATTGTGGAACTGCACAGACAGTCTCTTGCACAGTACTAATTTGTATAGTGGAAGATTGATGAGATATTGTGTATAAAGCCTTGTGTTCTAGAAGAGTTATAGGGTATATGTTTGTTTTAAAAGCTGATTAAAGAGCAAATGACCATTTTCCTCACAGTGTTTAGGCCTAGGTAAAATTTGTTGGCTACACACCCCAGCTGACGGTGGCCACGATTGTCTTGCTTGTGGGCTTTTTGTTTGTTCTCCCAGTAGTACTTACTCTTGCCCCTGGATAGGAGATCCTGCTTCCTACAGGCAGACATGGCATGCCTCTGTCTTCTAAAGACAGATGTTAAGGTGTACCTGTAGTTTCAGCATGCCTAAGTTCATGTTTTGTATGCAATATTAATTGTGCTGCGCAGTGCGCTTCAGAACATGGAGCGGCATGGGCAGCTCATGGCAAGAGACGGGAGGGCTGTTGAGTGGGCAGGTGCTGCAATGCCTGATGTTAAAATTTTTCTAGTGCTTAATGATGGTGGTAGGTGCTGTAGTAAAAGCAAGTGTCTTGTCTCCACAGGTGGTGTACTCTACAACTGCCAGTGTACCTAAAGTTGAAACTGTGAAGCCTGCAAACAATAAAGATGACGATATCGATATTGATGCCATTTAAAGTGATGCAACGTAGCTTCCAGCATAGTAATGCAAACTTCTCTGCATTTTCTGCCAGAAGTGTGACTTGTATGTGCACAAGCTGAAATGGCTTAACATCCTGCTACTCTTTGTACTCTAAAATGTATCTTTTTACTGTGACTGGTCTTGTGTAACTAAGCCTAATACCAAGGAGTCAGCACGTCGGTGAACTGATCTAGTTTGCAACTGGCATGTTCTATTTTGTTTTTCTAACTTGTGTTGGACACATACTTGGAGCACATTTATACAGTTGTGGAAATAAAGGATTTGGTTTTGGTCAGTCTTCACTTGTGACTCTGAACTCCCTTATTTCTTTTCCAAGTAAGTATCTACACCACGAAACGTGCAAAGTTGGAGACAAAAATTACAAAAACCTCTTGAATGAGACAAAAAAAAAAAAATAGCCTTAAGTTAGAGGCTGTTGCAACAGTGGACATTTGAAACGGGCAAGAAGCAGGTGTTGAGTAATCTACAGTGTACAGATGCCAGTTTCTTCACACAGAGGGCAGCTGTCTGGATTCTGATCCTTGCAGGCTTTTTTTTTAAAAAAAAAAAAAAAAAAAACAAAAACTTCCACAGGTGTTCACTGCATAAGTTTGTTTTGTGGTGGTTTGTGGTTTTTTTTTTCCCTGAGGTTTTCAGCAGCTCAATTGAATACTGAGTGGCCGGCTGTGGCCACAGGTACCGCTGTGGCAGAGGAAACGAGCACCTGCATTGGTCTGATGCGGGGTGGGGAGGGAAGGGGGCATGATCTGTTGCACTGGGCATGGGAGCCCCTGGAGTGGACCTGGGTAGCTCTGGAATCGTTTTGTGTATCATAAATGCCAGCATGGAGGTACCTGATTCCTTTAGAAACCACGTACAAAGAGAAGCCTAGTCCACCTAAATATGGTGAGTGACACATCTTGGGTATTCTAGGACTGTCCCCACTGCGGGGATTCTGGGGATTTTTTTAAATTTTTTTTTTTTTTTTGCCTGTCACAACCTTTTGCCCTGGAAAGCTGATAATGACAATGTGGGTGGGTTTTGTTTGGTGTTTTGTGGTTTGGGTTTGTTTTTTTTTTCTCATGGCTGTGAAATTCATTCCGTATTGCAAGTTTTGAGAGAGGGAGGCTCCAGCGCACAGTGAGCAGCTTTTCCTGATCAAACTGTTCTAGCAGAATTTAGGATTGGATGCAGGGGAACATGGTGTTTGCTGGTTATAAGAGCAGTGACTTGAGCTGCAGGCTTTTCCCCAAAACAGTGGGGTGTGATCTTACTGCTGCCTTGCAGGTGGCCCTGGCATCAAATTGTCACTTGGTACGAGCAGATGTAGCAAATGGTGTTAGATGGGGTAAAGCCATGAAGTGTTTGAAAGTGTTCTTTTGATTTCAAAGGGCATTTATTGCAGTAGTACAAAAACATTAATTTAAATTCAGGTTTATTCCTGGCTTCTTTTTCTCTAAAAGAAAATTTGTTTCTGTTTAAACTGAGTTTGTATGTCAAAAGTAATTGCCAATTGTTAGGCTTGTTGGGAACCTGGAAGATGAATTATGGATTAATAATTCATGTCACCTCCCTCATGTAGCAGTTGTGGGCTCACCATTATAGGCACTTGCCTGCCAGGCTGGAAGCTGAGTTGGGAAGGTTGAGATCCTCTGAAAAAATCCCAGGTGAACGCAGTGTAGCTGTTACAGAGCTTATAGTTTTTCACCTGGTGTGCCTGTAGGAAGCTGTATGGGTGGGTTTTAGTTCGTGCGGGTGGCAATCGAGACTAGAATCTGGGGAACTTTTTTTAAAGCAAAAGGCTCAAACTTCAGGGTGGTGACAGAGAGGGGAGGGTTAAAAACACAGTCTGGTTGCAGGCAGGGTTTCAGCCCTGGGCTTCCTACTTGCTTGTAGCAACAGGTTGGGCATTAGTAATACCCAGCAAACAAAATCATTCACCAGTATCTCCCAGTCACGTTGGTGAGGTGGGTGTAGGACTTCCCTCCTGAAGCTGTGCCTCCCTGGCACACTCGCCTGTTGCGGTGGGAGGTGGGTGCTTGTACATCAGGCAAGTTCCTTGGGTAGGGCTTGAGCTGGCTCTGCCTTTCGGAGCAGAATTCAGGCTTGCAGCGGGAATGAGGAGAAGCCTTGCTCTTTCCCAGGAGTGTGTCCTGGCTGTGACGTTGAGAAATGCTGTGGCCCCTTCACCAGCTGCACAAGAGCGTCCTCTCTGGGCCCTCTCCTGGTTCTCTGAGCCTAATTCTCAGCTACTGCAGGTCAGTGCTGTTCACCAAAACCATCAGTTGCTCCATGCTGGTGGTCTGCAGATGCGGCTTTGCAGGTCCGGGTTGATGCCGTCTCTAGGATGTGACCAGAAGGTTTCTGTCGGAAGTACGTATTGCACGGTGTTGGCTGCTGCCAGCTGTGACATGGTGAAGTTTCATTTCGGGTGTAGTTCCATTTCAGAGCAGGCTTGGTTGTAATTGCAGGCTGCCACCAAAGGGGATAACCTCTTTTCTTTCCACCCCAAGACCTAGTGATTAGCAAGACAGGCATTTTCCCTCCAGTAGGGAAACTAGGAAATAAATCCACCCAAAAAGCCAGTTTTCTGTAGGATCAGTGAACTGATGATGTCATAGCAAAGCTATATGGTGGTACCTTTGGGTTAAACGTGGTGGGAGCACGCAGGGAGTGAGTGTTCTTGTCCAGGGTTCCCCACAGGTGGATCAAAGTGCATTATAAAGTGGCACCCTAATATTCGGACAGGGGGGAGGCTTCAGAAGCACTTGAGGCCACCACTGACTATGAAATTCTTGATGCTGAGTTACACTTCTCACCCTATTTTCATATATATATATTGCTATTTCCATCTCAGGTCTTGAGAACTCCACCAGCTAGTAAACACGAGTGTTCGTTTTGTTGGCATTTCTTTAGGGAAGGAAGAAGTCTGACTTAGAAGTTTCCTGAGTCTTTGAATTTATTGCTGTCTGATTAAAAGTAACAAGCATGTCTTCAGAAGGCACCTTGGTGTTTGGATCCCATCTGCTCCAAGCTTCAAAGAGATTCCTGGCACCTGGGAAGGAAGCAGGAAGGGTTGGGTGATTTCCCTCACTTCGTGTCGTACCGTCTCTCTCTCTAAAAGCCTCAGTGTGAATGCTGCGACTCGGCAGGTGGAGGGTCTGGTGGTGGGTCCCTCCGTCTCGGCTTTTCAAACCTCCATCTCCTTCCAGGAGCCAGCGGGGGCTTTTCTGCAGCTCAGCAGCCTTCACCAGCAGCTTCGCTCCATCCAGCGCAGCGGGAGCTTCTCAGCAAATGGCTTTGCTTGGGGCAGCATCATGGAGCAGACAAAAGGAGCTCAGAGGCTTCAGTTGGGGTTTGCAATCCTGATTGTTGTTGCGCATATAAGTAAAATTGTTTTAGCAATGAAAGCCTAAAAATTGTCATTAGAGGCCAGGGCCTCGCTCAGCTGGATGTGGTAGAACACGTGCTATATAAAAGGATGCTCTGTGCTCCTGAGAGCGTGCAGCTCAGGCTTGTAGCGAGGCAATGACCGAAGATGAAGGAGAAGCGGTTTGAAGAGATTGCAGCAGCCATAGTAACGTGCTGAATGCTTTTTATTTCCCCTTGCTGCGGTGGCGGCTGCCCCAGCCGGTGTAAGCGCGATGCGCTGCTCTCAGCGAGGGCAGTTCGTTAAACAGGGTGCAGGTCGCTCCGAGGGGGTCACCCGCGGCATTGCCACGAGGCTGTCATTCCTCCCCGCTGAGTCCTGCCATGTTCTTTGGGTTGAGATGCTCGCTGAAAGATCCCAGTCTCCACCCAAGTCCAACAGCTCAGTGGAGTCGTTGCTGGCCAGATGTACCATAGAGTTAAAAGAGTTGATTTATAACTCTAATAAATCACAGAATGGTTCGGGTTGGAAGGGACCTTAAAGATCATCTAGTTCCAACCCCCTGCCATGGGCAGGGACACCTCCCACTAGACCAGGCTGCTCAAAGCCCCATCCAGCCTGGCCTTGAACACTTCCAGGGATGGGGCAGCCACAGCTTCCCTGGGCAACCTGTTCCAGTGCCTCACCACCCTCACAGTAAAGAATTTCTTCCTGATATCCAACCTAAATCTACCCTCTCTCAACTTGAGGCCATTACCCCATGTCCTATCACTCCACTCCCTGATAAAGAGTCCCTCCCCATCCTTCCTGTAGGCCCCCTTTAGGTACTGGAAGGCTGCTGTAAGGTCTCCCCGGAGCCTTCTCTTCTCCAGGCTGAACAACCCCAACCCTCATGCTTAGTGTGTGGGTGTATTCCAGTTGTGCAAGTTCTGAACCTTGGTGTTTGAAAAGAAGAGGTATCGCTGAAAAGTAGTTAATGTAGCGATGTGTAACGAAGCTGTCCTTTCATTTGAGGGCTGCTACAGGGTAGTAATAAAGATCGCAGCAGTTCTGGGCTCCCGGTGAAACCAGTGAACGGAAATGGCAAGGAGAGATGGAACAAAAGTAGCTGACCCACCAATTAGTCTTCCAAACTGTGGCAGCTGTTTTCTTCTCAAACTAATTACTCTGAAAGAGCCTCAGAGTCTGTTGCTGAGGATTGACTCCTTGGCATTCAGTAACACCACCGAACCGTGAAGATGTGGAACAGAAAACCCAGAAGTAAAGACAATAAAAAGCAGCTTGAAAACAATGCTCTTTAAAGCCTTATCTGTGAAATACTGTTTACACGCTTCAATTTCAGCTTAAGTCTTTTAAAGTCGTTGGAGCCACTGGGATTGCTTACATGCTTGACAAGCTGCTGGTGTTGTCTATGTTTTTCGTTTTGAAGACAATCATCTTGCTGCCACGGGGGTGCCAGAGTCTGTCTCCTGACTTGGATTTGGTGAGAAGCTGTTCTGGGGCCACTGGCCAGCTTTCCTGGGCCTTCGCTTCCTTACCTAGTGTGGACCAGCACCAGGGTATCTCCACAGCTTCGTCAGAGCTGTTCCGGCTGACATCCATCAAGGACACAGCCCCAGCACTCAGGTGATGCTGCTTTTAATTCAATAAAATTCTGCAACTCCTTAATGTTTTTCAGTGGAAAAAGAAAAAACTCTTTGATATCTTGGGTTAGGAACCCAAGAAACAGAGGTTCCACCCGATCATTGTCAGTAAAACAGAGGGAACGGTTCCTCCTGTTGTGATGAGTATCAGGGAAATCCAATAAATGTTAAAACATCTTTTCTGTACATCAGTTTTTCTACTTGCACGTGCTTCAAAGTTGGATGGCCATGCAAATCCATCGTGACGGGGCAGGTCTAGGGTGAAGCCAGGTCAGTAAGGCAAGGCCAGGATCGGCAAGGCCCGTGGCTGGGCACAGGGATGTCCGTGAGGGTACCCAAGCTTCACAAGGGTCCCGGCCTGAGTGCCAAGGTGGCGGGGAAGCTCCAGACTTGGGCTTCTCCCAGCTCTTTCTCGCGCTGCTTCTTCCACGCCGCTCAGCTCCAAGGTCACTCGGCTGCACCGTGTCGGAGCTGACCTTGAACGCAGGCAGCCGCGCACCTGCGAGGTGGGACAAGAGGTTGCAGAGCCTGTTCCTCCTCCCAGGACCCCGACATCTTCTGAGGCGGGAGCTGGAGAGGGCCGGTTCTTCCACTGCTAATCTTATCTCGTTACTGTGGTGTCAGATTTGTTTTCTGCACAGTATTTTCTTTCTCAAGAGGGAAAGAGATGACGCAAAGGAGAGCTCTGGTCTGAGCCTGGGGTCACAGGCACTTCAGCCACGCGTTGCAGATCAGGGAAGTATCAGCACCAGGAACTCCTCAACAGGAGGTTTGTGTGGGTGTTGTATTATTCTCTCTGAATTTTTGCTTGATACTGATTTTTATACCTACCTGATATTAATAAAACCCAGCTAACAGCACTGACGTCAATGGAGTTTGGCTTTGTATCTGTGCAATTAAGGTAGACATCTGGCATCTTTAAAAGAAACACGAGGAAAGTATATTTCCCCGGGAGAATCCCATCCCTGTTATCAGGGAAACATTAATACATTATTAATTACTTAATAATCACTCTTATGGACAAAGTTACAGGCATACAAATTGTGGAAGGAGTAGTTCACGTAGGAAAATACTAAATAAAGAAGGAAAAGACTAAATAAAGAGACTGGGGGTTTTTCACATGGTCTCTGAGCCTGGAAAACCTGGATTTAAAGGCTTCCATCTCCTGCCTCCATTGTTCCTTCACCCTGTGCCCATATTCCGTGTCATGAGCCAGAGGAGCCGGCGGTCCCAGCTGGACGTGCTGTGGGGCTTGGGTTGGTTATGGTCGGTGGGCGAGCACAGTCGGGGGGAGACGGGAAGCAAGAGCACAGCTGCAATGACGGGAAAATACTGCTCTGTGTGGGAAAGCCACGGGATTTTAAATAATCCCTTTTAGATGCCTATTTATCACCTGACATTCAATCCAGGAATTTTCACTCTCTGTGCTTTCTCCACGAACAGGTCGGCTAGATTTTAGTTTCCATTTATTCTACTGAAAAACTCCTATGTACGATCCAGAATGCAGAAGAAGCAAGTTTAAGGAAAGTCACTGACTGTCGGTGGACTTTTCACAATATCAGAAGAACCAGTTTAAACGAGACGCGTGATGTCAGCCAGGTCCCATGAGGTCACATCAAGGTGGTAACTGCATCCACTGAAGCTGCTGTCAGGAGCACACCACCTCCAGGAGAGCGAAGTCCCCCCTTAGGTGAAGCGGTACAGAAAAAGGGAAGGGAAACCTTTCTGTGAGGAAAGCAGGCTGGCTGCTTCCCAGCAAAGGTCACCGAAGAACATCGCCTACACCTTGCAGACAAATGAAGGAGCCAAAGTTTTTAGCGAGTAGCATGACTTGCTGGAGTCAAGAGTCCAGAGATTAAAAAAACACCATAAAAAGTACTTACATGTAGGCAGAATTAATTTTCTGCGTGCTCCTCATGCTGATTACAAATAAAGGGGATGGAGGGTGATAAGCCCACTTAGCCAACTCCTGGTCAATCCTGATGCCAGAAGAGAGGAGCAATGCATTTGACTTTGGCAAAACAAATGCCATAGGAAGAAAGAGGTGCTCGTGGATGCAGCCAGTCTCTCCCCACTAACCAGTCCTGCTGAACCTCCTCACTTGCAGGGACCTGGAGATGCTTTCCGTTTCGCACGCCAGGTTTGGATGCCTGGGTGAAATGGCTGCTCAGGACGGGTGGCTGGGGGAGGGCAGGAGTTGTGCGGGCTGGGAGGGAGGCACGGGCTCAGCGCCACGGGCACGGCTGGCTGCATCCTGGTGCAGGTCAGCGAGCGGGAAGCCAGGAGGTGAAGGTGGCCGTGGTACGTGCGTGGAGGAGTGGGAGGTGACAGGTGAGGCCTTCCTGTTTGGTAACGCCAACAGGCTTGTCCCGGGCAAGGGGGTGGTTTTATCTGAATCATCGAGGGGGAACTGAGTGTTCCTGGTGGGAGGAGAAGTGGGAGAGCAGGTACCTGTCTGTCGTGAGAACCTCTTCTGGGGGCGTTTGGTGATGTGCGCCGGGGAGCTGCGGTGCTTCAGGAGCACAAGGCACTAACTGCTGCAGTATCTCTTTTTTTACAAAGTCTTTTATGATATTGTTGCCGCCTTTGTTTCTTTTTTTTTTTTTTTTTTCCCCCTCAGCGCTGGGGGGTGGGACGGGAAGGCAGAAAGCAGCAGCGGGTATCGCTAATACCACAAAACCTGTTCTGCAGGAAAACCTGCCGATGGGTGATGGGTGCGTGGGACGGAAGGAGCGGCCACGCTCATGACCCAACCTGCCCTGCACAGAGCAGGCCAGGGGGGTGATCGGGGATGACAGCCACCTTCCTCTGCCCTCCCCATTCCCAGGAACCCATTTTCAGCCCTGGATCAAAGAAGCCATCTGCTGTGCAGGGCCTGACTTGGTGATCTGTGAGGAGCTACTGGAGGGCATGTCTCCTCATGGACTACTCTGTCTTTCCTACTCCATGGGACTTGCTCTGCTTTGGTTGGCAAACAGTCCCTGCCATGGTCCAGAGCTGGTCAGTGGCAAGGGATTTGGTGTCTGTTATGGAGATGCCTGTAGCTGTTGGAGGATGGACATCACCGAGAGGTCTGTGCCCTGTGGAGGTACCCAGGTATCAGAGAAGCCACCAGCACTGGGAATTTGCCATGACCCAGTTTCCCTCCCTAAATTTTGTTTCTTGACAATAGCAGAGACCCATTTCCCATGAATGGCCCCCAGGCACAGGAGAACCCGGCCGAGCATCTCGGCTGGAACTGATGCTGGTCCCTCAAACCCAGGAATCCAAGCCAGATCGCAGCCTCTCCAATGCGAGGTGGGACACAGCCCAGGCAGATGGGCAATGGGAAGGGAACAGGGACAGATTTTTGACCCGCACCCAGTCTGGGTGCCACGTGTGGCTTGTTGCTTTGACAGGTTTTCTTTGCATAGCTTCCCTAACTCTTCTTCCCTCACTGCATCCAGGAAAAAATTATCTGCCTTTTCCTGGAAGGCCCTTTACAGCCCTTTCACATCAAACCTGAGGTGACAACCGGAGACTGGTTGCTCCTTTGCTGGATACTTACCACGTTTCCCAGCAAATGATCTTCCTCTTTCCTCCTACAGAGGTGTTTCTGCCTTGCAGAAAGGTTCTGCCGATGTCTCCTCGTCTTCCTTTCAAGCCTTCTTTAAAAGCCTTCCATTAAACTTTAAACTGGAGACAAAGCAAATCGTGATGCCCCCCAAAGTCCCGCCTGCTGCTGCAGCTGTGACCCTCCGGTGGGTCTCAACCATCACCCAACCCCACGGTTGCTGGATACGCGGCCGTGAGGCTGCAGGAACGACCCCCGGAGCCACGGCGGGCAGCGCCGGAGCGGGCTGGGGGAGCTGGGGCCGGGCACAGGCTGCGGCAGGGACCCCTGCGCCGGCGGGGAGCGGTGGGGGAACGCGGGTTTCCCGGCCGGGACCGGCGGCAGCGGCGGGGACGGGGACGGGGACACGGCCCGGCGCCGCCCGCCGCGCACACACCCCGCCGCCGCCAGGGGGCGACCGTGCGCCGGCGGCGCCGCCCGGCACCGCCCCGGCCCGCAGCGGCCCTGGAGCGGGGAGAGACCCAGCGGGAGAAAAGGAAAGGAACGAAAAAGGAAAATTAAAAAAAAAATTAAAAAAAAAAGTAAAAAAAAAAAGAGAAAAAAACAGTGAAAAGAAAGAAAGGAAAAAGAAAAGCGGGAAGAAAAAAAAAAGAAAACCAAAGAAAAACCACAAAAAAAAAAAATCCTCCCCCTCCCTCCAGTTTTCCCACTCCTGAATGCTTTCTGTCTACGGATCTTTTACACTCTCACCCTTTACAATGGGGGTGCTGAGACACTGGAACAGGCTGCCCAGAGAGGTGGTGGAGGCCCCATCCCTGGAGACATTCAAGGCCAGGCTTGATGAGGCTCTGAGCAACCTGATCTAGTTGAAGATGTCCCTGCTTACTGCAGGGGGGTTGGACTAGATGACCTTTAGAGGTCCCTTCCAACCCAGCTCATTCTATGCTTCTATGATTCTATGATCTGGCTGGATTGATCTCCTCTCTCCCAGCACCCACTGAGCTCGCATCTCCTTCTGCACGTTTTTGGGGAATAAGTGCAAAATTCTCGGTGTTGGATGGAAAGGGGGTTCCCGGCTCCAGCCTCACACTCATCCCTGCCAGCAGCCCCAGTGCAAAATGGGGTCACGCCTGCCACAGGGCCCCAAGAGACACGGGGAGCCTTGGGACAGGGAGGTGGCACAGCAGCTGCCTTGTCACCCTCCACCCCAGGATGGCTGCGGCATTGCAGCAGGGGAGATGCCCCTCAGGAAGGAAACAGCGGAGAGCCGAGTGATGGGGCAGGCGGCAGATGAAGGTAAGGGTGGTGGAAATAAGCCTCTCACGAAACTATTGTCAAGAAAGTGTTTGAGAGAGGGAGGGCGAGCTACAGCTGCCTCTCCATCACATACAGTCTATAAATTAGGAGGTATTTTCTTCCAGAAGGTATGTAGTACATCCATGTTACACCCAGGGAGGACTTGCTGGCTGATACCCTCCAGCCTGTGTTACGCAGGATGGTCTTAAACCCTTGGACCGTGTAATCTCAGTTCACATGCTCCGAGAGCAAAATGGTGCCCTTTACGTTGGAGGATATATTCAGGTCATACGTAGCCTGCTTACCCTTGGCAGCACTTCTGCCTGCAGGAACAACTGCAACATCTCCACACCCGGTGGAGCAAACGCTGCACAGAGTCAGGAGCTGCATCCTCTTTGCAGCTGCTGACTCTGTTTCCAGGTAACACGGCTTGTGAACGAGCCATTTCACCAGCCGCGCTTGCCCGAATGCCACATGCGGGGGGATGCTGCACCCACAGCTGGGTGCTGCTTCACCCACATGGACACCCACCCTGTCCTGCTGATGGTCTTGGGGGTTCAACCTTCCTCCTCCAGCATGGGACATGGCGGTGGTGCCGGGAGGAAGACGGCCCCCTCTCATGCGCCAGTGACTCACCACGCAGCACCCTGCTGTCCCATGGTCCCCGCTCCAGCTGCATTCCTTGTACTTGGGACGTTGGAATTAAACACCTCCAAAGAGCTGTGTTAGTATGAGGGGTACCCACAGCTGCAGTGAGCTGCAGAGAAAACACAGCTAATGGTCTGGCAATGCCATCCAGCTCCTGCCCAGCAGTCCACGGGGATGAATCTGAGCATCTATTTTTTTTCCAGCTCCCCTCTGGTATTATTTTTCTGCGATCATGTCACACAAAATAAAACTTAGATGAAAAGCACAATGGCAAGAGCACCAGCCATGCAGGAGGAGAGAAATCCCTACACGATGCCACCTGAAGCTGCTCCTGGACAGCAGGGTTGAGCATCTTGGCTTTGGGAGATGGGGTGGCACGGGGGTGGTGGGATGGTTTGACGGAGGCTGTCGTCTGCCTGTGCACTGGGGGCACTGGCTGCTCTGCCATCCCCTTGGCGCTGGCTGAGACTGGTCCAAAAACTTGCCACCAGCATCTGGCTGCATCCACGTAGCTCTGCCAGGCATGGGCAGGTGCAGCATCCTGTGGGGAGAGGCAAATCCATGCCTCCGGCATTTCCCTCTTGCGTCAGAACCGAAGGGATGCTCCTCAACATGGTGGTTTCACAGTGCGGGTAGGTGCTGAGCACCAGGCAGGCTCCAACCAGCATCTCGACTTGCAGCGAGGAGGAAAAGATCATCATGGAGAAAAAGGAAAAAAATTGGGTGATGTCTTTTTTCGAAAATGAAAAAAAAGACATGGCAGGGGGGTTGGAACTAGATGATCTTTAAGGTCCCTTCGAACTCTAACCATTCCATGAGTCTATGATTCTATATCATTTTTCATTATAAGTGAAGACAGCAGGGTTTGGGGGTTTTTTAGAGATTTTTTTTTCCCCATATCTTCCTAACTTCTTCAAACACAAGTGTCACCTGCATCTCCTGGGAGGGCTTTTAGGTGGCTGCCAAACAAGTGAATTTATGGCCCTTGCAGGTGTCAGAGAAGGAAAAACCTGATTGTCTGACTCATGTTTGGGCAATTTGAGCTCCTCTCACTTGATACCTGTGAGATCAGATTCCTGGGGAAAGGTTGCTTGGCCCCAAGTCTCTCCGGGAGGTGGGACCAGTTGGACACCAAAGTCAAAAAGCGGGACGAGTTGTCATCCTGGGCCTGGGTGACGGGTGCTGTTTGGGGGGACAGTGTGAAGGCAGCGCCACTCATGTCAACCGCAGCAGGACAGGGTGTCTTCCTGAGGGTCCCTGCAGCCCCCTCCCCAGTGCTCCAGAGCTCTCCGTAGCACTCCCACCCCAGGAGGGGCCAGCCAGACCCTGCAAACCCCCATGTTTCTAAGAAGTGGATTTTTTTTCCCCAAAGGGGGAGTGTGATGAGTGCTGGGTCTCTGCATCCCTGTTTTCTTATTTGGCTTTGAAACATTAAACCCAGGTCAGGGCATTAAACCACCCTTCGCGTAGGTGTTCCCAGGTAGGTATTTTTTCCGCGCTGGGCTGCTGATGGAGACAGCAGGTTTCCCCCTCACCGCTCTCCTCCCACCTACCAAGTCTTTGATCCCAGCAGCTCTGGAAGCTAAGCTTTGAAAATAGAGTGATTTCACAGACGTGTTGATTAGAAAATGAAATTCCAAGAAGCAAATGACAACCTGGCTGCACCGCTTGGCTCCGCGAGGCTGGAGCTCCCCACCAGGAAATGTATCCTCATATTTTTTTGACACATCCAGGGTGTTGTATTATTAATAAAAAATGCAGACAGAACTTCTTAAGAGAAAATGACTTCCAAAGAAACTGCTTTTTTTTTTTTTTTTTTTCAGTTTTTCCTGTGAATCTGTCATCTTGCTTGAAGACAGCTCGTTCCTTTCTTTATTTTGCACAGCAAAAATGAGGCGTACATTCACCCCAGAGCAGGGACAGTCTCCTGGGCACAAAGAAAGGCCCCAGGGATTTGTCTCCCTTAGCAGGCTGTTAATTAAGGTTTCCAGTTTCATAGGAAAATAAATGGATTTAACGGAGGCTGGAGAGAGGGCTGGGGAGTGTCATGGTCTGTCATGGACTGTCATACAGAAAAATAACCCCAGCCTTGCAGTCCTGGGAGGACTGGATGCATCTAGTCCATCCAGCTGGGACAGGGAGAGGACTAGCTGATGTGGCGGCCTCCACAGCAGCCATGATGCCATACAGTGATTCCAAGTGAGTCTTTCTTATTCGAACACCCCAAAATCCAGCTCTGAGAAACAATCTTTTTCCCCTTCCCATCTGTATTAATAGCATTGTGCTTTTTCGAGTGCTCCTGAGACTATTCTGAGCATATCTGCCCAGGGTGGGAGGGTGTTTTGGGGCTGATACTTCTCATTTTTGCTACTGGGAAAGCAGGGATTGCCCTCAGCAGGGGATAAGCTTGGGCAGCTTTGCACTCCAAGCCTAGGACAAGTGGGACACTGGATCCACCCCGCCTGGCTAGTGACCACCGCAGCGGCTGGGACCTGCCAGCCCTCGCTGGGGCCACACTCCAGTCCACAGCAGGGAGAAAAAAATACAGAGGTAGGTTCCCATCTGTGGAAGCTGCCATTTCTTTGGAGTCTTGATGTCTCGGCACCCACCTGGAGACAGCTGCGGGGTGGCTCAGGCTCTTCTCGCTTCACCCATGGGTGTATTGCTCCCTCGGGAATCAGACCCCAGGGAGCCCGACCTCCCAGCGTGGCTCCAGCAGAGCTCCTCGCAGCCCAGCCAGTTCAGAGCCATCGCGCCCAGCAGAGCCCCGGGCTCCTTTGCAGGCACCCACCTGCGCGAGGAAGCAACCGCAGAAATGTCTGGGTGGTGGATGCGGACAAGGTGAGCCCAGCAGCTCAGCAGAGAGGCTGGGGATAGGGCAGGACCCATCAGTCTCCAGCATCGGCCAACAAGGGTGACAGCAGGGTCTGAACTGATTTGGTTTCAGAGGAGGTTCAAGAAGCTCCTTGAGGCTGTCAGGACTGCTGCGGGACGGGAAAAAATGAAACGGGCAGTGCCTGTGCAGAGCAGCCACGTATCCATGGGGTATCCAGCAACCGTGGGGTTGGGTGATGGTTGAGACCCACCGGAGGGTCACAGCTGCAGCAGCAGGAGGGACTTTGGGGGGCATCACGATTTGCTTTGTCTCCAGTTTAAAGTTTAATGGAAGGCTTTTAAAGAAGGCTTGAAAGGAAGACGAGGAGACATCGGCAGAACCTTTCTGCAAGGCAGAAACACCTCTGTAGGAGGAAAGAGGAAGACCATTTGCTGGGAAACGTGGTAAGTATCCAGCAAAGGAGCAACCAGTCTCCGGTTGTCACCTCAGGTTTGATGTGAAAGGGCTGTAAAGGGCCTTCCAGGAACAGGCAGATAATTTTTTCCTGGATGCAGTGAGGGAAGAAGAGTTAGGGAAGCTATGCAAAGAAAACCTGTCAAAGCAACAAGCCAGGAAAAGCTTTGCAGAAGTGCTTCAAATGGATGCACATGCTGTGACAGGGGATGTATCAGAGTCAGAGAGGTTAAAGTGTGTAAGATGAGAGACGAGGCTGCCCCAGATGTGAAGGACTTTATCCTACTCTTCTTTAGCTTGGATATTCAGAAATATCCAAGCAGACAGGATCTGACCTCCAAACACTGAACAGAGGTGGACAATAGACCTGTAGATCATCTTCCCTACCAGCACAGAAAGGGTAAAAATATTTCTCTCTCAATGGGTTGCCTCCCTTCCCTTGGTGCTGCTTAAAATTCACTCCAAAAATTAAAACCAGGGAGCAGCCCTTACATCTGTAGCTTGTTCTGCTCAAGACACCCCGTTGGGAAGGGAGTTTTTCTGGTGAACTGCAGGAAACCCGTTCTGTGCTCCCCAGCACTCGTGCTGCGGCAGGCCCCCTCCCTCCCACGCATGGAGGCATCCCCAAAATGCCAGAGGCTCATTCCCCCTGCGGCGTGGGGAATGCAGGCAGATGTGGGACAGGAGATGGGGATGCAAAGTGGGGAGGGGGTGGGAGACGGCCGAGCAGCCCCAACCCTGACTGCCGTCCCCGGCGGTATGAGGCTGCTCTGCTCCCCCCAGCTGGCTGCTCTCACCCATCCCATCCCCATCCCTGAAATGAGCAGCTTGCAGGTGACATCTTTGACACCTCCATCTCTCTCTCTCTGCTATGTCTTGGCTTTTCATCTCTGGCAGCTAATAGCAGAGCGCTGGGGGAGGGGACCATATGCCAAAGCATCTAGTCTAAGGCACCTTCTTACTAATAGCATTACGTGCCCTCCTAGCAAGAGAAAGGTTTTGATATACTGTCACAGCAGTGACCAGAATATCTCCCCTCTTGCCAGGCTGTAGGTGATGCTTTTGCCTCTGTGCTGGTGGCTCTGCAATGGGACAGGGGACAAAGCCGCCTCTGTTTGGAATGATACCACAAAAAAAGCACAGGCTGGTGGCAGCCGGGAGCACGTGCTTCCGCCAAAAGTCCAGTTACAGGGGTACGCGGGGTAAGCAGCTGCTACGCGATGCGACGGTGCTGGAACAAAGGCAGTGGCTGAATTAATCTGCAGAAAGAGCCACCTTCCTTCACGCCACTGCCTGCAGGGTGTTTGCTGCAAGTAACAACTGAATCACGACAGCCTGGGGTAATTAGGGGGTATGAAGCTCACAGGCTCAGTTCAGCTGCAGGGAATTTCACTCCCTCCCTTCCAAGGAACGCTGTAGCTCCGAGGAGCTCTGGTGCTGTCCTAATTAGCGATGCATCCTGCTAACGGGTGATCCTACACACTGAATGCAGGTGTCAGACAGCAGCGCCAAGGTGACAGATTTACCCTTTGGAGGGGAGGTGGTGTCCTGGCATCCTGACCCTCTTCCAGAGAAGGGGAGGAGCCCAAGGGAGGGTGCGAAGCTGAGCTGCCAGATGATGCTGCCGTCCTCTCCGGGTCCTGCCTGCCCCTCACCGCTCCCTCCAGGAGCTAAAGTGCATCCTATCGCAGCCATGATTTTGAATGGGGCGGGTGTCCAGGGCCTGGCTGTGGGGAGGTGGCAGTGACAGCAGATTGTGCCCATGGGGGCTTGGGAGGCCCTGCAGAGCACTGATGGATGCTCTGTCATGGGGCTACCCACGGGGGCTGGCCCATGAGCACCCATACCAGGGCCCAAACCCTCTCCCTGCCTTTTGCTGGCCAGCCTGACAGACAGCCCAGTAGCTGCAAAAGCCGCCTTGTCTATCTTCTCAGTGCATGGAAAAACATTAGTGCTGCATCTTCTTCTGAAATACGTGGGAGTGCTAAATATGCAGGTCTGCTTCTCTGGAGCTCTGAGCATCATGACGATGCTGCTGGGACGCGCAGCAGCTGGAAGGTGCTGCTGGCAGGAGCTGGGGACCAGCCTGCAGAGGGGAGAGGTAGGCTCGCCAGGTTTGCTTTCCAGCTGAGGGGCTCCAGATCTCCTTCTGCTCTCTTCCTCCTGGATAAAATGGAGAATAAAACTCAAGAGTTAGCTGAATCACTAGTGGGTGTAAAGCCAGGGAGATACGAAACAGACCTTCTCTCTTGCATTTGGGCAAATTAACTCCAGGTAAGATTCTCAGAGGAGGATGAACCAACGAGGCACCCGGATCTCCTGAGCTTTTGATGGGAGTTGCTCACTTTTCATAACTTCTACTGCTTTTTGCGTTTGAGAGTCCTGAAACCCCCATCGACAGTGGATGCTCTCACCTGTGCACGCCTGGAGCTCTCTGGGGACCGAGACCCACCAGACCAGCTACTACAGAGGGTTTTCTGGGGACTGTCCCCTTCCCTGCCCCTGCTGCCACTACCCAGTTCACTCATGAGAAACACAGGCATGCACATGTTTCGGTATGTGTCTCGTTTTTAATGCATTTATTTTTAGCTTGTTTTTGTGGCCGGTAGAGGATTCCACAGGAAATCCTGCAGCCATGGGATCATGAAAAGCTCAGGTTCCCGATTGTGTTACATACGTTAACAGAGATGCGATCTATACGAGGTTTTTTAAAAAGCAGCTATAAATACTTTCTCCAGCTGCGCCAATATCCCCTCGTCCCTCTTCCCTCCATGGCACCTGTTGACACTCGTGTATGCAGTTAAGATTAGCTGCTTCGCAGGGAAGGGAAGCCCCGATTCTGGAGCCATCCTGCCCTGCCCTGCCCTGTCACAGCAGCACCTGGCCGGCCCGTTTCGGGAGCCCACTTGGGCTGTCAAAATTTGCACGATCCTGAAGGGCTGGCTCTGCCGCTGGGTTTGCTTGGCAAGCAGCACCCTGGGGGAAGAGACCCAGGAACTGGCCCCACGTGATGTGGTGGCACCTTGCCATCTGAGCCTCAGGGCAAGGGCAGCCCCAGTCTGCTGGCCAGGCAGTACCACCACTGCGCCGAGGTTCTCAGTTCTCAGCCCTGCTTCCCTCCTAAGCTCAGGCCTGCCCGGGAAGCTGGGGTGCTCGGGGCTGGTGTGCGCACGTGGGTTTTGTTTTGCAGCCATGGGGTGCACTGCCAAGTGCAGCGTTTCCCTCCAGCTGTGGAAGCAGCTGGCTCTTTTGCAGGATCCCTCCAGGCTCCCCGGAATAAGTAATGCCTGCAGGGCTGGCCTGTGTAGAATATGGAGATATGTGGTCTACGCTGCGCAGGTTCATGGCATCCAAGCGTGGGGGAGACCTCTGGGTTCTTTTGCATAGAAGAAGAGGGACTTCTTGCCCATAAGAGATGGCTCTTGGGCTCCTCACCAGCTCTGAGCATCATGAGGAGAAGGTGCTGCACAGGGTGCTCAGCCTGAGCTAGCAGACACTGGGAGGAAGCATCCGCTGGGAATCTCTCCCATCTGTTATGTGATTCATGAAGCCTCCAAGCTCAATCCTGAAACCCTCTTCCATGTAAAGAAAAGCCCAGTGAGGTGAGAGGGAGCTGTCTGGGAGCCGGTCCCTGCTTCCCTCTAAAGATGCCAGCCCTGTGCTGGCATCCATGGTGGACACTGCTCAGCAAAGTCCAGCTCCGAGCTGTGCCCCTGCTTTTCCCAGCCCCATGTGTTGTCATTCCTGGCTGCTGGTGAGTCAGTCCCTGGCCGTGCTGGCTGCCTCCACGGCAGCTGTCCTCTGCTGCTCTGCAGAAAGCCTCAGCCATCTGGGGGAGCCCATAATATAGCGGTTGCAGACGGTGTTCCCCTTCCACGCTGGGATGGAGCCAAGACTTTCTTAAAGGTTTGTTTATGCAGAAATTATCCAATTCATAAAGAGAGATTCCCTCATTTGCCACTTTCTCCTCTACACAAGAAGGGCACTGTCCTGCTCTCTTGTCCCTTTCCCACCCTGCTGGGTGACCCATTCCTATCCAGCAATACAACTCAGCCTCAGCAGAGGCAGGACTTGGACCCAGGCTTCTCACTCCCTGGGAGAGCTGGAATCATGGTGCAAGTGGTTACATTCCTGCTGGTGGAGAAGTGTGACCAGCCCAGCAAGAGCTGTTCTGATATCTTGCATCTCCTTAGCCCACTGGCTCCAGGTCAGGCTGCTGGTAGGAGCTGGCAAGTGTGGGATGGAGCTTGGGGTCCTGCTGGTCTGGGTGAATGCCATAACCCTTCACACTCCTCTGGCCCTGGGTTTGCCTGGAGAGTCTGTTCAGGAGCCAGGAGAGCTTCCTGATGAAAGTTTAGCTGAACCTGAACCACAAAACACCTTGGCTTTCATAAATGAGCACTTGCTGGTGAAAGTTGCATCATGAGACTTGGGGCCTGATGCAGGAGCAGGAAGATGCATTCAGTTCAAAGCTAAAGCAATGGGAAATTTACCCCATCACTTGGAAACTCTTCTAACTCTCACCTATGGTCTCTTAAACTACACCTCTGAGCGTGCCACACTGCCAGGCTGTCAGCTGGATTTGTCACATCCCTCTTTGCCGGTGTGCAGGACTGACCACGAGTCAAGCGAAGCCAAGTCCAGGTAGACTCAGCTGAGATCCTGATGTGCCTCCTGTATGAGAGGTTTCAGACACGTGTTGTCAGCCTTGGGTCAGGCGTGCGGCCCCACTGTTCCCATACCCTGGTAGCCTCGTCCACTTGTGGAGATGGAAGGGCAGGAATCCTAGGAAAGTCTCGTGATACCAGCATGGAGAACACCACAGAGGGAAAAGCGGGATTATGCAGGCTCAGCTGATGGAGGAGAAGGCAACGCCCTGCGTCAGAAGCAGAGGATGGTGGGCTTGGAGGTAACTTCAGTCTGTTTATGAAGGTTTCAGATTCAGATCCAAAGCACTGCAGTGACGCCCATCCTGGAGGAGCTGTCGTCACACACCACGGGACGCATGAGTGCTGCCCTGGTCCTCCGACTGCCCAGGGCCTCCTGGATCTGCAGAAGGTCTTGGCAGAGGGATGGAATGTAAGGAGGGGGAGAAAAGGAACAGCAGTATTTGCTTTCTTCTGCCTTGCTCCTCCCAGGCTGTTGCGTTTGTCAGGGCTCCTGACAGCCCTTTCAGATGAAGTGCACTCCAAAAATGTGTGCTGGGTTTATATAAGACTCTGGTACCTTTGGTGACTCACACGCCTTGTCCTAGCACGTCGCTCCCCACAGATGTTGTGTAACCTCACTGGGAAAGCACGCCGGCCCTGGGGATGGGGAGCCGCTGCGGGGATGGGGAGCTGCAGTGGAGTTGGGGAGCCACGGCCCTGGGGGTCTCCCCTCCCAGGAAACAGCAAGCCCACTGAAGGACCATCCCATCCCTCTTGCATAGGGAGAGGCAGGAGTCCTGCCACGGGGCTGCTCCTGCAACAGGAGGGACTGCAGGGAAAAAGAAATATGTGAGATTCATCGAACTAGAAAATTTGTGGTTGGCATCCAAACCTGTGGTTTTCCTTATTGTGTCCTTGTAGTGAAAGGTCTACTAGTGCTTGCAAGGGCTTACTAGTAGGAGGGCAGGAAAGGGGATATCTTCTTCCCTCAGCCAGGAAGCATTCCTCCTGCAGTGAAGGAGCCTGAGTTTTCTCTTGTTTAAGCAGGGAAACATCAGGATGGACTTTGCTGCCAGCACTGGAGATACCAGCTGTCTCTCCGGCACAAGAAGAGGATCAAGCCTTTGAGGAGCTCTTGGACTTTGCAGCAGAGGGGCAGGCAGGGCAAGAGGCACCCCGCTTTTCAGCAGCGAGGGGCGCAGGCACCCACAGGCAGCAGCATTGGGAGCGGGGACAATATTCCCAGCAGTGGGGTGGTGATGGAGCAGCCTGAGGATGTCAGGATGGATAAGCCCACAGAGGCAAACGGCATGTGGCTCTGTTTGTGTGCGAGAGGCTGCAAAGGGGAGCGTGTGTGCCTGTGTGCTGAGGAGAGAGTCTGCCCCGGGCTCCTCTACCACATTTTGCCATCTCCTGGAGCAGCATCCCTGGCAGCACAGAGCACGGCAGGGGCCAGTGGAGCAGAGGGAGCTCGTGCCAGCCTCACCTTCCCTCCTTATTCACAGTTTGCAGCCTCTGGCAGGACACGAGCTGCACCTGGGCAGCTGTACCTCGACATTAAGTTTTGCTGCGGTTTGGTTTGTTTTTTCACCCTGCCCGTATTCTGTGTTTCAATGCATGTGCCACAAATTGAGCTCGAACGCCTCAGCCCCCCAAGGCAGCAGAGTCGCCGTAGATGTGGGCACGTTGGAGGAAGACTGAGCGTTGGCAAGTCGTCAGCAAACGTCTGCTCCTCTGAACTAAACCTGCTGAGGAGGCTTGGACCTCATCCTGCCTTGCGCTAGTGTCTCTCAAAGAAATCAGTGGCACTGAACAGCGTGCTCCAGGTTTGGGTGCTGCCTTGTGACTTCAGGGCCAGCTCATCAGTTGGGACAAGTCAGGGTAGCTGCATGGAAGGCAGTCCAGATGAGCAGGTATTTTCCTGACGTCTTGCCAGTCCTTGATTTCTGTCGAGGACTCCACACCTACCCCAGCTGACCTTCTGGTGCAAAAGTGCTGGGTTTGAATCATGCAAAGGATTCGCAGCCTGGCTCATTAGCTGAACAGAAAAATAAAGTTAATGAAACTCTTCTTGTTCAGCCAAGGATCTGGTTCCCAATGCTTAGTAGCTCTGCAATGGAGTGATAACATATTGGGGCTGACTTTCAGCTTCATGACTCCACTTTTAGACTAGTGTAAAATCACAGTAACGCAGGCATCAGACTCATTATTTATGATACAGTTATAAATTATACAATTTTGCCCCCTCAGTCCATAGCTAGAAATCACCACTTCCCACATGCGGCATATGCAATGCTTTATTTTTAAAAAATAATTTCCATCTTTCTAAAGAGTAAAGGCAGAGCAAAAAGATGAATTAATGTGACCTATTAATAAGTTACAACATGCTTACAAGCCCACAAAACCAGGCAAACATTCAGCTTCCATGGGAAAGAGGGCAACTGAACTGCATTTCAGAGCCAGAACCTTGCCTGGTGGAAAGCAGACGACACTGTCTTCAGCAGAAGTGTCTGTTCCCAACCACAGATCGATCCAGTTCCCAGAAATGGCTCACGATGAAGCCTTGGTGACGTTGAGAGATGCTCATGAGAAGCAAGCCAATTATTTCCCCAGATTAATAAGGCAGAAGGATCCACAAGCTGTGTTCTAATGGCTACAACCACACGGCCATCCCGAATGAAGTCTGCAGGAACATGCCCTTCCTTCGCCAGCCATCCTCGTGGGCTGCTTGGGCACAGGACGTCTCCTCCGACTGGCAGCGCTGCCTGCTGTCAACACAGCCCGGCATTTCTTACTGTAAAACCTGTTTCAGTCGCTTATGTTTTCCCAGGCTCTACCCACCCAGGCTGGCCTCGGCCGTGCCGCCTGGCCTCTGTGCCAGGACGTCTCGGTCAAGGTAGTTTAGCAAGGACGAGGGCTGGGGGGTGACGTGTTTTGTCCTCAACCTTTTGGGAAAGCTCTAGGAAGAAGAGGTAAAGGGAAGAGGTGTGGGTATCCTGGGGACAGAGGGGGAAAATCTGAGACTGAAGTGGGATGGTCAGGGAAAGGGAAGTTGGGATAAGGAGCTAGGGGTGAGGAGGAGGTGGACATCAGAGGACAGGGGACAGAAGAAGGAAAGAGGAGTCCCTCCTCCCCATTAGGATGTGTCCCCTGCAATGCCTGGGATGAACAAAACATTCCCATCTGCATTTCTCCTCCGTCATCAGATGAAATCTTCTGGTCCTACGTCTCACATCGGTTGACACATTGTGCATGGCAGCCTTCTCCTGTGACAAATGCTTTGTTAGCTCCTGTCACACTTCTGCCTAGTGGCCTTGCACCTCTGGCTCTGCTGTCACCAACGCATGGTGGGCCACGCTGGGGATCTCCAGCTTGTTTCCTGCGACCCAGGAATGCCCATGCGGAGGCAAGCACGCGTGCAAGCGACCTTTGGGAAGCTGGGGTTGCGCAGACGGACGCTCCAGAGTTAGCAGACACTGAAGGAAGGCTGCCTCTGCCTGTTTCTCATTTCAGTGTTCCCTCAAGGCTCCCCACCCAGGCTCATCTCCACGTACAAAATGGACGGTTCCCACCTGCAGAACAATGGCTACACAAAAATCCTGCTCGGAGAGATACCTGCAGCAGCTCTGTGCGAGCCCTAAAGCAGTTTAACTGCTGAGCTTAGGGGAAATTAGCCCACTCCATTGTGCTAATGCATTTATATTGCTCCTGGTAGAGGTACGCGCTTGCAGTCCCTGTTGGAAGTCAGCTTTACAGGCTGCAGTCCCCTGGGGAGACACTGTCCCCCCCCAGCTCCGCAGCCTCGCCGCCTCTGGCAGCAAAGCAAAGGGGATTCCTCTCCCACGCACAGCTCCGTGCCCAGAGCAGGTCCCGTACGCGGCGGGCTCTGGAAAGGCAGCATGTGGTCCTGTATTTAAAGTCTGGATCCTAATGGGCAAGTACAGAGAGGCCACATGCCGGCTGATTTACTTTGTAGCTTGAATAGCGTTTCTTTAATGTAGGTGGGTTGGTTTTTTGGTTGTTTTGTGTGTGCGTGTGCGTGAGAGAAACATAAATAGGACTTCATCTTTTATGCATTTTCTTGTGCCTTCCAGACCCAGAGCTCCTCTCCATCATTTGACACCGTTCCCTGTTTTGAAAGACGCACTTACTAGAAAAAGATACGAGGGTGTTTTCATTGCAGTGCATCATATTCACATACATAAAATATTAAAAGCAAGACAGCTGAACCCAAAAACAATGCAGAACTTTGGAAAATAGTATTAGTCTTTTCCCTAGGTGTTAGAGAATGTGATAAATCCCACTCTGTTATACATGACAGCTTCCATGGATTCCCAAGGGGAGTGTGCGTCACACTTAAGAGATACCGGGAGGGCCTGTCATGCAGGGAGCAGAAGGTGGTTTACTGTTATACGTATGCACACACACAGGGATTTAAATATATGTGTGTATGTATATAGATGCTTACATAGCATTTGTCAGCACCGACGAGGTGGATTGGCTGTGTCTGCCTCACATCGCTATCTGCCGAGGACAGAGTGCATTTCCCAAGTCCTCTCCCAACCTGTGCTGGGTCTTCCCAGAGAAAGATCCTGAAGCGCAATGCCATGGAGGGGGCTACAGGATGTGGCAGTGGATGGCAAACACGGAGCGAACACAGCCCTGTGGAAACAACAGGTTTTCCTCTAATGGGCAGCCTCATTAAAGGAGCCCTTTAATGTCCTCCAAACATCTCCACTCAACTCATTGCAGTCTGACTTTGGTCCCAGGTGAGCACAGGCTTGGTCTCAGGTGGCTGCAGGTGATGCCTCAGACCTTCAGCAATGTCCCCTGGGGACAAATGCCCTAGCAGGTCATCTGCCTCATTTAAGGAGGCAGAATGATTTTCCTCCTCTTAAAGGGTGTCCTACAGGTTCATCCCTGCAACAACCAACTGCAATATTCACTGAAGCCCGTTGTTATTAGGAAACAAGAATTCAAACCACCAAGGATCAAACCCCGTGTAGGACCTAATGTGGCCTCTCAGTTCGCTCCACCTTATGAGAGGAGTTTTTGAGGATTTACTCAAAAGGAATATTCTCCCAGGGTTAGTGTGTGCATGTTTTTCCAGCCGCTAGCTTTTTCCTCATCCCTCAGACCCATGTGCTTTTCCAGTCTGTCAGATCTTCCTTCAAGTCCTGCATGTGTGTTCCCTTCCTCTTCTCCCCCGAGAAGCCTCCCGCAGCCCACCCAGCCCCAGCCCCTCCGACACTGTCCTCCCCTTCCCCTCATGGGACAAGGCAGCAGGAAACAGCATGGCTCCCACCTCCCTGCTTACTGGGCTTCAAACCATTGCATCTGCTAATGCAGACACCCAAAAGTGCTTTCAGCAAGAGCTGTTTGAAAAACCGGAGCGAGCATTTACTGACTCTTTAAAAATCTGCAAAGTCCTCCCCGTTCTGCTGGCTTCCAGAGGGAGGAATCTTTGCTTTGCTCAAGAAGTCTTAGAAAAGGTTTATATTAAAAAAATTATTGGTGGCTTTTTCGTGGGTGTTTTGGTTCTCTCTTCCTTTTTTCCATCTTGCTACTAAAAAAAAAGGGTAAGTATAAAAGGTTTCTAAAGCATTCAAAGTCATACCCCTGCATTTCTCTCCAACATTATCTTGCTTTTCAAAATCAGCTTGAAAAATCTGCAGTTATTGTGAATTTTTTTTAAACAAATTTAAAAGGCTGACTTCCAAAGTTCAGGTGGCTCAAGCTTTAGTAGCCATAAAAGAAAGTAAAACCAGAACCAACAGAAAACATGAAAACCCTTTTATGGGCAGAAAATGTTAATGGGAGAAACGTTAAAGGTGTTAATAGTACCAACGCCATATTCAGCATCTCCTATAAACGTGGAAGGGAATGTTACTGTTGGCAACCCTAGGCAATGACGGGGAGTATTTATTAGCTCAACGGGATCCTACATTTGCAAGGGTACATCCTGCCAGCAGGACTTACCGTTCCATTGCCAGGTGGGCAAAGAGGCCAGAGAGAAGGTAGGTGGCAAAGTGGGGATTCAGTGAGGGCAGGGGAGGGGTGCAGAGCCCCCGAAAGCAGCACTCCCCAGGCGAGAGGGTCCCTGGGGCTCCCCACTTGCCCTGCTCCCAGCAGCTCGTGGCCGCAGCCACTCCGATGGTATTTTTATGAATGGTGAAAGGAGACTTCAGTCCCACAGGAGAAGTAACAGGCTAAAAAAGGGCAAAAGGGAAGAAAAGCAACGAATGGTAATTAATATAGTTGGAGTTAGATGTTTGTCTGTAAATCATGTGATGCTGTATAACGTGTGAAAAGAAAATCGATGCAAGCTATTCAAGGGGAAACTCCATGATACACAGAGAAAACTCTTCATCTGTATGCAACAGGCTGAATTTTCTCCACAGAGAATACCTGCAGCATGCACGGACTTTGCTGCCAAAAGGGACTATTCTTTTATTAGGTTTATATAGTGCCGGGCATTTCAAGCAAGTCATACAGAGGTATGTGATTCCTACAGAGCACAGACCTCATCCCAACACGTTTATTGTCACCAGTGACAAAAAGGCTAAGCTGTGACTGGCACTCTTGGCCAGGAAGAAGCAGAGTCGGTCCTCTGACTATGTTGGGAGGAAGATGTCCTGCTCCTCCAAAGCCTGAGCCGGGAGCACGTCTTCCCTGCGGGGGGAGCGCCTGCCCGGCTCGCTGCAGGGGCAGCCAGGGGGAACCTGGCCCTCAGCAGCAATTTCAGGTATCTGTTCAGATAAACACAGATGCAGATGAATACAGGACTTGAGTTTATTATTTGTGTGTGTTTGAAATTATGATAGTCGTAATTCCTGATTTTTCATTTCAACGATACTAAAACACTCCTTACAATTCATTTTGTTCGTCTATGCATCTTGCAAACTGTCCTGTGCTTAGATGATAAAACATCCTCGCTCTCTCCAAAAGTGTTTTTATGTTCTCATGTGATGTGAATTCTAATTAGGATCGGGGCAACACCATTAATGTGATATTTTTCCAATTCAATTTGAAGCCGTTGACCTTCTAGCAGCAGCAGCTCATCTTTTCTTACGAAACAAGCCCAAATATGTTATGTGTTTGTGATCTCCTTGATGTTCTGAAACAAACCCCCCCAAAGTGATGATGTTACTACACATCTACAGTAGCAGTAGTAACAACGGGGCTGTTTCTCCATCTCCTGGGTTGCTGCCATTGTTTGAGGAGAACAGAAGGCAAAAGGTGGTTTAGCTTGTGAAGAGCAAAGGTGCAGTGAAGCACCACGCTGAGAACCATACACAAAACCCGTCTGTGCTGTGCTTCCCTCTGGCTGGTCTTCTATAAATCCTTTTTTTAAATCATCCATGCATTTTAAAAAAGACCCTTTGTAGTCATAGTACTAGGTTGTGATACAGAAACTCAACACAAACATTTTTCTTCCCATGCTTTTGCAAAGGTTGCTTGTGATTGTAGAGTTAATTCATTGTTTGAAAACCCCTTGCTTCAGTAGAATATAAAACACAGCTGGCTTTGTCAGGGTGATTATAAGGATGTCATCTCCAACCCATAAGCGCAGCACTACAGCTGCACGTGATCGCCAGTAACTTTCTGGGCAGTGGGGAAGCTCTGAAGGAAAGTAAACATTAGGGAAGTTTTTGGAAAAGGTAAAGAGAAAGATCTAAGTATTTATAGGCCTGTCTTCTGACACGAGTCCCAGCAGTACAATGGAGTGACTCATACGGATCTAGATTAACACAGAATTAAGGGAGGGAAATATAATTAACGCCAATCAACAGGAGTTTATGGGAAGAGACTCTTTCAAACTGACTTGTTATCTTTCACCAAGGAGATTGCAAGACTGAGTGATAAATGTAACGAAGCTGATGTAAAACACTTGGACTTCCTTTAGGCCTTCAGCTTCTTGCAGCAGGACATGTTGATTAAGAAACCGGAACAATACAAACCCAACGTGACACACATAAAATGGTTGTCTAACTTATCATCCCTTGAAGACCACCGTGATGTTCCTGTAAGGGTGCCTGGGGCACCGTGGGCAGCAGGCACTGCTCCCTGGGTGCCACCCTGGGGCCTTTGGCTCGCTGTCCTGCTCCAACCATGTATCGAGCCTTCAGCCCTTGCATGCCTTCCCTTTGCTCACTGGCAGACCCCCGTAATCAGCTGGTTTTTTCTCCCAGTTTTTTATTTTTCTCCTAGCCCCTTTCCACCCTGGGACAGCCAGTGTGTTGTGTGAATTTTCAAGGTGGCAACTACTTATCAACTGGTTTTTAATGGCAGAAAAAAAGCAATATGGTCCTGTAACCCTGCACAATCAGCTCATCACCTGCACCGATCGATATTTTATCAAGGACTGTAAAGAAACAGAGAGGATTACTGATAAGCTTTGCAGATGACACCAAGACAGAGAGAAGAGGTGGAAATTAAAGGATGTGTCACTGGTGCAGAGAAAACCAGTTTGCAAAATTGCATTCAGCTGAACAATACATATTTGAGTGCAAAGTTAAAAAGCGTATCTGTAGGAATAATAAAGCACAGTATCAAGACAGGAGATGTGAGTGTGGAGGGGAAGGGTCAGAGATACTGAAAAGGGCACGTGAGCCACAGCTGAACCTGAGTTTCCAGAGTTCGGAGTTTCTGTATCCAAGAGGGCTAAATGGGTTCTTTGGCTGTGGCATCAGCAAAATAAGTTTTATCATGTCTATATTTGGGTTACAGCTGGAATACCGTGTTCACGTCTGGTACTTGCAGCACAATCGGCTTGATAACGTGGAGGCGAATCAGAGAAAACATGCAAGGTAGTTCTTACAAATTGGAATAGGATGCCTTTTGGTCACAGACCCCAGGATTTCAATCTCTCCAGTCTCTTAAAGAGATGGCTGCAGGGTGATCTGGGTCCTGCTTGGGAGGAAAACTTTGATCACCCATCAGCCAAACACAGGAAAGATTCAGTAGCTAGAAGCTGTCATTGGGTGTATCCAGAGCAGAAGCAAAGGTTTTTAATGGTGAGGGGGAACAACCACATGGACAGTTTTCCTGGACAAGGAAATATTGCCTCTGGCAATATTTAAATTATGATTAACCTTGTTTTTCTTGAAAGACAATGATCTAAATCAAACACAAGTTACTTCAGGGAAATCCACGCAGAGGAACTTAAGGGCTTGGTTCTGCCAATGCTTCGGAGATCACATAAGCAAGAACCTGGACCTTTATATAGAGGTGCCTTCAGAGATCACTGGGGCTCAGTCTGAGCTCAGACCCGAATGCACACGAAACAGGGTGGGCTTACAAGTGGTTTGAGTGTACACTGAACTGTCTGTGTAGGCACACTTGGAGGTCTCTGCGGAATAAAGGATTCTTCTCGGAGAAGAGCAGGCAAGGGTATAACCAACAGGGATGGTGGCTAAGAGGCTTCGCTGATGACTGAAGGTGCAAATGATTATTACAGATGGGAGCTGCAGGTTGGATGCTAGATGCTCTGGGGTTGGAGACGGAGAAGGAAGCTCTGTCTAACAATTCCTTGGCGAGTCTCTCCAAGCAAAACCCAGCTCTTGGGGCCTATTGTGGGCCCTCAGAATTTCACCAAGCTGCATACTTTCCATTAGCCTGTCGACAATTTTAGATGTTCCTTTTCGAATAAGCGTGGGCTATACCATTTTTAGATAACCTGCGCCCAAAAACTCTGGAATTTATCTCACCGCTACAAAACAATTACTTCCCACTAACGCTCGGGCACACCAATTATTAATTTGCACTTGAAAACATTCAATGTGCTAGAGTCATCTATTCTTTTCCCATCATTGTGAATGGAGTCTTTGATTCAGTATCAACCACACAGGAAACGGCGTAGGAGGAACAGTAACATGCCTGACTCAGATGGCAAAGCATCCGAAAGGTTTTATGTTTAAGATGCAGCTCTGCTGGGGTCATGCACTAGTAGGAATGGAAGAGGCTTGTTATAAAACACCTATTTTAGCTTCAAATATATGGAGTCACATTCAGAGCTACCATCACCGCCAACTGGCTACTTGTCCTTGTATTTCCTTTGTAACCCACAAGGCGTCAGGTTTATGGAAAGCTAAGGAGGTATTTTCAACTGTCTCACTTTTCTAAACACTGACCTTGTCCCAGCCCATGACAGCAATGCTCTTGCCCATCCCTCCGGAGCAGCGTGATTCTGTCCCAAAGCCTATGATCCATATAGGCATTTGCATCAAATGGTGGAGGAAATAGTGCAGTTCAGGCACTTGACAGCAATCCCATCACAAAGGTTCACGCCTCATGCACCATGCCATATGGCTCTGCAGGCAAAGCACAGCATGCTTGGCCTTACAGATAAGGAATTAAATGAGGCGTGCAGTCCAGGAACCACCACTGTTTGCTCCTGTTTTCTCATAGTCACAGCCCAGTGCCTGAACCTCTCCAGCACCTGAGGAACGCAGAGCAATTGCACTGCCACAGCCACTCTGCCGTCCCCAGGGACTTCTTGTTCTCCTGTACAGAAAGGCGAGTTCAGAAATTAAATGGGCATGGATCAAAGGAATAACACACAAACCCCCCACCTGTCAGATCTCATTCTCTGCTGGACATGAAGTCGAGGAAACAGATCTTTTCCCTTTGCATTGTTTCCTCTGATGTCAAAAACACATTTCACCCTGGCCTTGCAGTGGGTTGCATTTGGGCCTCATTATAATTGAGCATGGACGATTGATTCAGGTTGCAGACAGTAATCAGTCCTTTTCTATCAATAGCTTTGTCATCGCTGTTTTCAAAATCACACACTTCTTCCTACTATTAAACACTGTTAAAGTTAGGTATTCTTCAGAAGTTAAAATTTAAAAAAAAAAATACAAATAATGATTTCAAACACAAGTAATGATTTTAGTTTAAAAGGCAACACTGATGATGAAACAGTCCTGGAAACCTTCCACTGCATGGGATTATCTTAGAATTTCTACAAGAAAAAAAACAACAAGGCATCAGAATACGAATGAATAATACTGGTTACATCCCTGTGGATGTTACACATTTTAAAATGTGTTTTGTAAAGGCTTAAAGAAACACCAGAGAGTTGCATCAGGGATAACAATGATCAGTCTAAATTGATATTTATAGATATAAAATATAATATGATATATATTATAATAATATACTATTATTTTACATATATATCTAAAATATGTGGGCAGATTCCCAGCTGATGTATACTGTCATAGCTGCAGTGCACAATGAGGCAGCTATAACAATTACATTAGCTGATTCTCTACTTGCCTCTACCAACTGATGTCTTTCAGTCCCTTTGTCCCTTTAGCCTTTAAAGTAAGAAATTCCTCAGTCAGTTTTGCATTTGCAATCCTTTTTCCAGAATTAAGACTCAAACCCCATGCATTTAAGTACGTTAAAATCAATCTGTACGTTTTGTCCAGCAATTGTAATCAATCCCATCATTTTTTAACTCTAATCGCAAATGCTGTTAAAGTTAGGATCTAGTCTGTCCATGCACTGCAATGTTAAGAGATTCTTAGTGTGACTTTTAATGTCCAGACAAAAAAAAAAAATCTAAACTCTTCGCCACAATGATGTTGTTTTGTATTGTATTGTTTTCTTTTGTTTTCGGTGTGTGGTGACAGCCAAGAGTGACATAAAAAAGGCACCTTAACTAGCAGATCTGCTTCCTGTGTGTCTTTGAGTCATATTCTCCAACTCTACTGGCAAAAACAAGTCTTTACAACTGTTAGCACTGCAGCCAGTACAGCTCAAAGCGCGAGCTGCAGCCTGTCCTGGATAACATACAAACACTGTCATCTAAGTCCCACTTACAAAATCACTGTCACTATCACTAGCGATAGCACAAGAACCAGAAAGCACGATTCGATTATCAGACTGCTTTCTGAGTTTCCTGAGCCTTTAGATAGGAAAAAAATCACTTTCTGATTTGTGAATCTGGCTTAAGTAGTACCCGACAATATGCAGAATATTTATAGAGAACAAAGAAACAGGAAACCCATGCAATCAGTTTTTTGAATATGGCCCAATTTCTAAGAAGAAAATTAATACACTTTGAAATGAACTCTTCTGTTTAAACGGGAGAGACAAAATATAGCAACAATGAAATATAAAAGTAGCTGCTATGCAGTTTGTCATTCCCTGTGCAAGTTTTGCTACACAGAAAAAACAACACTAATCAATGTTACTGTTTATTGGCAATGAAACAGCAAAATCAGCTGCTGTTCTTTTTGTGATCTGAAGCATTTCTTCAAAAGTTCTTATCAAAATCACTTTGTCAATCAGAAACGTGGCTCTGAAAGAGACAGGCAGTCCTTCCCCACAACTTCCCTTTCCCCAGCCCCTTTTAATTAGGACTGCGAGTATTAAATGTGGACTTTATTGTGGGTGCCAGCAGAACTCCTATTATATCAACATTTTCACCTAACTAGCCACCATTGTATAGTTCAGATTTTATCTGTGTGACTACTGCTTCCATGGAACGGCAATGCAAGTACGTGTAACACAACACTTAGTTTAATACCTCTTCATGCCCATGCACAGAACTTGCACAGATCTCGGTTTTGCCAAGGATCAGGACAGGGAAACCCGTAGGTGCAAAGAGCATTTCTGAGCTCAACACGCTGCTCACACTGCGAATCGCTGCCCCGCTCCAACGCCTGCAGTTCAGCCTTCTCACGCTGGCTGGAGCGCCCACAGGTGCAGGATGAGAGCATCAGTCTGGTTAACAACCCAAGTAAACCTCTGCCTATTTTTTAGCCTTTTTCTGACTCTGTCGTAAGTCAATTGCAGTTTTTTACAAGCACATTGTAAATACCGTATTCTACTGGCAATCGAAAAGAAAAAGATGAAGCAGCAGCCCCGTAGCAAAAGCAGAGAGTCAGGAGATCTGGATACTTTTTCTGGCTTTGCTTCTGACTTTGTGGCTGACCTTGGCAAGCCAGATAGAGGCAAATCCCACTGCCTTCTCCGTGCAAAGGGTCCTGCCGGCTGCCCAAAGAGAGCGCCTCCGCTACAAGGATGTACGGCCTGAGCATATACGTACACGGACGTGTATGTCTGCACAGAAATACGGATCATTTGCACAGGAGACAAGTACTCAAAATTGCTGTCGTTGACACAGAGCAAGGCGTTAGCTTAACTTGAGAGCAAGGAAGGAAGGTAAGACGCTGTGCAAGTCTACTCCTTCTGCCGGCCAGGTGGCGTGGAGCATTTTGTAGTTGTGATGATGAAGCAACAGACAAGCAACTTATTTATTGGGTAGTGTTCAAGCGCTATCTTTCCTTGCTCGTGTCTGTAAAAGCGAGGAAAATATTACCTGCATTGTAGGATGGATTTAATGGCTAAGCTGGTAAATATTTATGAGACACAAAGTTTGTCAGATAAACTATACTTTCAAAAGACAAAATGTTATCACTAGGCTGCCAGATCTCCAAAGACGCCAAGTTTCTACAAATCCCACCAGATGCAGTGTTTTCTGGGGTTTTTTTTCTACAGAGGTTCGTATTTTCTCTGTAAAAACAAAAAATAGATTTGTTTCTAAACCACCTACATACAGAATATACACGAGTTACCACTCTCTCTCATTTTTAATTCATAATTAGATCTACTCATGACTGTACAGAGATCTTCTTTGTACACTTAAAAGTGATTGTGCAGAGTAACTACTGGATATACGAAGCATGTTTTGATAGTCCAGGCTTCCACCTTCCTCCACCAAATGAGCCAAGCACCAAGCTGCTATGAAAAGGCAGGGCTGTAACACCACATGGGTGCCTGACCGCACCAGGCGAGATCTGCTAACACCAGCCTCAGACACCCCCCCAGGTGCGAGCTCCCTGCTTTACCACACACCATCTTCTGGGCCGGCGAAGTCCGAGAAAAGAGGGAAGATTTAGACTAGATATAAAGAATGAGGGTGGTGAAACACTGGCACATGTTGCCCAGAGAGGTGGTAGATGCCCCATCCCTGGAAATATTCAAGGTCAGGATGGACAGGGCTTTGAGCAACTTGATCTAGTTGAAGATGTCCCTGCTGATTGCAGGCGGGGTTGGACTAGATGACTTTTAAAAGTCCCTTGAACCCAAATTATTCTACGATTCTATGATGAAAAGGGAGGCCATGCTTTGGCAGAAGACCTGAGGACTGAACCCTGAACACAGCTGTACGGCCGGGGTGTTTCTGGAGGATACATGTCCCTGTTCCTGGCTGTGAGCAGGCAGCAGGGTCTGTCCCCGCAGCCCTTCTCCAGCTGAGGGCTGGCCCCCCAAGGAGGAGATGCTGCCACTTCTCCCTCCACCCTCCGCTCCTTCACCCCCTCAGCCCCACGCTGCTCCCCAACACCTCAGCTCCCCGCCCCGCCTCACACCGCTTCTCCCCTCAGGGCCGGCCCCGGCCGCACCGGGGGTCCCGCCACTCCCCGAGGGCCTGTTGAGGAGAATCCCCCCCTCCAGGCCGCGCCACCCCAGGGGGCGAAGGGCGGCCGAGCCCTGACCGTTCCCGCTGGCCGACGCCCGGAGGAGGAGAAGGAGGAGGAGGGGGGGAATCACCACACGAGGAAGGGCCGGGCCCGGGCCCGGCCCCGCTCGCCGGCGCCGGGCCCCCGCCCCGCCCCGCCGCGGCCCTAGCAACAAGCCGCCGGCGCCGGCCTCCCCGGCGCGGCCGGGCGGGGGGCGGGCCCTTCCGGTTCATGTCGGAGCTGGGCTCCGCGCGGAGGAAGCCGGGCGGCCATCTTGGCTCGTCCGGTAACGGCGGAGGGGCGAGTGTTAGGCGGGCGGGCAGAGGCGGGCTATTATGCGAGCGGCGGCCCGGTGAAGCGGGGCTGGGGCGGGGGAAGGAGAGGGGAGCCCCCCTCGGCAGCGGGCCTGCGCTGACCGCCGTGCCCCGGCTTGCAGCGGAGAGTGGCCGGCGAGAGGAGCCGGGCTGCGCCCCGCTGCCGCCTCCTCCCCGCCCGCCCTGCGTTCCCCCCTTCCCCTCCCCCTATCCCGGAGTCGCTCCCTCGCCGCCTCCCTTCCCCCGGCTCCATCCCTCCCCGCTTGATGAGGCGCCCCGCTCCCCGCTGCTGACCCCCGCGGAGTCCGGCCTGGCCGTAGGATGAGCCCGGAGGACTCGGAGGGGGCGAGGCGGCTCCGCTCCCTGAGGGGGATCTAGCTCGGGCGTGGGGCGCCGCCGGAGGGTGGGGGGCACCGAGGCGACGCCGCCCCCCCGCCAGCCCACCTGGTCCTTCATGGTGGCTCCCTGCGACCACCATCTCCGAGCAGACGGGGGCCCGTGTGTGTGTGTGTGTGCGCGCCGCCGTCGCGGGCAGCGCGGCCGCCCGAGGGAAGTAAAATGTCCACTCGGACTCCATTGCCCACGGTGAACGAGCGCGACACCGAGAACGTGAGTACCGCCGCCCGCGGGGGGGGACCGGCCCCAGCACCCTCCCCCGGCCCCGCCGCCTCTGGGGGACACCGGGCGCCGGCCAGCCGGGGGAGGGGGGGGCATCGCCCTGCTGTCATTAACCTCTTACCGCTTGCACTGTTCCCGAATTACCTATTTATTTTAAATTAATTATTTTTTTAACTCCCCACCCACCTGCCCAGCACGGTTTCCCTATTATTGGCGGGCATCCCTCCCCCAGACCCGGTGTCCCCCTCTCTAAGGCTTTATTGCAGTGTCTCTCGGTGGCGGGGATGGGGTTTGCCGTGTTGGTAACGGGGGAGAGGAGATCGGCGGTGGGGAGGGGGGGTGGTCTCCTCATGGGTTGCTATCTTCTCCTAATATGCCAACTTACTGCTAAGAGCAATGCAATAAACCTCTGGTAAACAGATGGGAATAATTCAGCTTTGGTAGGGGTGGGCTAGGTGACCTAGATAAGAGGCCTCTTCCCTGCTTAATTTGCAGGGTTCTTGATGATAATGACGCTGTTAGACTAGTCACCTGTTCAGATGACATTAAAAGGGTTTCTTTATTGGAATTATTTTACAGATAAGGGAGCTTGTTCCTTCCTCCCCCCCCCCCCTTTTTTTTTTCCTTAACAAAGCCAGGGTTTAGGACATTTTATTTACAAGATTGAGTCAAAGACTGTATTAACAATCACACAGGTCATAAGCTAAAGGCAGAAAGAAAAAAAAAAAGTAGTCCCACCACAAAGGCAGATAGCCACAAACGAAGCTCAGCAGGAGACTCCCTTTCTGCAGATAGGAGCTGTATTTCTTTTAAGTTAAAACTTAACGTGATCCCGGTGTATCCTGTCTAACCATTTTTCTGCATAGGCTCGGATACATCCCCAAATGATAAACAGAAGGGAGTTGTCAGTCACTGTAATCTAAAATGAGTCCATCAGCGAACTTTGTATTCAGCTTTCTGTAAAGGCTATCTGATATTCTTTAGAAGGCAGATGCTAAGCTTGACAGAGGAGGCTTTTTTTGCAAGGACTGCTTATGTTTCGGACTGGCATAAAAAGTGGAAACTTTGGTTAAAGATCAGGAAGAACTGTTGGATTGTTCTAGACCGTAAATAGTCCAAGAAATGTGATGGTAGGCCCCATTGTTTAAAACAAGACCAGACAAAGTGTCAGAAAACATGCTGCATGGAACAATTACTGCATTACTAGGGAATTAGATTTTATTGACATAATAGGCACTTCTAACTTCTCTGATCTTTATTTGTTTTAGCGCTAGATGCAACCTGCAGGCTAAGGGCTGTATTGAGCAAAAAGCCAACTAAGCATATTTGGTTGTAAAATCTCAATGAGCTTCCTGCCTTCTGGAAGAAAATAGTTAAAATATTATGTGGCCCTTCCTATGCCATGGGGAGAGTTGAAGTTGTTAGCATACTCTACAAAATACTATACAAAGCTTATTTGGATAATTGTTTTAGTCTATAAGCAGACCTGACTGAGGTTTTCAAGCTCCACGTATCTGTGTGGAGGCCACCCAGTATATCATTTTAGGAAGTGTTCAGATCAGGTTCTCTAATGTAATAATTAATTCAAACTCTGGTATGGACAACTTAATGGTGGAAAGACTTAACATGTGCTCGAGGAAGTATATTATTCACAAGCTGTGTGTTCTAGCACTTGAAGTTAGATTTTTACATGTCTTCCACTTAAGGCACCTTGTTCACACTTCAGAATATTGGTCTAACACTCCTCTTTAGTAATCTTCATAATTTAACATACAGGGATTGTCTTGCTTGCAGATTAATTGCCTTAGGTTTAGATTAAGGCATATCTTTCAACTGCTGTAATCTGGGCTGGTGACCACAGAAATACCTGTAGGTAGTGATACTGATAGGGAGCCAAATCCATTCAGCCAACCTCCCGGTAAAATACTGTATTCCTCAAGAAGCTGTCTCATGTTCTGGCCATCAGTTATCTAGAAATTCACCAAAAACCTTTGCTTAAAACTAAATTTAAGTCTGACATTTAGTCTGAATTACCCCTACAGCTGTGAGTGCCAGGTCTCTTTTTTAATAGCAAATGTGACAATTTTGATACTTCAGCTAACTGTTCTTCCACCCCAAAGCTGGCTGTATTGTGTTGGCAGGTAAATTGAGCTCTTGATTCTCTTTCACATAAGAGAAGTCTTAATTAGTTAGTATTCATAGGACTCTTTGAAGCTCGGGTGGGAAGAGGCTTAAGAGATGCCAAAGTATTCAGCCAGCCTTTAGGCCATGGTTGTGGACCCCCTTAATGCCTTCTTTCTACTTGGAAGGTTACCACTGCTGACAAAGGCTTGGCTGATGTTGAATCTGGTTGAAGCGTGCTGATCGTAGCTTACCCATGCCTATACTTGCAGTTTTGAAAATGAAGTTAGCCTGCAGAATGACGGTGAGCGTAAATTATCATTGTCTGTTCTTGCAGTTAACCACAGTCAGTGCTTGGCAACTCCTGTTGAATAGACAAGGTCTAATTGTCAGTGCTCAGTTAGGTTGGTTTTTTTTTTTTAAGGCAGTGTATACCACTTCTTACCGAGACACTTCATGCATGTAATGCTGAAGTGGAAATACTGTCGCAGTAACTTTCCCCAAAAGCCACTCACAGCTATCAAGCCCTTAGTGCCTTTGAGATTAAAGAATTTGGCTCCGAGTCACCTGGTTTTGAGAGGAAAGGCATCCCAGATGATCTGTGATCACAGGAACTTCACACTTGAACAGTTGGAAGCTGGCTGTTGGCCTGCAATGAGTTGGCTTCTCACCACAAAGGTAGAGCATCTCCTTGCTGGCCATGTCTTGTGTGGCAGTGGCTGCCAGCTGCTTAGGGGACAGAAGTGAAGGAGAGGATCAGATCTTTTCTGTCTTCTTCGGAATTATGTCCTGCATGTGGGAGAAAAAGCAAGAGAGGCAGCAGAGACCTCCTTCATCCAAATCTGGGAGAGAAGGTAGACACAGATGAAGGACCCGTAAGTCACGGAAGAATGAGTAAACTTGTTTTACTAGTGACGAGGAGGAAGGGAGAGGAGATAGAGGGGGAAAGAGTATGGAAACACAATGGGAAAGGAAGGTAGATGGTGGAAAACAAAGAGAAGGCATAGAGGAATATGCATATGGCAGGATGGAGGACAAGCGACAAAGAAATAGGAGCAGAAGAAAAAAGATTGTGGAGAGTAGGACAAATATTTGTTAAAAAAATTTCCCAAAGAGTGGCAAGATGGTAGGGAGCTAGACAGAAACAAGGAAATACAGGGGGTATGGAGGTTGGTAATTTTTTTTCTTTTTTAAGGAACATGAAATAGAAAAGAAAAATCTCAGACTAGTTTAATTTGAACCTCTGTGTCAGTTGCACAGCTGTATTTCTGGGGGAAAAAGGTAACTCTTTTGGGTGTGTTGGTAATGCAGGCCAATCTGAATTAAAAAATACAAGTAATTTGAGGAAAAGCGAGACTAAAATATACTCTTATCTCCATGACTGTGCCTAATGTGAAAAATTTGCTATTGAAAAGTGCCAGTGTGATGGCAACTGTGCTTGTACAAGCCTATACAAAAGGATTCTGTGCAGCAAAAGTATCTAATTTAAATTTTTTTTATTTAGAAAGGTTTAGTAATGGCAGGGTTAGAATCAAAAATTTGTTTTTAAGATATTGTGAAGGTTAGTGCAGTACCTCTTGATTTATTACCAATCAGCTATGAAATGCATTAGAGCATTTGCAGACAATATGCAAGCTCACATTATTCTATATATTATTTATCAGTCTTCTCCTATTACAAATAGATCTGTAATTGGAATGCTTTCTTCCGTAGCGTGAAACCCTGTTTTGTTTTGTTTTTTTTTTTTTTTAAAAGAAGGGGATGAGGAGGAAAGTGTGCCTTTGGCCAAGAGTTCTGGTAGATTTTCTTCTACGTGGACCATTTATGTTTTTCCATATTTTTCACCAGTTGTCATAAATGGTCTGGTTTGAAATAAATTAGGTGAAGGTGGCAAAATAACTAGAAATAAACCGTCGTTTAGGAGTTCACCTGGGATGTATTTTTTTAATTCCAAATTTTGACAGAGCAGGAAAATGCTTTTTGTACGTTCTTTTTACTGCCTGGGATGCCTGATAGGTCCAGTACTGTGTTTGTACTCAATACCTGATTAGGTTGTGTGGCGTTGCAAGTCAGCCACCGACTGTTAGTATTTTCACTTCTTGAAGTGAGAGGTTTCATTCTTCAGCTCTGCCAAACAGCCTTTGCCATGTCGTTTAATCATTTCGGTTTCACTGTCAGCTCCAACTGATAGGAGGCTGCTGGGGGCATCAGCCTTGGCTGCCTCTCCCCACCTGTGGTTTGTGCCGGCACTAATTACTGCGGGGCTGTACGACGAGTCTGCTCAGCGCTCTGACCTGACTCAAATGAATCCTTAAGAAAAGTGGGTTTATCCCCATTCTGCATGTCCGCAAATACTGCCACAGAGGAGGGGATGGGAATACCCAGTTCAGGTGGGAAAGGATAGAAATGCTTCTTACTATTTTTGGTTTGGTTTGATTTAAGCCAGTCATAGCACCCTAGGGCTAAGGCAGCTTGAGTTATGCCACAACTACAAAGAGAGATGTATAACTGCAGTGGCATACCTTTCACAAATTGTAGTGTTCTGCTCCTGGAAGCCAACTTCTTTTTTTCCTTTTTTTACGTTATTTCAGTAACTCAGAAAAATTAAGCTACAGGACTTTACTCCAGAAGTTGTTAAAAAGTCAGAAGTAGTTCATCTATTTCATGAGCACCACGGAACATGACTTAAATTGTGGCCTTAGAAATAGCAGTCTGCAAAACAGAACACAACTACAGAAATTATTGAAAGAAAATAATCAAGAGGAAATATGGGGTTTAGTACACTAAACTTCATAGACTTCTTCCTAGGTTTTCTTACCTGCTCACCTATTATCCTCACCTGCTCGATTCTCCATTTTAATTCTAGTCAAAAGACATGCTCGCATTGATGTAAGCGGACAGTTCCTGTTGACTACATGTCTCAGGTGACTCAAGTCAAAGGAATTCTGAGAGTGGAGGCATTTGTCTCTCCAGATCTCCATTTCAGATGATATATAAGTAGCATGTGTCTGCAACTTCCTCCTCTTCTCAGGCAAGTAATGCTGCCTTATGGATGTCAGCCAGATCAAAAATGGAGGTCACTTTTTTTTTTTAGGCTCATGGCATATCAAGGTTGGCTGTGCTTAGTGTGGAGATCGTTTGCCACCGAAAATCTTTAGAATGTATGATGAATAGATGCTCACTGCTCTTAAAACACAAACCTGAAAGTACTGAGTACACCTGTGCTAACACTCCAGTCAGTGTCCTGGATGAAACCCTTGGGTTAAGAAGAATTCTTGGCCCATAAAGCAGCAACTTGTTGAGCTCTGTGTGTGTATATATACATATAAACAAAAATTAACTTTCAAATAAAATTTGTTCCTGCAGGGTTAAAGCCTAAACAAAGTTTTCTATCTGCAAGCTCAATGTGGTCTTTGAAAACCAACTGTGAGGGTTTTTTTTGTTTAGCATGTAATTACTGACAGCGATGATTCTGGAAACAACTTAGTTGGCAGTATTGTTGATGAAGAATAGAATATGGTTGGCTCTTCAGCTATTATTCCTCAGGCTGATGTTAATAAATATCCATTTTAATCAGCAGTAAAGAAACTGGCTGGAAAGATATGATGAATGTCAGATCTTGATAATGTGAAGCAACAAAAGAGCTTTTAAAAAGTTTTTCTAACAGGCACCAGACATCTTTTTTATTATACAAGCAGGATTTCTTCACTGTTGTGTTGTTCAGTGCTAATCATGGAATTACAGGTTCACTCTCTTTCGTATGCTGTATAGAATATGAACCAAATGATGTCAAATATATGGGCAGAGGCTGTGGTGGTTGTACGTGGAAAGGACTCCTGAGCCAGACCCTGTATGCCTGCGAAGGGGAGCATCCTTCCTTCGCTGAAGAATGTTAGTGCTTTACTATCGGCTCTCTCCTGCTCTGATCTTCAGGGCAATGGTGCAGTTGTCACTAGCTCTTCCCACCGCTGGTCTGTGGCCAGAATTGCGAGCGTGCTGACTGTTAATCCTGTTTTTATCTTTATTTCAGCCTCCTCGCTGAGGTTAGGGAGCATTAGGAATGTATGTCAAGAGGTATAGCCTGTGTGTGCTAAAGCCTGTATTTACTCTTCAGGATCTCCCTTTAAACTGGTTGTTAGACAAATGTGACCTCATTAAACTAGCCACTAATTTTCATGAAGTGTCATACCAGTTAAATAAATGAGTACTATGGTAGACTGAGAATTGCGTGGCGAGTTCTTCACCTTTTGACAATGGAAGCATCCCAATTAGTGTTTTCTCTCTTTTACCAGCTATAATGTGTTTCTAGAAGGTCTGTTTGTCTCCCTTGCTGAGTTCTGACCCTCTCAGTTGTTCCACTCGCTCACAGCATCCTTAATGGTAGGGCTGTACCACACATCAGTGAACAAATCTGCCTTCGTGGATTGATAACTTCAGTGCCGCATTGAATACCATTTTTCTTTGTAGGACAGCGTTTAAAATTTTATGAGATGGAAACCATGACTCTTCACCCTTAAGAGTGATTATGTAGCAAGGTAGTCTGAAAACTGCCTTTTAATTGTATGTGCTGAAACATCATCACGGGCGTACTGGGTCTGACAAAACCCACCTTGCTCCATGTCCTGATTTGTGCCCTGGTCAGTAGTAGGAGGGAAGTAAAATCAGGACAAGTACAGGACATCTTCAGCTGATGTCTTCCTATTTTATAATATAGGAAAATAATGTACTATTTTATAATACATGATGAGTTAGGGATTCCCAGAGCAGTAACTGGTATATAGACTATTGTGGTTGACTGTTTGCTGTGACACCTCTTGGTGCTTGCCAGAAATGTAAGTCTGTGTTTTGACTTTCCAGTAGAATTCCTTCGTCAGCAGTCGCAGGATGCCCTGCTGTGCTGTTTCACGGATATATCCGTGCAATAAGACGCTACCTCTGTGAATATCCTTAGGGCTAACCTTCTTTTCTCTTACACTGAGAAGTACTCAGCAGTCTGTATGTTCTTAAAGATGTTAATGATAAATAGGAAATAAGATACAACACATTGTTAGGAAGGGCTGCGGTGAAATTTGTCTTCACTTGTTTCATTTAAAATATTTTTGTGTTGTAAAAAACTATGTTTCCTGATAAGTTTTTCTATAAATAAGAGTGCTGGTGGGGAGCGCACAGCCAGAAATGACCGTATATTTATATGTTGTGTGCCCACGTTAGAGTAATGAAGCAATTTAGTGTCTCAAATGTTCATCATTTCCTGGAATGTTTAGTTTATTAGCATTTTATGGATAGGCTTTAATTACATTTTTTTCTTATTATAATTAAAAATGCTGAATCGAATGAGGCTATCATGATTGTTACTGGTCTTAACAGCTTTCCAAGAAGTTGTACAATATAACTTCATAGTATTTCATACAAAGGTGAGGTAACAGCTAAGGTAATAAACATTCCTAGAGACTTTTGTAAGATTACATTTTATTAGTTCATTTGGCTGATGAGAAGGTAGTTTTCACTATTGTATAAAATAAATGTTTTTTAAAAACATGTTAATACCATTTGTCTTGCCTGTTTTAGAAAGAAAGCTTCCTACTTACTGTAAATAAACATGGATTTTTGCAGGTCTTGGGCATTCTTATTTCTTAATGTTTTTCAGCTCTTCGAATGGATATCAGATTCTGTCTCTTCCAGATTTTTCTCAGCTGTTGGCACCTTTTTAAGCAGTCTAAGAACTTTGATACCAGTCATGCTCTGCCCTGTGTGTTTCTAATGCTCCGAATGTTAAGATATCTCTCATCATACAGATGAGATACAGATACATCTACCAAAAAGATTTCCGTTATCGGCACCTTCATACTTCATTTGCTTTTTACTTTCTTTTCTTTTCTTTTTCTTTCTCTTCATGCTAATCATTATCTGGCTATGAAAGGATGTCGGCTCATCATTGGGGGAAGGCTTTTGCGAAAAGGTGGGTTTTGCATCGTGTTCCACATATAGTTGGTCTTAGGCTCAGTCCCTCCCTCTCAGTAAGGTCTCTCACAAATGGAGATGTTCTACTCCCATTTCCTGTGGGGTTGAGTAATACCAGGGTGGGGCTGGGGGGAGGAGGAGGAGAATGCTGCCTTTTTTTTTTTTTTTTCCTTTAATGAGAGAGGTTGTCTTGTTGGCTTGAAAATGGATAGTTTTTTTTTAGAGCACCCTCCTCCTATGTGGAAAAACAAACAAACAACCCTCTTTAAAGTATTTAAAAGATTTTGAAATGGAACCTGATGCATGCCAAGATATGGAAGAAAGTGCTGTCTTGTCATGAGTGGATTTCAGGAGACATTTCTTTTAAGAGAGATGGTGACTCTGGCTAGCCTGAAGCCACACAAAATATCCAGTCTCCTTGCTTCAGTTCCCGATCTGCAGTATAATGATCTTCCTTTGCGTGAAGACAGGTATTTTGGGAATCCCTCAGCCATGGTGAGCGTCATGAACGAGTGTTACCCTTACACAGAATGTGCTTCCAGGAGATACATACAGCTCATCTACCACAATGAATGGAAAATTACTGTGAATAAACACATGCTTGTTTTAAATCTTGTGTTTTTAAGACAAACCCTCTTTCTTACTGAAGCCATATAAATGCGGACCTAGGAAAGAAGCCTGAAACTGAACAGAATCTTTGGGGTTCAGGGGGTGAGGGAAGCAAAATCTGCAGAGTTGAGGGTCTGCTTGGGAAAAGACAAATGACCTGCATCTCAGTGTAGAGCAGAGGATGCTATTGCTGTTTCTCCAGGCTGAGATTGGAGCTGTTAATCTGTGATGATGGTTTTGTTGCATCAAGATAGCTGCTGAGGAAACTGCCCTGTGAAGAAGCTGAGTACAGCCAAATGCTATACAAGCCAATGCCTGACTTGAACTTTTCCTGCACCATCTATATTTTTACTTTTTGCCTACACCATTTAGCTTCCCATCTACCTATCATGGCTTCTTAAAAATTATTTGGGTGGGAGAAACACTTTTACTCTATTTTGAGTTCATGCCTTTTAGTATTTTATGCTACCAAGCCCTCTTCTTTCTTCATCTCCATAAGCAAAAGAAAATCCATGTTGAAACTGGGAAGCTGTTTTCTGTAGTTTTTTAGAAAGTTTGTGTTCTGTTTGATAAAATAATCTTGTATTTGACAGAGGAAGGACTTGCTGATAGATTTACTTATGTGAACTGAAATGAAGTCCAAATGAGATGTGCTTGCAAATGGACAGATTTTTACAGAGCAAAACATGGCTACGAGCAAGTCAGTTGAAGATAACTAAAATGCTTAGGAACACACAGCTTGATATTCAAAAACCACATCTGAAACAGGTCATTTTCTTGAAAAGAAATAATCTGGGTTAGGGTGGAAATGCAAACCTCCGTACAAGGAGATTGTGTTAAATTTATCATCACTGGTCCAAATAAGTTCACAGCTGTTAATTCCTCCCTTTAAGCATAAAGCTAGAAAGCATGAAAAAAATCATAGGGCATAAGAAACCATTCCTCAACAGAGGACAGTGAAGCTCTCAAGGTAAACTTACTGGGGTGGTTTACTATGTGGAATGGTATAATCTTTCTTTTACCTAACATTATTTATATATAAATAGGATGTGAGTAAGATCAGTTCTGAATAGCCTGTGCACAGGTTCTCTGGTTTGGGAATACATGGTACCCGACGCCCACATCTCAGCTGCCTCATAAGCTACCTCAGGTCTAATGTAGTTTATGAGTTCAGGCACAAAACAGCACAGATGCAGATGCTCTGTTTTCAGTCTCATCTGTGTGGTTCAAAGGCAACCTACTTGTTGAATGTGTCTGCTGGGGAGCCCGAGCTAATAAGCCCTGCTTGCAGGTAGGCTGAAGCCAGTTTATATGCCTGTGCCACGTGTGCCCAGGTGCGAAAGGGCTATAGTCTAAATAGTTCTGATATACTTCTTTTTCTGAGGTAGGTTATCAACTCGGTGTAGTGCAATGGGAAGTAGTACAGCTGTATTCCTGGGATGCTGTACTTGAAGTAAAAGTGAGCCTTCTAATATATCCAAGAAATATTCTTGTGGCCCTGTACAGAACATCCCAGTTCGTGATTGCTGGGGGTAGCAATGTAGGAGGATGTTAACATCTAGCATCAGCAGTTGCTGCTTTTTTCTAGCTGGTCTGAATAACTTGACACTTGAAGGTACCAAAGGAGCTGACAGAGAAGTTCTCTGCATTGTGTGCTGCTGGGTTTGTTGGAAGTCGAAGTTCAGGGAAGTATAGAGGATTGGCATTGCTGTGCCAGTGTATACAGGGGTAAATAAGATGGCCCGAACAACCAGCACCAGCCTGGCATTAAGGGCATGCAAAATAATGAAATTGCTGATACAGGATTTCACTGGCTTTAGTAGTTCCTTCAGCAGGGCGACTTGTCTTGTCCTCCCTCTCCTTGAGAATTATTGATTGATAAATTGTTATCTAGTTGAGATATTAGTGAGAACAAGGAATTTTTATCAAGCATTGAATTTTTAGTGGATGTTGTTATAGGCGTTCTTCTTGTTCCTATATCATTTATTAGTGGTTTGGAAGAAGAGTATACTACTGCTCCTGAAAACTAGGATAAGGATTGCTTGAATATTAAATAGGCCAGGGTGGGCCAACCATCAAGAACATGTAATAACCTGCATGTAAGGAAACTCTGCGTTTCACTTAAGCCAAATGTAAGATTCCTCTTTAAGGAACCAGGAATGAAAGTTGTCATGTGTGGTAAGGGAATGGGAAGCAATAATTTTAAAGAAGAGTTAGGGTCAGGGTTGAATGGTCAGATACAGATGATCTTCTCCCAAGAAGGGCTAGTTCTGTCCATGTAAAATCAGTGGAGTGTTGAACAGAAGATGCGATCTCAGTGTTTAGTCCTACTGCACCTGCTGTTGATATGATATGTCCAGTTCTAGCATGAGCCCCACAAAAAGATGTTGGAAAAATAGGAGAGGGTTCTGAAAAGAACTATTATGAGAAATGTTTTCTTGTCTTTAATTATTCTCGCAGCAGCCTGTTTAGGGAGTTATATAGATAGATAGATATAAAACTTATTAAGTGAAGGAGTAATGTGATCATAGTAATTAAGTACCTATATGGGAAGTACAAATCTAGTGATAAACCAGTAGTCGGGCAGTAAGGAGAAGCTAAAGCCAAATAGATACTAAAACGTCATATGCACCACAGTGTGTGGGGTGCGGACTTTAAATAGTAACTATTGAAACAATTTTCCAAGACTTGCTGTAGACTGGTATCAGTAGTATTTCTTAAATGAAATGAATGTGTTTTTAAAAATAATTGAATCACAGCTGTTGCACTCAAATTAACAAACCAAGGAACTTAAGATGCCGGAGTATATGGTCACAAGATTATGTCAGGTTATTAAACAGTGTGAAATTTGCCTATTGTTGTGCAAGTATGGGTTTGTTCATTTGTGCCTGTACCATGGCTGTTAGCTCTTGAGTTATGATCTCACATCCTTATGCTGCAGTGATTTTTCAGACCGGGTGTTGCTGTATGCCAGATTTTCGGTTGCACCCGCTGGGTTTCAGCAAGAGGAGTAGTAGTAGAAGAGCAAGATCTGGGATTTCTGGGATGACTGTGAATTTAACGTGTCATCTTCTGTGTAGCCAGGCGTTTGCTCCACATTTGCAGACTACTGAGCGTTTCTAACTGCTACTTTAATTAGTGAAGTTGGTATGTAGACTGCAACCATGTGTTGAGAACTAAGAGACATGAGCAGTCCCTTGGCCTCTTTCATAAACAGGCTATCAGGAAATGAAAAAGACTTTACTGTTATCTTAACCATGTGATCTAATGAATAAAGGCTATTGTAGGTATGATATATACCCATTCATTTTTACAATTAATAGCTGTTCAGGGAAACTGAGTGAAAGGAACTTAACAGATTGCAGACAATACCTCAGGTCTCTAGCTGGTACTCAGCCTACTGGTAGCTGAGGTTTCTATACATTAGGTAAGATTTCTTCCCTTCTTCTCCGGGCCTTCCTGGCTATAAGGTTTTGTAGGAACGGGAGTCTAGTATGAAAAGAGGGGGGAAAAAAAAAAAAAGCTTTTATTATTTTATCAGTAGTGTTAAACTGTCCAATAAGGGTGAACGTTTTACTGTGTGTGCTTTTAGAAAAGCTTTGTTCATGTCTCCTTTCCAAAGCTTTCCTGCTCTAGTTAGGCACAGTAATGCTAACAGGAAATAGTATGAAATACCTCCACGTTCTGTAACTGATTCATCAGTTCAGGTAGGTTAGTTAAAAATGCTCAACTGTTGCTGCAGTTCAGGTGACGTTCCACTTGGTCCTTACCAGGGGGTGAAATGGATATTGTGTTATGACCTGGGAGCCTCTTTATTGTCCCCCTCAGAGCAAAGTTCAACATGAATCTGAAGTTCAAGTTGGATTCTTTGAGGGTTTCCTCAGAGGAGTCGCTAATGTTTTTGAATGTTGTATACTTCTCATCGTTGATGTGTTTTGTCTTTATTTCTCAGCCTTATCTGTGTATGTTTTTATTGCAGCACGCATCCCATGCAGATGGACGGCAGGAAGTTTCCTCTCGAACTGGGCGCTCTGGAGCTCGCTGCAGGAGCTCTATAGCTTCCTGCGCGGATGAGCAGCAGAATATTGGAAATTACAGACTCCTTAAAACGATTGGAAAGGGGAATTTTGCAAAAGTAAAACTGGCAAGGCACATCCTAACTGGCAGAGAGGTAAAGTGGTATGGGTATAAACAGTAATGAATTGCAGTAGGTGTGAAGATTCTCTTAGAATAGCATCATATAAGTCTGTGAACATTTAGCACATTTTACTAGAGATACTGCCACTGATGTAGAAAAAAATAGAAATGGAAAACTGTATTTTTTCTTTTTTAGTAATGATTGCAAAACAATTTATCTTGAAAATGGTCTCTTAAATTTATATTTTTGACAAGTCCCTGTCCAACTGAATTGGGTTCCAGTTTGCTACTAGAATTCTCTGCTAAATCCTCCATTCACAAAAAAGGGCTCAATATATAGCAATTAAATAAGCTTGCTGGAAAGACTGCCTCTTGGTGTGTCTGTACTGCACGGTGCAGTGATGTATTGGAGGGGAAGTCAAGAGTGAGAACTAATATATCTTCTTGATTGTGGTCAGAGTAGCCCAAATACAGTATTTTCTTGCCAAAGCAATGTATCTCCGAGGAGTTCCGCTAGTGTTTGCAGTGCTGGGCAGCCTTGGGAAGACAGTCCAGTTTGTTCAGAGCTGATTTGTGTGTCTGTTGCTCAGCGTTGTGTGGTGTAGACAAACTTTCTCTTGTATCTCTTCATAGTGTCTAACTCAGGTCCATAATTAGTTTCTGCATGCCATTACAATGTAATTAATCACTTGCACTTAACGATGGTTCTGTTGGGGAGCTATAGTTCTGTTTGCTTGTTACAAGAATGTGTTTCTTGGTGCTGTTCTATTAATAGTAACTCAACGTACTGAAAGAGGGAGAAACATCTTATTGACTTTTTCTTGCCAAACCTGTCTAATTAAGTAAATATTTGCTGATGCTGGCAAGGACTTTTAGAAGGCTATGTGGCTGACTGCAGCGCTTTAAGGGAATTTCTTTTTTTCTGAGCTAATATGGAGTTCAATAGCACTAGGAGGAACAGAGGGGACATCATTTTGCAGGAGTTATTGGGAGGGATTTTTTTTTATTTTCGTTTTTTTAAGCTGACAGTTCTGGTGATCAACTTTTGTCTTCTGATGTTAAAGTTAGTGTATGTTTGTAGACAAAATTTTTGATTAACTGCTTTTCAGTTAAGTTCCCTCCTCTTTTTACTGATACTTAACACAGGAAATGCAAGTACTTGGTTAGTATTTCCTTGCTATTATTATAGGCATAGGGTTTGGAGACAGGTATCATGTGTCACACATTGCTTTGCAAAAATTGAATTACATTTTCTTTTACTTGCATATAACTGTGTGTTGACCTCTGGTTCATTATTTTTGTTTGAAATTTCAACAAATAAAGTGACAGTGTAAAATCTTTGGCCAAATTTGAAAAGATTTAAGTATTAAGTTTCTTTAACTCTCATGGAATAGATGTCATTGAATCAATTCAGAGCATAAATACATTCCAGGACATGGCCATTGGTCCTGGTGGCCTAGAATGAGTGGCCTTCCTTTGAAGGGAACGATTAAACTAGTTTTATAGGAATATCTTGAAGGTATCTTAAACTTTTTCTTTTTCTTTGTAGGAGAGATGAGTGAAAGTTTCTCTTCTGGCTAGGTGATCTGTACGGCATTGATAATAATTGCATGTTTTAGATATGTGTGACCAGAATTCTTCACAATATTCTGGATAACAATTTCCCCAGTGTCATTAATTTACCCTTGCCCTTACAGAAGTATTTATCCAATCAATCTTTAGATTGCGCTAACCTCTTTCATGGCTGTGACATTGATCTTTTTGGTTGTGATCAGCAGCAGCACCTTGTACTTTGTTGAATCTCACTTTCTTTGCTCTACTCATCTCCAAGGTTGTTTATATCAGTTTTCCATTGTATTTGATCGTGCCTCTTAACTCCTTCAACAGACTTAATCATTATGGTTTGACTTCCTGTGCCAAAGCCACTGATACAGATATTAAACAAGATTGGTCCCAAGTCTTGTCCTTGAAAAACTTCTGGTATCTCTTTAGCCTTTATTTTAATTAAAAAAGCTCTGTTCACATTTCAGCTTGTCTAGTTCAGTAATTTCCATGCATCCTTCTAGATAGTCATATCTTATGTGTTTCCATAGGGCACAATTAACTGTAGGAAAATATGTTGCGTTTAACCCTTCTGTTTCCCTATTTTTTTCCCTGCAAGTTTCGAGCTCAAGAATTTTGTGGTAAAGGGCTCTCCTAGGAAAAAAAAGTTAAGTCTGATAATTTCTAAACTTGTGCTGCCATTTTATTCTTGATAGGTGTTAGAAATCTGTGCTCAAGAATGTGTTTTTGTTTTTTTTTTTTTTTTTTAAACCTACCACTCTTAATAATTCCGGGATAACGTTCTCAGCCTGGCCTCAGCCAGACAGCACTCATCTTCCTGAATTTGTTATTTCCTACATTACACACTAATTCCTGCTGGCTGTCCTGTCTTTGTTCCTATTCTTTTTTCCATCTTATGTACCAAAACCTAAAATAAAATACTTGGTTTTGGGAGTCACGCTTCAATGAGTTTTCATCTCTACTGTATCCTTGCTGTGTTTAACCCTACTTATCTTCTCCTTGTTACCTATGTGGCTATTCTTAATGTCCTTTTAAGTGTCCGGTTCAGTTTCACTTTATGGCAATTCCTTCTTTATATCTCTGTGCTGATTAACTTCTATATCATGCAGTAGACCAGCAGTTTTCTGTCACTTCTTGGGAGGAGGGTATGTTTGTTCAAGCATTCCCTTAGGGTAGTTGCTCATCTCCTTACATCTGGAGTCCTTCCCTATGAATTTTCCTGTTGCTTGAGATACAGCTTTCATGTTTCCAACTGGACTAAGTTCCAGGACTCTCTTTCATTTCCATCTTTAGCGTGTCTGCAGGACGTATGATGAGAGCCCAGCCTCAAATTACAGAAAGGGAGGAAGGTTTATCTAGCCCTTTCAAGGGGTGATGAGAACATCAGCCTAAGTGGAGGGGGTTGAATTGTCCTGCCAAGGAGTGTGTGGCTTTCTGCTCACGGCAGGGGTATGGAGGTTGGGCTACCTTCACTGCTCTAGAGGTGCGCTTTGGAAACACACTCCTTAGACTCTCTGTCTTGGAGAGTGTTACTTGTAGTCTGCCTGCCTCTTTGAAACCAAGAATCTCCATTGTAAATTTGCTTTTGTTAATTCTTTGACTTTTAAGCCATGTATTTTCAGTTTTAATTTATCAAGGGTTATTTCCTCTGACAAGTTTCCCATACTTGCCAAAATTAATCTAAAAGATAAAACTACCTTTTGCTGTTTCTGAGGTGGTTGGAATCATAGCCAAAAATAGATGGATCCTTCTGTTTGTTAAAGGCATATGTTCAGTTAATAGCCAAGAAGTTGAAATCTCCTAGTGAGACAGGATTCTTTCAGTATCCAAGTCTGACTCCAAGGAATCTATTGTCGTATTCTTTCTATTCTGTCCTTGGAAAAAGTGAAATTTAAGAGGGAGAAAACATTCTGAATGGTAACAGTTTGGCCAATTTGCTCCGTGTTTCAACTTCTTATTGCTTTAACTCCCTCATTCAAGTCATGTAGGAGGAATGTTTTAAATCATGTTATTGTGAATGGTGAAAGCAAAGTTGATTTTAATTCTACTAATGTTCTCACACAGAATATCATGGCTGATGCAGCAGTGTAATGGTGTAGGTGGACTTGCATTGCTCCAGCATTGGCCATAGCACACAATACTTGAAACCATTCCAGATTCGCTTTGTGTAAAGAGAGCAAAGTTTCTGGTTTGGAAGGCAATTTGATGCTTTATTAACTGTGCTTAGTAAAACAGAGAATTTTCTTTCTCAGGCTCGTCAAAACTATTCTTGAGGGCAGGCTCCCTTTGCCTGTGATTTGGAGACCTTATCAAGGCACCTGAAATTACTCCCTGTTCTGATGGGTTCAAGCTCTCAAAGTCAGTGTTAACACATTGTACGCCCAGTGTTCATGTGGATAGGAATTCTCTAAATTCATCCTGCCTTTAAGGCTATAATTAGTGCAGCGAATAGGCCTGTGAGTCTGCCTTTCAGAAAACTCAGGTGTGTACCTTCCCTGTCTCTCCAGGGGTTTGCCAGTATCAGAGACCTTTCTGATCATCTGGCACCAGTGCACAGCGTGAGAGGTGAGCTGTGTTTTGCAGAAACCCAATACCTTAAGACTTTGTGGATCTTTCAAAGATAGACCAGAATGGTACAGCTCAGAACACAAATGCAACTTTTTCTGAGTGGAATGCACTTACCAAGCAAACAGCCGTCTTCTGTGGCATGGGCTGTCTTGGGACACCAGGTGACCTTCAAATAATATTATTTGCTGTTGACAAAGGCAGTGATCCCTCTATATCCAGTACGAATTTATAAGAGATCTCAGGAATTGAATAACTTTGTTACCTTCATGACAATAGTTCAACAGATGCAAAGGTAGAGATAAAAGTCTGTCTTGGTTTCGTACACAGCTGCTAATATAAAAATACCTATTGCTTAATGTGTTTATCTCTTGTTTGTATTTTTGAAGTGATTTCTCAAGGTTTTGCAATGGAATTTTGCCTCAGGAAATAGTGATCTTTAATTTCAGTAGCATACCTTAGAAGAAAATACTCCTCAAAGCAAAAGTATTCTTAGATGGCTTCTTGGTGACGTCTCCTTGTATCTTGTATCTAGAAGGGCTCAAAATAAATCTTGAATCTCAGCTTCAGAAAACACCTTATCCATCATATAATTCTGTGATGCACCCGAGCGTTGAACACTGTGTTCCCCTCTTATCCTCTCCATCATGATGATCCATCCCATGTGTTTTTGCACTTGAATGTAGGGATATAAATTTGCTTTGATGTAAGATTCTTTATTCCATATGTTGCCAACCCCAAGTTAACGAGGTGAAAAAGATAGCACAAAGCGATGCAGGGAAACTGGGAGCTGTGGCATGGGAAGGAGCAACATCTATTCTTTGAGCCAAAAAAAAATTCCAGGGGAATTGAAAGCCCTTGCTTTGCACCAGTGAGGTATTACAATCAGCTGAGTTGCAGCATCTTGCCTCTTTGAGAGGCACCATCTCCTTGGCTTCTGTAGAGTTTCTTCTGGTATGTTGAGTCTCTAATTTAGAAAGGAAAAATACCAATTGGCACGTAATTCTAGAAAGATTCCCGTTTCCTGTTCTAACTCATCCTGTATCCAAATTGCATTGCACTGACGCTCATCTCTGTTGCCTGTTCATTGCCTCAGATCTTCAGGTTCTGACTAGTTACCATAGTATTGACTTTTGGTTCTTTTATGAAATTTTTATTCTGTTCTTTTATATTTCTGTGCAGTATTTACTAAAAAGATTAGAACGAATAAAAGAGTGAACTTGCCCAAATTGTTGTACTATAGCCAATGGGTTTTTGTTAATGCAGAAGTGATACTTCATTTCATATCATCAGGGAGCAGATTGACACAAATAATCAGTGAATTTCCAAAGGTGAACTTACTTCTTGCAAAATCTCTGTGGAATTACTTTCGCTCAACTCTGCTCTGAAATCTCTGCTTTTAGAAGCATCTTCACAAACTGCCAATGCCCAGCCAGTACTGTATAATCTGTTGTGTAATTATACTGTGTAAATATTATCTGTAGGCACACTGCTCTCTATTGGGACACTGTCTGGTGTTGGAGCTTCCACTGTAATAAGTGTGATGGTCTTAATGTCAAGCAAAAGACTAAGTGAGCTTCTTGTCTTAATATGCTTAAAATACTAGGTTTTTTTCCACTCTCCTGATTAGTTTCTTGCAATAGAAGTAAAGTACACTTTAGCTGTTAATTCCAAATGTTTTTAGTTTAAATATAAGTACATAATTTGCTGAAGAAACTTGAGTGGGTTTTGTGTAATTTTCATGTTTTCCATTTCTGTTACTGGGTTTGACTGTCTTGTAATAACGCTGATTTGTTCATATAGAAAGTACTGATAACGAACTCTTCCTTTAGGTTGCCGTAAAAATAATTGACAAAGCACAGCTGAACCCAACTAGTCTACAAAAGGTATGTTTTTACATTTAATCTTTCAACTGTATTGTAACTTGTTTTGTTTCACCACCTCTTTCCCTTAACCCCAAATGCCTGTGCTGGAGAATCTGAAGCATTGCATACCTTGCACACATCTGACTACTGTATTTAATAACTAGTTTTGTAACAGATATTTTTGACAAGGCTGCAGTTGTTCAAGATGAACTTGTCCAGAACTGTAAACTGAGAGAACAGTGGTGGTAGCCACTTCCTTTGTCTCCCAAGCATAGCTAACTCTGTAGAGAGGACGTTCATGGTTTGGTGTCCTGCCCCCCTATCTCCTTTGTGCTGGTCACTGGGTTAAACTTAGAAAACCAGAGCTTGTGTCCTGTCCTCTTAAATCAGCCTTGAAATTACTGCCTTTGGACTGAAGGCCAAGCAGTGTCTATGCCTTTCACAGAGTTTGCAGCAGAAAAGGTGCTGTGGTTTTGTGGAACAAATTGGAGCATGGCTATTCTGGTTTCTTCCCTCTAGCCTCGAATGTTTAATGTGCTGTTACAGTTGTATCGCCTTATCTATTTCAGTGAGCAGTGATAAATCCTACTCTTTCATCAAGCAAGCCAGTCTGCTTTGGAGTGCCTGCAGGAAGTACATTTAAATGTCACTTTTACCTAGGACTTTTCTAACTCTGTCCTTTTAAGTGCTGCTGTCAAAGGCTTTTTATTTACTTTCGAGTACTTTGGTAAAAAAACTTCCTTGCAATATTTCTGTTTGAATGAGAGAATACCCAGAACTTACCTGCGAACAAAATGAAATAGCATGACCAGAGTAAACCGGAGAATATACACATTTGGATTTTATACAAATACTATAAAGATTGTGTGACTAGATGTTTTTATCAAAATTAATGGTGCAAAAGTAAATTGGAAAAACACACACAAGTTCTTACATTGTACAGTTTGATTGAGAGGCAAAGAATAACCTATAGAAGAAAGGGTCCGTCATCTGAGCAGGTAGCAACTTCCTACTGACTCTGTAGGCTGGGAAAATCAGCTTAATCCCTGAGGTTATTGGTAATTTCTGGGTAAGCAGGGAGGAAATGAAATGCAAATTAGGTAATACAATGGATTAGATAAAGTTGATTTGTGTGGCAGATCTGTGTGACTTTGAATACCTGAAAATATTGTTAAGCGCTTGAAGCACTTGGAAGAGAAACAAAAACTGTGTGATATGAAGGGGAGGGGTCAGGGCATGGGAAAAATGGTTAGAGAAAAGCAGAGAGGCCGTGTTTGCAGACAAAAATGTACAATCTTAATCCTTCAAATGGTGTTAGTTTGCGATTGAGCAGTAATGCTAGTTTGGGCTCATATTCGGGTACAAAGCAAACCTTTTACAGGTCACAGGTGTTCAGTTGGCAAGGCCACAAGCTGGAAGCGTGCTTTGGTTCCTGGGTTTCAGCCTGCTCAGTGTCCACTTGTGTCTCTTATGATTTCATTTTTCTTGACAGTTTATAAAATTAGATTATAAAGTGTGATTTGTAAATTGGTTTTACTCACCACTAGGTTTTTTAAATGAGAGTCTGTAAGAATAGTACGAAATAGCAGGGTAGAAATCGAATCAAATTTGGGGAGTGAGATTGCTAATGTGCTCTCCTCTCTTAAGCTAATTTGTTACGTGAGAACAGAAAAAAATTAGCAAGATATATTAGTGTTCTCAATTCAAAAATGGAAAGTAATTTCCTTAAAAGTTAAATGCCTGTTTGTCACAGTAAGCAGAGTGAATGCCCAATGCGTTATTTACCAATTTTGCTTTATCAAGGCTATTTTTGCAACCCTTGCCCCTTTTCCCCCAGCACTGCCAGCGATGCCGTAGCCTCAGTGCGTTTGAAGCCAGCTGCGCACACGACCTGTAGATGCAGGGGAAGCTAAGATGGAAGTGCTTCTGATCTTGCACTTCTGGAGAGAGCGATAAAATATTTGAGGTATGGTGGGGAGGGAAGGGCCGTGCCGAGAGGAGGGTGTGGTGTACAGTGTCTCAGCTGCGGTGTAGCTGCATACCCTCGTCATCCTTAGGTGGGGAAACAAATGGTGATTAAGGCTGCTGGTTCCAATTTCTTTGTATTACGCCTTCCACACCGATACTTCAGCTGCCAGAAAGAAGTTAACCTTGTTAAGGACTTGCTTTGCTTTCTGGAGCAGTAATTCTCGGTATGTCCTCGCAGTAAGCTCTGGGTGGCTGCAGTCCTGACAGCTCAATATTCAGCAGCGCGGCTCTTCGGAAGAGTCGGGTTTCTTGTCTGCTGCTGAGGAAGTCTGTGGTAGCCACATGCAAGCTACTCTTAACTGTTGTTTTAGGACTGGATTACTACTCTGCTGCCCTTGCTTAGCAAAGAGGAAACTGTAAGCAGTACTTCCCTGCTTTGAAAGAAAAGGGAATTCTTAGAGCTTTTTTCCCATGCTGGTGGTGTTAGTCATAATCACTGTTCTCCACAAATGTGCTTGTGTACCCAGTTCCAATGAATATTGGTCTCACTGGAAACAAGTGCTGATGCTACAGTAGTTCACTTCCTCCTAGACAAAAAAAAAAAAAAATTGTTTGTTTTTGTTTCTTTTGAATTAGCAATGCCATTATATGCAAGGAGTTTTTTTTACCAAGCCCGTGTAATATCACTTAATCACTTCTCATTTTCCTTTTTTAGAACTTGGCTCCTCAGCCAAATAGTTTTGTTCATTATGTGCAGATGTTTTGCCACTTGTTTGGGCCATTTTTTTACTAAAGCTTTTTAGAGTTTTTAAACATCAATTTTAATGTGGACCATGTCCTTTCTGACCATGGGTCAGTCAGTATTTTTAAGACTGCAAGAAAAGGATGAGAATTTAAAATGCCCAGGCTTTTGTGTTTATAACAAGTATTTTTTTCTGTTTTCAATTTGTGGTTTGTTTGAGGCAAACTTGTATAAAGGCTTCCTGCCTGAGGCTCCTAATTATATGTAGGGCATACTTCAGTGAGCAGTTATCCGGAGGAGCCTAATACACAGGTAAAGCTTGAGCTGGCTTGGGACAGCATCTCATGAAAAGCCCCCCGCTTTGGGGTTAAGGAGTCCAGGATATGCTCTGTACCTGACAAGTGTACTGACTTGCTTTTTAGCAAGCTTTTTCAGTATTTTTTAAATCATTTGTTACCGAAACTCTTGCAATAGCTAACACAGGAACACTTCTAAGCTGTCTTTTCCGTGTGTTCAAAGAGACTTAGCTTAAAAGGTGGGCCTTTCTTCCCCCCACTCCCTTGTTGCTTCGGATATGTCAGCATAATTAAGTAAAATCAATTCAAGATTATTACTCAGTATGTGTCTCCGTTTCCATTGCCGGTTTGATGGTTGGTTTTTTTTTTTTTTACTCAGTTTGTTGACTAGCAGCATTAATTAAATGTAATTCTTTTCCCATATCTAACATGGCTTACAGTCAAAGGACCAGACCACAACAAAGCTAAAAGCCATTTGTTTGGCAGACTAAGGATGTTTGTCTTTGCCTAGAAACATTTGTAGAGCTCCTGTTGGCGGAAAATGAGCTGTTCAACAAGTTGAGAGTAGTTTTTTCATCTCGGTATTAGAAATTAAACTGATAAGCACTGTTTGCAGTTGATTGTCTGCCTTTATGGTCTCATCATGACAAGTAAGTTCCGAAAACTGTTTTCTATATTGTGAACCTTCACGTTACGTCTTCTGATGTTACACCTTCTTCTGTGTTCCTGTGGTAGAGAACCTCAGATGTGTGGGCTTTTATCATAACTGGCTGTTTGCAGTGAATTTTACTGCGTGGTGATAAGTACTACTTCATTTGCTGGAAGTTGATGCACATAATGTTTTGGGGGAATGAAATCTGGGAAACCTTTTTTCAGCATACTGTGTGAAAGTTGTATTCTTCTATCAGAAATAAACTATAATACATAATACAATGGCAAGCATTTGCAGATATCCCTGTGGAAGTTGCTGTCTGTGTCACAATGCCACACAAAACATTTAGGCTGACTAGGAGAGCACAATCTGAAGTGCATTTATCTAACTAAAATTATAACAAAGAATTTGGTGGTAGTTGTATCCTATTCTCAAGTATTTTTATTTTTAATTTCCTCTGAGACAAAAATAGTCTCTTCTAAAAAAGCTTGTTTCTAGTCACCCACTTCAACAAATGGCTTATACATAGAAGCTACTTTTTTACATGCTTCATTTGGGTTAGTAATGCAGAATAGTCATCTTGTGGACCAATGTTATATTTAGAGCAGCCCGAAATGTTATATGAGCCTGACTTTATCACATTAGACCATCAAAGTGTACAGTGTACAATAGAGGAAGTAGCTGGCTCCAGCCAAGTCAGCATACTTTATTTAAAAAAATTAGTAATGAATATATTTATTTACATGATGATATTGTGAATTTTAACCTCATTTTTACTGTCTTATTCTATGTTGCCGTTGGTTGACTCTTCTTGTTTGGTGGCACCAGTTATGACTGCCTGTATTCCCATACTTAATCCTGTGAACGTATCTTTCTCTTTCAGGTGGGTAGGGTGATGATAAATAGGCTGATGGCTGAATAACAGCCAAGGTCTTCATCTGTGCAGCAGTGGAGTTGCCCTTGGTGAGAGTCTGACCCAATTGGCTTTATCTGAGTATTGGGGGTGGAAGATACTAACAATCAATTGAGAGCGAATTAAGCAAACTGTCTTCAGAACTTTAAAAGCTGACCAGGGGCTTTCCGTTATATAAACTGTGGTTAAAAGTATTAATGGAATATTCAGAATATATTATACACTAGTTCAGCTGAAGTGATTGAAAAATAAGAAGAAAAAAAAAAGCTATAGATTCAACTGCTTTTAAATTTCTGGTGATCAGAGATAGATGGTGAAGTAGTCTACCTTGTCTAATTATATATGTGAAAAATCTTCAGAAATAACATAGCTTGGGGGGGGGAGGCAATTTACTTGCCTCTCTGAGCAAAAAAGAAAACATGTGGGTATGGTTCTTGAAAGTCCATTTTGCATGGCCAAAAATTTACTTATCAGTCAATCCTGATTGCATTTAAGCAGCTTGTCATCTAGCAAAGTGTCAGGCATAGAACTGGATAATGATAAGAAGATAATTAAAAGCATTTGGAAAGCTGTTTGGTTTTATTCTGTGTTCAGGTAGCGTGCCATTCACAGCCGTGGCTGTAGTGTGGGGGACAAGGTCTGTTGGGCACTGCTATGAGGATTGCTCCCCAAATCTTGGCCTTTACAGAAACATCAGAAAGCAGAGAATGGTTAGAACAACTGGTCTCCAAATTGTGATTATTTTTTTTTCCTTCCTATTTATTTATTTAGTTATTTAAATCCTACCTCCCACATTTTCTTTTATTAAAAGACCCAAAGGCACAAGGATTTTGTTTTGTTGACTCTTGGGTTGTTTTCTGTTTGTTTCCTATATTTCACTTCTTTTTGGCTTTTATTGAGTAAGTACACCTACAGATTTTTGAGTCGTTAGTAATATGTGTAGACATATTAAATGTCTTCACTTTATCTGAAATCTGACCTGAGGCAAATCTTGCAGCAGCACTTTTTGCTTCCTTACTGTTAATAACAATGCTGTTATCTCTTATTTGCAAAACTTTCCTTCTTTTCTCCCATGTCTGCATTCCTGTGGAGCTGTGGACTTTCATTCGGCTTCAGTCTCTTTACATTAAGTTCAATATGATCTGTTAAGTTACTGGTATTCCTGTAGAAGTTGGTGTTAGGTTTATAATAAAATCTCTTAATTACTCCCGCTTTTTGAAGCATGCTGTTGGAAAAAAAACTGAGGCTTAAGAATGGCTCTGGAGTCTTGGGCTGGCATGGGAGGAGTTGCAGAGGGAGAACAACTACACACTTGACTGCCATGTAGCATGCTGCCTAAAAAGATAATTCTTTAGGTTTCCGAAATACAACAGTATTTGCACTTCAAGTTCTTTTGTAATATTTTTTTTTATCTTGGGTATTTTCTGGGAGAAGTGGGACTACATTTACTTCATCTGCTATTAACCAGCTTCCATTAAAAACCAATGTTTTATATTGCAGTAACAACACCTGTAGCATTTTTAGTATTACACATACGGGTTTATGTGCATCTTTTAATTGTCTTTTTCAGAAGAGGGTTTTCAGAGGTGAAAATAATTAACAGCTGATCAGTAATAGACTGGTTTCACTTGTGGTTTGTTAAATGGCATTCCCATATTACTGTCCAGTTGCAGGATGACAAAGTTAACTCTGTGTGATGGGCAAAGCTGAACTCTTTGGAAGTAACTACTCAAGCAAGACCTCTTCACAGTAGTATCGGTGTCAGGGGCAGGAACAAGATCCGTACGATGAGTGCGTGGCCTCTGGATGCAGCACGGTTGATCTAACGTGATGCTACAGCTTGAAATGGGCAGTTGTGCTCCCTCACTGCCCATCCGGCCAAAATAGATGTGCTGGGGTGGGCAAGGGAGCTGCAAAAGAAGACTTAGCTTTGTGAGATTTTCTGTTAAATTCATTCCTGGATCTTGTGCATCAGTCTGGGTTAACGCCGATGCTCGCATAAAGGGAAGCAGCAGGATCCTGTTCGTAGGAAGGTGAATGGTGAAGAGGGCGGGAGCAGGCTGATCCCTTTGAGTCTGTACTGCTGAAGTAATGGTGTTTCTTCTGTCTGCTGGGGATTGTTGGGTGAGGAAAACACTGTTTGTGTTCTGCCCTGTTAATTTTGGCAAGTACGTTCAGCGTGTCGTACTGGCCGAGCAGGCTTGGAGGCTGTACGTCTGTCAGTGAGAGTCAGTGGAGCTGTGGTGACAAACCCAGGACTAGATGCCACGGTGCCTCAGTCGTCTTGCAGGAATGCTTCTGAAGGGCCAAGGGGGAGCCTTGACTCCCCATCTCTCCTTAAAACTTGCTCCTTGGTGGTGTAGTTGGATAACGCATTTTTTTATGTGATGTAAGCAGCTGATTTTTTCCCCCCTGTGAGTTCCTGTTCTACCACAGTAATTCCCTGGCTTTAACAAAGTACTGAAGA